>OY757921.1:32284763-32366504 GCA_963585895.1 Sepioteuthis lessoniana
TTGGCATTAAATAACCTAAAAAGAGTTGATATGCCATTAAACAAAGAAACCAAACCTGCAAGGGTTGAAATGCTATAAAACCCAACCGATCAAACCCGGATAAGAGCCATTATCTTATTTACCAACCCCTCCGCTCAATTTTTAAGCGGAGTTTAACAGGTTTGAATTCAGAGTTTTCCTTCTCCTAGACTAGTTGCCTTACCAAGGCTGAAGAACTCAGTCTGCTCTACTATTTACCCATAGCTGGAGGGAGAATAATTGGATTCATACCTTTCCAAAGGGTATTAGTGCTATGTGAAATGCAATCAGTGTCATCCAGAATTTGAACTCGTGTCGCCGTGTCCATTTCCTACGACGATAAACATTACACCACGGGCACCTCCCATAAGATAAGAGCCATTATTGCCAACGTTACGAAACGAAAGATGCTTTCATTTCCTTAATAATATTCAAGATGCTTCAGATCAATTGATATCATTTGAGATGTACAGGTTGCTTGAGATGAATAGATATAATTTTATAATCTTATAATTTAACCATGTGTAGAAACAACTCAAAATTCTATGTTTCATGTTTTATGTTCTTTTTTTTCTTTTCTTTTCAAGTATACAAATGTCATTCATTGGGAAGAAAGTCGTTTAAACATAAAATATTGAATTTCAACTTATTTCTACGCAAGCTATTAAAAGTTAAGACCATTCGAACTAGATATCAATTTTTCTGAAACACTTTGTACATCTCAGGGGGTGTCCTCGTGGTGTAATGGTTAAAGCGATGGACTGCGGAATCGTAGTAAGCGAGTTCGTACTCCAGTCGCGCTATTACATTCACTTTCAGGCAAATACCCTTGGGAAAGGTATGAACCCCCTTATCCTCCCAGTTATGGGTTAAATAGTACCACTACTGTTCTTCTAGGTGAATGGCTTTGGCATTAAATAACTTAGAATGGTTGATATTCCATTAAACAAAGAAACCAAACCAACCTTTATACATCTCAAATTATATCAAATATTTTGAAGCAATCTATATTTTAATTAATAGTATCGCCTATAAATAAATTCACACTAAACATTTTTTCACCAAAGTTAAACCGAAAATAACGGCTTTTATTATCTAGTAAATCAAAGCGTATATTAAAACGGGATGTAGCCCTGAAGACCTGCCAGAGGCAATCAACGATAGGGAGAAGTGGCAAGAGAGGGTCAGGGATATCCGTGCTAGCGGCACGACATGATGATGATGATGATGATGAATAGGTATTATACAAATTAATAGCATTGAAACTGTCATCAGTATAATGAATAGTTTGGATGGGTTTCTTTGTTTTTATGGCACATCAACTTTCGTGGGTTATTTAATGTCAAAGCCATGCTTACAGAAAAACAGTCGTGTTACTATTTAACCCATAGCTGGGGCAATAAGAGGGGTTCATACCTTTCCCAAGGGCATTAGTCCGAAAGTGAGCGCAATAGTTCGAACTCACTTTCTTTGATGTCACCATCCAACTCGTTAGCAACAATATTGCAGGGACTCCCCTATAATGAATGGGTGTCAATTTCATGGGCGTGGTCATAATAATTAGCAGAAAGGTATCAAGAGTTTCTAAATCTACCTTATGTTTTCGTTTGACGAAAACCTGGCTACAAGAAAACATCTTAAAAGTTGCGAAGTTTTCGTAAGCATTCTTCACCATATGAGAAGGCACGCTTAGTATAACGGTTATTGTCGTATAGAATGGAATCGGCAACCCGAGTTCAAACCCTGGACAAGACTGTTGCATTTCCCTTCACTCTAATACCCTCCGAGCTGTGGGTAAAAAGTAGGACTGACTGGGTTCTTTAGCCTTGGGTAGGGAACCAGTCTAGAAGATGATGAACTCTGAATTCAAACCAGTAGAACTCTGCCAAAAATTGAACTTGTGTCACATTCTGCTATGTGCAGAGGGTTGGTTGGTTGGTATATCAACCTTTGTGGGTTATTTAACGCCAAATCCATTTTTATGCAAATTATCGGTTCTATTTCAAACAATTCAGTTTAGCATGAGTACACAGTTTAATTGTTAAAAACATTCCTTTTTCAAACTATTCAGTTTATTCAAACAGTTCTAATTCAGATAATTCAGTTTAGTATAAGAACAGAAGTTCTATATTAAACAATTCAGTATAGTTTAAGTAGAGTTTCAATGTCAAAACAGTTCCATTTCAAACGATTCAGTTTAGAATAAGCACGCAGTTTAAATGTAAGTTCACGGATTAATTGTCAAAACATTTATATTTCAAGCTATTCAGTTCATTTATATTTCAAGCTATTCAGTTTAGTCAAACAGTTCTAATTCAAACAATTCAGTTTAGCATAAGTATGCAGTTAGTTCTATTTAACCCATAGATAGGAGCCTATCGGGTGCTACCATTCTGGGCCAGAGTGGACCTGGGAGCGATGGCAATGAAGGGGGTGTTCCGCATTCCCCAAAGCTCCAGTATCACTGGAACCTCACCATTAGATTGTTTAGTGTCATATCCAGTACAGTCATTCGGGGGGGGGGGGTGTCTTACCACTTTGCTGAGGTTCAGTCGGTGTATTTTACAGCCCCAGCCGACTGGGCAAAGAGGTTTTGAGTAAATGCATATGGAACAATATGCCAAAGTAAATCAGTTTCATTCTGAAGAGTATCACCCAAAAATAAAATAACATCACCTCGCTATCCCTCACTTCCCCCACCCAAATGGTTAAATATTAGGTGTGTACTTATTTTTGGACTGTTAAATATTTATAGCCATGAACCCTCTTTACCCTACACGTCTATGGATTAAATAATATCTCTGCAATAACGATGGTTTGGTATTAAATAACTCACGAAAGTTGATATGCCATTAAATAGAGAAACTGAAAAAAGAAATAAGAAATATATATATATATATATATGTGTGTGTGTGTGTGTGTGTGTGTGTGTGTGTGTGTATCAACCCCTCTGCACAAAAAGAATGTAAGACAAGTTCATTTTTAAATGGAGTTTAACAGGTTTGAATTCAGTTTTCCTTCTCCTAGACTGGTTGCCCAACTAAGGCTAAATAACCCGGTCTGCTCTACGATTTACCCAAAGCTGGTGGGAGAATGATTGAATTCATACCTTTCTCAAGAGTATTAGTGCTATGTGAAATGCATTCAACCTCGCCTAGGATTTGAACTCATATCACCGTGTCCATTTCCAACGATGGCAACTATTACACTGAGTGCGCGCACGCGCGCGCGTGTGTGTGTGTGTGAATTATCCATATTTATAATCTATATTGATATCTATATCTTTATTTAACATTCATCTATATTCATTTATATTTCTTATTTATATCTATTTATAACTGGAGAAAAATTGAAAAACAAAGTAATCAAAAGTGAAGAACTTATCGTTATTTATATCTACATTTATTTGTATTTACATATCTATCTATATTTTTAGTAATAGAATTTCAAGCTAATATTATTGGAACTTTGTAAGGCAAAATATCATTACTAAGGCTATTAATGACAAAACCGACTGATCACCCAGTGGACGAAGCTTAAAATATGCGGACTGCTCCCCCTGTAGAAAAGTACCCCTCACCAAAAAAAGGGGGTTCCTTGGGTATGACACTTAAGGGCATCTGACTCGAACTAGCACTTGTTTGGGTCCTGTCTATGTATCAAATTGATTTGATTTCTTTGTTTATTGGCATATCAACTTTCGTGGGTTATCTAATGCCAAAGCCGTTCTTGTAGAAGAAACATCAATGATACTATTTATATAGAGGGTATAAGAGGGGTCATACCTTTCCCAAGGGCATTAGTCCAAAAGAGAACGTAATAGCACGACTGGAGTTCGATCTCCCTTACTTCGATGCCGCAGTCCAACACTCAAGCCATTAGATCTATTTGAAAATTAGTATTCAATAAGAATGTGTGAGACTATATAACTGTAAATGATTTGTATTAAGTATAGTTACTGTATTTGCTTACCAAGTATTATTGTTATTTGTTACTTGAAACCATATAACTGCGCAAGCAAATGATTTTTAGTAAACAGAAATAACTACTTGAAACTAAATAATTATTGATGATAGATAGAAATATTTGAAACAATACTATTGTGTGCAAATTATTCATATTAGATAGGAATACGTGATATCATATAACTATGTGCAAAAAATGGTTAAGGATCAAAAATGTAAATATATTCATACGATGTACCCAGTTTCCTAACTTCTGAGCTTAAAATAACCCGAGACGGATTGACATACCGTTAAAATCAATCAATGGATCTGAAGAAACAACTACACAAAAAATGCAAATATTAACGTAGAATGTACACAATTCCCTAACCTTAAAGCATAAAATAACCTTAGACAAGTTGGCATGCCGTTAAATCAGTCAATCAATTAAGCTAGTTCCGACTTATTACGGACTGCGTATTTTATCTCTAGAATTGGCACCGTTACTCATCGTACCCGAGGGGGATTACGGTCCCGAGGATTAGGTTCGTTTTTTGAGCCATTCGCTGTTTTGCCCGTTCTAATGCGTGGCGTGAACTTATATTTGTGTGGCTTAAGTCTTGAGACAAGCATATGACTCGCGACTGGATTAACCAGGTCCTATTTGTTATATGACGATGACGACAGTGATGATAGCCGAAAACCGAGGACAGAGACAGACAGCATGTTCTTTATAAGGTCAGACGATTAAGAAACGAGGATGATTATGTATTTAAAAAAAAGAATAAGCAAACAAACTTTATCTCTTTCAAACTATTTCGCTTGACTAGCCACGTATCGTTTTCACTGCTGAAAACAGTGTCGGAAGTTTTCAACTGCTAATGCCTTCAATTGTTTCATGTTCCCAACAGTTTCCAAATATTATCCATAGAGTTGGGAACAGGGAATAATCATAAGGTGCCCGTGGTGTAATGGTTATCGTCGTAGGAAATGGACACGGCGACACGAGTTCAAATCCTTGACGAGACTGATTGCATTTCACATAGTACTAATACCCTTGGGAAAGGTATGAATCCAATTATTCTCCCTCCAGCTATGGGTAAATAGTAGGGCAGACTAAGTTCTTCAGCCTTGGTGAGGCAACTAGTCTAGGAGAAGGAAAACTCAAATTTCAAAATTCAAACCTGTTAAACTCCGCTTAAAAATTGACCTTATGTCATATCCTGCCCGAGCGGAGGGGTTGGTAAATATGAATAATCATAAGGACCAAGATCACAAAATTAATTGATTGATTTTAATATGTTTACATGTCTAGAGTTAACGTATGCCTAGAGATTAGGGAATCACGTAAATTATACGTTCAAAGTTGTTTTTAAGAATTTTATTTTTTCTACTCGGTCTGATGGAATACAAATAATTCTTAAACAAATCTATCTGAACCATAGATGGGACTCTAATTCTAACTCTAACCCTTAACTTTAATCCTAACCCTTAACTTTTTAACCCTACCCCATAACTTTTAACCCTACCCCCGAACACTTAACTCTAACCGTTAACCCTTAATCCTAGCCCTTTAACTCTAACCCTTAAAACTAACCCTTCATCCTAAACCTAACCTTTAACTCTTTAAACATAACCCTTTAACCTAACCTTTTACCCTAACCCTAACCTTAACCCTATGGGTAATGTAATGGCAATGAAGAAGTACTCCACACTCACCAAACCTCCAGAACCATAGCCTCACCATTAGATGCGGTTAAATGTCATACCTAGGACACTTTTTGGGATACAGTCAACATATTCTAATCTCGGCCCATAGAGTGTTCAGATCAGGAGAGTTAAGAGGATGTGATATTACAAAAATATTTCTTTGGGTCCAAAACTCGTTCACAAAAACTTAAAACTAATATCTGATTTTTTGTTCCTGTATATAAGTTAGAATAGCGAAGACACAGAGTCAACGGCGCTTTGTGACGGTCAGTTTCTCGCCTATGTGATCATTAGTCCAATGATCTGATGATCACATAGGAAGAAGAAAAAAACAGTCACCAAACGCTTTTGACTGTCTGTACGATTCAAACTTAGATCTGCATATGCTCTATCAATGATATTTATAAATATTTATAAATAGTTTTAAAGATTCCTAGATGAGAGTCCACACATATGATAAAAACGGAAAATTGTTGAATCTAGGATCATTTCAAACAAAAATACTATCAGACAGAGACTGGGGGTTTTCAATGTGTCTCCTTATTTGGTCAGAATAAGGGTGAAAAGTTACACACACACACACACACACACACACACACACACACACACACACACACACACAGTGTTTCAGAAAATACAATACCGTTTTGTAATCTAATAACTTAACGAATTCTCGTTCAAAGGATCTTAAATTTTAACAGTATGAGTGAGACAACTTAAAACCCTATACTTCTTTTCCGGCATAGAAATACCATTCCTTGGATTTTCAAATTATAACCTAGCCAAATCTTTTGAGATAACACCTTTAACAGTTTTCAAAAGAAGATACCATTCTGATAGTTATTGCTTTATTTAGTTAAAAAATGATAATAGTAAAGTCATTTTGTGTATGAGCTAAAAGTACCCACATCTTTGTTGGTTATTCTCATTTGTTTCATAGAATTAAAGTGAAAATTTCCTAAGAAAACAATAGATTTCAATGAACAATATTTAAAAGCTACATCAAAATTATATTTATTTCAACATTAAACTCTTATGTTAAATATAATTCTAGATTGTTTAAATGTAAATTTTGATATTATATTGATATAAAAAAGCAAAATGGAGATATGCAGTGAATGTAAGCGAAAACCTAACAAAATGAATAATTATTATGACAACAAACTGACTACAAACTGACTAGAAATGATTCCAAACTGACTATAAATGACAACCAAATGCAGTGATACATAATTTCTTGTTGGCTACAGCTTTTGAAAATCAGATGATTAATGATAATTCATCAATAAAACTTTAGCCATACATCGTTCTCCTCAAAATGGCCCCGAGGATAAAATTGTATGGCCGTCTTAAAGTAATGACAATTTCTCTTCTGAATTATCCTGGTCTGTGACATTCGGCAATCTGGAGTTGGGCGTAGATCCCTTACTATCATGATACTATTTACCAACCCCTCCGCTCGGGCAGGATATGACACAATGTCAATTTTTAAGCGGAGTTTAACAGGTTTGAATTCAGAGTTTTCCTTCTCCTAGACTAGTTGCCTTACTATCATGATATAGCCGGCAGACTTGCTGAGATCTTATTCCCATTCCGTCTAACAGCCCACTCCCCACTGTCTGTGTTCTTCTTGTCACCAACTATAGTGGAGGAGGACGGCAGGCCCAACCCGTCTCGATTCGGTTGCACAACCATAGCTACCCAGAGCTGCAAATCGTCTTTCCATATTCTTCTTGTAAGCAAATCACAGTGGAACCCAACTATCACGACTTTGTACCGCTGCTCGACTGTTTGTTTGCTATCAACGAAGACACTTGGTATAGGAAGGACCCCAGTCCAACGGCCAACCAAAACGTCACTGGTTGATTTGCCACTGATCTGTCTCACTACTGATCTGTCCTACTCCTGAGTGCTTCCTTGAATATGTACAGTCCGGGCTTCCGGATAATAAAACCGTTTCTCCAGCGTGGACTCCCTAAAACTAAGGTACTCTAAAAAATTATATTCTTGTCTACTCTTGCCTGTTGACCTCTGACCGTACAAGCGTTGAAGACTTGCGTTTATGACGGACATTAAAATAAATAGCCCTTTCATTCTCATTGATAAATCCTTCTCATTCTATTTTATCATCAATGAAAACCTACAGACATTTCTAATTTCTCCTTTTTCTCTTTTTGATGCTACTCTACACACACAACCATGTACATACAAAGTGTCCTCGTGGTGTAATGGTTAAAGCGATGAACTGCGGAATCGTAGTACGCGAGTTCGTACTCCAGTCGCGCTATTATGTTCACTTTCGGGCAAATACCCTTGGGAAAGGTATGAACCCCCTTATTCTCCCTCCAGCTATGGGTAAATAGTAGGACGGACTAGGTTCTTCAGCCTTGTTGAGGCAACTAGTCTAGGAGAAGGAAAACTCTGAATTCAAACCTGTTAAACTCCGCTTAAAAATTGACCTTGTGTCATATCCTGCCCGAGCGGAGGGGTTGGTAAATAGTACCATGTACATACAAACATTGAACGTGCAGTGTACGCCATTCTAGTTAAAATATCCTATATATATATATATATATATATATATACACACATATTGACATAAACAGGTTCATAAATGAATTTCTATATGGTATTTTAGGATTTTATTATTATTTCTCAACATGTGTTTCGGAGGTCGTGACCCTTTTCAAGGGACTAACAAAATGTTTGTTTTGACAAAATGAGCACTGCGAAATTCCGGTATTAAGGTAAGTCGAGCCATGTTTGTTATCGTTTTATATATATATATATATATATATACATCTTAAAATATTTACATGCATGAGATTTTTAACAATATATATATATATATATATATATATACTCATTGTAAAATATTCACAAACATAAGTACTCTAATAATGTATATATACATATATATATATATATACACGCATTGTAAAATATTTCCAAATATAGGTATTTTAATAATGTATGTATGTATGTATGTATGTACACATTATAAAATATTTACATAACATAAATATCTTAATAATATATATATATATATATATATATATACTCATTATGAAATATTTACAAACGTAAGTATTTTGCTAATGTTTATATATATATATATATATATATATATATATATATATATATTATAAAATATTTACAAACATAAATATTTTAATAATACACATATATAAATATCTTGATAATATATGTATATATTTTGATAATGTATATATATATATATATATATATATATATATATTCTGATAATATACATAAATATCTTAATAATTTATATATATATATATATATATATATATATATTCTAATAATACAAATAAATATTATATAATGTATATATATATATATATATATATAAATATTTTGATTATATATATATATATATATATATATATATATCAAAGACTCGACTGGGATTTAATTCCTGTTGAAGAAATCAGTCTCTTCTATTTTTTTAATACTTCTACTCCCAATGTTTTTTGGGGGGCGGTTCCTGGTGGTGTAATGATTAAAGCGATGGACTGCGGAATCGTAGAAAGCGAGTTCGAACTCCAGTTGCGCTATTAGATTCACTTTCGGTCAAATGCCCCTGGAAAAGGTATGAACAACCCTTATCCTCCCTGCTATGGGTTAAATAGTACCTATACTGATCTTCTAGAAGGAAGGCATTGGCATTAAATACAAGTAACCTACGAAGATTGATCCTATTTACCCAACCCCTCCGCTCGGGCAGGATATGACACAAGGTCAGTTTTTAAGCAGAGTTTAACAGGTTTGAATTCAGAGTTTTCCTTCTCCTAGACTAGTTGCCTCACCAAGGCTGAAGAACCTAGTCTGCCCTACTATTTACTCATAGCTGGAGGGAGAATAATTGGATTCATACCTTCCCCAAGGGTATTAGTGCTACGTGAAATGCAATCAGTCTGGTCCAGGATTTGAACTCGTGTCGTCGTGTCCATATCCTGCGACGCTAAGCATTACACCACGGGCACCTCCGAAGATTGATATGCCATGAAACAAAGGCTTTACATGTTTTTTTTTTGTTTTTTTTTTTCAACTTTTTCTTAAACTTTTTTATTATTTATTCAATCTTTTAAGCGATGTCATCTTTAACACACACACACGTGTGTGTATGTATTAAAGATAAGACTGCCTAAGATAGATAGATAGATAGATAGATAAGGAGAGGGGTGGACACACTAACATAGATCGATTGATTGATAGATATCCTGCAGCAGGGAGAGATAATGAGAGGGATGAACAGACTTAGATTGATAGATTGATCGAGAGAAAGAAAGAGAGATTCTTTAAAAAAAAGCAAAAGGTTTATTAACCTTTTAACGTCTTTTTTGAGATAATATATTGACCTCAACTCTCCTCCTCCGTCAATGTTCAGGCGAAGTACAGTTGATTTGTTTTCATTCTCCTTATCAAAAGTAAAGGGCCCAGTCTGCCCACCTATTTACCCATGGGGACAGATTGATTCTTGCCTTTCTCAAGGGCATTAGCACAAAGCGAAACGCAAACAGCCGCATTCAGGATCGGAATTTAGGTCACCAATTCCATTTCCTACGACAATAATCGTTTTGCTAGGTGATTTTTTTAGAGAAATATTTGAGATATCAGGTTTTAAAGTAAAGTTGCGTGATTTTAACTGACATTTTGTCAAGGCAGTGGAAAGCTGCACTTAATAGTTTAAAAGAGTGAAAACGACCATAAAGCTACGAGTTCCCTACCTGTGATTTGATGAGAGTCCTTGTAGTGTAATGGTTAACGTGCTTGACTGTGAAATCGTAATAAGCAAGTTCGAACTCTATTCACGCTAATACGTTCACTTTTGGACAAATACCATTGGGGAAGATATGAACCCTCTTATCCCTCCAGCTATGGGTTAAATAGTGCCACTACTTTTCTTCTACGATGATGGCTTTAGCATTAAATAACCCACAAAGGTTGATATGCCATAAAGTAAAGAAACCAACCAAACCACCTCTGATTTAAACAAAAGTAAACGTTTTAGAGTTTGAAAAATTCTTGGGCTTCGTTACTTAAAAATTTCAGTCTTTGTAAGAGCTCCTTGCAGCCCACGATAGTTTATTGAGCTAGAAAAGTACATAAAATTTAATTGATCCCTGTTATACATATTAGCGAAGTTTGGCTTTCTTCAAGGTCCTGTCGGCGGCCTGCTCACTTTGTAATAGACTTGCTCTGCTTACCCCTTTAGCCGCTTTGCAAAGAGCTTGTTGCACTTTCTACCACTCTATACAGTTGTTGAAATATCGTCATTTAATCTCACAGACGTTGACTTCTCTCAAAATATGGAAAAGCATACTCGCTATTTTCTTTAGCCTGAAAAAATTAAGGATTTTTTTTCTATATTTTCTACATTCAATCTATATAAAGCAATGGTTCAACGCAACAGAGCCCTTTAAACAACATTTCTATCGACTTTTGATGTTTCTTCAATCTTGATTCTTTTAAGAACTTTGATTTTAATGGAAAACTGACAAAGGAATACTGGCGTCATTAGCTTCAGCTACCGAAGTATGGCAAGTTTCAAGTAAAAATGTAGTTCATGTGTACTACTCAGGTAGCCAGACACCTGCTGATCAGCTGTGACAGTAAAGTTGAAATATATCTACCATAACCCGTTAAAAAAGGAGTCAAGATAGAGAAAAGGTATTAATATTATTTGTTTTTGAATTCGATTTGTAATAATTTAGTAAACTTTTTGCTTAGGTGTGGAATAAGACCGTAGGAATGGAGCACCCAGTGAGACTAGAGCTCACTTGTTAAGGCTTGCTAGTTTAGCTTGCTAACCATTACACCACTCTAGACGCTTTTTCTGAATATGATTAACCGTTTTATATGTTATTTTCCTAATAGACATTCTCCTTCTTGATTCTGATTGGTCAGCATTCACCCATCCATTGTAGTTGACTGGACCATCAGGAGAAATAAGTTAGAAAATTTCGCTTGACGGAATAAGACACTTTATATATTGATTGTAACATTAGAAAAAGTTAGAATTCATTGGAAATGTAATAGGTTGGTTGGTTGATTGGGTTTTATGGTATATCAACCTTTGTAAGTTATTTAACGCCAAATCCATTTTTATACTTCAAGCTATTCAGTTTATTCAAACAGTTCTAATTCAGATAATTCAGAGCAGTATTAAACAAGTCCTGGCGACAACACCCCACGAGACTCCAACTATACGGACACTTGCCCCCCATCACAAAAACTATACAAGTTCGACGAACCAGACACGCAGGACACTGCTGGAGAAGCAAGGACGAGCTCATAAGCGATGTACTCCTGTGGACCCCCACTCATGGATGTGCAAGAGTGGGACGACCGGCACGAACTTACATACAGCAGCTATGTGAGGACACGGGTTGTAATCCTGAAGACCTGCCGGAGGCGATGAATGATAGGGAGAAATGGCGAGAGACGGTCAGGGATATCCGCGCAGGCGGCGCGACATGATGATGATGATATTAAACATTTCAGTTTAGTGTAAGTAGATTTTCAATGTCAAAAACAGTTCCATTTCAAACAATTCTGTTTAGAATAAGCACGCAGTTTAAATGTAATTTCACAGTTTAATTGTCAAAAACATTTCTATTTCAAGTAATTCAGTTTAGTCAAACAGTTCAAATTGAAACAATTCAGTTTAGCACAAGCATGCAGTTAGTTCTATTTAACCCATGGATAGGGCCCTATCAGGCGCTACCATTCCGAGCCAGAGTGGACCTGGGAGCTGGGAACAATAGCAATGAAGGGGTGCTCTGCATTCCTCAAAGCTCCAGCATCACTGAAACCTCACCATCAGATTGTTTTGTGTCATATCCTGGACAGTCATTGGGTTGGGGGTCTTACTCCTCTGCAGAGGTGAAGTCGGTGTATTCTACAGCCCCAGCCGACTTTTCAATACACAGAGTTAATGTCAAAACAGTTTTATTTCTTATAATTCAGTTTAGCATAAGTACACAGTTTAGATGTCAAAACAGTTCTATTTAGAGCAATTCAGTCTAGCATAAGTTTGCAGTTTAAATGCAAAAACATTAAAATCAAGAAACCACGGTTTAGTTCTATCTAACCCATCGATAGGACCCTTATCAGTTGTTACCACTCCGGGCCAGAGTGGACCTGGGAGTGATGGCAATGAAGGGGTACTCCGCATTCCCCAAAGCTCCAGCATTACTGGAACCTCACCATAAGATTGTTTAGTGTCATATCCAGGACACTCGTTGGGGGCGGTCTTACCCCTATGCAGAGAAGCAGTCGGTGTTTTCTACAGCCCCAGCCGACTGGGCAAGGCATGTAAAAGGTATCAGAAAACCAAATGCTTTGCACGCGTAACTCCGGGGAAATTGTTAAAAAATTAATAATTATTATTTGATTTGGTTTGGTTTGGTTTCTTTCATATCAACTGTCATGGCTTATTTAATGTCAAAGCAATCTTTGTAGAATAGCAATGGTACTATTTATCTCATAGGTGGAGGAATAAGGGGGTTAATATCCTTTTCAGTGGTATTTGTCCCTCCCATATAATAAAAGGTTAAAGCAACAAAAACTTGAATTATGTTAGATTATTGTCATAGATAAATTATATTAAGTTATCTTTGTAGATAATTTTGTCTGTTGATGAATTGCAGTGAATAAACTGTAGCCAAAAAATATATTGTGATGGATCAGAAGTCCCCAACCTTTTCAGATCGGAGGCCACAAAGCTTAATCCAGAAAGGACAGAAAAAGAAAAACAGAAAAATTCTCAAGGTAACAATTATAATTTATTAATGAGACATTTTATGTTGTTTTCAGTTGCAGTGTAAGATGAAAAAGTTGGTGAAGGAGTACAACTGACGAGTGATGATTTGACAGATTCAAATACGGGGTACTCTTGCTACTCTGTGTATTTTGGAGAACAACTTTTCACAGTGATATATAGTGCCAAACATGCGCTCTACTTGTTGGGTATGGGTGATAAAAGGGAATTGTTCAGATGGAAGCATGAGGTTCTTATAGAAATCTAGGATGTGGTAAGCATGAAACTTGAACTTCAACTCATCTGAACACTTACGATCAATGAGTTCCATCCACTGTTGTAACGGTACTTCTTCACAGTCGGCATTAAAAGGTTAAGGGAAAAATTTTAAAAGATGGTTGAAGGGCCGTATGTGGCCTATGGGTTACAGATTGAGGACCCCAGCTTTACATGTAGGATTTTTCAATGATCCTAATTCTTGTGAAAGTGTTTGAATGTTGGTAATTTGGTTCTTCATTACATTTTATTTTAAAGTATCTTAATTGATCACCAGTGGTTTTTATTTCAATTCGTGAATTGATAAATGCTAACAGAATAGCAAGTACAGGTAATGTGAAAACGGATCTGAAACGCTTAATCACATAATAAGTAAATACAGCAAACTGGAACAAAAGAAGTAAAAGAAGAGAAACGACTGGGTAGGAACTGTGGTCCATTGGGAATTGTGCAAGAGATTAAAATATGACCATATAACAAATGCACAAAACACTATTAGTACGAGAAAATGAGACCCATAAAATCCTCTGAGATACAAAAGGATCATCAAATCCTAGTCAGACGACCAGACCTAATGTTTATTAACTAGAAAAAAAGAAATTGTCATCTAGTATATTTTGCCTTCAGCGCTGAAAAAGTTGTGGGATATTAAGGTGACGATGATACCAATTGTAGTTTGTGCACTTGGAACGGTCTCCAAGGTCTTGAGAAAAGACCAGAGGAAAAATCGTGACCGTCCAGACAACAGCACTGTTGAGATCATGTAGAATACTGAGAAGAGTCCTGGAGACCTGAGGAGATTTGCTGTCACCCAGTCTCCAGTGAAAAGCAACCAACTAAAATTGTTCTGAAAAACTTACTTAATTAGTTATACGCAGAAGAATAGCAAGTCTAGATTATGTGGTGACAGAGATGAAATGGCTATTCAGATAATTTGTGAATGCAGCAAATTTGTGTAATGGTAAAGGTGCTCGACTGCATCCTCGAAGTAAGCGAGTTCGATCTCCAGCCGCGCTATTAAGTTCACTTTCAGACTAAAACCCTTGAAAAAGGTATGAACCCCTTTATTCCCTCAGCTTCGGGTTAAATATTATCACTGCTGTTCTTCTAGAAGGATGGCTTTGGCATTAAATAACCCACTAAGGTTGATATGCAATTGAAACTGAATGCAGCAAACTGACACAAATGGTGTTGGATTATTGTCTCGTGTACAAGCCTTAAACAACTTCGACATTGCATTCTGGGAAAAATGAATCTTCATTTTGAAAAAAAACCTAAATCATGGAAGTCATTTATTGTGATGTGTCCTGCAATGAAAAGAACATCTTGTCACTATTGGATTTACCAATTTGGATTTACCTATTTGGAAATTTACCCTTTCTGGATTTAATACAAAACTGGATTATATAATCATTATTTACACGGAATCAATATCAAGCATTTGTGATGTCACTGGAACCCTTTTCCCAAGTTTGTTTTCTGCATTTTGTATTATCGTTTAGTTCATCACACCTTCTAGTAAAAAGAATAAAAGACTACACACGATCGGATGAGAGAAGTGATTCACTTGGAATTGTACAAGAGACAAAAATCTGACCATACAGACAAATAGTTTGGCTTCATTTGGTTTTATGGCATATCAAATATTGTAGGTTATTTAATGCCAAATCCGATTTATACAGGCATCTATATTATTTGTAAACATAAGTCAATAAAGTTAAATGGTTCTAAATATTGCTATGTATCACTAACAATTCAATTAAATATGTCATTTGTTTACACACAGTTAAATGATCAAACAGTTCTATTTCTGACAATTCAATTTAGTATAAGTCATTTATTTGCGCTCATTTTAAATATCAAACAGTTCTATTTCTGACAATTCAATTTAGTATAAGTCATTTATTTGCGCTCATTTTAAATATCAAACAGTTCTATTTCTGACAATTCAATTTAGTATAAGTCATTTATTTGCGCTCATTTTAAATATCAAACAGTTCTATTTGACCCATAGATAGGACCCTATCCGGTGCAACCACTCCGGGCCATAGTAGACCTTGGAGCGATGGCAATAAAGGGTACTCCGCATTCCCCAAAGCTCCTGTATTACTGGAACCTCACCATCAGACTGTTTAGTGTCATATTCAGGACACTCGTTGGAGGGGATTTACCCCTCTGCAGAGATGCAGTCAGTGTATTCCACAGTCCCAGCAGACTGGTTCAAATTCAGTTTAACATAAGTGCACAGTTTAAATGTTAAAACAGTTCTGTTTCAAGCAATTTAGTTTAGCATAAGTACACAGTTTAGTTATATTTGACCCATAGATAGAACCCTATCGGGTGCTACCACTTCGGTCCAGAGTTAACCTGGGAGCGATGGCAATAAAGATTTACTCCACATTCCCAAAGCTCCAGCATTAGTGGAGCCTCGCCATCGGATTGTTTAATGTCATATCTAGGACACTCGTTGGGGGCGTCTTACCTCTCGGTAGAGATGCAGTCGGTGTATTCTACAGCCCCAGTCGACTAGGCTAGCACAAATGGTATATGCAGAAACCTGAAAACGTTCAAATAAAATAAGGCTCATAAAATCCTAGGGGGTTTTAAATATAAATGGATAACTTAAATGCCGGCCAGAAGACCAGACCTATTATTTTATTTACAAGAAGAAAAGAACGTGTCATCTCATGGATTTCGCTATTCCACTTGTGAAAAATAAAGAAAACGAAAAACTGAACAAATACCCGAACCTGCTGACGAAATGTTTCTACGCAAATTGTAGATAAATTTGCTGGACATTTATTCAGTGAGGTCATTTCCAGTTTGTTGTTTCCCTGAAAAGCAGGATGTTCGTTGTAAAATGTTAATGTTGTTATTGCTTATTTAAGGAGAAACGAAGTTAGCTGAAGTTGTTCTTGTCAAGAGATTACAAATGTGGTCGATAAACATGGTAGACGCCAAAAGCTGAACTTAAGGTCTCAAAAGCTAAGATTAGGAAATAAGAATGAACTGCTTGCTCTACCAATGCTAAACGACAGCAAACAGATTATCCACTCTGCGCATTTTCTAATATTTCATTTGATATACTAATTTATCATGGTGTATTTTAATTTGAATGAACACTTTCCGTAATTATAATTCCAGAATTATATTCAACATTTTAGTATTCTCACTATTTCAAGAGTATCAAACGGACTTTTCTTTTTGTGTCTCTGCTACACTTGACAAATTTATTGGCTCAATTTGAGGATTTTATCAGAGAGAATGGAAAGAAGTTCTAATGGTTTGTACACGTCGCAAGGTTCACTGAAAAGTGGATCCTTTTAGTTGTCGGGTGGTATCCGAGGGATCAAAAACGACCTCACAGAAGACCTCCAAGACGAGGAAAAGATGAAACTGTCAAATGGTTTGGGCCTATATCACGAAGGGCTAGATCAAGAGTAAAATGAAAGCACCCTATGAACAATGAGGTGATAAACATCAGATAACCAAATTAATAAAGGAATAATAGAATAAAGTAAACAAATCAGTTAAAGAATGAAACAATAAAAAGAAGGAATAAAGGAATAAAAGAATAAAGATAATCAATAAAAGAATAATGGAATAAAGGAATAAAATCAAGTAATCGAAGAATAAAAGGGTAAAAGAAAGGGATAAAGGAATAGAAATAATTAATAAAGGAATAATGGAATAAAGGAATAAATTTAAGAAATCAAAGAAGGAACTAATAAAAATAAGGAATAAAGGAATAAAGAATATTAATAAAAGAATAATGGAATAAATGATTAAAATCCAGCAAACAAAGAATAAGGGAATAAAAAAGGAAAAAAGGAATAAAAATAATAAATAAAGAATAATGGAATAAAGGAATAAAATTAATCAGTCAAAGAATAAAGCAATAAAAAGAAGGAATGAAGGAATAAAAGAATAAAGATAATCAATAAAAGAATAATGGAATTAAGGAATAAAATTAAGTAATCGAAGAATAAAAGGGTAAAAGAAAGGAATAAAGGAATAGAAATAATTAATAAAGGAATAATGGAATAAAGGAATAAATTTAAGCAATCAAAGAATCAAGTAATAAAAAAGGAATAAAGTATATTGATAAAGGAATAATGGGATAAATGATTAAAATCCAGCAAACAAAGAATAAGGGAATAAAAAAGGAATAAAGGAATAAAAATAATCAATAAAGGAATAATGGAATAAAGGAATAAAATTAAGCAATCAAAGAATAAGGGAATAAAAATTAGGAATAAAAAAATTAAAATAATCAATAAATAAATAATGGAATAAAAGAATGAAATCAAGCAATAAAAGATTAAAGGAATAGAAATAATTGATAAAGGAATATTTGAATAAGGGAATAAAATTAGGTAATCAAAGAATAAAAGAATAGAAATAACAAATAAAGGAATAAAAATAAGGAATGAGAAATAATGGAATAAATGATTAAAATTAATCAATCGAAGCATAAAAGAAAAAAAATAACAGGAATGAAAAAATAAAAATAATTAATAAATTAATAATGGAATACAGGAAAAAATTAAGCAATCAAAGAATAAAAGAATAAAAATAATCGTTAAAGGAATAAAGGAATAAAAGAAGAAAAATTATCAATAAATGAATAATGGAATAAAGGAATAAAATTAAGCAATCAAAGAATAAAGAAATAAAAATAAGGAATAAAGAAATGAAAATAATAAGTAGAGGAATTATGGAATAAAGGAATAAAATCAAGCAATCAAAGAATAAGGGAATAAAAATAAGGAATAAAGGAATAAAAGAATGAAAAAATCAACAAAGGATTAAGTAAGTAAAGTTGGTGATGTTCGTCAAGGGCGTCCAGGTGGCTCCCTTTTCGATAGCTACTACACTGAGGAGTAGGGGAGGGCGTTACTCTTTTCCCTGGGTTGCTCCATTTTACCCTTGATACGTACCTTATATTGCTGAGTGTTAAAGAAGGAGGTATCAAGTATCATTTTTAAAGTCTTTGGTATGACGTTACCTGGGATTGAACTCAGGTCTCCCGGACTATTGGCGTACACCCTACCCAAAAGGAATAATGGAATAAAGGAATAAAATTAAGCAATTAAAGAATAAAAGATTAAAAATAAGGAATAAAGGAATGAAAATAATAATAAAGGAATAAGGAAATAAGGAAAAAAATCAAGCATTAAAAGAATAAGGAAATAAAATAAAGAATAAAAGAATAAAAGAAGAAAAATAATCAAGAAAGGAATTATGAAATAAAGGAATACAATCAAGCAATCAAAGAATAAGGGAATAAAAATAAGGAATAATAGAATAAAAGAATGAAAATAATCAAGAAATAAATAAAAATAATCAATAAAGGAATAATGGAATAAAGGAACAAAATTAAGCAATCAAAGAATAAAGGAATAAAAATAAGGAATAAAGGAATAAAAATAATCAATAAAGGAATAATGAAATAAAGGAATAAAATCAAGCGATCAAAGAATAAGGGAATAAAAATAAGGAATAAAAGAATAAAAGAATAAAAATAATTAAGAAAGGAATAAAATAGTAAAAACAATCAATAAGGGAATAATGGACTATGGAATAAAATTAAGCAATCAAAGAATAAAGCAATAAAAATAAGAAATAAAGGATTAAAGGAATAAGAAATAAAGGAATTATAGAATAAAGGAATAAAATAATCAACGAAGGAATAATGCAATAAATGATTGAAAATTAAGCAATCAAAGAATAAAGCAATAAAAACAAAGAATAAAGAAATAAAGAAATAAAAAAATAAAGAATAAAAAAATATATGAAGGAATAAAACAATAAAAATTATCAATAATGAAATCAAAGAATAAAAAATTAATTAATAACATAGAAAACGCTTTTTTTTTTTTTCTTTTTTTTTTTTTTTTGTAAACGGAATATTCTGGCTTCTTAGACTTAAATTATCCTGTTTTCAAACAATAAGAATATTGGAACTCATCACATCTTTTTAAAGTGCATGACATTGTAAGCTAAAATTCCGACTTAACCCTTATTATTTCATCTTCCAGTCGCCTTTATCTTCCGCAGATGTGTAAGATTTGTCATCCGAAAGGTGTCCCGGGAATGGAATTTAACTGCATCTGATGGTGAGACTCTGGTTCTGAAGATCCGCAGAGTAAGGAGAACCCTTTCATTGCCATTACCCCGAGTAATATCGATTGTTAGGGTCCCATCTACGGGTCAAATAGACCTGTCTGAAAATTATTCGTATTAGATAGGAATAGTTCACATGTATAACAGTAAATTATTTGTATTAAGAATTGCTGCTTGGAGTAAATACTGTTTACTAAGGATTATTATTAGTTACTTGAAAACATCTAATTGTGTACAAACAGATGACTATTATTGAATAGAAATACATAAGACAATTATAAGTATCAGAAATACCATATTAAGCCATTAGTTTAAGAAATACTTGAAACCAGTGGCGACTCTGACTAATTTTTGCTATTCGTGCCCCCCCCCCCGCCCTCTGTGAACTTCAGTTCCCAACCCGTGGTCCGTGGACCCAAAGTAAGTCATCATAGTTGCTACTGCGTAATTCTCCATTGTATAGCACAGATTGACAAACGTACTTTGCATGGTGTTTTTTTTTAAACAATGAAGGTACTATATAATTTGTAGTCTTGTTAATACAGTAGATAAGATAATTATTTTTCCTTTCAAAAGTATAGAAGAAAAGAGAAGATGTTCATTACTATGACGAGAAAAATGTTTATTAGAATAAAGAAACTGATGACAATATACACAGACACAGCTAGTAGTTTCAATTTTGCTTAAAATAAAGATTATTTGTTGAAAATGTATTCAAATAAACAAATTTTAGTTACAGAATGTAATATATGCAACATTTATTAAAGAAATAGATATCTGTTAGTGAAAAAACGAATTAAAACACGCCCTTTAACCAACATTTACCATAGCGATGATGATGACGTCGGCGACGGCTCTAATCTGCTATCCTCTCTCTCTCTCTCTCTCTCTCTCTCTCTCTCTCTCTCTCTTTCTTTCTCTTTCTCTTTCTCTCCCTCTTCCCAAGAAATCTATCAGCAGTCACAACGTGCTAAGATTTTTGAGCACGGAGTTAGGGTTGCTCTTGCAGCCCAAAGCGTATTTCTCTAACATTACTGTTATTATAAGGGTCTAGTGCCTGGCACGGATAGCGCGTTCAACATTATAGCCGATTTTATGGGATGTTCAATGAATCTGACGGTGGCCGGACAAAGACCATCCGTTCAAAACAGCATCGTTGTATTATTCCCAGATATAGTTATGAACTTTTGGCTACTTAGTTATCGAAACATGAATAGATACGTAATTTAATTGAGATCAGACTAAGTATGTTTGCTTGAAATTAATGGATGATTTTTAATCCATTTTGAATAACATTGACCGAGTTATTGGTCGTGCCGGGCACGAGTAGCACTAGACCCGTCTCCGCCCCTGCTTGAAACCATACAAATGTGCTCAAATTATTTGTATTAGAGAGAAATATTTGATATATAACTATGTGTAAAAAAAACTCATAAAAAGCGAACCAAAAAACATAGATATAAATTTACAATGAACGCGATTCCCTAGCCTCTAGTCATAAAATAACCTTAGACAGGTTTGTTATATAACATATGACATGGATTTTCGGTTCGTTCCTGGTGACCCCGTGTGCTTTGACAAGCTGTCACGTTGTGATTAGTAAACAGCAGCGCGATCAGAGCACCCGGTACAAGTGTGTAACCGGAAGGAGATCATGTGATGAGAACCACGGGGGTAGTTTTAGATAGAGTGCAGAGAATCGCAGTCGAGCGAGGGACATGCTGCCGATCAGAAGCGTCTCGGACGAACTTGTAAGGGGGTGCAAGAGTTGGCACCCACTGACTCCTGGAAGAAGATAGGGGAAGGAGATGTCCTCTCTCTGAGTATATGTCTCTCCACCCATCTCTCACACACCACAGAAACATCAACCCTTTCGAGAATAAAGTGTGAGAGATATATTTTTATAAAGAAGTGTGTTCGTTCGTTCATTGAAGTTCGTAAATTATGTTTGATTATGTTTCCACTTGTATTTGTATGTGGGTATACAACAGGTTGACATATATTTAAAACCCACCAATCAATCAATCCAAAATTTCACTCTGTGTGTGTGTTATAAGGTTACATTTCATTTATCTTTAAACTATATAAGTGAGCGGAAATTAGTATTATATAGGAAAAGTTACTTGAAGGCATATAACTATGAACAAACCAATTATTTCTATTATTATTATTGACAATGATCCGGGGGACCTGGGTTCAGTCCCAGGTCGAGTCATACCAAAGACTTTGAAAATGGTGCTTGATACCTCCTTGCTTAACACTCAGCTATATAAGGTACGTATCAAGGGTAAAGCGGAACAATCCAGGGAAAGAAGTAGTGCCCTCCCCTACACTTGATGTAGTAGCTATTGAATTTGGAGCCTTCTGGTCGCCCTCAACTACGATCGCCAACTTACTTAATTATTACTCCGAGCAAGTTCTTCACACCAGCTTTAGCTTGATGGCCTTTCGCTCGCGTCCGAATGACATCAAGTCTCCTCAAGTCTCCAGAACTCTTCTCAGTATTTTGGCCAACTTCAACAATGTTGTTGATTGGATGGTCTCTACTCGTTCTTCGATTTCCAACTCTTCCAACACCCTTGACTTTTGTTCGGTATGTATGCTGCTAGTAATTCATCAAATTCTTAAATCGAAAGAGAAATCAACAATTGTTTATTTCAGAATTTTATTTATATTTCAAATTTGTGTAATTATTATACAAGTATTCCGTGGAATTTCTGTGTGTACAGACAGTTTGTATATAAAATAAATGTAATTATTTTCTTTGTTTGTGAAAGAATTACTGATTTCTTGTTTGTATTTGGAAATTAATTTTTTTCTGCATCAATAATCATGTTCAACTTAAAAGTTATTAAAGAATCAATACCAATTCTACTTTGCTGTAAACATTAAAAGATACAAATTAAAATTCTAAAAAAAAAGATGTGATAATAAAAAAAATATTTTACGGAAGCTTTTTCGTTATTTTGGCACTTAATTCGACTATTTTAGTCATATTTTTTATTCAAATTGTTTGCGTGTGTAGTCGGCTGGGGTTGTAGATTACACCGACTGCAGAGAGTTAAGACCCCACCACCACCACCACCCAAAAGACTGTCCTGGATATAACACAAAATAATCTCCAGTATAGGAGATTTGGGGAATAAGGAGTACCCCTTCACTGCCATTGCTCCCTGGTTCACTCTGGTCGGTTTGACAGCACCTGAAAAGGTCCTATCTAGGGGCCAAATAGAACTGTTTGACACTTAAATTGAATGCAGACAAATGACTTATGCTAAATTGAATTGTTTGAAATAGAACTGTTTGATCATTTAACTGTGTGTAAGCAAATGACTTACGTTTAATTGAATTGTTAGTGATACACATCAATACTTGGAACCATTTAATGGTGTGCAGGGAAACTGATCCCAGGCTAGTTTAAAAGTGTTATCCAGAAAATGTGTTTACAAATCATATATATTTATAGATATGTAAAAACAGGATTAGGCATTGAATAACCTACGATGGTTGATATGCCATAAAACCTAACCAAACATGGACATTCATTGGGGCAAATCACCGGTAAAAAGGGAGTTTTAATGATATGAAAAGAATGTTACTTTCCTTTCATGTTTCCAGAGCCCAAAATACAAACAATCAGTTTTTGGTGAGAAAATACAATTGTGGTAACTACCAAGAATTGGAAAATGTGTCAACGAAAAAGGTTAATGATTGTGTCTTTTCAAATTACAGATATGTCTTATTTTAAGGAGTGTAGATAAAGATTACAGAAAATCTAAAAACTGGTTCTTATTTGGGATCCAATACAAACCGCAGATAAATATATAACTATCTAAACTAGTTGATTCTATTGATAAATTCTTGAAAAACCCAACTGTCGTGGGATAAACCCCGCACAAAAAAGTTATCTCCTGGATACTAAACTAGAAATGAAGAGACTTCAGTCTTGGAGCTCTGGCATGTATAAAGACATCCTTTCGTTACCATGACTTCCAAGTCCACTCTGATTCAAAGCCGGAGTTGTTGTACTTGTCAGGGTTTCAACTATGGGTCAAATTGATCTATTTGAAAATTATTTGTATTTAATAGGAATACTTGAGATTATATAACTGTGCGGAAATTAGTATTACATAGGAATAGTTACTTGAAGCCATATAACCGTAAACAAACTAATTATTATTATAATTTTACATATTTGAGGGCTTTTCATAGCAAAGTTTGCTGAAGGTTTCTCACTGGAGTTTAAATGACAGCAAGTATCTTTAAGTTTCCAGGAATCTTCTTAGTATTCTGGTCGATCTTAATAACGCTGTTGTTTGGATAGTCTCCACTTGTCCTCTTATTTCCAAGTCCTCCAGTCCCTTTATCAATTCTTTGGTGACTGTACCGAGTGCACCAATTACAATTAGCATCACCGTCACTTTCATGTTCCATAATTTTTTCAGTTCTCTTATAATTCTTTTCGTTTTCTTTCAGTTTTACCCTGTGGTCAGCCGCTTCTCCCTTTTTTGTTGACTATCACTAGGTCTGGTCGTCAGGCCGAGATTAGGTGATCCGTTTGTATCTCAAAATCCCAAAGAACTTTATGCGTCTTATTTTCCATGACGAATTTTGGATTGTGTATACACCATTTGTTCGTATGGTCAATTTTAGATTTCTTGTACAATTCCAAGTGGATCACCTAGTCGTGTCGAGTCTTAAACTGTTTTTGCGCTAGCTTATTGTATGATTGATCGTTTTGTCTCTATCATGACATAACCTATATCTGCTATTTTGTTGTGTCTTTTGTTTTTAATTTTTGCTTTGACATAGTCCTTATGGCGTTGTTTTGTGAGATTAAGTTTCTCTCCGTTTCTTAGCAATGTCCAGGTTTTCTCGTGTGAGATTTCGTTAGTTTGTCTCTTGAAATATCCATACAGTTGTTTTTCTTCCCATTTTTGTTTTCTGGATATCTTTATTGTTTCTGGTCACTGTAATCAGTCTTCCTGGGCATTTTTAATGGAATCTTCGAGTCTTTGATTTTTATTATTATTATTATTATTATTATTATTATTATTATTATTATTATTCCTGACTAGTTTTTCACACCAGCGTTAGCAGGTGGTCTTTTGCTGGAGACCGAGTGACAGCAAGTACCCTCAAGTCTCCAGGACCCTTCTCAGTATCCTGGCCAGCCTTGATATTACGGTAGTTTCGATGGTCTCTGCTCGTCCTCCGATTTCCAACTCTTCCAGCCCCATTACCAAACCAGTGGGTACTGTTCCAAGTGCACCAATTACAATTGGTATCTCTGTCACCATCATGTTCCATAGCTCTTTTAGTTCTCTGGCCAGATCCAAGTACTCGTCTCTCTTTTCGTTTTCTTTGATTCTGTGGTCCGTCGAGACGGTAAAATCTACTATTCAGCTGAACCTATCTTTTTTTTTTTTTTTACAATCACTAGGTCTGGTCTTCCAGCTATGGGTAAATAGTAGGGCAGACTGGGTTCTTCAGCCTTGGTGAGGCAACTAGTCTACGAGAAGGAAAACTCTGAATTCAAACCTGTTAAACTTCGCTTAAAAATTGACCTTGTGTCATATCCTGACCGAGCGGAGGAGTTGGTAAATACGGGACAAGGCGATCTGTTTGTATCTCAAACTCCCATAGAAGCTTCCGTGTCTCATTGTCAAGGACAGATTCTGGTTTATTATTATTATTGTGAGTTTTTTACACCTGCCTTAAATGGCGTTTTTTCTCTGTGTCACAGCAAGTCTCCTCAGGTCTCCCGGGGTCTTCTAAATATTCTAGCCGATTTTAACAATGCATTAGTCAGAGTAATCTCGATTTTTCCTTTGATTTACAATTTGTCCTGTGTTTTTCCAAGTCCTTAGGAACTACCGTCACATTCCTGTTCCAGAGTTTTTTCCTTCTATGGCAAGATCCAAATATTTGTAAATCATTTCGTTTTCTTTTATTTTGTTTTCTTTTATTTTCACTCAATGTTCGGTTTAACGATAAAATCCACTTGATTACAAGTTCTTTTTTCTTGTTAATTAAGACGAGGTCGAGTTTTCTAGTTGGGATTAATTTAATGATCTATTTGTATCTCAAAATCATAGAGAAATTTTTGCGCCTGAATCTCGAGAACAGATTCTGGTTTGTACATATATCAATTGGTAGTATAGTGAAATTTTAATCTCTTGTACAAACTCCAGTGAATTACCTTCCCAACCAACAATGCCCGATCATGTACTCCTTTTGCGCGAGTTAGCTGTATTTGCTTATCATGTGATTAACAATTTCACCTCTATCTCTACGTAACCGACACTTCAAACTCTGTTGTGTATTATCAATTTTCGCTTTTATATAATTGGTCCTTATGGTCTTATTTTGTGTCGCTATTCAAAGAGATTCAGTTTCTCTCTTGAGATTTCTCTTTCTTAGCATTTTCCAGATCTTTTCATGAGCAATCTCTCTGGTTTGTTACTTGAAGTATCCATAAAGTGTTTTTTGCTTCCCATTTTTGTTTTCTAGTTTTTGTTGTTTTTTTCTTTCCGTTTGGCCTTTGTTGCTGTTGCGGTCTTTCTTGGCTCTTTTTAATGTATTCTTATCATATTTACCAACCCCTCCGCTCGGGCAGGATATGACACAAGGTCAATTTTTAAGCGGAGTTTAACAGGTTGGAATTCAGAGTTTTCTTTCTCCTAGACTAGTTGCCTCACCAAGGCTGAAGAACCCAGTCTGCCCTACTATTTACCCATAGCCGGAGGGAGAATAATAATTCATACCTTTTCCAAGGGTATTAGTGCTATGTGAAATGCAATCGGTCTCGTCCAGGATTTGAACTCGTGTCACCGTGTCCATTTCCTACGACGATAACCATTAAACCATGGGTACCGCCTAAATGTATTCTTATAGTCCTTGTATTAATGCATCTACATAATACTCAAGGCTGTCGAGTCCTCTTCCTCCTTTTTTCAAACATAGATTATATCTACATCTGCTCTCATGAGTAAAGCCATGTGCATAATAATCAGTTTCCTTGTCCTTCGGTCCATTTTCTCCCTAGTCTATTTTAAGAATGGTTCAGAATATTTTACAACACGGATTGCCCTGCTATTAATTCCTTTGATAAAATTTCTGCTCGAGAATTTGGCTTCGATGAGTTTTCTTGTTCTTCTGAGGAACTCTTTTCTCATTTTTTTTTTCCTTTCGTCTCTACTTGTTTGATGGTGTCCGCTTCCATTATTTCCAAGTACTTGTAATTTTCCTTCTCTCCAAGAGTTTTGATGCTTTCCTAATTTGACAGTTCTATTCATTCCGTTGTTTCTCGTTTGCCACTTTTCCTTATCAGCCTGACACGCTTCTCAATGCCAAATTCCATTCCTGTATCCTGGCTGTATATTCTTATTGTTTGTATCAAGTTCTCGTGTCCTTTTTCATTTTTGGCAAATTATCATTATTATTGTAACCCTAAGTAACTCTATTACTCCAGGGCAAGTAACCACAAGTAACCCCCTTTTCCCCATGGTAAGTAACCCCAAGTAACTCTCTTACTGCAGAGCATGTAACCACAAGTAATGTTATGAAATAGCCGAGGGATTTCGGTTCATGCCTTTGAGTTTAGTTAGGCTGAGAACCTTTCGGCTCAGCACATGGGTTGTTTGGGTGTAAGATTGAAGCAGGTGTTAACGCGGGTGCGCGCGAGCGGATGGAGGTGTCACTCAGATGTCATAACAGTCCGAGACGATACTGGGTGACAAGGTGCGGGTGACGTCACGCACCGGAAGCACGCGGAAGTTTGTGTGAGAATTTAAAGAAAATAAGAGTCGGGTTTTAGACGCCAAACAAGAAGGATCAATTTTGGAGCTCACAGGCGCGAGGCGAACTTGCGCCCTATGGGGGGCCGCCCGAGTTGGGGGCCAAATGAATAAGACAGCATAGAAGATTGTGTCTCTCCTCCTTACGTCGAAACCTTTAACTCAAAGTTAATAAAAAGGTTTCGTACCTGAACAAGAAGTCGTTACGTGTTTTCGAATTCCGAGATTCCTGTTCTTTATATATTCTATCGTTATGAACATTACATGTCTATTTTGCACATGGCCATATTCGTGTATATGGCTACGCAACAGTAACCCCTATTGCCCCATGGTAAGTAACCCCAAGTAACCCTCTTACTCCAGAGCAAGTAACCACAAGTAACCCCCATTGCCCCATGATAAGTAACCCCAAGTAACTCTCTTACTCCAGAGCATGTAACCACAAGTAAACCTCATTGCCTTATAATACCTAGAAACTCCATTGCCTCATGGCAAGTAACATCTAGTAACCTCACTGCTCCATGAGAACCTCGTGTTTAATTACAGTTACTCGACAGTACCCTGAAAAAACCCACCTTAGATTGTTTACAGTACCAGCTTTTCCTTCGTGGTCACTCATCAAAATACGGAGCAACTCATCTTTGCTTAACTTCGGTGATCTGACTGCTTATTAATAGCAGGCACCTAAAACAACCCAAGACATATATCTTCAAATAAGCAAAGCTTACTAGTACGACACTAAACAATATAATGGTGAGGTCCCAGTCTTGGAGCTTTGAAGAATATGGAAAACCTTCATTGCCATTACTCCCAGGTTTACTCTAGCCGGGAGTGGTAGTACCTGCTAGAGTCCCATCTATGAGTCAAATAGAACTATTTAATTATCCTTATTATTGAAATCATTTAACTGTGTGCAAAAAAATGATTAATATTAAATAGAATAATTAATATTACATATCAACACTCGAAACCATTTATCTGAGCACAAACAAATGAGCTCTGGTTCGTTTAAAAATGATACTTACAAACTATTCACGGACAAGTCACACACACACACACACACACACACACATATATATATATATATATATATATACACACGCATATATATATATATATATATATATATAATTTAATTATATATATATATATATATATATATAGAGAGAGAGAGAGAGACATGACGTGAGAGACATTAGCTGTTACGAAAAAACGAGACAACGTGACAACTGTATCGCTATGTAATAAAAGGAACCCAACTAATGTCAACACCCAGAAACTTAAGAAGGTACAAAGAGAACTAATTAATGCATATCAAAAAGAACAAATAGAATACATTCAAGGTCAGATTAGTTAAATAAGAAATTCGGTAGAAGATAGACAATCTCGAATAGTGTGGCAGACAGTAAATGAACTGAGCAAAAAGAACACCTCAAGAGCACAACTAAAACCTGCCAGCCAAGAAGAAGGAATACACATGTGGAAAAAAAAACATTTCAAGAGTTTGTTTGGAAAATCCCTCAAAGTTACAGATAAAACTTTCACAAAAATTATTAATAATCATGTAGATATCAAACTAGGACAGTTTACTCAAGAAGAACTCGATGCTTTACCAAGAAAAATTAAAAACAGGAAAAGCTGCTGGTCTTGATGAAATATCACCAGAAGTATGGAAGACAAGGAAATTCGATGGCTTACTGCTCAGATAATGCAACGACGAATATAACTAAAACACAATAGAGAAATGGACAAAAGGCTACACCCTCTCTTTCCCCTGGACAGGTATCTCGGAATTGCCAAGAACTAGTGTTCGCCAATGGTCCGGGAGACCTGTGTTCAATCCCAGGTCGTGTCATACCAAATACTTTTAAAATGGTACTTGATACCTCCTTGCTTAACACTCAGCTATATAAGGTACGTATCAAGGGTAAAGTGGAGCCATCCAGGGAAAGGAGTAGCGCCCTCCCCTACACCTCGGTGTAGTAGCTATTGAAAAGGGGAGCCTTCTGGTCGCCCTCGACTACGGTCACCAACTTTACTTTTTACTTACTTATCAAGGTATAACTCTTATCTCCATAGCGGCTAAGATTTATAATGCTCTGCTGTTCAACCGTATCAAACCATAAACTGAGAAAATTCTTGAAAGAACCAAAATGGTTTTCGAAGAAACTGATTTATAACATTACAGATTCTAACCATCCGTAGAACCTTAGAACGAGATCGTGCAAAAAAACTCGAGGCAACACACTTATTTGTATATTACTCTAAGGCATTTAACTCCATACACCGAGGGAAGATGGAGCAAATACTTCTAGCCGATGGTCTCCTCAAAGAAATTGTCACAACCATAATCATCATCATCATCATGTCGTGTCACTTGCACGGATATCCCTGACCCAATCTCGCCACTTTTCCCTATCGTTCATCGCCTCCGGCAGGTCTTCAGGGCTACATCCCGTATCCTCACATAGTTGCTGAATGTATGTTCGTGCTTGTCGTCCAGCTTTTTTCCGGCCATATGTGGGGGCTCCATAGGAGTACATCACTTATGAGCTCGTCCCTGCTTCTCCAGCAGTGTCCTGCATGTCTGGTTCGTCTAACTATAATTATATTCTAAAGACAACTTACGTGGGAATTAATAACCTCTTAACAAAACTCATCATCATCATGTCGTGCCACTAGCACGGATATCCCTGACCCTCTCTCGCCATTTCTCCCAATCGTTCATCGCCTCCGGCAGGTCTTCAGAGCTACATCCCGTATCCTCACATAGCTGCCGTATGCATGTTCGTGCTGGTCGTCCTGCTTTTGCTCGGCCATATGTGGGGGTCCATATAATGATGCTCTATAAAAACACAAAAGTCAAAGTTCGCTCACCGGATGGAGACACGGACTTCTTTGACATTGTTGCTGGTTTTCTGCAAGGGGAGAGCCTCATATCTGTTCACAATCTGCCTAGACTACGTACTTTGAACGTTGATATATCTAATGAAAGAAAATGGCTTTACACTAAACAAGAGCAAGAAGCAAACGATACCATGAACAAACTATTAAGGACACAGACTAGAGCTTCTTGCAAATACACCAACCCAAGCTGAATCCTTGCTGCATAGTCTGGATCAGGCAGCAAGGAGCATTGGTCTCCATATCAACACATACAAAACAGAGTACATGTGTTTTAATAAAAAAAAGGGGGAGACATCTCCACACTAAATGGTGGTTCTCTGAAACTAGTGGATAAGTTCACCTACCTCAGAAGCAACGTCTCATCAACTGAAAATGACATCAGTACGCGACTATCAAAGGCATAGACTGCTATCAATAGGTTATTGACCATATGGAAATCAGACCTATTCGATAAAATTAAATGCATTTTTTTCCAAGCAACGGTTGTGTCCATTTGACTATATGGATGCACAACGGTTGTGTCCATTTGACTATATGGATGCACAACGATTGTGTCCATTTGACTATATGGATGCACAACGGTTGTGTCCATTTGACTATATGGATGCACAACGGTTGTGTCCATTTGACTATATGGATGCTAACTAAACGCATAGAGAAAAGGCTAGACGGGAGCTGCACAAGAATACTACGAGCTATATCCAACAAATCCTGCGTTTTTATAGAGCATCATTTAGGAGGTGCCCGTGGTGTAATGGTTATCGTCGTAGGAAATGGACACGGCGACACAAGTTCAAATCCTGGACGAGACTGATTGCATTTCACATAGCACTAATACCCTTGGGAAAGGTATGAATCCAATTATTCTCCCTCCAGCTATGGGTAAATAGTAGGGTAGACTGGGTTCTTCAGCCTTGGTGAGGCAAATAGTCTAGGAAAAATAAAACTCTGAATTCAAACCTATTAAACTCCGCTTAAAAATTGACCTTGTGTCATATCCTGCCCGAGTGGAGGTGTTGGGTAAATAGGATCAAACAAATCCTGGAAGCAACATCCCACAATACAGTAGCTGTACAGCCACCTATCTCCCATCCCTAAAACCATCCAAATAAGACGAACAAGACCTACCGGAAGCGATGGATGATAGAGACAAATGGTGAGAGAAAGGGACACGGTGATGATATATATATATATATATATAAACAAGATTGGCATTAAATAACCCACAAGAATTGATATGCTATAAAACACGAACAAACCAATCTAACAGACACTATTTTCATTACGTTTCTGCATAAAAAATCCTAAAGTTTAAATTCTTGTTTTCTTGATTACAACAAGAAATACCTATATTGATATTGGAGTGTTTGGTGCCGTGAAAGATATTTAGTCGAATTTCCGTTCACCAATTACCAATGTTAGCTTATTAACACTGAAAACAACGGAAAACAAAATAAACTCTATTACACATATAAGACATTTAAGCTTTTATGTACATGCCAGTAGCATTACCAGGAAATAATAAACAAACGTGTACCGTGGTTTAGTAATAAATATATTGTTCCATGAACTGGCAATATGTAGAAAGGGGTACCAAATAACAAAAAGCTTACTTAACAACAGAAGGTAATATAGCTATGCATCATAACCGTTTCCTTGCATGGCTCGAGACAATTCAAAGACAGTTCAAAGACCATAGGTAAATAAAGGCCAAGAATGGGTTTCTGGGACTGTCGTCTGTCTCCTCACGAGGACCCAAACGGACATGTCTATCTTGTAAAAGAGAGAACTATTTCTTGAATCCTCACATTGATATAAATTAACTGTCGAATAAACAAAACCTCGCAGACTAAAACGAAAAATAATTACGAGGGTCATTCCGTAAATAAGGTGAATTTTGCCAAAGGAGTTGGAAATAGGAAGCAATGTTCACAGTTGCACAATTTTTATAGGAAAACAATACCGATGAATCCTTTCATGTTCCAGAAATCTGTCAGCTTGACATTTTTCACTGACCACTGAGCCCAGAACTTTTTCTTTTTCCGGGGAGTCAGTGTGTTTCCACTCTATGGACTATCTTTTTGACTTAAGCTAGTAGTTGCAAACCCATATTAAGATCATTTGTAAACATTTTTAACTAAAACATGCTTCTCCGTACACATAAAACATTCCTTAATAAATTACATATGGTTTGCACTTCTCAACCACCAAAAATTTGATGACAAACTTCTGTTCTAGCTTGAAGCACTCCATCTGATTTGCCGACATTATATATATATATATATATATATATATATATATATATATATATATATATAAGAAAAACCTTTAAAAATTAGTCATAGTTTTGTAATAATATTGATTTCAGCAGACCTTAGAATTTAAAAATGTTATATCTGCATCTTCAGACAAAGAAATAATGGTATTATCTATAATAATTATGATCATATAATTATATAGTGATCTCTAATACTTGGTAGGATTTAATTTATTTGTAAGATGTAATTGTAATTTTGAGGATATATAATATTATGCTGTATTTGTTTATAATTTTAGATAATGTCTTAACAGTAACTGGTATTATTTTTATTTTTACTTTTAATGTGATCAATTATATTAAATAGTATTAAAATTGACAATTTTCTAAGTTTTTTTTAAAATAAAATATGACATTTTATGAATGCTGCGAGAAATCTTGAACAAGTCCTGGCGGTAACACCCCACAAGACACCAACTAAACGGCCACCTGCCTCCTATCACGAAAACCATCCAAGTTAGACGAACCAGACACGCAGGACACTGCTGGAGAAGCAGGGACGAGCTCATAAGTGATGTACTCTTATGGACCCCCACATATGGCCGAGCAAAAGCAGGGCGACCAGCACGAACATACATAAAGCAGCTATTTTTTTCCAAGTTTAAAACAGAATTTTATTGCATATCGTTGTTCTAAAGTGTCAGCTTGCATTTTTGAAATTCACCAGCTGTGACAATCAGGCTTTAGTAGAGTGTATTTCAATTGGTGCTGTAGCTGTTGATTTGAAGCTGAAATCATAAAAATTGGTCAGTCATCTCATAATATGTATAGCAATAATATACTGAATTTTCAAGAGTCTACGACAATTTTAAATGTCCATACGAAAAATGCCTGGAAGCTTATCGTATTCACCTTGTATAAATATAATCAGCATCATATAGTGGTTATTGTCACATGGTATGCTATCGTGATGAACCGACTACTCTGGTAATATTGCAGATAAATTTATCCAAGGTCTTATCTTCATAGAAAAGTGTATATTTTTAGCGAGTAATTGATATTTTATATGCATTTAATAAAAATCAAGCATCGTGAGGGATTGTTTGATTAAAAATAAATACTTTCACAATTAAACAAACATCAAATGAATAATAACCCTTTTCATAAAGAATTTCATAAACAGTGCCCAAATAAATTCCTCGTTTAAAGAACTTTGTAACATTAAATAAACATTTATTAATAAGGGATTCTCAAATAACGTCATTGACAAACAAATAAAAAAATCACACGAGAAAAGAACCACCTTTCTCGTGTGAGTACGCAGAATCAAGAAACGGTTGCTATGACATCTAACGGCCGTAAGTAAACGCATTTTAAAATCACAAACTGTACCAAAATTAAGGTGAACGAACGTCCAATGTAATGTCTGCTTTTAGTTGATCTGATGTATATATAGATATATATTTCTTTTAAATACCCTATCTGGTGGCAAAAGCTGCCTGGTAGCGCCAGGAGTGGCAGTAATGCCTTGAGCTACCGAAACTGTGTTATCACCCTGGTTGGCGGCTGATGAGGTTAGGGTATCGCACGTGCTTTCACACGTTGTATGATGAAAAAATGAAATTTAAAAAAATCTTAAATAAAACCTATAATAATAGTTTACAGAATAACCACAAACAAAATAGAATTAAGTTGAGTCATAAATGATATCTTCTTTTTAAAGTTGTAACAACGCATTTCAAATTTCCAATATTTTAAACGCGACAGTAAGTTATCAGATATAAGAGTGTCTTCATCGGTCATTCTTATTTCAGTAGTGAAAGAATGCACATAATAATTTTATCTATGATCTGAAAGTGTATATTTGACATGCAATCTTGTGGGAGGTGCCCGTGGTGCAATGGTTATCGTCGCAAGATATGAACACAGCGACACGAGTTCAAATCCTGGACCTGACTGATTGCATTTCACATAGCACTAATACCCTTGGAAAGGTATGAATCCAAAATATTCTCCCTCCAGCTATGGGTAAATAGTAGGGCAGACTAGGTTCTTCAGCCTTGGTGAGGCAACTAATCTAAGAAGGAAAACTCTGAATTTAAACCTGTTAAACTCTGCTTAAAAAAATTGACCTTGTATCATATCCTGCCCGAGCGGAGGGGTTGGTAAATATGATCTTGTGGGAGTTTAAGAATTACAAAAATGCCGCAGAAACAGCTAAGAAAATTTTCAGTGTTTATGTCCAAGGTTTCATTACTGAACGCCAAGTTCAAAATTGTTTTTCAAACTTCTCGTTCAGACGATGCGTCATTGCGAAATGAATCTAGATCAGGACGCTCATTTGGCCTTTATCAAGATGCTTTCAGAGAACTGACGGAATGCAAATCGCACAAAAGTACTCGAGAATTAGTACTTGACCTCAACACATCCCAATCCACAATCTACCGCCACTTTCGTCATTCTCTTAGTGAGAAAAAGAGGTTTAACCGACTTAATACCGAGTCAATAGTCATTTTTATTGTGGGGAGTTACGCACAAACCAAGACTTATACACGACCAAAAAGACCAAAAAATTCTTGATTCCATCGGCATTTCCCTTTTGAGGTGCCTCAGGCGCCGAGCTATAAGTTCAGCCCTGCAAAGCAGATATAGCCTGGGTGGGAAGGCCCCCTGAGATTAGGTGATCATTAACCACTCACATGTCTGGCAAGGTGCCTGGCAAGTAGTTAAGAAGAATAAGGAATATGGCATGTCCATAGCAACAAGTCTTCTTTCAAGGTAGAGAAATGAATCGTTTCTCAAGAATATCATTACAGGTGACAAAAAATGGGTCTTTTATGACATTGTTCAATGAAAAAGGCAGTGAATTGACTAAGATAAATCTCTGCAGTCTATCCCAAAAGAGGAACTTCGTAGAAGATTATGCTGCGTGTACGGTGGGATCACAGCAGTGTTATTCCTTTGAGTTTTTAAACTGCTAACTGGCGCTCAATGCAGACTTACGCTCTCAACAGCTGTAATGGGTGAAGGAAAATCGAATACAGTTGCCATTCGATTATATAAATCTAAAATTTAAATCATGTCGTGCTTCTTTATAATAACGCAAGGCCACATTCAGCAAGACTCACGCAGGAAAAAATATTGGATTTAGGCTGGTCAATTGTACCACATCCACCATATTCACTAAACCTCACAGCAAGTCAATTCCGTCCTTTTCATTCTCTACAGAAATGCTCTGAATGACAAAAGATTTTCTCAAGAAGATCAAGAGAAAACGTTGGTTGAAAACTTTTTGAGCTCGAAACCAGTTGAATTTTACTTGAGAGGAATCAACTTGCTATCAGATAAATAACAAGAGGTGATTCAAAATAATGATGAATATGATATTGATTGAAATTAATTCATTGTTAAATTATTAATGGATAAACGATATTCTACTAAAACGGAAATTATCTAATTCTTAATAATACCATAAAAGTATTTTTATTGTAATCAACCACAACAAAACTATAAGAAACGACTTTCAAAAATAGGATTCATAGACGCATATCCCACATTCATCACAATAAGCACTTTAGATTCATTTTCTATTTTAAAAAAGCATCTTATCAAAAAAGCATCTAATTTAGTCAACAAAAACTATTTTCCTAATTATAGAATTACTTAGAGGATGTTCACTTGTCTTCTTCTTTTTTTTTTTTTTTGCTTTCTTCTTTTTGTTTTAGCTTTTTTTAAAAATAAATTTAGCAGTAGATTAAAATATATAGATGTCTTCTATACAAAGCCTAAGTTTTTAATAGTACATTTTTAAATAGGTAAATCCAATTAGTAAATCGAATATCGGCAAGATGTACTTTTCCTTGCGAAAGAAGTCGTATTAAATGGATTACATGGATTCTTACACTCCCTTATTTCAAATATATGTTCCCATATAAGGAAAGAAGAAAACCTATATAAATAAAACTGATAAGACCCTTCCTGTCTATTATATTCAGAAAGATCTGTTTGAATGAAAAACAGCTGCACAAATTCATACATACATACATACAGATATATATAATATATGCAAATAAAAAAAAAGTGTTTCAGCCCAGTCGGCTGGAGCTGTCGAACATACTGACTACATCCCTGCAGATAAATAAAGTTATTCCCTAACACCAACGAGTGTCCTGGATATGACACTAAACAGCATCTGATGGTGAGGCTCAAGTCCTGGAAATTTTGGAAAATGTGGAGTACCCCTTCATTGCTATTACTCCCAGGTTCACTCCGACCCAAAGTGATAGTCCAATCTATGGATCAAATAGAATTGATTAACCATAAACAGTTTGCAAACAAATCACTGATGTTAAATTCAGTTGTTAGTTGAAATGATTTAACTGTGTGCGAACAAATGAGCTATGGCTTGTTTAAAATGTTACCAACAAACTACTCGTTTACAAATCATATATATATATATATATATATATATATATATATATATATATATATATATTTGAACTGGATTTGGCATTGAATAATCTACAAGGGTTGATATGCCATAAAATTCAACCAAGCTACCTAAGAAAAGTTTTGGCTTTAAAAAAGTGCTCGATACTATTTATAACATAACAGGCATAAAACCCGAAAAATATCACTCTTATGAACATTTGAAGTATACCAGTTGAGGTTTTATGGGAGCACAATCGTTTGCCACTTTTCTCGTCTTTCCGTCTGATGACTGTGCAGACTACATGAAACTTTAAGTGACGGACTTGAATAATGTATGTATGTATGTATGTATGTATGTATGTATGTATGTATGTATGTATGTATGTATGTATGTATGTATGTATTTCAAGGGAAATAACTTCAGAAATAAATATTGAATTACTTCCCTTACAAACCATTTGCAGTGTAATTTGTTGTGTACGAACGAGTTAATTACTCACCATTACCACTGTAATGAGTTCGATTCTCACTAGGTGGCCTTCGCTTGTATAATAAATGTTCATGCTTATATAGTAATAATAATAATAATAATAATAATAATAGACTGCTAAGACTGGCAGTCACTCGAACTTTAGTGAAGGCTACCAGTTACAAGTGTTAAAACTCGTAAAACAAATAATAATAATAATAATAATAATAATAATAATAATAATAATAATAATAATAATAATAAAGAGAAATTGCAAAATTGTCGATTTTGCTGTCCCGGCTGACCACAGAATAAAACTGATATAATGTGAAAAGAAGGATAAGTATCTCGACTTTGCTAGGGAATTGAAAAAACTGTGGAACATGCAGGTGACAATTATACCAATTGTAATTAGTGCTTTTGGTACAGTAAATAAAGGGTTATTAATGGGACTGGAGGACTTGGAAGTTGGCGGAAGAGTGAAGACCATCCAAACTACTGAATTATTGAGAACGGCCAGAATAGTGAAAAGAGTCCTGAAAACTTGAGGAGACTTGCTGTCACTCAAACTCCACTGGAAGCCCACCAGCTGGCGCTGATGAGAAAAACTCTAAAAGAGTAAATAATAATAATAATAATAATAATAATAATAATAATAATAATAATAATCTTTTGGAACAATCTCAAAGGAGTTGGAAAAGAGACCAGGTAAAAATGGAGATGTGTAAAAAGATATAAACAGTTCACACCACAGCTCTATTGAGATCGAGTGGAATTCTAATTATAGTCCTGGAGAACTGATTCGATTTCAGCTACTTTGTTAAATGACAAATCAACCTTCGTCGGTTATTTAATGCCAAAGCCATTCTTGTAGAAAAACAGCTGTTGTACTATTCAACCCATATTGAGGTAAAGATAAGAGGGTCCAATACCTTTCCCAAGATTATTAGTCCGACGGGAGACAGATATCATAGCCTAGCATTCAATCCATTATACCAGATTGTACAGTAAACATAAATAACTAAATTTGTAGCACAACTGCAGTGGAATATTAACTTTAAAATAGGTGAAGACATGATTTTAATATTTTCGAAGTCGATACAACCACCATTTTATAAAATTTGTCTTTAGATTCATTTTAGTCAATCTCTCATTAAAATCCTTACTTCACCCATTTTAAGATTAACACTCCACTGGATTTGGTTGATTGGTTGGGTTTTATGGCATATCAATCTTTATGGGTTATTCAATGTCAAATCCTGTTCATATATATACCGGCCCAATGTCCTTGTGAGTAGAATATTCGCCAATGGCTCGGCAGACTGGGATTCAATCGAAGGTCTAGTCATACCAAAGACACAAAAATGGTTCTTGATACCTTCTTGCTTAACACCCAGCATTATAAGGTACGTTTCAAGAGTAAAGTGGAGCAATCCAGATAAAGGAGCACTGCTCTCCCCTACACATCGGTGTTGTAGCAATTGAAAAGGGAGCCTTCTGGTCGCCCTCAACAAAGGTCGCCAACTTTATATATATATATATATATATATATATATTTCATTAAGAAAAAACAACAAACCGGTCACATTAGGATTATCAATTTATTTCCATCCTGTTATGCGATTTTGAAAAATCAAAAAAACGCGAAAAAAAATTTACAGGACTTCTTCCGATCTTATGGATAAATTAAATCAGAATAGACACAGGAAAGAAGGTGGGAGGGGATAGAAGTGGGGTGAGGAGTTATCTCCTCATTTAGCCCACTTCCGTTTTTTTTATTTTATTGTCGGTTAGAATTATAGTAAATTAATTTTTTTTTAATTTTTTAAATTTTAATTATTTTTCAACCTAAAACTATAGATTTAATACTAAATTAGAAAAATAACTTTATTCAATATCTTTACGTATCGATACAGTAAAAATTATATCAAATTAATTTCAGGATTTAATTAAATTTAACTTTTTAAAAAAATCAAATTCATTTAGAACCTATTAATCAGTTACACTTTTAATGATTTGTACGTATATATGATATGGTTTTTTCACATTTTCTATCTAACATTTTATTTTATTTTCATTCATTCACAGTAATTCTCAATTTAATCCTACGTTTGTTTTTCTTTAATTATTTATGTTAATTACCTATAGTTTAAATTTAGCCCTATGTCTACACCTAGCTATTAATTCACATCTCTTATTTAATAATTTTTCTGGCTCTGGATAAAGCAAAATGTGCATCTTTTCTTCTAAACACAGATTACATCTACTATCGAAACATTTTGGAGTATTTGATCTTTTTAATATATATATGATTTGGAGACGAATAGTTTGTAAGTAACATTTTAAAACAATATACAGCTCATTTGTTTGCTCACAGTTAAATTGTTTCAAGCATTGATATAACGCTAATTATTCAATTTAATATCAGTTATTTGTTTGCACATAATTCAATGATCTAAAAGTGTGTATAATTCAGTCCATATGCATTTTTCCAAATATTTAATTTTTATTCCATTTTTTAAAATTTGGAATAAAGGGGGATAATTCTGAGGTTCTAAGGGAAGCTACTCTGATTAATTCTAATGCATGTTTACACCGGTTAAAAAAATGTCTGCTTTTCAATCTGCTCCAAAAAGAATTCTCGTGTATCTTAAACATGCTAGCCGCGATAAAAAGCCAGTACTGGCTAAATTCACACAGGTACCACTTTTTATATATGTCTTGATCAATTTGGTTTCATTTTAAACAACTTAGAACCGTAGAGGTTACTTTAAGGTTAGTTAACGAAATATAGTCCGGTGATCGTGAAGTGTTTATAACGATTTCAATAAAAAGATTTAAGTATCTGAAATTACTTTCTGATTATTTATGCGAACTAATCAGGCACGTACACGGACCTTTATGATGTTTTTAACATCACGTTTTTAAACGTGTTGCAAAATTTTAATATCTATTTTAAAATTTTATTTCTGGTTTTAATTAAGATATAACGTTAGTCGTTAAAAATACTTCTACCAACTTGAAGCCTTTTTTTAAAGTTATTATAAATACTGTTAACATTTTTGTCGACAATATAATGATTGATGGTTCGGCGAACAAAAAAAAAAAAAACAACGTACCTTTGATTCTTAAATTCTTCCTAAAAGGAACTAAGTATCTGTGAAATTCGATTAAAAGAAAACTAGTTGATTTAAAGTTTAATTTCCTGGATTTCAACAAAAATATTTCTTACTTTTACTACAGCAATAACAACAACAATAACAATAACGAAGGGAGTTATTTTCCTGCCGTCACAAGTCAAGTTGTTATATTACATACCTACCTTCCACTACAATCATAAGTAAAGTTGGCGACCTTAGTTGAGGGCAACCCAAAGGCTTTCTTTTCCTTAGCTACTACACCGAGGTGTAAGGGAGGGCGTACTCTTTTCCCTGGATTACTTCACTTACCCTGTATGCGTACCATATAGTGCTGAGTGCTAAGCAAGGCAGCATCAAATACCATTTTTTGGAGTCTTTGGTATGACTCAACCTTGGATTGAACCCCACTCTCCTGGGCGAACACCCTACCCATTACAATAATAAACTGGTGCCAATTAGCATTCATCTAATTTATTTAAAATATGCAAAAAAAAAAAAATAATGTAAACAACTTTACAAACCTAAATATCACCTATGTTATTATGTGTAAACAAATAAAATATGTAATAATTTTCTCCCCACTTTTCTTATTGCTGAAATAACACAATAATTGAAATATTTGTATTTACAGAACTTCTCCATCACAGGTAGGATGTGACACAAGTTCAATTTTCAGTAGAGTAAAGCTAGTTTTCCTTCTCCTAGGCTGGTTGCCTAACCAGGGCTAAAACACTCAGTCTGCCCTCCTGTTTACCTGCAGTGAGGCAGAGGAGAACTGATGGGTTCATGCCTTTTTCAAAGGCATTAATGGGAAAGTTAAATGCAAACAGCCTCGGGCAGAATTTGAATTCAAGATGCCAATTCTGCTTCCTACGACAATAACTGTCGCACTAAATTCAATTCCAATAATTAGAATATAAAGAATCAAAGTCTATAGTTCAATTCCTAGGCTTTGTATACAACACATCTATATCTAAAACACAATCTAACTTAATTTTTATATATGTCTATATATATATATATATATAATTTTTTAAACAAATAAGAATCTTCTCTCCATTGTATGATATCTATCTGAAGAAATTAGTTTTTCTTATGGAGTGTCCACCTAAAATAAATGACGGTTTGTTGAGTTTTTTTCCAATTATATGTATTGATCACACAATTTGGTCTCACAAAAGAGGAGTGAGAAATTCCATCATTTTCATAACACAAAGTATTTTAGGTTTGTTTTAGTTTGATTTCTTTATTCAATGGCATATCAACCTTTGTGGGTTATTTAAATCCAAGGACATCTTTATAGAAGTGGTACTATTTAATCCATAACTGGAAACACAAGGGAGTTCCTAGTGAGTAGAGTGTTCACTGATCGTCCGGGAGACCCGGGTTCAATACCAGGTTGTGTCATACAAAAGACTTTAAAAATGTTACTTGACACCTCCTTGCTTAACACTCAGCAATATAAGGTACGTATCGAGGGTAAAGTGAAGCAATCCAGGGAAAGGAGTGGCGCCCTCCCCTACACCTCGGTGTAGTAGCTATTGAAAAGGGAGCCTTCTGCTCGCCCTCGACTATGATCGCAGACTTTACTTTACTTATATATATATATATATATATTTGTGGGGAGTCCTCATAGAGTAATGGTAAAGTGCTGGATTGCAGCCTCAATGTAAACAAGTTCAAACTCCAGTCATGCTATTACATAGCCTTTTGGACTAATACTCTTGGAAAAGGCATGAACCCCCTTATTCCCCGGGCTATGGATTAAATAGTATCATTACTGTTTTTCTTCAAGGATGGCTTTGGCATTAAATAACCTATAAAGGTTGATATTTCATCAAAACAAAGAAACTAAAGTATATTTAGCTTTATGCATTTCAGAAAAGGATTTTTTTTTTTGTTTTTAATATTTGCTTTTGTGCTTTTAACTTTAGGAGACAAAAATTTTCAAATTTAAAAAAAAAATTCTAGCAAGATGCAACATTACATACTTCATAATAATCATCATCAAAGAAGTATATTACTTTTGTTGTTATAAATCTGATATTACAATTTTACTGGCTATGAAAGCTATATTTCCTTTCTTTTTTTTTTTTTTTAGTGTATTTTGGATTACTTTGACCAATCTGAACTCACCACTTTGGTTCACGGCTACTTGGAAGACAACTGTTTTATTCTAACCAATGAAATCAATCCTCATACAATGCCCGTTCTTCTTAAGGTCAGTATATAAAACTGTTGAAAAGTGAACATTATATATATATATATATATATATATGGTTCTATTGGTAAATTGTCATCGTTTTAAATTATTGATTTCATGCATGTCTACTGTGCAGCTAACTAGAATCAGTTAGACGATATCTGTAAGGAGCATCATGATGTAATTCACTCCTCCAGAAATTTGGAAATGGCATGAGGTACTGCTTGGCATTCACATTGGAAGCCTCAATATGAAGATTTCATAATATTTGGGTTCCAATCTAAGGACAGATTCATATTGATGAAATCCTAAACACCCAGTCCGCATCATAGTGTTCAGGGTGGTCACTATCAATGGTGACCTTTTATCTCCCCTCATCTTACCGCATAGCTTCAGACTCAACACAGAGGCCTCAATCAACTGCCTGGAGATGGTAGTGCTGCCCAGGATTGAGAGGGATTATTATCATTTCTTACTTGAAACCATATAATTGCTTGAAAATTATTGGGTTTAGATACAAATACTTGAAACCTTATATCTGTGTAAACAGACAATATTATTGAATAGGAATAGTTGCTTTTGAAGAAGCCACTGCCCTAATGTACAGGATAAAATAATGACAACACTTAGCGACTCAGGGGCCTGGCTGGCATTTGGCTGGCAGACAAAAATATGTCAATGAGCTGGCCAGTATATATGCATGCTAGCATAGCCATTCCTGGGCTGGCAGCCAATCACTGCCAAGGGAATGAACTAGACCACCTGCTCATTGTGGAATGCCCCGATGCACATATAACCTTCCCTTCCTCATGCTCAAGTCAGTATTCACCTCGACATGTAATTCGACATGTGTGAACTACATTCAAGTACAATATTCAACAGAACTTTGACAGCTTTAAACCATATAACTGTGTATGAATTATTAGTATTTGATAGGAATATTTGAAACCATACAAATTTGTGCAAACAAATGATTATAGACAAAAATGTGCGACTGTTAAAATGAAAGACTATCAAACATTGAAAGTATAGTTATGATAATTAAACGTTTTAAAACAAATCAAATTCCAGCATTGAATAACCCATAAGGAGTTGATATGCCATCATAAAAATCAGACGATATCCCAACAGAAACTATAACAGACAGACTATGCAGATGATATGACACTTCTTGCAAATACTCTTGCCCGATCTGAATCCTTACTCATAGCCAGGAACAATCAGCAGGAGGCATTGGCCTCCTCATGAACACAAATAAACACAGAGTATATGTGTTTTAAATAAGAAGGAGCCATCTCCACTCTAAGTGGCAGGCCTCTATGATTAGTAGACAAGTTTACATACCTCGAAAACAATATCTCATCTACTGAAAGTGATGTTAATATACAGCTAGTGAAGGCATGGAGTGGTATCAATGCATTATTTATATGAAAATCTGATCTATCCGACAAAATAAAATGGAATTTCTTCAAAGGTGTGGTTATGTCTAAACTACTGTATGGATGCACCACATGGATGCTAACAGAGAAAAACCTAGATTGGAACTATACATGAATTCTAGAAGCTATTTTAAACAAATTCTGGAAGCAACACCCTACAAAACAACAAATATATAACCACTTACCTCCCATCTCAAAAACTATGCAAGTAAAACAAACAAGACATACAGGACACTGCTGGAAAATAAAGATAAATTCATAAGTGAAATTCCTCTATGGACCCTATACACGGACATGCCAGTGTTGGCTGACCAACAAGAATTTATATCAGCTCAGGATGTAGTTTGGAAAAACTGCCAGGGGCAATGGATGAGAGTGATGAACAGAGAAAGAAAGTCTGGGAAATCTATGCTGTCAGTGTGACTTGATGATGATGATGATGTCATTATACAAATTAACCAAACAATCATGAGGAATGACTTTTAGAACTCCAAAGACTGAACTTTTAGAACTGTAATGACTGAACTTTTAGAACTGCAATGACTTTTAGAACTACAGTGACTGAACTTTTCAAACTGCAATGACTTAACTCTTAGAACTGCAATGACATAACTTTTAGAACTGCAATGACTGAACTTTTAGAACTGTAATGACTGAACTTTTCGAACTGCAATGACTGAACTTTTAGAACTGTAATGACTGAACTTTTCGAACTGCAATGACTGAACTTTTAGAACAGCAATGACTTTTAGAACTGTAATGACTGAACTTTTAGAACTGCAATGACTTAACTCTTAGAACTGCAATGACATAACTTTTCGAACTGCAATGACTTAACTTTTAGAACTGCAATGACCTAACTCATAGTTAATGTGTCAATGAGCTTAATAAAAACTACTTTCTTGCTCTAATTTTCATATACATTACCAAAATTAATAATAAACCCTACATGAATTGTATTATAGAGAAAATTCATTAGATGCCAGGGAGTTATTGTGTTTTAAAAAACTAACATTTCATTTCTGCATGAATACTTTCCTTTATACATATATCAGTTTGGTTCTGTTAGCTGAGGCTGAAGAATACACTGACTGCATCTCTGCAAAGGGTTAAAACTCTCCCAAAAAGTGTCCTGGATATGACACTAAGCAATCTTATGGTGAGGCTCCTATAATACTGGAGCTTTGGGGAATATGGAGTAACCCTTTATTGCCATCCCTCCCAAATCCACTTTGGCTTGGAGTGGTAGCATCTGAAAGGGGTCCTATCTATGAGTTAAATAGAACTTAACTGCATACTTATGCTAAACTGAATTGTTTGAAATAGAACTGTTTATATGTATGAAAATGGATTTGGCATTAAATAACCTACAATGGTTGATATGCCATAAAACCAAACCAAACCAAGCCAACTTATATCAATTCTTTTTCTTTATTTTTAACAGCATCCCTCTTTTTGTCCCATTCATTGCCTATCTTCAAGCAATAGTCTCCCAAATGAAATTCTCCATCGTGGCATTGATGTTGGCGTTGCTGTTATTCTAGAGAGCAAAGACAATAAAATCTTGCTCACACGCAGGGCAAAAACCCTAAGGATCTTTCCTGGAATCTGGGTACCACCAGGTAAGAACATCCCAGCAGGCACCTGCTTTTCTGGCTTTTCTTTCTCTATTCTATCATTTCTACCATCTTTTCTTCATGGCTGCATATTCAAAATGTCTCTCTCCCTCACTTTACCCTTGTAGACATAGTTAAAATGAATAGTTCAATGAAAGTAACTTAAACTGCATGTACATTTGTAACTAAAAATGTGACACACATGAACAGTAGGTATGTAGTTGTGACTGTAGAAACCCTTTTTCCCTAGGTACACATATTGTCCATTTACATTAATGCATTCATTTTTGGACAAATACCCTTTGGGAACATTGTGAATACCCTTATCCACCCACTTCAGCTAAGTGTTAAAAGTACTACTACTGTCTTTCTACAAGGATAGCTTTGGCATTAGATAACCCATTAAGGTTGATATGCCATGCCATTAAACAAAGAAACCAAAACATACACACATTATATGATTGACTGGCATACTCTATTATTTAGCAGGAAGTATAGTTAATTTTACCGGGTCTTTGGCCTAATGAGTTGAGTGTTCGCCAATGTTCTGGCAGACTGGGGTTCAATCCCAGGTTGAGTCATACTGAAGACTCAAAAAATGATACTTGATATCGCCTTGCTTAGCACTCAGCCCTATAAGATAAGGATCAAGGGTCAGTTGGTGCAATCCAGGGAATGTAGTAACACCCTCCCCTACACCTTTGGGTAGTAGCTATTCAAAAGGGAGCCTTCGGGTCCCCCTCGACTAAGGTCACTAACTTAACTTTTACTTATAGTTAATTTAAAACAATGTGAAAAAGACCATTGGATTTATGGGATGTGTGATGACTTTGAGTTTATTTGAAAGCTCAGCTTTCATTGAATGTGAGAATGTCGTGTTACCATCTGACTTTAGAAGGCACAGAAGTTAGAAAGATACTGTTTGTTAGTGCAAAACACCTAACTGGAATGGTTGCAAAGTTCAACCTCTGCTCACTAATTCCCCGAAGGTTGAGTCATGTGATGAAAGTATCATCAAAAGAATAAAGTAAAATTTGCACATGGAAATGTGTCTGAGTTGTTTTTCATCAAAAGAACTATGAACAGCTTACAGCCTCAAAGAGCAACAAACAAGAAGAAACAAAATGATGAAGAAAACAGACATGAAAACTAGAAGCAACAGAAATAGAGCCAGAGTGACATGACAGAAGAGCCAAGTGAGGAGATGAGTGCTAGGTAATTGACAAAGAATTAAAAAGCAGAAGTGTAATCTAAATCGTGAAAGGATTATGCAACACTATTAAGTACAATAATGTATATGAATGATTTTTTTGTATTAATCATTTTTCATTAATTATATTTTATCATTCAGTTTGGTAAGGCTTTCAACTATTCTGGTTAAGAGTTCAGGTGCATAGTCATTGGGTGCAGTTTTACGCTCATGCACAAAGGATATAACAATCACCATTGTCATAATAAACCCCCAGACAGGAAATGGGGCTGGAGTGTGGATGATGTCATGCCCACTAGAGATGGTCCTGAGGATTTGAGGATTTTGAAAAAGCGCCAGTTGAGATTGGACCATGGAGGCAGAGAGTTGAGTTCTCTACCGCTGAGGTATGTAGTTGGGTTTTTTGATCTCTACAGATAGAGATCTTAAGCATCACAAGATGTGCCACGCGTTGGGGATGGTTAGCATAGTAAGAATTGTGTCTCTCTCCTCATGTTGAAGAACCGAAGTCAGAAGTTAATAAAGTTTTTGCCTGTGTTTTCATATCTTTACATCACCAAATTATACAACACAAGCATGTCTATATTAATATGTATATATATAAGCATAACATATATGTATATGCATGTGGAGATAAATGTATCTGTACAGGTGTGTTTTGCCATTGGTAGCATATATGTATGTATGTAATATTATCAAAAGGATTGATAAACAAGATAGGGAGTGTGGCAGATTTAAAAAGACGATAAAATAGAAAGAGAAGGATTTCTCAATGGGTTTTGAATAAACAAGAAGTCTTTGGTACTAGTATGGTTAGAGCTCAGTCGTCAAGGATACCATTTTCAAAAGTAATTTAATTCTCGGGCATCCAGGCGAGAGGAGGAAGTAATCAGGAGATAGACAGATGAGTGACAACTGGACCAGTTGGGTTGACTGTTGGGCTTGGAATCCTCCCCAACCTGCCAACATTAGTAACAAATAGAGGACAGATGAGTTGTGACTCAGGGCAGTGGCAATTGGGCTACTGGACTATGTTCACTCTCACCCACCATAGTTGTTCACAAGAAGAATATAGTAGAGTTAGGAGATGACTGTTAGACAGAATGGGATAGGAAACTGAGCAAGTCTTTGTCTGCTATCCATAGAAAGGGATCAGCACCCATTTCCATATTCGAAAGTGTCATATGCAACCCCACCCCAACCAAGATTAACTAGACGAGAAATTGTCAACAGACACTGCTCTAATGTGCAAAATAACAGCAATAATAACTCTTACCAGTTCAGTGTTCCCAACTAGTGTCCAGTTGGTAGACAAAAATTATTACCACATAACAAGCCAGGCTTGAAAGAAGGGTACAACCCTCTTACAACTCAACCTTCTCGTGTAGGGGCAGAGAGAGGGGAGATGTAAAAGTCACTGCTCTAACGTGCAGAATAAATAAGAATAACAACACTTACTGGCTCAGCAACCCCAACTAGCATCCAGCTGGGAGATAAAAAATAAAATATGTGGTAACTCAGTACCAAGCCCGTAACACTAGTAACATAACTAAAGTAAGCCGATATATATATACACTAATATACCCACTTACTGGGCCAGCAACCAATCACTGTTCAGAGAATGTGCTTAGCCACTTTCGAATAATGGAACGTCCCAATGTCCATATCATCTCACTTCAACTAGTAATTCATTATTACACATGTGAGCACTGATTCATAACAACTGAGCCTTATGGTAGAATTCCAACAGGCTGTAACTCAATACTGACCCCATGCCAGCACTAAAAAAACTAGTCATTATATATATACATATATATATATACCAGTATATCCATTCCTAAGCCAGCAACCAATCACTGTCCAGGGAATGGATTTATCCACATGTGCACAGTGGAATGCCCCAATGACCATAAATCTCTCTTCAATACAAAACATAACTCAATTTGTTAGGTAACTGAGTGCTGACTATATATCTATCAAACTCAACTGCTTCAACAGTATTTGCTCATTTTTTTTTTTTACTTTGTAGAGCTCACTAGTGTCTGGTGCAGTTTCAACCAAGCACAGTAGCTTTATCATATTCACCACTCCCTCTGCTCGGTCAGGATATGACACAAGGTCAATTTTTTAAGCGGAGTTTAACAGGTTTGAATTTAGAGTTTTCCTTCTCCTAGACTAGTTGCCTAACCAAAGCTGAAGAACTCAGTCTGCCCTACTATTTACCCATAGCTGGAGGGAGAATAATTGGATTCATAACTTTCCCAAGGGTATTAGTGCTATGTGAAATGCAATCAGTCTCGTCCAGGATTTGAACTCATGTCGCCGTGTCCATTTCCTACGATGATAATCATTACACCACAGGCACCTCCATTTTTTTTACCAACCCCTCCGCTCAAGCAGGATATGACACAAGGTCAATTTTTTAATTAGATTTTAACAAGTTTGAATTCAGAGTTTTCCTTCTCCTAGACTAGTTGCCTCACCAAGGCTGAAGAATATAGTCTGCCCTACTATTTACCCATGGCTGGAGGGAGAATAATTGGATTCATACCTTTCCCAAGGGTATTAGTACTATGTGAAATGCAATCAGTCTCGTCCAGGATTTGAACTCATGTCACTGTGTCCATTTCCTCTGACGATAACCATTACACCATGGGCACCTCCTTCACTGTAGCTTTATAGATTTCCATTTTGGAAGCAAACACAATGTTGTGAGAGCGACATCCGCTAACTGGCAAGACTGTACAAACTGTGACAATAACTGTTGTATAGTTATCAACAAGGATATTAATATATAGATATTTATATGCCTTTTTTTTTCTTATTTTGTATTCATCTTTTTATACTAGATTCTTACTTTATATTTTATAGAATAATTATTATCCTCAGCAGGAATTCTGTGTAAGTACACTGCGATCCACACAAGAACATAAAAATCCTGCACTCTGGTCTTTAGTAGAAGTGCTGTTTAAAAAGTTCTAAGCCTGACCTAGAAAAATTAACTATCCCTGAACATTTTTGTTCGGGCAACACATTACCACTTCATATAAACCTAGAAAAAGAAATTCAGATTTCCATTTTAATTTTTGTGAAGGTAAGGCCCATACAAAGATATGAGGTGTACAACAAATCTAAAAATGAAAAAAGACTTCAAACTTTTTGAATAACCCTCATATGTAAATAACCCAATCATTTTTTACGGGTACTATTCTTGTTCATAATTGACAATTATCTTAAATTTATTTTTATTTATTTACAGGTGGGCATGTAGAAGACCAAGAAACAGTGAGTATTCATGTGGTTTGTTTGATTTAATGGCATATCAACCTTCACAGGTTATTTAATGCCAAAGTCGTCCTTGTTGAAGAAAAGTAGTTGTACTCTTTAACCTGTACCTGAGAAATATTAATATCATCAAGCTCTTCTTAATCATCAAGGACTGTGTTCTGCCACTTGGGTTACAAATGATTTCTATTGACCCCTTTTTTTCATTTGTGGTTATAAAAATTTTTTCTGAGTACCCCTACTATAATGAGAGTGCATCCTTGCCTTGAAATATTAGTTACTGAAGTTTTTTTTTTAGTTCATAAGATTTTGACTGAATGTGTTCCCATTATTGCAGGCTTTATTGTACACATATTTCTATATGCGGTCTGCTTTCTATAGGCGTATTTTTAACTAGAGATAAGGGCCAGGGGTCAAGTTCAAGTAAAAGTTGAAATTTCAAATCCAAAGATGGACACTCCCTTATTTGAAGATTTGCATAACACAATCTTCTGACCCCTGTTTCTCTCTATATCAAACTAGATTTAAAACCTAAATTGAAAAAAAATTGATTAGGTTTTTATTGCTAGTTTGGTTATTTTGTTCAATAGCATATCAAACTTCATAGTTATTTAATGCCAAAATCATCCTTGTAGAAAGACAGCTGTGATACTATTTAACCTATAGCCTAGGGAATAAGGGGGTTCATGCCTTTTGCATGGGTATTAGTCCAAAAGTAAATGTAATAGCATGACTGGGATTTGTACTTGCTTACTATAATGCTTCAGTCCAACACATTAGGTTCGGTTTAATTTGATGGCATATCAACTACTGGAGGCTATTCAATGCCAAATTCGGTTTATCCATATATATCGGATATATATGATTTGTATACACATTTTGTTGATAACATTTTTAAACAAGCCAAGGTTCTTTTATTTACTCATAGTTAAATTGTTCCAAGTAAACAAATGACTGATGATAAACTGGATTGGCCTAGTGGGTCGAGTGTTCGCCAATGGTCCGGGAGACCTGGATTCAATCCCAGGTTGCGTCATACCGAAGACTTTAAAAATGGTACTTGATACCTCTTTGCTTAACACTCAGCAATATAAGGTACGTATCAAGGTTAAAGTGGAGCAATCCTGGGAAAGGAGTAGTGCCTTCCCGTACACCTCTGTAGAGTAGTTATTGAAAAGGGAGCCTTCTGGTCGCCATTGACTACAGTTGCCAACTTTACTTACTTACATAGCAATTCTTGAAACCAATTAACTGTGTGCAAACAAATGAGTTCTGGCTCATTTAAAAGATTTTCACCTATTTCTTTACAAATCATATATATTTAATATATCTATGTATAAATACATTAAATAACCTGCAAGAGTTGATATGCCATTAAACCCAACCAACCATCTACCTGCACTTCCTGTAACTGCAAATAACTCATGATAATTGTTTATAAAAATTCATATTTATTTTCATGTGTAAATTATAATTCTTAAAGATTTCCTTAATATTTACCTAAGTTAAGTACATCATGAAAGCCAAATTAGAGTACAAAGTTTTTATTGTACGATACTTTTAAGTCTGGAGGGTCAATCAGCAATCAGCTTTGAGAATTCTGATTTTTTACCTTCGTGTGAGTACTGACTTTTGACATTAGCAGAAAATATGCAACTATCTTTGCTACAAGACATGTCAGATATTTTCTTCTTCATTCTTAATTAACTCATTTAGAATGATGGTTTTCACCATAGGAAATAGAATTGGTGATCCGAGTTCAAATCCTGGGCAAGGGTGTTTACATTTCACTTTGTGCTAATTCCCTTAGAAAGGGCAAGAATCCTTTGCTTCCCCCTACAACTATGGGTAACTAGTAGGGCAAACTGGGTCCTTTAACCTTGTTTAGGCAACCAGTCTAAGGGAAGGAAAATTCAAAATTTAAACAAGATTTACCATATTTACCAACCCCTCCACTCGGGCAGGATATGACACAAGGTCAATTTTTAAGCGGAGTTTAACAGGTTTGAATTCAGAGTTTTCCTTCTCCTAGACTAGTTGCCTCACCAAAGCTGAAGAACCTAGTCTGCCCTACTATTTATCCATAGCTAGAGGGAGAATAATTGGATTCATACCTTTCCCAAGGGTATTAGTGCTATGTGAAATGCAGTTAGTCTGGTCCAGGATTTGAACTCATGTCGCCGTGTCCATTTCCTACAACGATAACCATTACACCATGGGCACCTCCTTTAATTAATTTAAACAAACTTTATTCCGTTTGAAAATTGAACTTGTATCCCATCCTGTTTGTGTCAAAGGTATTGAATAGATACATACACTCACTTAAAAGCCACCTTTAGTGTTGCCCAGTCGGCTTGGGCTTTAGAATTCACCAACTGCTTCTCTGCAGAGGGGTAAGACCCACCCACCTAAGTGTCCTATATATGACACTAAGCAATCTGATGGTGAGGTTCCAGTAATGCTGGAGTTTTGGGGAATATGGATTACCTCTTCATTGCCATCACTTCCATGTTCACTCTGGCCCAGAGTGGTAGCACCTGATATGGTCCTATCTATGGGTCAAATAGAAATAAATTGTGTTGGTTGAGAGGGGACTGTCTTTGCATTCAAACTACATATTCATGCTAAACTGAATTGTTTGAAATAAAACTGTTTTGACGTTTAAACTGTGTACTTATGCTAAAGTGAATTGCTTGAAATAGAACTGTTTTGACATTTAAACTGAATACTTATGCTAAACTGAATTGGTTGAAAGAGAACTGTTTTGACATTGAACTGTGTATAAACAAAAACTATACTTATACTAAACTGAATTGTTTGAATTAGAACTGTTTGACTAAACTGAATAGCTTGAAATAGAAATGTTTTTGACAATTAAACTGTGTACTTATCTAAACTGAATTGTTTGAAATAGAACTGTTTATTTGTCTAAAAATGGATTTGGCGTTAAATAACCTACAAAGGTTGATATGCCATAAAACCCAAACAACAAACCACCTTTAATGGCAATTATTCTTTTTGTCAAGTCATATCCTGCTGATAGAATTTATCTTATAATTCATTGCAAAGAATGATAGAAATGGTGGGAAATATTCTAATAATTAACATGAGAAATTATGATTGAGATATGTGTGAATACAGACTACACCTGGCGACAACACCCCACGAGACTCCAACTATACGGACACTTGCCCCCCATCACAAAAACTATACAAGTTCGACGAACCAGACACGCGGGACACTGCTGGAGAAGCAAGGACGAGCTCATAAGCGATGTACTCCTGTGGACCCCCACACATGGATGTGCAAGAGTGGGACGACCAGCACGAACTTACATACAGCAGCTATGTGAGGACACGGGATGTAACCCTGAAGACCTGCCAGAGGCGATGAATGATAGGGAGAAATGGCGAGAGACGGTCAGGGATATCCGCGCAGGCGGCGCGACATGATGATGATGATGTACTGACAAAAACCTTGCTATTATGTGCTCTATTTTGCTGTGTTATATTAGCATAATTTTTATAAAATGGTTTATCTTGACTTATTTGATTTTATTTTGTTTTGTCATTTTTCAAATTTTGTTTTGTTTTTCGTCTACAGAAAAAAATGAACTTGATTAAATGTTACTGGAATCTGAGTATTTCTTTGTATCATTTAGCTTACTGAAGCCGGTTTACGAGAATTCCAAGAGGAGACGGGTCTTGCAGTGTTACCGAAACAATGTGTAGGAGAGAAGCTGAACCTAATGGCATTTTGGGAGGTGAGTAAACAGTTGGATAGATACATCATCATCATATACTTATCTGGCACATTCAGTGGTCACCTAGCATTATTGATTGCCTTGTCCTAAGAGACTTTATTCCCAGGCAATATCTACCTGGCAGGGGTGAGTTTACTCCTTGGCTCCTGATACATCCCAAAAAAAGAATAACAAGGGGATCAAGTATTTTTTGAGATGGCTCTGTATAAATTTTGATACTCTCTAATGTTGTCAAGAGCGGGCGTAAAAGGCAACAGGAAACTGATTCTTGTATTAATTCAAGAGAGGACACTGTTGTTAGTTTCAGGGCATATTGAGTCGAGCACTTTCTCCCTCTCTCTCGTTAGCTGTTCCTTCTCCTTCGCTTTCTCCCTCGTTCTCCTTCCTTCCGTCTTTCTCTCTCTCTCCTTCTGGTTCTCGCCATCCTTCCTTCCTTTTTTGAGTTGTAACACGTTCGTCGGGCAAATGCACTCAGAACAAATCCGCCCATTCAGCCGTTACCGTGCGTATTTGTATGTTCATGAGATCTCGTAAGAATTTGCATACGTGCAAATTACCTCTTGCTGGTTTGAGATCTCCCCTCGTCAAATATGCTCGAGGCAGTCATATCGGTTTCCACTCTACAAGCCAGACACGTTCGTGCGCGCTTTGAATGCCCAGGTACGTTACCTTCACATCTAATACCCTTGGGAAAGGTATGACTCCAATTATTCTCCTTCCACTTATGGGTAATTAGTGTGTGCCATATACATCTGGCCATGTGCCATATTTAAGTTAAGCTTTATAGAATACTATATCTTTAGCCGCAGTCATTTCTATAAGAGTGCTATGGACTTCACTTTAGCTATTTGGATCCTGATCAAAATATAAAATATAACCCCGAATTATCAGTTTTAGCTTATTTCCGTAGTGTTTTCTAACCCAGTTGACTGGGGTCATAAAATACACTGACTGCATCTCTGCAGAGGGATAAGACCCCCCCCCCCGAACAATGAGTATCCTGGATATATAACACTAAACTATTTTTGAAGCTTTAGGGAATGTAGAGTACTTCTTCATTGCCATTACTCCCAGGTTGACTCTGACCAAGAATAGTAGTAATTTACGAAGCTCTTTGCTATGATGTAGCACAAGGCCAAATGAATGGGGCACCCAATGAGACTCGAACTCACTCGTGTAGGTTTACTAGTCTAGTTTGCTAACCATTACACCACCAGAGGTGCCTGCTGACCCAGAATAGTAGTACTTGTCAATGTTCAAATAGAGATATGTCATCATTTTCTAAACTGGAAGCTATTTTATTGTGTGAAAAATTATTGATGATAGGTTGATTTATGAGTATAACATAGCGAGTCTTGGAAACATTAAATGTGTGCAAACAATTGAGCTCTGGCTCATTTAAAAATGTTATCGACAAACTATTCATTTACAAGTCATGTATTTAACATGTACATGTATAAACAGGATTTGGCATTAAATAACTTACAAGGGTTGATATGCCATCACACCAAACTAAACCAATTAATATATATGCATAGATAGGATTTTGCATTAGATAACCAACAAGGGTTGATATGCCATTAAACATAACCAACCAACAAAAGTACAATTTTTCTAAAAGTATTTTCTCTCTATTTTCTACTCTGTTTTTTTAAAATTTGAATTCAAACAAAACTTCTCTTTTCTAGTCTGTGTATCCTGCTAAGTTGAAATATGGTGATCCCAAACGGCATCATCTTGTGACCTACCTCTATGGCAAAATGAAAGAGCTCACGTCAGAGGCGGCATCTGCTCAGCTACAGATAGAACCAAAAGAGGTGGATGCTTGTGCCTGGCTAGATAGGAAAGTAGTCTCAGCTATTGTTGCATCTGACGAGGAACAATCTCTACAGACAGAAAATCATCACTCTGATCTCCCATCACATTACAGGTAAATTTTTTTTTAGTTTTTAATTGTACTAATTCATAATAATCAAAATCACAGATCTATTTGTGAAAAAAGGTACAGAAAATTTATATACAGCTACTATAACTCAAATTTACTACAATCCATTAATCTCTTTTGATGTTACAAATACCATCATAATTATTCTTTTTCAGGTGAGAGAACTATGTACTTTAGCAAACTATTCCTAAGACATTCTTTTGTTGTTTTAATCTATCAGTGTGTGAAAAGTATATTAGTTTATAAATATATATGAGGTGCATATGATAAGTTTCCAGACTTTTTTCGTATGGACATTTAAAATTGTCGTAGACTCTTGAAAATTCACTATGTTATTGCTATATATCTTATGAGATGACTGACCAATTTTTATGATTTCAGCTTCAAATCAACAGCTACAGCAGCAATTGAAATGCACTCTACTAAATCCTGATTGTCACTGTTGGTGAATTTCAAAAATGCAATCTGACACTTTAGAAGAATGATATACAATAAGATTCTGTTTTAAACTTGCTAAAAATGCCACAGAAACGTATGGAATGCTTCAGACAGCTTTTCGACCATCTTGCATGAATCGAGCATCAGTTTTTGAGTGGCATAAGAGATTCAAAGAAGGCAGGGAATTTGTGAGGGATGATGAGAGGTGTGAGAGGAGTAAAGAAGTCAATACACCAGAGTTGATTGGCCAAAGGGTTAGGGTTCGGGTTAGGGTTACTATGTTGAGGTTTTAAGGGAGTTCAGGAAGAGATTCCGTCAGAAGAGGCCATCACTCTTCAAATCGGGTCAGTGGTGTTTCCACCAGGACAATGCACCAGTCCACAACTCCATCCTTATCACAGACTATTTGACCAAGATGGGCATCAAGACAGTTCCTCAGCCTCCCTATAGTCCAGACCTTGCTCCCTGTGACTTTTGGTTATTTCCAAAGCTCAGAGGCTGTCGTTATGAGACAATTGAGGAGATGAAAGAGGCTGTGACGAAGGTCATTGACACGCTCACACAAGAGGACTTCCATGGGGCCTTCGAGAAGTTGTTGGAATGGTACAACAAGTGCATTGCACCCGGAGGAGAGTACTTCAAAGGGGACTAGAGTTTCACGTGTGTGCTATCAATAAAAGTGCCCATACAAAAAAAAGTCTGGAAACTTATCGTATGCACCTCGTATATATATATATATGTCTTTATAATTTCATATATATATATATATATATATAAGTATGAACTCATAAGTGACGTACTCCTGAGGACCCCCTCACAAAGACAAGCAAAGGCAGGACATCCAGCTAGGACCTACATACAACGGCTCTGTGCCAATACAGGATGTAGCCTTCAAGACTACCAGAAGCGATGGACGATAGAGAGGAGTAGCAAGAGAGGGTCAGAGAGATCTGTGCTGAAGACACAACATGATGATAATGACGATGATATATAAGGGGGTGTCCCCATGGTGTAATGGCTAAAGCACTGGACTGCAGCCATGAAAAAAGTGAATTTGAACTCCAGTTGCAATATAACATTCACTTTCAGACTAATACCCTTGGGAAAGGTATGAACCCTTCCAATAATGAGTTCAATAGTACCACTGCTGTTCTTCTATAAGGATGGCTTTGTTATTAAATAATCTACCTAAGTTAATATGCCATTTAACAAGTAAACCAAACCAAGTATGTATAAGTACACATCAAATACCAATCGACTTAGCTTCAAATTTACAATTATTAAATTCATATAATTATAGTGAAGAAACATTTTATCTTTTTCCTTGTTCCAAATTACCCGGTTTAAAGGACATTGTTTATTTATTAGTTCATTCATTAGCAACTTATAAAACTGCATCTGTATGGCCACTTACCTCCTATCTCACAAACCATCCAAGTAAGATGAGCAAGACATGCTGGATACAGCTGGGGAAGTAAGGTTGAACTCATAAGTAGCATTCTCCAATGAACTACTACACATGGGCACACCAGTGTTTGCCAACCAACAAAAACTTAAGCTCTATGTGAACACTGCATGCAATCTAAATAATTTAACAAGAGTGATGGTTGATAGGGATGGATTGCAAGAGAAACTCAAGAGTATCCATGCTGACAGCATGCCTTGATTATGATGATGATGATAATTTTTTCACAAATCAAACCCATGCAGGCAACAATAAAGAACTGAATAAACTTCCCCTAACATTATGCAAATCTTTTGTGCTGGGAACTGTGGTATAAAGCTCCTAATTAATGGCCACATTTAATGCAGTCATTAGCAGCTTGCAAAAACTCATCAAAAATGTCAAATTAGTTGCTTATATGGGTAGGGTTGGGACTATGTTTTTTGTTTCGTTTATTTGCTTATTGATGTCATTATGTTATATTGTCAGTTTAAAAAGGGAGTTATTAACAACATGAAACAACTTGGTGTGGTTTTTTTTTTCTTTTATTAATAGTCTGATTTATAATTAATAATAATTAATAATTTCTACTTTGTTCTGTTGCCATATTCACACAATAAACCAGAATCCAAATTAAGGAAATTTTGGTCGGGCTTGGTTTCGGCATATAGCGAATCATAGATTCTTTGTCATTTCTTTTCTTGCTCACTTACATTGGGTCGAATTTTAATAAAAAAGTGCTTGAATAATAGAGCTAATCATGAAAATTTAGAGTTATTGTTTTTTTTCAAAAATTGGACTAATAAGACTAAAAAGAACGTTTTAAAAATTATTCTATATTTTCCTTTCACACACATTGTCCAAAATGTTTTTTTTAGGAAAATAGGGATTTTTGTGGTAGAGTTTGTCCAACTTCATGTGTTACTGTTTCAAAAATTATGGATGGTTCTTGATAATTTAAAAACCCAAAATCTTATATCAATCTATATTTTATAGATATCCTTGTTATAGCCAAATCCCATTTCAAATGTTTTTCATGAGCATTGCTGTACATTGCTTACTATCATGAGTGGAAAGACCAATCTCCCCCTTCTATTTTAAGGGGAAGTATTTTTGGCCCTAGCAGCTAATGTACTGAACTGTAATATCATAGTAATGAAGTTCAAACTTCAGTTGTGCTATTATGTTTACTTTTGGACTAATACCCTTTGGAAAGGCATGAACCCTCTTATTCCTCCAGTTATAGGTTAAATAGTACCACTACTGTTCTTCTACAAGGATTGCTTTGGCATTGAATAACTCACAAAGGTTGAGATGCTATTAAACAAAGAAATAGAACTGAACGTACTAGTTTAGCCATAATTTGTAGAAAAGGGAACCCATGATTTTTCCCTGAAGCTAATTTTGATTAATTAAATCAGTATCTACATTTCAGTGTGCAAAAATCTATTCAGTGCAGTGAGGGTTGATAGCTTGCTAACTGCTCTGCAGTAAATTTTCAATGTTCATCTTTATTTATTTATCTGTTGGAAATGCCAATTCTGGTTAAGCTGTATCCAGAATTATTTGTCAATCAAGTTTATGATTAACTACAATTTGATTAGTGCGAAAGTCTGGAATGTTTAATTCAAACATTTTGGGTTGCTTCAGTTTTCTTTTGTTGACAATTATAACTAAATTTTTCTTCTTTTTTTTTTTGCAATCAGCTTGATTTATTGTGCTAAGCATTACTCAGCTGAATTACAATTGCAATTTTTTGTCCAAAAAGTTTGTTTATTCTAGCTAGTACCATTTTTGAGTCTTTGGTATGACTTGATCTGGGATTGAACCCTGGTCTCATGGGCCATTGGCAGACACTCTACACTCTAGGCCAATGGGCAGATAAAAAATTGATCTTGTGGAAGAGGGGTTGGATATATACTGATATCCTATTCTATATATTTATACTCCAATTTAAAATATTTTGGTGAGGTAGCCCCTATGGTGCTGTTGCTAACATGCTAGACTGCTGCCTTGAAGTAAGTGAGTTCAAACTCCGTCCATGCTACTACATTGTCTTTCAGACTAATATCCTTGGGAAAGGTATGAACTCCCTTATCCCGGTAGGTATGGGTTAAATAGTACTTTTCTTCTACAAAGATAGCTTTGGTTTTAGATAACCTATAAAAGTTGGTATGCTATTAAACAAAGAAACTGAACTGAATTTATTTTAGCTATAGTTTGTAGAGAAAAAGATCCGGGAGTTTCTCCTGGAGCCTTTGTGTGAAGTGAGAGCAAAAAGTCTCAAATTGAATTTGGTCTCATCTCACTAAGTTTATTTTCCACTCCAATAACCATTACACAATCCTTATTTCCTAAAAAGTGTTCAAGGGACATTACTCTGTACTCAAGTATTAAGAGTTATTGTTTAGAAAAGATGAAACATGGCTTTTCAAAAATTTATTGAATCAAACTATTACTAAGATGCAAAATTTTTTTGATGAAAAATTTTTTATATTTTAGCAAGATTCTCTGGCTAAAGAAATATAATGAGGACATAAATATACAACAGAAAGAATTTTTTTAAAAATAAAGAAAAATTCTGCTTAGTTTCTGACTGCATCTTCATACATGATACTGTTCTCCTATGTAGAGTCCTTTTCAATTATTCACTCACGAATAGCCAACATACAGCTGACCCTGTAAAAAAAACATGGATCTTATCTCATCCAATTCACCATTTACAAGGACTGAAAAACAATGTTGAACTTCCCATCAAAGTCTTTAACTCAATCTGTTTGGCCATTGCCCTGTTGTGTGATATATTAACGTGACCTGCGGGTGTGAATATGGCGGATGTTGTTGACAGATAGATTGATAAGACTGGCCTGATCACCGAAATGTCATCATGTCTACAAGTGCTGTGTATCAGAGGATGTTGAGACAGCTGCATCCGCTCAAGGATAATATCAACAAGGTGATTGCCGAAATGTCACCATGCCCACAGGTGCTGTGAATACGGTGGATGTTGAAACGGGTGCATCCGGTCAAAGATATTGGAATATCACCTTGACCTGTGGACGTGGTTGAATTTGGTGATAGTGGCAGATGCGTACACCCACAGAACCGGGCTTGGGCAAGTAGCCAATGAGAAGCAGACAACATAACGAATGGAAAGCAAAGAAGTGAAACATGGGCGTAACCATAGTTAACGAAAAAGAGGAATTGCTGCTGGTCACATGAGAGTTGTAGACTATGTAAGCTCCCAAATTTCGGCTAAAGCCAGTTGCTCACTGGCTCTTCCATCTCCCGACAACTCCTTCATGTGCATGAACTCTCTGCGATTCCTTTTCTGCTCCACACAAGTATCATCGCCAAAAATAAAAATATAATCTTCTATTTTTAAATACATACATGTTCCTTGTTGTTAATAACGACACAGTATACTATACAACAGTTGGTAGGACTTTGTGTCCCTCTCCCAACTAAAAAAGGGTGTCCTGGGTATAACACTAAACTCTAGCTAATGGTGAGGCTCTAGTTCTAGAGTTCTGAGGAGTATTGAGAAACTCTTCATTGCATTTACTCCCACATCAACTCTGTCATACCTGTTAGGGTCACATCTATGGGTCAAATAGATCTGAATGAGAATTTCGTTGAAGCACACCTCGAGGCAGCATCAAAGTGTATTCCAACAAAACCTAGAACTACAAATAGAGTCCCATGGGAAATATTAGCGGTTAGAGAAAAACGTGCACTCCTGAAAACTGCCTCCAAAAGCTATCGGAAGAACCCAACAAACACAAATGCCTGAAAACTAGAAAAGGCACAATATCAATTAGCAGGCATATATCTAAAAGAACAGACGGAATACATACAAAATCAGATAGATAAGATTAGAAACTCAGTGGAAGATAGGCAATATAGGATAGCCTGGCAAACAATAAATGAAGTGAGTAGAAGGAAGAGCACAGCCAAAGTAAAATTGAAAGCTGCAAACCAACAAGAAAGAATAAAACTGTGGAAACAGGATTTTGAAAATCTACTAGAAAACCCACCAAAAGTAATGAATGAACCGATCACGAGAATTATCAGTAAGCAATTAGACATTAAACTAGGTCCGTTCACCAAAGAAAGACTCAACTTGGTTCTTAGAAAAATTAAAAATAGGAAAGCTGCAGGGCTTGATGAGATCCCCCCAGAAGTATGGAAGACCAGACAATTCGACGACATACTGCACTGACAATGCAACACAGTCAATAATCAAAATACGATAGATGGATAAAGGGATGCATCCTTCCTTTCCCTAAAAAGGGTGACCTCAGATTAACCAAGAACTACCAAGGTATAACACTTACATCCATAGCAGTCAAAATTTACAATGCCCTACTACGAAATCGCATAGAACCCAAAATAGACAACATCCTTAGGAAAAACCAAAATGGCTTCCGAAGAAATAGATCCACAACCTCACAAATATTGACCATCCGTAGAATCCTTGAAGGCGTTCAGGCAAAAAACCTACAGGCAACATTACTATTTGTCGACTTTACCAAGGCCTTCGATTCCATACACAGAGGGAAGATGGAACAAATCCTACTAGCATATGGCCTACCAAAAGAAACTGTAGCAGCAATAACAATTCTCTACAGAAACACCAAAGTGAAAGTACGTTCACCAGATAGAGATACAGAATACTTCAACATTGTAGCAGGAGTAGTTCAAGGGGACATGCTAGCCCCATACCTCTTTATCATCTGTCTAGACTACGTGCTTAGAACTTCGATCGACAAAATCAGAGAAAATGGTTTCGAGCTGACGAAGAAAAGAAGCAGAAGGTACCCCGCAAAAACAATTACCGACGCCGACTACGCCGATAACATAGCGTTACTGGCGAATACACCCAACCAAGCCAAAACACTACTGCATAGTTTAGAATGAGCCGCCGTAGGCATTGGCCTCCATTTCAATGCACACAAAACTCAATATATGTGTTATAACCAAACAGGTGACATTTCCACACTAGATGGAACCTCTCTGAAACTAGTAGACAAATTCATCTACCTAGGAAGCAGCGTCTCATCAACCGAAAAAGACGTTGACACACAGCTAACGAAAGCATGGACAGCTATCGATAGGCTCTCAATCATATGGAAATCAGACCTGACTGATAAAATGAAACACAGCTTCTTCCCGGCAGCAGTCGTATCGATACTGCTATATGGATGCACTACTTGGACGCTAACTAAACAGCTGAAGAAGAAGCTAGACGGCAATTAAACAAGAATGTTGCGAGCAATATTGAACAAGTCCTGGCGGCAACACCCCACAAGGCACCAACTATTCGGCCACCTGCCTCCCATCATGAAAACTATACAAGTTAGACGAACCAGACATGCGGAACACTGCTGGAGAAGCAAGGATGAACTCATCAGTGATGTACTCCTATAGACACCTGCATATGGCCAAGCAAAAGCAGGACAACCAGCTCAAACATACATACAGCAGCTGTGTGAGGATACAGGATGTAGCCCTGAAGACCTGCCAGAAGCGATGAATGATAGGGAGAAGTGGCGAGAGAGGGTCAGGGATATCTGTGCTGGCAGCACGACATGATGATGATGATATAATTGTGTATAAATTATTGATATCAGATATAAGTATATGAACCCATACAACTGTATGCAAATTATTTGTATTGGATAGGAATACTTGATATCATATAACTGTGTGCAAAATCTCTTAAGAAACAACTACATAAAAAATATAAGCATAAATGTACATCAATTGCAATTTCCTATAACCTCTAAGCATAAAATTACACTAGACAAGTTGATGTGCCATTAAAATCAATCTGTTTGGCCAGAAATAATAACAAAAGTTGATATCCATGTAAAAATGACAGGTTATTCAAAAAATGAATTACATTATTATATTGAATGTTCAAAATACAGGGTGATTAAAAAGTAATTCCTTATTTTAAAATATTTTAAATATCTTTTCTTGTACAAATTAAAAGTAAGAAATAAATGATAAGAATTTTTCTATAGGGAATTATTTTTCGATCACCCTGTGATTGAAATTTTCAATTCGTTTTTATTGATTCTTTTGATTGAAATTGTTTCTTTTTTTTTTTTTCTAGGGGTTATATTTTATCAGAAGAACAGAAAATGGTGGAATGTACCCTACCTTTATCCCCTTTACTTCGTGTTGCAGGTGATACATGTGACACAGGTTTGGAAAGGGTTAGTTCAGGAACCAAATTTGCATTAGAACAATGGCTTAAAGTAACCAGTTAATTCTACTATTTAAAAAGATTTTAGTAAGTTGAAACATAGACTTTCATATGATTTTTTCTCACATCTTCTTGGTTTTAATTTTTCTGTGATGTTTAATCGTTGGGTGAAAACCACACAATTAATCAATGATGTTAAAAATAAAACTGCTTTAACTATGGTCTCTAATTTTTTAGTTTATTACCAATGATTTAATAAAATTGTCACTGATCAATCAGTTTTTATACAGCTATCATATATTTATATATATATAATCATGACTCTAATTCACCAAATCAGGATAAGTATTACTTCAATTTGCCAAATCAGGATAAATATTACCCCAATTCACCAAATCAGGATAAATATTACCCCAATTCACCAAATCAGATTAAATATTATCCCGATTTTACCAAATCAGATTAAATATCATCCCAATTTACCAAATCAGTATAAATATTACCCCAATTCACCAAATCAGATTAAATATTATCCCAATTCACCAAATCAGATTAAATATTATCCCAATTCACCAAATCAGAATAAATATTACCCCAATTCACCAAATCAGATTAAATATTATCCCAATTCACCAAATCAGGATAAATATTACCTCAATTCACCAAATCAGGATAAATATTACCTCAATTCACCAAATCAGATTAAATATTATCCCAATTCACCAAATCAGATTAAATATTATCCCAATTCACCAAATCAGGATAAATATTACCCCAATTCACCAAATCAGATTAAATATTATCCCAATTGACCAAATCAGGATAAATATTACCCCAACTCACCAAATCAGGATAAGTATTTCCCCAATTCACCAATTCAGGATAAATATTATCCCAATTCACCAAATGAGGGTAAGTATTACTGACAGACATAATATAGTCTACTTCTAATAATTATATAGCTATATGATAAAATGTCATAATTTTAAGGAATCACTTTTATATCATTTACATTACACTTTTTTCTCATTTATTTCTCTATATTCAGATTTGAAAACTATTTTTTTGCACAGTTCTAATAATTTTGATTCCACGTTTATCATTTTCCATTTTTCTTATTTTGATTAATTGAATTGAAATGTAAATAATACATTAATGTGATTTATATTTAATTTAAGATGACACAATTTTGATACATTTTATCAGAGCTTTTGTAAAATTAATCTAAAAAATAATATTATTTTTTTTATCATAAATTTTGCATTTGTAGAATGACTAATGATTATGAGGGTTTTTTTTCTGTGTTCTCATTAAAATATACTATAGAATAAATTGTCCTTTTTTTTTAATATTTTTATAAGATATTTTTTAAATTGGTTTTAAACAAGTCAGCTTACAGATTCTAAAATTTGGAAATCATTCTTTCTGTATGCAAAACAAAATTTTATCTAATTAGCATTTAAATATTTTATGAATTATTTCATTTTAATTTTGCATTTCATTGTACCTCTTCTTGTCATTTTGGCAATTCCTTTGCCTATTTTGTATATATCCTGATTTACCTATGCATATGTTGACATTATACACATACAAAAGACCTGAACTGCTATTAACAGGTTGTTAACCATATGGGAATCTGATCTTTGCACAGCCACTTGCCTCCCATCACACAAACCTTCCGAGTAAGGCAAAGAAAACATACTGAAGATGTAAGGATGAACTTATAAGTGACATTTTCCCACATATGGATGCACCAGTGTTCAACGAGCAAAAACTTACATTCACTAGATTTGTTTGGACATTGGATGCCATGTAGAGGACTTACCAAGTTATAGAAGTCACTGCTCTAATGTGCAGAATGATCAACAATAATAACAACAACACTTACCAGCTCAGCAGCCTCAGCTAGTGTTCAAAAATAAAATGGGCTGTAACTCAATACAGATCCCACACCATTACTGAAACAAGCCAGTGTGTATATATATATATATATATATATATATATATATATACACACTAATATATCCATTCCTGGGCCAACAACCAATCACTGCCCAGAGAATAGACTTAACCACATATGCATAATAGAATGCCCCAATGACCATAAAATCTTTCCTTCCTCAGATTTCTGGAGCTCACTTCAACTTGTGCTGACAGTGCCTGAGGCATTTTTGGAGCTGCCAAGTGTGTCTGGGCTATGGCCCTGTGCCTGGACCCACCAAAAAACGCCTTGTGCCACACTCATCCGCTTGGTGGGATAGTCAACAAATACCGCTCACTCCAACTCATAACTCAACTCATTCCACATCTGAGTGCTGACTTGACACAAGTGAAATCTGACATGAGAGAACTTTGACACAGAGAGTGATGGCCAATAGGAATGGATTGCAAGAGAGACTCCAAGTAATCCATCCTAATCCACATTCTTGATGATGATGATGTGGATAATGTATATATTTATCATGAACTCATATATCAGTTTAACGCTCTTTCATCAAGTTTATTTCGTTTATAGATATTTTGAGGTCTTAACTGTTCATTAATGAAATAATTTAAGCAATTTTTTGCCTGAAGCATTATTTCTTATTAAAAAAGGAAAATTTAATGCATGATAAGTAATAGAAAAATATACACATGATAGGTGTTGGCAATATTTTAGGACTATTCAAAATAATGAAACATACACAAGGATCATGGAATATACATATATGCAAAAATTATCTGATTTCATTTCACATAGCACTAATACCCTTGGGAAAGGTCTGAATCCAATTATTCTCCCTCCAGCTATGGGTAAATAGTTGTGCAGACTAGGTTCTTCAGCCTTGGTGAGGCAACTAGTCTAGGAGAAGGAAAACTCTGAATTCAAACCTGTTAAACTTTGCTTAATCTTGTGTCATATCCTGCCCGAGCAGAGGGGTTGGTAAATATACGTGGTGCCTTCAATAAGTTTCCAGACTTTTTTGTTCAGACATTTAAAATTGTCGCAGACTCTTGAAAATTCAGTATGTTATTGCTTTAGTATTGAACAGGCTCAAGTATTTATTTTTGAGGAGGTTTTGAAATTTCCTTTGATTGACCAAAGAGAGAATGATCAAGCTGAGGCCTGTGTGCCAAACTAAATAAAGCAATATATACTACTGCCTTCGATACATTTCCAGACTTTTTTGTTCAGACATTTAAAATTGTCGCAGACTCTTGAAAATTCTGTACGTTATTGCTATGCATCTTATGAGATGACTGACCAATTTTTATGATTTCAGCTTCAAATCAACAGCTACAGCAGCAATTGGAATACACCCTACTAAAGCCTGATTGTCACAGATGGTGAATTTCAAAAATGCAATCTGAACGTGAGGACACTTTAGAAGAACAATATACAATAAAATTCTGTTTTAAAATTGCTAAAAATGCCACAGAAATGTATGGAATGCTTCAGACTGCTTTTCAACCATCCTTCATGAATCAAGCATCAGTTTTTGAGTGGCATAAGAAATTCAAGGAAGGCAGGGAGTCTGTGAGGGATGATGAGAGGTGTGGGAGGAGTAAGGAAGTCAATACACCAGAGTTGATTGGCCAAAGGTTTAGGGTTAGGGTTAGGGTTATTATGTTGAGTTTTTAAGGGAGTTCAGGAAATGATTCTGTCGGAAGAGGCCAGCACTCATCAAATCGGGTCAGTGGCATTTCCAGCAGGACAATGCACCAGTCTACAACTCCATCCTTGTCACAGCCTATTTGACTATAGTCTAGACCCTGCTCCCTGTGACTTTTGGTTTTTCCCAAAGCTCAGAGGCTGTGGTTATGAGACAATTGAGGAGATGAAAGAGGCTGTGACGATTGATATGCTCACACAAGAGGACTTCCGTGGGGCCTTCCAGAAGTTGTTGGAACGGTACAACAAGTGCATTGTGGCTGGAAGAGATTACTTCGAAGGGGACTACAGTTTCATGTGTGTACTATCAATAAAAGTGCCCATATGAAAAAAGTCTGGAAACTTATTTAATGATCCTCGTATATATGCAAAAGTTATTTGAGGTACTTTCATCTGTAGATTTTACTGATATGGGAAAAATCTTTCTTTGTTGATTTGGATTCTGGTTTATCGTTTGAATATGACAGCAGAAATTATTAATTATCAGAGTCACACAAATCGGACAATTATTAAAATGTTTATTGTTTATTTGGTGAAACGGCACATCAAATCTTGTGGGATATTCAATCATAAATCTTGTTCACACACACACACATATCTGTGAATATACTCAAAATAAATCCGACTGTATGAAAATATGCAAAGATGAAAAAACGCAAGTTTTTCAGAAGATGATTTTATTCATAGAAATATTTTCGAATGTTTTAGTTTTTAGACCTTCATCAGGGCATGTAAATTATTTTTTCAATTTTAAGATGTTGATAACTTACATACCCCAATGAAGGTCTGAAAAACAGGACAGTTTAATATTGACAAATATTTCTACAATTAAAATCATCCTTCAAAGAACTTGTATTTTTACATCTCTATACATTTTCACATGCCCACAAACACACACACAAAATAATGAGACCAATAAACCAATAAACAAAAGCAAAAAACATAGCCTCCACCCTACCCATATAAGCAATTAATTTGATGCTGCTTATGACTGCATTAAATGTCGCCAATAATTAGGAGCTTTATACCACAGTTCCCAGCACAAAAGATTTGCATAATGTTAGGGAAATCTTATAAGTATCTTTAAAGTTTATTCAGTTCTTTATTGTTGCCTTCATGGGTTTTATTTGTGAAAAAATCATCATCATCAAAGTGTGCTGACAGCATGGATACTCTTGACTTTCTTTTGCAATCTGTCCCCATCAGCCATCATTCTTGGTAAATTATCTAGATTGCACTCAGTGTCCACATAGAGCTTAAGTTTTTGCTGGTGTGCCCATGTTTAGTAGTTCATCAAAGAGTTCAACTTTACTTCTCCGGCTATGCCCAGCATGTCTGGCTCATCTTACTTCAATCATTTATGAGATGGGAAGTAAGCACAAAAAATTTGCATGACATTAGGGAAATCTTAGAAGTGTCTTGGAAGTTTACTCAGCTCTTATTGTTGTCTTTATATGTTTTATTTGTGAAAAAATTATCATCTTCCTCATCAAGGTGTGCTGACAACATAGGCACCCTTGAGTCTCCTTTGTAATTTGTCCCTATCAGATATTGCTCTTGACAAATCATCTAAACCGTACCCAGTGTCCACTCAGAACTGATTGGTAAGTTTTTGCTATTTGGCCAATTTTGGAATGTCCATGTGGAGAACTTCACTTAGGGATGAAAAGTTGAGAAACGGTATTCTTGAATATGTGGAATCACATACATTTTGTGACTCTTGATCATTCTCTCTTTGGTCAATCAAAGGAAATTTCAAAACCTCCTCAAAAATGAATACTTGAGCCTGTTCAATACTAAAGCAAGATGAAACCTGTGTGCCAGACTAAATAACCAAAAATGAGCCTGGTCAATACTTAGATGGGTGACCACTTAGCAAAAGCAAATCCTTTAAGCAAGCTGAGGCCTGTGTGTCAAACTAAATAAAGCAATATATTCATTTCCAGAATTTTTGTACAGGCATTTAAAATTGTCGTAGACCCTTGAAAATTCACTATGTTATTGCTATACATCTTATAAGATGACTGACCAATTTTTCTGATTTCAACTTCAAATGAACAGCTACAGCTATCCATTTGAACCTGAAAAGGTACAATAGGCTAGTCCACAAGTGGGAGCTCATTAAAGAACTTTGTTTATGAGTTGGTCCCTGTTTCTCCAGTAACGAACAATATAACTTGCCCACCTTACTTGGATGGTTTGTGATATGGGAGGCAAGTGACTGTACAGCCACTGTTTTGTTGGGTGCTACTTCCAAGATTTGTTCAAAACATTATTCAACATTCTTGTGCTTTCATTCTATTCAGCATTCTAGCTTTTTCTCCAAACATTTCGTTAGCATCCAGATAGTGCTGCCATATAATAGTACTGTTATGGCTACAGCTTGAAAGAATTCCCTTTTTATTTAATCAGAGATTAGATTCCCATTTAGTCAATAACCTGTTGATTGATAGCAATCTAGGACTTTTCTATTCATATATTGACATTACTGAATATATCTAGCATCTAATGTTAAAAACAAAGAACTCAGACTATCCCACTCTGCATACAGAGATGCCTTTTTACACCCGTCCATCTTACACTCTCACATAAACCAATATGGCCGTTTATTTACTTCCGGTCTTCGAATAACGACCCCTCTTTTCAAGAGTATTAGGGGAGGTAACTTGCATGCTTCAACATCTAATATACAAATTCAAAGTAAATATTATCACAGTTAACATACATCAGTTCAGACTGGGACATATGAAATCATGATTTCACAATTCAACCTTAACTTGCCCAATTGTCTGGGGCTACAGAATACACCAACTGCATATCTGCAGAGGGGTAAGACCCTTTCCCCCACCAATGAATATCCTGATATGACACTAAAATATCTGATGGTGAGACTCTAATAATGTTGGAGCTTTGGGGAATTTGGAGTACCCCTTCATTGCCATTGCTCCCAGGTCCACTCTGGCCCAGAGTGGTAGCACCTGATAGGGTCCTATCTGTGGGTCAAATAGAGCTAAACTGTGTACTGATGCTAAGCTGAATTGTTTTAAATAGAACTGTTTTAACATTTAACTGTTTGTAAACAAAAACTATACTTATATACTGAATTGTTTGAAATTTAACTTGGTGTTAAATGATATGGAAAGGGTTGATACACTGGAAAACAACCAACCAACGAAACCAACCAACCAATCAACCTTAACACACACTAGAGAAAAAACAACAGGTTCATCAAATTTCATCTGATTTCAAAAACAATAACATCTCAAATTTTAGGGGAATCCCTGTGATGTTATGGTTAACCTGCCAGATTGTGATATCATGGTAAGTGAGTCCAAACTCCAATAATGAATGCTATTATATTCATTATTGAACTAATACCCTTGAGAAATGTATGAACCCCTTTATCCCTGCAGCTATGGATATCAAAGCCATCCTTGTAGAAGAACAACAGTGATACTATTCAGTATCCCTGTTCTTCTACATGGATGGCTTTGATATTAACCAACAAAGGTTGATATGCCATTAAACAAAGAATTCATCTAATCATTTTCATGGCCATGGGAAGCAAATTCAAAAACAACAATGACCTTAAATATAAATTGTTTCTGGTTTAATCTCTTTATATTCAGTCACTGAGGCTTTGGAAAAGTCTTTGGTTTCTTGGTTTTTTTTTTTTTTGGTTTTTTTTACATAAACATAAATAAAACATGTGTTTTACATATTTACCAACCCCTCCACTCAGGCAGGATATAACACAAGGTCAATTTTTAAGCGGGGTTTAACAGGTTGGAATTCAGAGTTTTCCTTCTCCTAGACTAGTTGCCTCACCAAGGCTGAAAAACCTAGTCTGCCCTACTATTTACCGATAGCTGGAGGGAGAATAATTGGATTCATACCTTTCCCAAGGGTATTGGTGCTATGTGAAATGCAATCAGTCTCATCCAGGATTTGAACTTGTGTCGCCGTGTCCATTTCCTACGACAATAACCATAACACCACGGGCACCTCTAAAACACATGTTTTAAACAAGGAGCCATCTCCACTTTAAGTGGCAAGCCTCTGAAATTAGTAAACCAGCTCACATACCTTGGCAGCAATATCTCATCTACTTTAAATAATCTCAATATACACATGGGGAAGACCTACACTGCTATTGACAGGTTATCAATCATATGGTAATCTGATCACTGATAGAATAAAACTGGATTTGTTCCAAGCTGTGGCTGTGTCAGTACTATTGTTTGGATGAACCACCTAGACTTGAACAAAATGCATGGGAAAACGCCAGATGGGGACTATACAAGAATTTGAACTAATCCTGGAAGCAACAACCCACAAAGCAGCAGCTGTGTGGCAATTTACCTCCCATCTCTCAAACCACCAAATTAGGACAATACATGCAAGGCAATGCTGGAAAAATCAGGACGAACTCATGAGTGATGTTCTTCGATGGACCAGCAAGGATTTACAAACATCAGCTCTGTACGGACGTCGGATGCAGTCTAGAGAACCTGCCTGAAGCAATGGACGATAGGGACATATGACGAGAGAGAGTCAGGGAACTCAGTGCTATCAGTATGACTTGATAATCATCATCATCATCATCATGTTCCTCCAGCACGGATATCCCTGACCCTCTCACGCCACTCCTCCCTATCGTTCATCGCTTCTGGCCAGTCTTCAGGTCTGCATCCCTTATCCTCACAGAACTGCGGTATGTATGTTCGAGCTGGCCGTCCTGCTTTTGTTCGGCCATATGAGGGGGTCCATAGAAGTACATCACTTATGAGCTCGTCCCTGCTTCTCCAGCAGTATCCAGCGTGTCTGGTCCGTCTAACTTGGATAGTTTTCGTGATGGGAGGCAAGTGGCCGTATAGTTGGTGCTTTGTGGAGTGTTGCCTCCATGACTTGTTCAATATCGCTCGCAGCGTTTTTGTGTAATTGCGCTCTATCTTTTTCTCCAGCCGTGACTTGATAATAATGATATATATATATATATATATATATATATATATATATATAAACAAATTATCAATGGTTAAAAACTTATTGATTACCAGGAAAATATGTAGGCCTATGGAAGGTGTGGGCATGTTTATTATTTAAAAAAAAAATTTATATATTTTTGAACGACCGGTTTCGTCTGGCTCTTGTCAAGATCTTAACGCCAGAAAAATACTTAAAAGGGGTAGTGTAAATGGAAAAAAGTAGAGGAATGGAGAAAAGGGGCGGAAAAAAAACACTAAGAGGGGGTAGTAGTAGTAGCAATGAGCAGATGGCTAGAGACTAATTACATTCAATCCCAACAAACAATCCCTCTGCTTACAGAGGGAAGGTTGAAAGGATCGAACGTAAAGGGTCTCTAACACTTTGAGATGAAAAAACGAATGTGACCGACTCAGAATACTGAATCGGTCAACATTGAAGTCTGCAACACATTCCCTACTATTTATCATGTGCTCCGCTATAGGGGACCCGGATGTATTTGCAAGCTTCCCTCTTATAAGCCTAAGATTTAAAATTCGAGCTGGGAGATGTTGTCTTATACGGAAATCTAAACGATTAGAAGTCCTGCCAACATAGTCACTGCCACAACTACATGTATATTTATATATTACTGAATTAATATGGTGGGGGGAGGTAAAACATCTTTACGCATTGAAACAAATGCAGTGCGAGTCTGAAAAATGACTCGCACAGCAGCTGAAAAATAACATCTACCAACAGCCGTGGTGATTGATTTGGCCAATCTCTCACTTCTGGAGCCTATGTACGGCAAGCGCAAATAAACAGGGCACCTATTAACAGTACACCTGCTAGCCCTATCAAACTTAATCGTAACATCATTGACAACACTATCCAAAACGGATAATGGCTACCCATTCTTAGACAGGGTTGACTTGATGAACTTTATTTCATCACCAAGAAAACACTTGGATGATATCATAAGGGCACGATAGACAAGAGTCTTAATTTAATTAATTTTGCGCTGCTGTGGGCAAAATGAATCCCATCTAGTATATAGGCCAGAAAAGGTGGGCATCCTGTATATAGAGGTGAGAAAAGCTGTAGGGGTTTTATGCACAAATACATCAAGAAACGGAAGACGGTGATTAGACTCCCTTTCCACGGTGAACTTAAAAGAGGGATGCATAGAATTCAGTTGTGCGAGAAATAAGTCTGCATCTTTCTCATATTAAGAAATATATATATAAGTTAAGAAATATATATATATATATATATGTGTGTGTGTGTGTGTGTGTGTTAGGAGGCTCTTGTGGTGTAATAGTTATTGTTGTAAGAAATGGACATTGTGACCCAAATTCAAATCCTGGACGAATTTGCATTTCACATTGCGCTAATACCCTTGGGAATGGTATGACACCAACTATGGGTAAATAGACGGTCAGGCTGAGCTCTTCAACCTTGGAATAGCAATCTGCATAAGAGAAAGAAAACTCTAAATTCAAACCCTTTACAACACCGTTAAGAAATTGACCTTGTGTCGTATCCTGTTGGGTATATATATGCAGTATAGAAATAAATACAACTGATGTTGTTCCTTCGACCGTGCTCAATATCTGAGATAGAGCTAGTATAAAGTTGAATGCCGACTAATGATTAAAACTGCTCTTTGAAAAAAGTTTTTGACCCAATGTTGAGGAAAAAAATATGAAATGATTTTATCGTCTTCATTCCTAAAACAAATACCAGCTGAAGCCTAGATATGAAATTTGGTCTCCAATGAAAACTCAATTTTTGCAGACCACAACAAGCAGTTGGGTATACCTAACAAAAAGGAAACAAAGCATTATTCCATAATCTTTTTGTAACATATTGATCCTCGATCGAGCCGTCAATCAAGAGATGCACCTGTGTAAATAAGTGGAAGAACAGCGGAAGCAGGTGGATGTTAGACAATTATATAACCAGGTGCCCGAGGTGGTTCGAGCGAGTTGGAGTCAGTTGGGGACGAGATGCCGAAGTGAGAGACAGCGGCAGACAGAAGGCTTTGGGCTCTCAGTGACCCACGGTTGAGCAACACCAGCCAAGATGAGAAAGAAGTGCTGCTATGGTCAGAAGAACTTGGGTCAATATGTAGCAGTCTGTCCCCGTCTCCAACTCATCTCTCACACACAACCAACATCAACCCTTTCGAGAATAAAGTGAGAGAGATATTTTTATAAAGAAGTGTGTTCGTTCGTTCATTGAAGTCGTCATTATTGTTGACTATGTTTCCGCATATATTTGTATATGTAGGTGGCTATACAAGATTTTCCTAGGCACAGCTTAGAAAAAAATTATACCGTTGTAATTCAATCTAATTTGTCGAAGGTGTATTTTATGGCTTAGAAAAAAATTATACCGTTATAATTCAATCTAATTTGTCGAAGGTGTATTTTATGGCTTGGAAAAAAATTATACTGTTGTAATTCAATCTAATTTGTCGAAGGTGTATTTTATGGCTTAGAAAAAAATTATACCGTTGTAATTCAATCTAATTTGTCGAAGGTGTATTTTATGGCTTAGAAAAAAATTATACCGTTATAATTCAATCTAATTTGTCGAAGGTGTATTTTATGGCTTAGAAAAAAATTATACCGTTATAATTCAATCTAATTTGTCGAAGGTGTATTTTATGGCTTGGAAAAAAATTATACTGTTGTAATTCAATCTAATTTGTCGAAGGTGTATTTTATGGCTTAGAAAAAAATTATACCGTTATAATTCAATCTAATTTGTCGAAGGTGTATTTTATGGCTTGGAAAAAAATTATACTGTTGTAATTCAATCTAATTTGTCGAAGGTGTATTTTATGGCTTAGAAAAAAATTATACCGTTGTAATTCAATCTAATTTGTCGAAGGTGTATTTTATGGCTTAGAAAAAAATTATACCGTTATAATTCAATCTAATTTGTCGAAGGTGTATTTTATGGCTTAGAAAAAAATTATACCGTTATAATTCAATCTAATTTGTCGAAGGTGTATTTTATGGCTTGGAAAAAAATTATACTGTTGTAATTCAATCTAATTTGTCGAAGGTGTATTTTATGGCTTAGAAAAAAATTATACCGTTATAATTCAATCTAATTTGTCGAAGGTGTATTTTATGGCTTAGAAAAAAATTATACCGTTATAATTCAATCTAATTTGTCGAAGGTGTATTTTATGGCTTGGAAAAAAATTATACTGTTGTAATTCAATCTAATTTGTCGAAGGTGTATTTTATGGCTTAGAAAAAAATTATACCGTTATAATTCAATCTAATTTGTCGAAGGTGTATTTTATGGCTTAGAAAAAAATTATACCGTTATAATTCAATCTAATTTGTCGAAGGTGTATTTTATGGCTTGGAAAAAAATTATACTGTTGTAATTCAATCTAATTTGTCGAAGGTGTATTTTATGGCTTAGAAAAAAATTATACCGTTATAATTCAATCTAATTTGTCGAAGGTGTATTTTATGGCTTAGAAAAAAATTATACCGTTATAATTCAATCTAATTTGTCGAAGGTGTATTTTATGGCTTGGAAAAAAATTATACTGTTGTAATTCAATCTAATTTGTCGAAGGTGTATTTTATGGCTTAGAAAAAAATTATACCGTTATAATTCAATCTAATTTGTCGAAGGTGTATTTTATGGCTTGGAAAAAAATTATACTGTTGTAATTCAATCTAATTTGTCGAAGGTGTATTTTATGGCTTAGAAAAAAATTATACCGTTATAATTCAATCTAATTTGTCGAAGGTGTATTTTATGGCTTAGAAAAAAATTATACCGTTATAATTCAATCTAATTTGTCGAAGGTGTATTTTATGGCTTGGAAAAAAATTATACTGTTGTAATTCAATCTAATTTGTCGAAGGTGTATTTTATGGCTTAGAAAAAAATTATACCGTTGTAATTCAATCTAATTTGTCGAAGGTGTATTTTATGGCTTAGAAAAAAATTATACCGTTGTAATTCAATCTAATTTGTCGAAGGTGTATTTTATGGCTTAGAAAAAAATTAGACCGTTGTAATTCAATCTAATTTGTCGAAGGTGTATTTTATGGCTTAGAAAAAAATTATACCGTTATAATTCAATCTAATTTGTCGAAGGTGTATTTTATGGCTTAGAAAAAAATTAGACCGTTATAATTCAATCTAATTTGTCGAAGGTGTATTTTATGGCTTAGAAAAAAATTAGACCGTTATAATTCAATCTAATTTGTCGAAGGTGTATTTTATGGCTTAGAAAAAAATTAGACCGTTGTAATTCAATCTAATTTGTCGAAGGTGTATTTTATGGAGCCAGAATGTTCAGCTTTTAAAGAAAAAATGTTTTGAGCATCATCTGTTATTAGTTTGTTTACTGCTAAATTTTTTTAGTATCCTAATTTTTTTTTAGTATCCTAATTCCATAATCTTTGCCTGTGGTAGCGTATAGATTCTTAGAGCTATATACTATTATTTAAAGCAAATGTTTTCATGAACTTTTAGGCTGGAAAATGTTACCATTGTCAGTAGTGTAAAAGTTGGCGATTTTAGTCAAGGGTGGCCCGAAGGCTCCCTTTTCAATAGCTACCACACCAAGGTGTAGGGGAGGGCACTACTTCATTCCCTGGATTGCTCTACTTTATTTTTTATCCTAACCATATAATGCTGAGTTCTAAGAAAGGTGGCATCAAGTATCATTTTTTAAAGTCTTTGGTATGACTCGACCTGGGACTGAACCCCGTCACCCGGACCATAGGCGAACACTACCCATTGGACCAATGGCTCGGTTTTGTATTGTATACTAAATAACCTTTCGCTTTTTTCTCTTACAACATATTTTTCTGGTGCTAATTATTCATGAATTGGCTCTTTTTAAATGATAATTGCTTTCATAATTAACTGCTCGTTTTACCTATTTCATAAGTTTTCACGCGTATTTATATTGTCAGTTACTTGATAACTTTGTGAAAAGCCCTAACTGGACCAGAACGATGGCGACGTGGCGTAACGAAATACATTAGGACCCATTAGTTACACCAATTAGTTCAGTCGTGTTCCCTGAAAAAAAAAAGAAGCTAAACAAAATAAAACAAAGAGAAAGAAATAGAACAAGAAAAAAATTTATTGTGGACCTGAAAGCAAAGAAGTAACACAAAAAACAAAAACAAAAAAAAACAAAAAAAAACGATACAGCAGTACTAAACAATGAAGAAATACTGATTGTCTTCACCAGGAGAAGTCTGTCTGTTAATCTTAGAATACGCTGATTATGCCCCCTAAAGAAGGGTCAACTCCCCCTCCTTCAAAAGGACTGTCTTGGGTATGAAATTAAACTATATCTAATAGCAAGGTTCTGGAGATCTGGTAAATACCAGATTACCCCTTTATTGGCATTACTTCTTGATCCACCCTGACTCATTATGGTAGTATCTGTTAGGGTCCTTATCTAGGTGGTCAAACTGATGTTATATAATTACGGAATGATTTTTTTATATTAATCATTTTTCGTTAATTATATTTTATCATTCGGTTTGGTTGGGCTTTGAACTATTCAGCTCTTTATGCAGGTGCACACACATTGAGTACAGTTCACGCTCGCGCGCAGAGGATATGACAATCACAAATGTCATAGTAAAAACCCCAGATAGAAAATAGGACTGGGGTGTGAATGAGAATTTGGTGATTTTGAAAAAGACGTTAGTTGAGATCCGACTCTGGGCCGGGCTGGGCCGGGCCGGGCCAGTCCAACTGGGCGCTACGGGATGCGCAGCGCGTTTGTTGAGTCAGATAGTACAATCAGCATAGTAAAAATTGTGTCTCTCTCTCCTCGTGTCGAAAGACTAAAGTCAAGAAGTTAATAAACGTTTCGTACCTGAACAACGGAGAGTCGTCAGTGTTTCGTATTTCCCTGCATCAGTATATTTTACACTGATCTGTTTAAAAATAATTCGTATTTGACTGGAATAATTAAAGCTATTTAAATGTAAATGAGTTGAATTAAGAACAGTTTCTTAAAGCTATACTTGTATACTAAAGAGCTATTATTAATTACTTGAAACCATAAAATTGAAAGTATTTGATAGAAATACTTGAAACTATACAACTGTATACTAATTATTTGTATTAGATTGGAATACTTGATATTGTATAACCGTGTGCCAAAATAAATAAATCTTAAGAAATGTAAATATAAATGTATAATAAATGCATTTTCCTAAGATAACCCCAGACAGCTTGACATGCAGTTAAATCAACCAATTAACACCAAAATTCTTTATAATGGTCAATGTCATTGGAGGTTGCTAGAAAATGGATTAGCGAGCCGAGTTCAAGTCTCGGACACAGCAGTTTGCATATTATTTTGTGTTAATTCCTTGGGAAAAGGATCGATCCATCTGTCTTCTTACCACCTCACACACACACAGAGGTATGGGTTGAGCAACCAATCTAAGAGAAAGTAAACTCTGTAATCAAACCAGCTGCAAGATTTGCTAATAAATATCATTTAATGATATCCATTTTTGTTTCCCTAGTGTTTCACATGAAAAAAAAAAATCTGCTTTCTTTCGTCTTGAAGAAAATTAACTTTTTGTTTAAAAAATATAATTAAAGATGTAATTATTTATGATTGGTTTGGTTTCTTTGTTTAATGGCATATCAACCTTTGTAGGTTATTTAATGCCAAAGCTATTCTCCTAGAAGAACAGTAGTGGTACTATTTAACCCATAGCTGGAAGGAGAAGTGGGGTTCATACCTTTCCCAAGGGTATTTGCCCGAAAGTGAACGTAATAGCGCGACTGAAATACGAACTCGCTTACTACAAGTCCGCAGTCCATCGCTTTAACCATTACGCCACTAGGACATCCCCAATTATTTATGAGTAATGATATATATATATATATATATATATATATATATATATATATATATATATATATATATATATATATATATATATATATATATATATATATATATATATATATATATATATATATATATATATATATATATATATATATATATATATATATATATATATATAGAGAGAGAGAGAGAGAGAGAGAGAGCTATTAGAAGGAAACTCAAACCTGATTAAGTTGTCATTATAAATTTATTTCGCTGGAGAATATTATTATACTCTCCGTCTCATCAGATGACTTTTTACATGTTAGACTTGAGGTTGTGGAATAGCAAATGTGGAATTACAGTTCATATGTGTACGAGAACAAAATTAAATTGTCAGGTGAGGGCATTGGGGTCAAAACAATAGGTGTTAGAAGCATTAAGAAACCGGAGCAGGAACAGAATAATCCACAACCACTGTCTTCGGACGCTGACTGGATATTACTAATATATATATATATATATATATATATATATATATCAGTGGCGACTCTAGCCTATTTTTGCTACTCGTGCTCACCCCCGCCCTCTGTCAACTTCAGTTCCCAACCCGTGGTCCGTGGACCCAAAGTAAGCCATCATAGTTGCTATTGCGTGATTCTCCATTGTATAGCACAGATTGACTTTCCTCAATAAAAAAAAACAAACAAATTCACTCTTATTCAAAACCTGTTCTTTATTAATTAATTAATGAAACAATAACTTCATCACTGATATTTACAATATATACGCGTGGTTATGTTTACAAACAGCTATTCGTACTACTACATATACGTTTGCTTGCAGCAGTAGTAGTAATCGTTCTTCATATGTTTATGTGTACGTATGTGTCTACGATATACACAGACACAGCTAGTAGTTTCAATTTCGCTTAAAATAAAGATTAATTGTTGAAAATGTATTCAAATAAACAAATTTTAGTTACAGAATGTAATATATGCAACATTCATTAAAGAAATAGAGACCTGTTAGTGAAAAAACGAATTAAAACACGCCGTTTAATCAACATTTACCATAGCGATGATGAGGACGTCGTCGACGGCTATAATCTGCTATCCCCCCCCCTCTCTCTCTCTCTGTCCCTCGCCCTCTTCCCAAGACAGGCGTCAGCAGTCACATTGTGCTAATTTTTTTGAGCACGGTATTTTGACTTGCTTTTGCCATTGGCTACAGCCAAAAGCGAGATTTCTCTAAGATTACTGTTATTATAAGGGTCTTGTGCTTGGCACGGATTAAGCGTGTTCAACATAATAGTCGATTTTATGGGATGTTCAATGGATCTGACGGTGGCCGGACAAAGACCATCCGTTCAAAACAGCATCGTTGTATTATTCCCTGATATATTTATGAACTTTTGGCTACTTAGTTATCGAAACTTGAATAGATACGTAATTTAATTGAGATCAGACTAAGTATGTTTGCTTGAAATTAATGGATGATTCAATTTAGCATAAAAAACAGTTCCTAAGTATGCAGTTTAGATTTCAAAATAGTTCTATTTCAAGCAAATCAGTTTAGCAGTCCCATCTCCACCCCTGATATATATATATATATATATATTATGAGGCGCTTGAGGGGTAACGATTATAGTATTTGGAAATGGACACAGCAACCAGAGTTCAAAAGCTGGAAACAGCTGTTTATATTTCACAGAACACTAATATCCTAAGGGAAGGAATGAATCCAACTATTCTACCTCCATATATGGGGAAATAGTAGGGTATATTGGGCTCTTTAACCTTGGTATGGCAACTGGTCTAGGAGAAGGAAAAGTCT
>OY757921.1:32366704-32481704 GCA_963585895.1 Sepioteuthis lessoniana
AGAAGGAAAAGTCTGAATTACAACTTCGCGTGAAAATTGACCTTGTGTCACACCCTACTTCGGGTAGGGGGTCAGTAAATACGTAACTATATATATTTTGTGTGAATGTGTGTGGAGATACATTGAACTTACTCTCAGTTCATTCTACTAAGGTATTGGCTATGGTTGACGAGCTTCAGGATTAGGACGCTCATATAGGCTTTTTTTCAATTAAATTATCTACTATCCAACAACTGATGTATTGTCTGAGGTCAACTCACTGCTATCTGGAGAGCGCAGCTTTATCTAAATTCGATTCGGTTATTCATCTAGGTAAAGAGAACACCCATAATACAACACGGTCTCATTACAGATGAATCCAGACCTCATTACCTTTTCGTTACGGTGAACTTTGCTTCCAAACATTTTCAGATGTTACTTTCCATGCCTATTTATCCCATCACTGTTTGCCCAGTCAGTTGGGGCTGTAGAATGCCCCGACTGCTCCCCCCAATGAGTGTCCTAGATATGACACTAAACAATCTGATGGTGAGGTTCCAGTAATGCTGGAGTTTTGGGGAATGCAAAGTACTCCTTCATTGCCATCGCTCCCAGGTTTATTCTGATCAGGAATGGTAGCACCTGATAGGGTCCTATCTATGGATCAAATAGAACTAAACTACATAGTTATGCTAAACTGACTTGCTTGAAATAGAACTATTTTGAAATCTAAACTGCATACTTAGGAACTGTTTTTTATGCTAAATTGAATTGTTTGAAATGGAACTGTTTTTGATATTGAAGCTGTACTTACGCAAAGCTGAATTGTTTGAAATAGAACTGTTTTGACATTTAACTGTGTAAACAAAAACTATACTTATACAAAACTGAATTGTTTGAAATAGAACGGTTTGACTAAACTGAATAACTTGAAATAGAATTTTTTGACAATTAAACTGTGTATTCATGTTAAACTGAATTGTTTGAAATAGAACTGTTTATTTGTATAAAAATGGATTTGGCATTAAATAACCTACAAAGTTTGATATGCCATAAGTTCAAACAAATTGTTGTAATGGAATATCCCACACCCCATCTCAGTCATGCGGAGTGACTATATATATAATGGGCACGGCATTATACCTGCCCTTGCTTCGGGGATTAGTAGCGTGCCTCTCTATTCCTTATCTGTTTTATCGTATCTCTCTTTACGTATCTTTCTTTATTCTACGAACTTGTTGACTGTTTCTACCCAAGTAACACTTTATCTGATTGTATCCCTTTAAAGGACACAATATAAACAAACACATCACTGTGTGATATCACCACTGCGTGAAGAGATAGAATTCTCGAAGATAATAATAATAATAATAATAATAATAATAGGAGGTGCCCGTGGTGTAATGGTTATCCTCGTAGGAAATGGACACGGCGACTCAAGTTCAAATTCTGGACGAGACTGATTACATTTCACATAGCACTAATACCCTTGGGAAAGGTATGAATCCAATTATTCTCCCTCCAGCTCCCTCCAGCTATGGGTAAATAGTAGGGCAGACTGGGTTCGTCAGCCTTGGTGAGGCAACTAGTCTAGGAGAAGGAATACTCTGAATTCAAACCTGTTAAACTCCACTTAAAAATGATCTTGTGTCATATCCTGCCCGAGCGGAGGGGTTTGTAAATAATAATAGTAATAATAATAATAGTAATAAAATCTAGAAAATAAAAATGGAAGAAAATACTATAAGCGACAAACTAAGGAAATCACACATCAAATGACTTTACATGGCCACCAATAAAAAAAAGAATTAAGAAGAAAAATTGAATCTCTAATAATAAAAGCTCTATGGTGGGTGCATGATATTGTTTAGTGGATATGTTACTCTCCAATTTGTAGCGAGCGAGAGTCAGTTCTCATCCATATTTTACGGGTATTACATTCACCTTTAGTTCCATCACAAATACAACACAAATTTTTACAAGCACGTAAAACAAATGGAATATGACAACAACGAACATTAAGGAACAAACAATTTAATATTCATAACAAAACAGGAATAAAAATAAATGCGAAATATAATGTGCGAGTGGCCTTTGTAGAAATACAGTTATGGCCAGTTAAATGAAAAAAAGGTTGTTCACACGTGTTTGTGTGTGTGTGTGTGTGTGTGTGTGTGTGTGTGTGTGTGTGTGTGTGTTTACATGTTAATAAAGTCTATCAAATAAACGGTTCTTTGGTTGGCCGAAGTAAGTAGGATAAAAATAATTGTCTTTACTTACATTTGTGGGTATGAGTGTGAGTATATTAAGGTAGGTCGATTTTGGAACTGTAAAAAAAAGGCATTCAAAGAAAGTTTCAAAATAATGTCAAAAGTTACTACAAGATATACCTTTCTTCAAAAATTTGTATCTATTTGAGGAATCAAACTTAAAGACCAAATAAATTGGGATTTTTATCACGGTATAGGTGTCACCGGCAACACGCATCGCTTAAATAAAACCAGAGTTTTAACAAAAATAAGATAATACAATATACTTAATAATAAATATTTTAAAGTTTAGTATTCCTTTTCTTTAGAAATTAAATGAAAATATGAAAATTAAAAAGGAATAAAATCACTATAATATTTAATTCAATATACGAATAACTATTTACGTATGCCGTTTTATTTATTGTATATTTTTATGGTATTCACTAGTTGAAATTACCTCCTTTTGAACAATTGTTTTCTCTTTATTTACTGTTTACGATTTATTCATTAAACAAACTGTTTATGAGCTAGATACGGTAGATAAGGGTGCTATAAAAAAAAGTAAATAGGAAAGAGAGGGACTAAGAAAAAATTTACTTTTAACACCAACAGCTTCAACATCAAATCTCCAGGCTAATGTTGCTTCCCCCTCCTACTCATCTTCTCCAAGTGAAGAACCAGAAGAAGAATATTTGCAGCCAAAGAGTCATCCAAAAGGGCCTTATAAGCCTTATCAAATTTCCAAGATATGCTCCCAAGTTAGTCAGGGCAGACGTATCTTCTAATCTTGGAGCCAGTCTTGCCAATGCCTTGCTCTTGGATTTGAAGGCTATGGGCCTTCTTATACCCAGTATTAATATAAACGATATTATTATTGATAAATGTAAAGTTGACAGGGCAAAGACTAAAGTGAAAACAACTGCCCAACAAAAACATGATCAAAGTATAGAAAATCTTATATGTATTGCAGTTGATGGGAGAATGGATAAGGACACATTTCTGTATAAGGAAATTTGTAGAGGAAAATGGACAGAAAACTATGAAAAAAAAAACTAAGAACGCCACAAAGGAGACACCATATGAAAGTAAATTTTATTTCCTTGAAAAATACAAGGAAGGTACAAGGCCTTAAGTTTTTTGGGGGGAAGGGAAAGGAGCGGTCTTGCATTGGCTACGTAATCTAAGGGAACCTAGCTAGCCACATTCGCCGACCCATTCAACAATACATTATATAATCACTCGTCCATCGCCATGCGCACAGCAACCATATGAAAGTAAATATCTGACACAGAGTTCTTCCTAATATTGGTGCAACAGGTGCTGTTCATGCAGAGCAAGTGGTGGATGTTTTGCATAAATTCAACAATGAGAACACTATCAAGGCTATCCTTGTTGACAACACTAATGCCAACACAGGTTGTGAAGGTGGAATGGTTGCAATTTTAGAAAAAAAAAGTTTTTTAATCTTCACACTGTGACCGGGTGAAAGAGATGGTAGTCCTAAAGAATCGCCTGACAGGGGAAGGAAGAAGATAGAGGCGAAATGATTGGCCTGAACCCTAAGGCGGAAGTGGCGCCTTCTTCCGTCAGCAGAAATAGGGATAAGGAAAATCAGTTTTGAAGAGAGATGTCGCCGTGAACAGATGGGGCGAATCTCGGGCCAAGACTCCGAGTGAAGAAAGCGGGAAGAATCTTGGACAAGAAGGACCTATGCCTTTAAGCTAGAGCATTATAGAGATATAAAATTTCGCCAGCCCGTAAAAGAGAAAATACTCTCCGAAGGAACCCGTCAAAAGATAAGTAAACATTAAGACTGTTTTTCCCTACACCCTTCTCAAGCATTGCAATTACTCTCTCTCTCTCTCTTTCTCAATTTAAAGAAAGACGAAGGAAAAGAAAAAAAAAGCAAGAAAGACATTTATATTTATCTATTATCCGCCGATAATATAGCGTTGAATATGTGTGTCCGCGTGTATATTAAAAAGATTGTTATATTTTAATGTCCCCACGTGTTGAAGTTTGTTCATTGTATTGTCTGCGGTCAAGTTGTCTGTTTCATGTTTGTTTTCAGCTTCTTTCGCCTTATGTTATTCTTGCCTAAATTGTCCTATTCTTTCATTTAAAAATATTATACGGGAAACTGGAATTGTTGACCACTATAATTAATATTATTATATTTAAACCTAGAGGTCCATATCTTCCATTGTTCTAGGGGAAGGAAGAGCTAGTGGCCTGGTGGGTGTGTGTGTTAACGTGAAGTTTGGAAACCCCTTGCCAGCGGCGGTCAGTCTAGCCCGAAATTACCCCCCCCCCTCATAATATGCCAGTTACTATATGCCCGAGAAAGGACTCTGAACAAGGACTTATTCTACGAGGGTTCGAGTGCCAGACCGCCCCGTCTTCACACGTGCGAAAAATAAACTCCCCTTTTGGTGATAACAATATTTAAATGCACCAGTTCCCATACGCTTTTAAATGGTTGCTCATCCGGGGATCTTTTTATTCTAAGATGCCGTCACACAATCAATAGAATCATTTTTAAAGATTTTATCTAATTTCTCCATAATTATTAAAGCAGTAAAGATTGGAATTTTTTAATAATTCAATTAATTAATTTTTATATTCTTTCAGGAGTGGGAGTCAACCAGGAAAAGGTTAAAAAGAATACCAACAATTAATTTTAATGCCACTCATTGGACACAATTAATAGATTTAACATTATGTGGCATTTTTGAACTACCAATGATGAAAGATTTTTCTGAATCTGAACTTCGAGAATCATTGTTAAATGGAACCAAGCTTGACTTACCAGATTTGCCCTCACATTCTTAGGCCATGGAACGGGCAGTCAAGTTAACAACGCTGTATATGGTTTTGAAGCAAGGCATCAACGCATAACAGCCAAAGTTTTGAGTCAGAAATTGAGAACGGCATTTTTGTCAAAGGGCTCTTATAGGGAGCAATTTGACTCTATATATTAAGCTCTATTAAAATTGTTTGTTTTTCCTTATTTTTTTCTTTGTTATATTTTCACTTATAAAAGAAAAAAATCAATTTTTAAGGTATTCAAATATTATTGCTTAATTCATAACGTTTTAAAAGCAGTTTATAGAAGCAGATACTGAAAGTGGGGCGGATTTTCAGTTTGAAGATTAGTCATCATTTCTTTAATTAATATCATTTTTATAAAATAAAAGGACATTCCCTGATTTAAATACTAACAATTTTATGCTTTTCACACAAATATTCAAGCCAAATCTTGCAAAAACGAGGAATTTTCAGTATGTTTTTGTCTACGATCTTTGATACCAAACGCTCAAAAAACCGTTGAACAATTTGATCTAATTTTTTGTATGAGTACTTACTAGGTCCATACACAACTTTCGATAAGTGAGATTTTTTAATATTTTAAGAAAAGTAAAAAATCAACCTACCCTAGTGTATATGAATGATGGACCGTAAGTATGGGTCTTTGCTTTCATTAAGTCCGGACTGTTTGTTTTCTTAAGATTTTGGTGACAACGTGTCGTATTGATGAAAGAAAGTCGCAAGCCTTTCCCTTTGAGTCTTAATCGCGACTCTCTGCTGCTCGTTTATGACCTCTAGTGAAAATCCTTTTTGGTAGTAGACGGAATGACTTTTTGGCCGTGGAAAAAATGAATTGAATGACCAAAAAGTGACCTGGTTGATTAAATTCTTCGTTATTTATACTTTAGTAGTGGATCAAAAAAAAGTTTCATTGCGGGTCCTAAAATTCAAGCGCGTAGACATTTCAGATTCGTATATTTATTTATTTGTTTTAGAGCCTAAAAATTTTTCTGTTAATTATTTTCTGATCCTGATTTTCTAGAATGTTCTTATTCTATGTTTTTAGCTGATTGTTTGAAAAATATCAAAATGTAATTTCAATGCTAATGCGGTTTTGATCCAAAATTTCTAGAATGTTCTTATGTATGTTTTTGTTGATTATTTTAGGCAAAAAAATGTGTATTCTATAGCACAAAAAAAAATGCCATAAAGGATTAATTATAACAAAGATGAAATTAATAATATGTTGTAAAATAGCAAGTGCAGGTTATGAGGGGATAGAAATCAAATTGTAAATCACATAATAAGCGAAAACAATATTTGGCATCAAAGAAATAGAAGAATATTCATGACTGGGTGGGTAAGACTATCTACTGGGAATTGAACAAGAAACTGAAATTTAATCACAACGACAAAAAATATATGCACAAACCAGAATCTGTCCTAGAAAATGAACCGCATAAAATTCGTCAAGACTTTGAGATTGATATAGCGGAAGATCCTGAACCCCCCCCCCTGTGAATGGATTACTCGGTCTATAAACGACGCGAGAACGAGAAAAATAAAAATTAAAAGTATCGCCATTTTCAATATGTGACGAAACTTCTGATTCTTCTTAATGCGAAAGTACACGGACTGAGAGGAGATTTAGTAGTAGGAAAAGGAAAAGGAATAAACACCTACGTCTTAATTGTAAAAGAACGAAATACTGAAAGCAAAATTCGATGAAGAATTTAGCTCGGGGGAAGGTGATAGAGTGGAAGATCTTGAAACCCCCTGTGAATGGATTACTCGGTCTATAAAACGACGCGAGTAAGCGGTAACCAAGTGTGTGAAGCGAGGTTACTCACTCTGGCATTCAAGATACAATCGAATGTCCATATATTATTTGTTACAGTGTACTTTCGAACGATAAGCTTGTTATACTTACACGTCGTGTGGAGTCTTATTTATACTGAGTATATTCCCCCAGGGATATATCAGAGATACAAACGAATCACCCAGTCTTGGCCAAAAAAAACAGATTTAGTTTTTATTAACAAGAAGAAAACAACTTATCATCTAGTGGACTGAGAGGAGAATTAGTAGAAGGAAAAGGAAGAGAAATAAACACCTACGTCTTAATCCTAAAAGAACGAAATATTGAAAACAAAATTCGATGAAGAATTTAGCTCGGGGGAAGGTGATATGGCGGGAGATACTGAAACCCCCTGTGAATGGATTATTTGGTCTATAAAAGACGTAAGTTAGCGGTAACCAAGTGTGTGAAGCGAAAGTACTCACTCTGGCATTCAAGATACAATCGAGTGTCCATATATTATTTGTTACGTTGTACTTTCGAATGATAAGCTTGTTATACTTACACGTCGTGTGGAGTCTTATTTATACTGAGTATATTCCCCCAGGGATATATCAGATTTGGCGACGAGGGATTCGAGAATGGACTCACACCCAAACCTATACCAGAAAAATGAACTCAAAGAAAGAAAGAAAAATGAACCCTGTGAAAGAAGGGTAAAATAACACTATCAGAGAAAAATTTATTGCAAAGCAAGTGGAAGTTCAATTCATACTACAAGTAGATGTTATTTTAGGAACAAGATTTGTTTCGAATGTGCTCAGACGGAGCATAAGGCTTCTATGTGTAGAAAGAGAAATTATCAGAAGCCTAAAAAGATTAATGCAGTTTTATCGAAAGTTATGAAAAATAATGGGAAAAGAAAATATGTAGACATGAAAGTTAATGGTCGAAATATTACTTGTTTGCTGGATAGAGGGAGAGACGATATATTAATAAAGAGTGAAAATTTCGAGGAACACAAAAGTCATGTCCGAGAAGTTCTTTAATGAATTGAGGAATACGGATTTAAGGTCGGACTTGAAAAGTGCGAATTTTGTATGAACAAAATAGAATATTTCGGTCAGATAATCGATCATGAAGGATGAAGGAAGAAGACCGAACCCAAAAAGAACGGAAGCTACAGAAATATGCCTGTTCCGGATAACGTAACCAAACTACAATTATTTCTTGGTTTAGCAAACAATTACAATTTATATATTCCTAATATGCACGAATTGAGAGCGCCAGTGAATAAGTTATTGAGTAAAAATAAAAAGTGGTGCTGGACTAAAGAATGCGACAATGCATTTAATAAAATAAAAAGTGCTTATTATTGGATTTAGCTTTAGCCCACTACGATCCGAGAAAGGAGTTAATTGCGGCTTCAGACGCAAGGGATTATGGCATAGGGCACGTGCTGCTACACAAATTTGAGGATGGAGTAACAAAACCTATAGCTCATGCTTCAAGAGCTTTACTACCTGCGGAGAGAAATTATACTCAAATTGAGAAAGAGGGACTCGCAATAACGTATGACGTGAAAAGATTTCATAGATTCATTCACGGGAGAACATTCGTTCTACAAACCGACCATAAACTGTTATTGTTGATTTTTGGGGCGAAAAAAGGTGTTCCTACCCATTCTGCAAATAGGTTACAAAGATGGAGTGTGATTTTATTAAATTACAACTTCAAAATAAAATACATGCCATCCAAGAAAATCGCACATGTGGATGGTCTTTCGATACTAATACCGGACAACGCTGAACTGTTGGAAGAAACAGTGGTTGCAGCACTGAAGCAAGAACAAGAACTAACGGAAGTATTGATTAACACCGTTAGCGAATTATCAGTTACGCTGGAAGAAATTTAAAAAGCAGCAAAAACAGACGAGTACATAATCAACAGGAATAAACAAGTGAAAGGGAACGAGAAAAATAAAAAAACTAAAAGTATCGCCATTTTCAATATGTGACGAAAATTTGATGGCCTTCTTCAGGTGATTTTACCGCGACCTCGGATAGGAATGCTGAGTCTTGTAACCGTATCCCCAGTAATTACTGCCTTCCATAGTTGTTTTCTATCGCACCATGTTATTGAAATTTGGCCGAAACGTGGTGAAAGAAGAAACAACACAAAAACTACCAAGATGAGGACAAAAAGTCCGCAATAGATTAAAAATAAATAAATAAATAAATAAAAATAATTCTCAGATTAAGAAGCCTCGTCTCAAAATGATTCCAAAACCTAATCTGATTCAACTGAATCAGAATTCCCGCCACCTCAGCAACAAAAACGTCTCTTTGCAGTGATAAATGTTAAAAAGTCGTTAAACAAAGAATCACATTGAAATAAGTGGATACTTAATCATATTTGTTATATTTTGACCTTCGACCCGGCCCAAAAATACTATTCCAAGGTGATACACCGGAAGGAAGTGACACATTCCAACGGCCAGTAATCGAAAGAGATCGCGTGGGCGGATTAAGGCTTATGATATGGGAAAAGGTGAAGGTCCCATTCTGCCATTACAGTCATGCACCGGAAGAGAGTAACCTCTGAACTGCATGACAGTTATTTCCGCTTGATGACGATTAAACATTCGATTTCAAAGATCCAGTAGGCGATCGTGTGGGCGTTGAGTTATTATTTAACTCAGTTGAGTTTGGGTCCCAGAGCAGTTGCCAGTAGAATTCCAGACAGTAGAGACGAGATGTGGTAGGGAAGGCTACACCCGACCGAGGGGGACCTCGGAAACCTCCAAAGCAGTTGCCAGCAGACTCCCAGAGAGTTAGAGACGAGATGTGGTAGGAAAGACCACACCCGACCGAGGGGGCCCTCGGAAAGCCCCGATGGAGAACAAGACACAACGTGACGGTCATAACAGTGGGGTCAAAATATGAAGTTTATGTTCGATCTCCAACATCCTCTCACACGCAAACCTTACAAATAAAGTGAGAGGTGAATATTTTTCTAAAGAAGTCTTCTTGTGTCTTCCTTCCTGCATCTTAATTCTTCTTGCGTCCTTTCTTCATGCGTCTTCCTTGATGCGTCGTTTATCATTGTGTCAGTATTTACCCAGTATATATATATGTGTATTTCTGCATGAATCAGCAGATGACAATATAACAATATTTACCCTAAACTCAAGATATGACACAAGGTCAATTTTTATGCGGAGTTTAACAGGTTTGAATTCAGAGTTTTCCCTCTCCTAGACTAGTTGCCTCACCAAGGCTGAAGAACTCAGTCTGCCCTAATATTTACCCATAGCTGGAAGGAGAATAATTGGATTCATACCTTTCCCAAGGGTATTAGTGCTATGTGAAATGCAATCAATCTCGTCCAGGATTTGAACTCGTGTCGCCGTGTCCATTTCCTACGACGATAACCATTACACCGCGTGGATACTTAATGATATCAATTCTCTTTTATAAACTATTTACGTAGTAAACTGTTTTACATAAGTCTAAAGTAACATAATTTATCTTTAATAAAAACAATGGGTAAAAAAGTTTGTGCCATGGTATATTTTGCTTTAGATAGATTTGAATTTCTGATACTCTTATGCTCTTATTTAGCTGCAAATGTCGAAAAAAATAAAAAATGAAAAAATAAAAAAATAATAATAATAAATAAATAATTTTTTTAAAAGGAGACAATAAGATATCTGTAAATTCTTTATCCACATATTTTCAGCTTCTTATCTCTTAAAGATCTGGGATTTAAACATCTGTCGGCGAATTGAGGGTAAGAATTACTCGAACTTGAAAAGGTGAATGAAAAATAAATAAATAAATAAATAAAAACAAGTTTATCGTTTGACGTGACTTGACATAATTCTTGTCTGCTTACACTCTGAGAAGGTAATTGGCGTAAATCTCAGGCTGAGGTTTATAAGTCGAGTATAGGGAAATCCTGTCTGGCTTTTTTTTTATCTGTAAGATTTTATCCATTTTAAGATCTTAGCAGTAAGTTTTGGCTACTTTGTTTTAATGACATATCAAACTTCATGGATTATTTAATGTCAAAGCCATCCTTGCTGGAGAACAATAAAAGTACTAAGAATTAATTTTTATTTATTGCGGACTTTTTGTCCTCATCTCGGTAGTTTTTTTTTTCTTCTTCTTTTACTACGTTTCGGCCAAATTTCACCTCTGGCCTTCTTCAGGTGATTTACCGCGACCTCGGATAGGAATGCTGAGTCTTGTAACCGTATCCCCAGTAATTACTGCCTTCCATAGGTGTTGTCTATCGCACCACGTTTTTGACCAAGTAAACCTCTGGCCGGCTTGGGTAGGATTTGAAACCGCTATCTTCTGACAATGCTCACTTGGAACCGCCTCTATCCGCTGCGCCACGGGCCCCGAAGGGCGATCAAGGATGGATTTTTTGGTCTTATAAATCCTTATCTGGTCTTCCAGAGTCGGGTCCCTACAGAATTTTTGTACTTGTTTTTAATTGGAATCATTTTGAGATGAGGCTTCTTAATTTTAATGAGAATTAATTTTTATTTATTACGGACTTATTGCCTCATCTCAAAATGATTCCAATTAAAGACAAGAATAAAAGTACTATTTAACCCATAGCTGGGGGGATGAAATTCATTTACCTAGAGTATTAGTCTGAAAGTGAACGTAATAGCGCGACTGGAGTTCGAACTCGCTTACTTGGATGTCGTAATCCAACATGTTAGCCACAACGCAACGGGTACTTTTACAGTGACTGTAAATCGATTGAAATGAATAAAGTTCAGTTCTGACGACAAATAAAATCCTGACTGATTCTCTTCAGTCGGTTTATAGTCCAAGTTTGATATTTACGATGTTATCGACACGAACGGTTTTTAAAGTGGGTAGTAAATTACTAAGCGCTTGGCTTAGATGTGGCACAAGGCACCCAATGAGACTCGAATTAACTCGTGTAGGTTTGCTAGTCTAGCTTGCTAACCATTACACCACCCGATGCGCCCTCATTATTTATCGAGTTGTAATTTACTAAGCTTTTTGCTTAGATTGTGGCACAGGCCATATAAATGGGACACCCAATGAGACTCGAACTCACTCGTGAAGGTTTGCTAGTCTAGCTAACTAACCATTACATCACCAGAGGTACCCTGGTGTATAAAGTAAGTATGGGCAACCTTTTTCTCGAAGCGGGGCCACATGAGACATGGCTCCTCATCAGGTGGGCCACACTACTAAAAAAAGGATCAAAGTAATTTTTCGTTGAAGGTACCTCGGCTATTTTCACTACGGAAGACCACACACGTAAGAATCTACCTTAGAATTCGGGAAAAGTTTGTTTGTTTTTTTTTTCTCCTTGGTAAAAAGATCTTTTCTATAAAATATTGAACTCTTGGCATAATATCGCCTCTAATATCAATGTGATTAACAGATGTTGCTGCCATAATACATTACAGAATCAGAAAAAAATGAATACTAGAAAAATCGATGTATTCTATATGAACAGGATCTGTTTATTAAAGAAAAACAATTTTCTTTAAATTACAGATACGTATTTTAATAAATGTTATTTTCTTCTTGAAATTTGGCGGGCCTTTCTAAAATTACCACTGGCCGTAGTTTGTCCATGATTGGCTTAAAGTGAAGACGACAGAATGGAAAAAAAAATCTCTTCCTATGGATTAAAATAAAGGGTTCACTTCGAAATTCTTAAAAGGTTATCGACTATAACAGGCACTTGAAGAAATCCGTAGAGCTCAACAGCTAAACAGCTCTATCAACTGGGTGTGAAGAATACACCGACTGCATCTCTGCAGAAGGGTAAAAACCCCCGCCCAAAGAGTGTCTTGATATGATAATAAGCAATTATATAGTGAGGCTCCAATCCTAGAGCTTCGGTGGAATGTGGAGTGCCTCTTCATTGCCATTGCTCCCAGGTCACCTTGACCCAGAGTGGTAGCACCAGAAAGGGTTCTATTTATGGATAAAATAAAACTTAAACCATTAAACTTTGTACAAAAAATTGACTTATGTTAAATTGAGTTGTTAGAAATTGAACTCTTCGACCATTTGACTGTTTAAACAAATTGCTGTCTAATTGAAATGTTAGTGATACGAAGCAATACCTGGAACCATTTAACTGTGTGCAAACGAATGAATAATGTTGAATATATTTATAAGTGTTAAATAGCTGTACTTTGAAGGGAACTAATAATTAAATTTAAAAAAAAATTAAATTAAATTTTTAAAAAAAGATAAAAAGAAAACCTTTAACTTTTCAGAAACTCCCAGAGGTCCCTAACAGGAAAAGGAGATGACGTATGCATAAAAAAAGGCATTCCTCTTGACAAAGGGGACCAGGCATTCTTTCTTTTTCAGACAGTGATAGGGCACCTCCGGTAGTGTAATGGTTAGCAAGCTTGACTAGCAAACCTGCAAGAGTGAGTTCGAGTCTCATTGGGTGCCCCATTCAATCGGCCTTGTGCCACATCGAAGCAAAGAGCTTCGTAAATTACTTTCAGACAGTGACAAGCGTTCTGTCAACATCGTTTCTAATGTGCCTGGGCACTACGCATACGTCTTTGGATGTAGCGTTAGTTTGCCCCTTTCACCCAGAAGCAGCTCTCTCTCGGTCAGCATTATGCTGAAATATACAAGACCCACAAATGAACTATAAACTAACACTTACCAGACTTTGACAAACTTCCAAAAGAAAACTAACCCTTATGGAAGTCCGAAATACCAAATGCGGACAAATACAAACATGAAAACGATTAACGTATTTTTGACACCTTCACTGGGGGATTCAACCATTTCAATGTATTCAGAAAAAAACTCCCCCATCCACGGAATGGTTGTTGAACCCAGTGAATAAAGGAAAGTATAAAAGAAACGTCTTCGTCTCTTATCTGTTGCTGTCTATTCTTTTGTATAAATGTTTTTGGGACTTTCTTAGGCAAGGCATTTCACCGACTAACCAACGTGGGGTAAAATAAATTAGCCAAAATATGAAGTCAGATATTTAACGGCAACACAGCCTTGCCCTTTGCCCTTGACCTTCAAGCCTCAAACCCCACAACTTGTAACCTCTTCAATTTCTGCAAACAAATGATTTAAATTAAAAAGAATAAATAGTGTAAGTAATATCTGAAACTATTAAACTTTGTAGAAACAATAGCAATACTTGTGTGCAAACAAATTAGTTCTAACTCATTTAAGAATTCATTTCCAAATCATATGTATATCAATTTAACTGTGTGCAAATAAATAATAATTGTAAGAAGAATTATTCATGATATATACAAATACTTGAAATCATTTAATGGTGTACAAAAAATGATCTTTGGCTCGTTTAAAAATGTTATCAACAAAATGTGTTTACAAATAATATATATATATATATATATATATATATATATATATATATATATATATATATAAACTCCATCTGATGAACGTCATTAGACCAGAAAAAAAATTATAATGGAATAACTGAATTTAATTTTTTTTCGTTAAATTCCTAATATATATATATATATATATATATATATATATATATATATATATAGGTTTTGGCATTAAATAATCGACAAGGGTTGATATGTTATAAAACCCAACTGAACCGACAACAGCAGAAACCTTGTGACTATATAAAGAATCAAGTTGGGGTCACTAGTTCATGGATTAACCCTTTCGCTGGGGCTTAGAATTCGCTGACTGTATCCCTTGTAGAGGTTTTACCACCCAAAAGAAGTGATGTTTCGGGTATGATACTGAATTGTATCTGATAACGAGGATCGAGTTCTGGAGATATGGGAAGTGTGAAGTACTCCATCGTGGTCATTACTTCCAGGTCCATTCTGACCCGTAAGGGTAGTACTTGTTAGGGCCCCATCTATGGGTCGAATAGAACTGTTTGAAAATTATTCGTATTTGATGGGACCATGTACAAAAATAAACCTCCTAAAAAACACTAGAATCAATCAATCATAAGGTTATCGGCCACGACAGACACCTGAAGAAGTCTGTGGAGCACAATAACTGAAACTTTGTTGCGCTAATTAGAACCCAAATGAGGACACAATTTCATGTACATCAGTAAATAATTCGCAGCAGTTTTTAAGACGGGCAAAAATGAAAAGAAAATTATCTACGAAGGATATTTCTACGATGATTTTTTTTTAAGTATTGGTTGTACACATCACATTCAGCAATCACTGTGGATTTTCTTACATTGAATGAATCTTAACACATCGATGCTATGCACTGTTTGAACAAATCCTGGAAACAGCACCCTATTATACCGCAGCTATACGGCCACCTACCTCCCATCTCACAAACCATTCAAGTAAGACGTGCAAGACATGCTGGGCACTGCTGGGAAAGTAAGAACGAACTCATAAGCGACGTTCTCCAGAGAACTTCATCACATCAACAATCAAGTGTTGGCCGACCAGCAAAAATTTACAGTCATCTGTTCAGTGCGAACACCGGATACTGTCAAGATATTTTTCCAAGTGCCGTTATATACAAAAATCCCTTCTGATTTACAAAAACATTCCAAACAAACTCACAAGCAAAAACAATAAACAAATAAACAAATAAAACACCACACACGTACATTTCAAAAGCCGGATGTTGTCAAGAGGATGGCCGAAACTAAAATGAATAAAACACGTCGCTGCGCAAGTAGGCTCCGCGCATCCATCCGGTTGAAATGTTACATTATATTTACAATTTAAAAGATCCTTTTCTTTCTTTTTTTCACCCAATCAGCAATCTTCCCCTTCAAAGTTTTTGGAGCCGATTCGACTATAAAATGGTCAACGAATAATCAGCTGGATCCAGTAAATGAGGCACACATCGGTCGGCGTGGTATCTGCGGTACGGATCTGGTCGGGTGTGTCACGTCTTTGGATTCGGTAAGTCAGTCGAGGCTGCCAGGCGCGGGTGCCGGGGAGGCCCAGCATTCGCGTCACGCGGCCAAAACTGACATTCCTCGAACCTCAGAGGGCCGCCCCCCAGTTTCTAACCCTCCTTGGAGGGACTAGGCTTATCGCCTGGCGCCTGAGGCGCCCCTTTTTAGGGGACTTCCGAGGGGACCTGAGGCATTTTTTGGAATGCCAGGCGTGCCTGGGTTACGGCCCTGCGCCCAGACCCACCTTAAAAAGGCCTTGTGCCGCACTCGTCCGTTTGGTGGGGCGTGCGACAAATACCGTCGGCTCCGAGACCACGAGAGAAAAACATTGACCACGACGCCTGTAGCAATCAACATCACACAACTCATCTGAAACTTCTTACTATGGCCCTTTGATGGAAGCCGCTTGACCAGAGAATCACCATCCCACCTACAGTCCACCTTTTCAATGCCGACGTTTCTCCTTCCCTATCGACATAAACTTAGGTTGACCGCGTAAGTCTGGGACCTACCCCTACCAATACAAATATTGGAACATTTTACTTCTTGATTTTCACTACCATTCAACACACATCAAATTTCCTAAAATTAACCCGTTCCAATCAATACAACTAGAAACATTTTCTTTTCTATTTTACAGACATTCTTATATTCACCGACACAATTATTTAAACCTTTTGTTTCTTGTTTGGTGATATAATTGTTAAAGTTTTTCACTTGTCTTCTTGTTTGATTTGCAACTCTGTGTTTTGTCTTTTCCTTGCAACCACGCGCTAATCTATAACAGTACGATGGCCGACAGAGAGGGATGAGAGAGAGAAAAAGTGAGTCAAAGGAATCTGTACTGTTGGATGACGATGATTAAGGAGTCTTCATTATGCGTTTTAATATATTTAAATTTTATTCATCTTTTTTCATTATTATCTTTATTATTTTCCCCTTGTTCTGTTTGATATTTTTAGCTATTTTACAAATTAATCAAGTCAAAATACTTTTTTGTTTTTACACACACACAAAAAAAAAAAAAACAAAAAAAAACCACAGAAAAAGAATCAGTTATTCGCTTCATAATATGTGAAACAAACATTATCATCTCGATTTTTCTCTTCGTATCATAAAAGTCTCAAAATCAAATCTTGATTTATAAATTACAGATATCTGTATTTGAAGCTGGGAAGTTTTTGTTTATTCTCTGTAGATGGCCCAGCAGTTTTTGTATATGTATTTACCTAATCACTCTACCATGAGCATGATGTGACTCAAGGTCAAGTTTTAAGCGGAATACAACTGGTTTGAACTCAAAGCATTCATTTTCCAAGACTGGTTGCCACACTAAGGTTAAAGAGCTTAGCATGCTCTACTATTCACCAATAACTGGATTACGAATTGTTGGATTCATTCCTCTTCTAAGAATAATAGCACTATGTGAAATTCAAACAGCCTCATTCATGATCTGAACTCAAGTAGCGGAGTCCACTTCCTGTGGCGATAACCGTCTCGCCACGAGCGCCTTGTTCTATCCACTTTTCCAACACCTCCGCTCTGATTGGATACAGCGCAATTCTAAGAGGAGTAGAGTTGGTTTGAATTAAAGATTTTCTTTCTCCAAGACTGTTTACAAAACTAAAGAACCCAGTCTGTCCTACTATTTACCCATAACTGGAAGGAGAATAGATGGATTTATGCTTTTCCCTTGAACATTAACGCTAAGGGAAACGTAGACAGCCTTGTCTAGGATTTGAACTCAAGTCACCGATTCTATTTCAAACGACAATGATCGTTACGTTAACCGTGCCTCCTAAATATACAGCTAACAAATTTGGTATCCATGAGAATGGATACCAAATAAAATTTATCAATCAAAGATGTAATCAACCGAGAAAAGAACCACAACCTACAACCCTAAGGCTTGTAAATTACAACTAAATCTAGGGACAAATGGCTCAACAAGTATCCATCATAATACCGACAATCTGATATCAAGATCTTTTACTCCATAATTTATATGAATCTGTCAACATCTATATGGATAAGTTCTTTTCTAAGTATAAACTGCGGCTACCTTTTCAACAACTACTCGTACTACACTCACACACACACACACACACACACACACATATATATATATATATATATATATATATATATATATATATATATATATACTCGTATATATTCAATTATTTGAGAAAGCTATGAGGTTTAATCAGACAGATATGTTGTATAAAGAAAACGAAAAGAAAAATACAAATAAATGGACGAGAAAAAGATTTTATTGCTGAATATTCAATTATCTAACCAAAAACTCAAAGGAGAAAAAAAAATTAATGTTTATTTTATCGAACAACTCAATTATATATATATATAGCCAGCAGAATTTGAAAAGGGAGCGTAATAAATACTAATGAAAATAGCCAACAGAATTTGCCTTATCAATAGTCCTGGGAGACCTGTCAAATATGGTACATGTGACTCGAATAGAAAATTGATTTTTATTCAGGTATAGCAAGCGTCCGAGACGTTTAGGATTATTTTCATTAGTAATTATTACGTTCAATTTTCAAATTCTGTTGGCTATTTTCATTAGTAATTATTACGTTCAATTTTCAAATTCTGTTAGCTATTTTCATTAGTAATTATTACGTTCCCTTTTCAAATTCTGTTGGCTATTTTCATTAGTAATCATTACGTTCAATTTTCAAATTCTGTTAGCTATTTTCATTAGTAATTATTACGTTCCCTTTTCAAATTCTGTTGGCTATTTTCATTAGTAATTATTACGTTCCCTTTTCAAATTCGGTTGGCTATTTTCATTAGTAATTATTACGTTCCCTTTTCAAATTCTGTTGGCTATTTTCATTAGTAATTATTACGTTCAATTTTCTCCTCTAAAAGAAAAATCCTACCGTTGTCAATAGTCGCCTTGCAGATCGACCATCATTTGGCTGATTTACCGACGATTCAATGTGAAAAAAACAAACTTTTCTTTGTGAATATTGATATGCATTTAGGCTGTTGCCTTATCAATAGTCCAGATAGACCCGTGAAATGTGGTACATGTAACACGAATAGAAAATTGATTTTAATTCAGGTATATCAAACGCTCGAGTCGTCGATCACGATGCTTCAAAATAAAAGATAAGAGATGAATTGATTAATTGATTGATTGCAACCACCCGTTTAGGGTCATTTTTTCTTTCTTTTTTTTTTTGCCTAGAGTTTTGGGAATTACATTCATTGCATAGTTGTCTCTTAAGAGGTTTTTTTACACGTTGTCCAATCAGATACGAATAATATTTTAAACAGATCTATTTGACCCATAGATGGGACCCTAACAGGTACTACCCCTCTGGTCACAGTGAACCTGGTAGTAATTACAATAAAGGAGTTATCCACACTCACTTGAGCTCAAGAACTGGACCCTCACCACCGGAAGAAGTTTAGTGTAATACCCAGGACACCCTTATTTGTGTGGGTCTTACCCCAAGGGGATTGAATAATAAATTCTTAAAAAGCCAATATTAAAAGTAATAAAGATAAACACAAAATAAAATAAATAGATACAAAAAATAACAATTTCCCAGGAGGCCACTGATAGGAATAGCAATCGACGCATGCTTGAAAAGATAGGCTTCCTGTCATTAAAAAAAAATCCTTCTCGTATCCCTATAGACTCTTCGATCGATATGAAAGCTATTTTACTGGTTCGGGGAAAAACATTCCACTCCACGAAATAATTGTAAACCTGGGAATGAAAGTTGAGTTTGAAAGTATCCCTGTCTCTTTCTGTCATTCATTCTTTCCTTTTCAGCCTTAACAATCGACAAAAGAAGATAATAAGTGAATGGGGATAAGAAGAAAAAGTAAGTGACCAACTTCATAATCTTTACCAGCACACCCTAAAACTCTTATACTCCATAATCCCTCTGCGAGAGAAACAGTCGACATGTTCTAAGCTCCGCTGACAGGGTGGATAGAATAGAACTCGACCCCCAGCTACTGAAAAAAGTTTTTTTAAAGTTTGGATCCTCGAAAGTCACAACATGTCGAGCATTCCAGAAGTTTTAAAAAAACGTAGAGGAGCTCTGCAAAGATTCTCCACTTAATCTCAAAGGATTAAGAAATGTTATACAGTCTTATTATGTGTTGGATTAAGTTTATTAGCTGTTGCAGTGTTTCAATGTTGTAGAGTTTGGAAATAAATAATACCTAATAATATCCGGTTTTGCTCCGATGATGTTTCAGTAGAAATAATGAAAATTATTGTAGATTCGGTCTAGAAGAAAAATAACATTGATAAAAATGACTAAAGAGTCTGACTGGTATTTGGTTTGTTTTCAGTATCGTGTTGGAGCTGTAATGGTTTCCGGACGAAAAAAAAAAAAATTACTATATTTCATCATACTAAAATAAACTTTTCACCGACGCCAAAAATCAGTCTGGAACAGTAAGGAACAACCCTTTTCCCTCTGATAGAGAACAAATAAGGAGTAAGAATCTTGTTGTAAAACAAGACATCGACCAGAACGGACCTGGTTTTTTTTTTTTTCGTTCCATGAAATTCAAAGCTTGACAAATTCGAATGCTTTTCTCAATACAGAACTTATCGGAACCAAGAAGATAACATACACGCCGATGACATAGCATTACTGGCGAATACACCCAACCAAGCCGAAACACTACTGCATAGTTTGGAACGAGCCGCTGCTGGCATTGGCTTCCATGTCAATGCACACAAAACTGAATATATGTGCTATAATCAAACAGGTGACATTTCCACACTAGACGGAACCTCTCTGAAACTAGTAGACAAAGTCACCTACCTAGGAAGCAGCGTCTCATCAACCGAAAAAGACATCGACACACGGCTAACGAAGGCATGGACTGCTATCGATAGGCTTTCGATCATATGGAAATCAGACCTGACCCATAAAATAAAACGCAGTTTCTTCCAGGCAGCGGTCATATCGATACTGCTGTATGGATGCACTACTTGGACGCTAACTAAACGGCTGGAGAAGAAGCTAGACGGCAATTACACAAGAATGTTGCGAGCAATATTGAACAAGTCCCGGGGGCAGCACCTCACAAGGCACCAACTATACGGCCACCTGCCTCCCATCATGAAAACTATACGTTAGACGAACCAGACATGCAGAACACAGCTGGAAAAGCAAGGACGAGCTCATAAGTGATGTACTCCTATGGACCCCCGCATATGGCCAAGCAAAAGTAGGACAACCTGTTCGAACTTACATACAGCAGCTATGTGAGGATACGGGATGTAGAAGACCTGAAGACCTGCCCGAGGCGATGAATGATAGGGGGAAGTGGCGAGAGAGGGTCAGGTATATCCGAGCTGGCGGCACGACATGATGATGATGATGATGATGATGATGATGATGATGATACTATATGTCTCACATTTAAGAGCAAAAATAAAAAAATCTTATATCAATGCAATCTTTCACTATACACATTTTTATTCATTTCAGTACGTCTTCTTGTTGTATATCATACTGTTACATGTTTGCTACTAACTTTATCACAATAAAACAAGAAAATCCGCAAAAGAGCTATTCTTTATTACATTTACATTTAAAATAACAAAACATTTATATGATTGTCAAGAAATAAAAGTTTAATTCAGAATTACATTTAGACTAGCATTTGTGAAAATTCACTCAAATTTTTATTTTATTTGGGGGTGCGAAACTAATTGTTAATTTAAAATTAGACGCTTATTTTAAGATAAACTATTTACCATGTTCATATAACATTCGGGTGTTCAGAACGTAATTACTTTTTACTAAAGAGAATATGAAAATAAAAGTAAGTAAAATCTATTTAAATATGATAATTAAAAATGTAATTACCTCCATTTTCAATAAGAGCAACCGCCACCCCTTCTACCAAAAAAAAAAAAAGATTAGATTCTTAGGATGGGAGGTTCTTCTACATTTAAAATTTGCAAAACAGAATTTTGGTTGGAAGTGCTCGTTGCATAAGTTATCGTTGTATGAAGTGGACCCGACGAGCCGAGTTCAAGTCTTGGACGAGGTTGTTTGCTTTTCACATAACACTCATAACTTTTACGAAAGGCATGAAATCAACTGTTCTCCCTCCAGCCATGAGTAAACAGTCGGGCAGACTGGGTTCTTTAACCTTGGTATGGCAACGGTCTAGGAGAAGGAAAGCTCTGAATTCAAAACAATTGTAGACCTGAAGATAGATGTGCTCCGCCAGGATATTCGAGTTGAAGACACACTTATATTCATTAGTCTATAATGTTTTTGTTGGCACATTTATATGATATCAAGTATTCCTGATACCAATAATTTGCAAGCAATTATATGGTTTCACATAACTCATTTTGATACTCCTCACTAAACAATTATAGCTTCAAGTAATGATTCTTTGTTTGATTTGTGTAGTTTCTTTGTTAAATGGCATGTCAACCTTTACGGGTTATTTAATGCCAAAGCGATCCTTGTATAAGAACAGCAGTGATACAATTTAATACAAGGATGAAGGGGAAAAAGGGTTTTATGCCTTTCCTGAGCGTAGTAGTCCGAAAGTGAACGTAATAGCGCGACTGGAGTTCGAACTCGCTTACTGCGATGTCACAGTCTAGTATTTTAGTCACTACTCCACGGAAGCTCCCCCCACCCTAAATACAAATAACTTGCACACAGTTATATGGTATCAAGTATTCCTATCTAATACAATTAATTTCAAAACAGGTTTGTTTGTCTTGTAGATGGGATCCTTACAGGTTCAATCAGAGTGGAACTGGGAGTAATAGCAATGAAGGAATACTCCATATTCTCCTGTGTTCCATAACTGGGGCCTCAACATTAGATGCAGTTTTAGAATCCTACTCAGGACATTAAGATATAAGGTCCAACACCTCTCAACTACCATGATTGTGAGAATATTATGACCTTTTTGACAATTTTCTGAAAATCATCCTTGCTCTTACCTTCTATATTTAAAGAAAACTGTTACTTGAAATGATAGATGAATCCAATCCTACTTTTTTTTGACAGGTCTTTTCTCTAGTCATATTCATCGTGATATTTCGCCGACAGGGGACAATAAGAGAACTATTTAGTACCCGAGTCATTCAGATGACTAAGGTTCCATTAATCTTACGCTGTAACCATTTAGCTACACCCAAGAAAATCTTATCAGAGAATCATGTTATCAACACGTGTACTTTCCCAACGAAGAAGGTATGCATACAAATAGGTTAGGTGAGTGGTAGCATTGGTATTGCAATAAAACAATTTGAGGTATAAAAACCGCACCTTTATCGACTGGCATTGTAGTCCTTGTGGACATATTACAAGGAGGTAAGTGATGGATACTTTTTTAATCTAAAGACACTTATATATATATATATATATATATATATATATATATATATTCCAAGTCCCATCAAGAACTTTGGTGACCATGGCTTTCCACAGCTTTCTGTAATCTTTATTACCATGAACATTCTTAGGAGAGATGGTATAATGGTTTTCCTTTGTTTTTTCTTCAGCGTAATTATCGATACACCATTTCTAGTTAGTTAACCGACGACTTGACTCTTAGATTGCTTGCCTGCTTGATTGATTAATTTTAATGGGATTTCAACCTGTCCTGAGTTACTTTACGCCTAGAGGTTAGGAAGTCATGTTCACTGTACGTTCGTATTTACATTTTTTTATGGAGTTGTTTGTCAAGAGGTTTTTTTTTGTTGTTGTTTTTGCTTACGGTACAATTGGACATGAATAATTTTTAACCAGATTTATTGACGCCTTGTTATAGATGAAGTTTAGTGTCTTAATCAGGACACCCACTTTTTGTGGTGGGGGTGTCTTACCCCTCTGCAGGGGATACAGTTTATATATTCTAAGCTCCGTCGATATCCATTCTTGGAGGTTTTATCTTTATTCTTCCAAGGTTGCTAACAATCTTTCTCATTCACAAATAATAAAAAGAATTGTAGTAAAGGAACCCTTTTAAACTCCGACTATTCAACACCTGTTTTATCTGTCAAAGTATTCCTATCTTAGTTGGGTTGCTTTTATTGGATTAAAGGACTCTAATTGCTTTGATATATACACATAGTCTAGAGGAGACGTGATTTCATGCCTTTTCCAAGTACAAATACAATATTTTCACTGTGTAATGATTTTTTATCAGAGGGATGTGCTTGACTTGCTTGGCACAAAATCTTAATTCTTGGAAATATCTTTGACAAAGATACACGCAATTCAATTTGCACAAGTCTACATCTATGTATTTGATCATTATATTGTTGAGTATTGAAAACGCTGTTACACACAAATACATTGTTGCAAAACGTAGCAGTATTTTGATCGCTTTTTGAGACAACAATAGATATACAGAAGCCAAGCTGAGCCAAGACTTTGGCAATGGTTGCTGTTTAAACTGAGTTTTCATAGATGTGTACAAGTAACTCGTAATACAAATTTACGGTTTTATCGTTAATTGGATAATATAAAATTTCAAAAAATTCTTGAAGCGTCTTCAGATCCCTGTGTTGACGTTGCGGGTCGCTTGTGGTCCCCAGACCATAGTTTGAAAACCAGTAATTTAACATGTACATTGTTTATATTTTGTCTATATTGATTACACCCTTTTACGGAGAGGAAGATTTTCACATAGGTCATTTTTTTAAAAATCTCTGGCAAACAGGTTACCAAGAATCTTCTTAATAGGCATGTGCCTTTGTTGATCATGCCTAGGGCTCCAATTATTATAGTTATAACAATAATTTTGAGGTGTAGCGTATTTTTTTTTTTTTGTTATTTTTTTCTCAATTTAATGTTATTTACTTATTTTATCATATCATTTTACTTCTAGCGAGTTTTTCACGCTAATTTCGACTGGTGGATCTTCACTGAAGTCCTGGTGACAAAAAGTCTCCTGAAGTCACCAGGACTCTTCTAAGTATTCTAGCTGATCTATTAGTGAAATCCAATAATTAGTTAATTAGCAACTATAACTACCCCTATTACTACTACTATTATTCTATTCCTTGTGTTTTTACACATCAGCTTGTACTAGTGGTTTTTCTTTGAGGTCTGAGTGGTACCAACTCTCCTCAGGTTACCAGGACTCTTCTAAGTATTCTAACTGATTTTAACAGTGCTGTGGTCTTGATTTTTGCAAGTCCTCCTCTGGTCTCCCGTTTCCCAGGTCTCTTTTCCATGCCTTAGGGGACCGTTCCAAAGGCACGAACTTCTATTGATACCACCGTCACCTTCGCGATTCTCCTTTTTTAGTTCTCTAGCAAGATCTAGGTATTTGATCACCTTTTCGCTTTCTTTTATTTTCACTGTCTGGTCCGCTGGAACGGCAAAATCCACTGGATGACAAGGACGGACTGGTCTTCAGACTGGGATTAGGTGATCATATCTCAAAATTCAAAAGAATTCTAGGCGTTTCATTTTCTCGGACAGATCCTGGTTTGTCTATATAGCATTTGTCAGTATGGAAAATTTCAGTTTCTTGTACATTGCTCAGTATATCATCTTCCCCAGTCAGTTATGTCTGGTCTTGTATTTCTTTTAAGATAGTTTGTTGCTTTCACTTGTTATGTAATTAACTGTTTAATTTTTATTACCATTGAGTCTATATTATTCTCCTGTGTGTTCTCAATTTTTGCTTTGACATAATTGCTTCTTTTTGCATTGTTTTTGTGCTGCTATTAAAAGTGATTCCGTTTTCCTCTAGAGGTTTCTACTTCTAAGCTATTACTTATAAATATAATTCTAAGAAAAGAAATGTATATATCTACTTAACTTTACAGGTTGGTTTCTGTTTAAACTTAGTTTTCATACATGTGTGCAAGTAACTCGAAATTTGCGGTTTCATCTCTAATTGGATAATATAAGATTTCAAAAAATTCTTGCTGCGTCTGCGGGTCCCTGTGTTGACGTTACGGGTTTCTTGAGGTCCTCGGACCACAGTTAACTTAACATGTATATTGTTTATATTTTGTTTATATTGATGACATCCTTTTGAGGAGTGGAAGATTTTCACATAGGTCATTTTTTAAATCTCTGTTAATAATAATGAGTACTGAACTAACAATGATCTAACAGATGTGGCTTTACGGATAACATAATTAAAAAATCAACTGTCATTAACAAGGTTCTTTTATACTTTATTTTGTAGAAGTTTTATAATAAAACATTCGTATATCAGTGGTTTCTTTGTTAAAAACTGCAACTCCAATATTTCGGGTTAAGCGCTGTTGCACTAAACACCACAAGCCAAATTCAAAAAGATCACCTCGGATACTGATGATGAAATATATAGCGGAATTATTCTCACCTTTTTTTTTTTTAATGGAATGATTGGATAGAATTAAAGAAATATGTCTGCGAAATTGTCTGGGGAAATTTAAATGTGTTTTGTATTTGATATTTTTACAATTGTGAGCTCAGGTACAGAGCATATGAAAGGCAAAGGGTTAAGGGCTCGAAGGTTAAATCTTATTTAATCTTTCTTTCTTTTGTTTTTAATGGCATATCAACCTTTTTTTTTTTTTTAGATTATTTAATTCCAAAGCCATTCTCTTAGAAGAACAGTAGTGGTACTATTTAACACATAGCTGGGAGGATAAGGGGGTTCATACCTTTCCCAAGGGTATTTGCCCGAAAGTGAACGTAATAGCGCGACTGGAGTACGAACTCGCGTACTACGATTCCATAATCCATCGCTTTAACCATTGCACCACGAGGACACCCTCTTATTTAATCATAATAGTTTTGATTAACTAAGCAAGTTTGTTTTGCGGGATTCAAGTCTCTTTTTCCCGACTTATCTGACTAAATTGATAGATGAATAGCTATCTTTGAACGCTGGTATTGATGTACGTCACATCAACCGGACGAGTGCGACACAAGGCCTTTTTAAGGTGGGTACGGGCACAGGGCTGTACCCCAGAAATGCACAGCATTCCCAAAAATGCCTTGGGCTCCGTCAGCATTCCCCTAAAGAAGGTCGCCTTAGGCGCCAGGTAATAAATCTAGCCCCTCTGGAGAGGGTTAGAGCCTGGGAGACGACCTCCTGAGGCTTTAGGAGTGCCGGTCTCAGCACGCGTAACATGTATGGTGGCTTTCCATTACCCATATCCGGCGACCTTGACCGACGTGACGAGCCAAGTGACCAAGTCATACAAGCCGATCCGTGAAACGAGAAACATGGCCGGCGAATGTCTCAATTCACAAGTCTCGCTCCTATCTTTGAACACTTAACACATTTACCCACAGAGAGCCTGCACTTGATTTCATAAAATGCGTAAAAATATCATTCATGAAACATATTTCTGATTTCAGTTTAGGACACCGACATTTTGTTTAAAGTTATCCGATAATTTTATAAAGAGAAAAGTTGTGAATAGTCATAATATTAAGACTTTTATTAAAAAAAACCCCCCAAAAACAAACTCTTACTTGACAAATATAGTTAATATCGCTATGTAGCTCAACTGCTTCCCGACAGGGTCAGAGGTAACGTCTCCACTATTTAAAGAACCGAGGCAAATTGTGGCATCAAACGATTTTCTGGGATTGTCATGTGAGAAACGTATGAGGCCCCACACAGACATACCGATTCTCTAAGGGAGATAATTATCTATTGTCTCTATATTCAAGGTTCTTTTTGCTTTTAATGCATAACTGTATGAGACTATGTTTGAATCAGATATATTAGATCCGACAGTGATGCCATCTCAAAGTTTGGATCATCATCAGTCAAGATTAATTGGACATTATCTGATGTAATTCCCTTGAACCTGAAATATTCAGATGACAGCGTATGCATTTACCCAACCTCTCCGCCCCCTCGCAGGATGCAACATTCAATTTTCAAACGGGTTTTAACGGGTTTGAATTCATAGTTTTCCTTCTCCTAGACTAGTCGCCATACCAGATTTAAAGAGCCCAGTTTGGCCTACTATTAATTCATTGCTTGATTCATACCTTTCCTGATGGTATTAGTGCAATGTGAAGGGAAAACAGCCTCGGTGAGGATTTGAACTCGTGTCACCGTATCCATTTCCTAAGACGATAATCGTTAAACCACCTGCGCTAATTTATAACAAACTATGGTTTACAGGTTCAGTATTTTAAACTTGGTAAATAAAAGAGAAAGTAAGATATTTTTGTATATCTATAAAACTTTAAATCACTCGTAGAAAGTATAACCCTGTGGCGTAATGGTTAAAGTGCTGGACTGCCGCCTCGAAATAAGCGGGTTCAAACTCCAGGCGCGCTGTTACATTTAACTTCGAACTAATACTGTTGCGTTCTGGTTAGTGAACGCTTGTAATATTAAATAAAGGACAAACCACGATATGAGAGGGGATAGAGATATATTCTCAGGAAAAAAGTATATGCAATAGAGAGACTATTAGTAGACAAGAACATAGGATTAGTGGATACAGAATAAAGATATAGTCCAACTATAGTATTGGCTTCCGTTATTACGGTAGCAAGTAAGGTGATCTAGTGCGATCTCCAGTTTCCAACGCTCTAATACTATTCCTATAAGAAGCTGCTCTTCACCTTCTAATCTGCCCTGGTATTAGTAGCCACTGCTATATATGGCAGATGGACTAGTTCACAGTGTGGAAAAAGGTAGGTGATACCCAACAAATACCTTTGAGAAAAGTATGAATCCCACTTATCCTTCTAACTATGGGTTAAATAGTATCACTGTTGTTCCTTTTACAAGGTTGGCCTCGGTATTAAATAACTCACGAAGCCTGATATGCCATTAAACAAAAGAAACCAAACCTTGAAATAACTGGAAATGAAACGCCCAAAATCTGATAGACGTAACTGTTGTTTCCGAAACACAATAGCCTAACCAGTACTTTGAGTCGTAAGCTGCTTGAGGCAGACATGTTGGGTAAATACCTACAATAGCCTAACCAACTAAAAAAAAAAAAAGATAGTATTTGTTCATACCAACACTTTTGTTCGGAACAATAAGAAATATCATGATTAAATCTTTGCTTCGAATTGAAATTGTGGTTTAAGAATGCCAGAGTCGGTACAGTGTTTATTTTATGAGTTGAATTGAAATTCCGCAGACAACAACGGAAGAAACGTTAGACGAGTAATGTTAGGATCAGGTTGGTGTCATTAATGTATGCTCGGATATAAAGCTGGACTATTTGGCTTATCTCACCAACGCACCTATTTAAATAGAGTTATTTTTTGGAGTGGTTGTCGCGTCTTCTTTCCTTTCTTTTTCCATTTATCTCTTTCTTTCATTTCATTTCCTTTCTTCTTTTCTTTCCTTTTGTCTGTTTATTTATTTATTTATTTATTTATTCTTCCCTTCTTCCGCCTATTCTTTCATTTTTCTTTATTTTTTCTCTCTTTTTTCTTTCTTTCTTCTTCTTCCTTTTCTTTCTTTCTTTCTTTACTTACTTTCATCTCCCCTTCCTTTCTTAGCTTCCTCTCGTCTTTATTTCTTTCTTTCTTTCTTTCTTTCTTTCTTTTTATCCCTTCCTTTCTTCGCTTCATCTTTTTTTTTTCGTTCTTTTTGCTTCATTCTTCTTTCTTTCTTTCTTTCTTTCTTTCTTTCTTTCTTTCTTGTTAGTAATTTCTCCCGTCTTTTTCTCTTTCCCTTTTATCTAGTGATTTTTCCTTCCTTCATTATTTCTCTTCTTTAAACAACTCATAGCAGGCAGTGGTTAGATATCTCTGTAATTCGTTACTAGTAGTTACGATATGTTGAGAGATTATAGTGAAAATTGCCTGTTAACTAAAAGAACAAAAATATTTATCGGATTTATTTTCTTCTCTCTTTCAATTCTTCCGCTAGAAATTACTCAGCTTTTATCTATATTAATAATTGGGAAGAGTTTCTTTGTCCTATCTTTTATAGATGGTCAAATGGTTTTATGTAGATCTATCAAATTTATGTATACTTATTATTGGACCTAGGGGAAAGTTTTAAACTAAAATATTTTATTGAATATGTAGGCTCTCATCTAGAGATGAATTATAACATTAAACAATAATCTGTCGAAAGCCATGTTGCTGCAAGGTATAACTAATTTGACAAAATTTTAAATTTCAACGTTCACAAGAAAAACAGTGACGAGTTACTTGTCGTACTAGAATGATTATTTTTAAGTTAAAAGTCAAATAATTATTTTAGGCTATTAATTGATTTATAATGATTATAAACCAAATAATAATTATTTTTAGGTTATTAATTAAATAATATTTATTCTTAGATAATTAGTTTATTATCATTTCGAGATTATTGATTAGATTATTATTATGGAGTTATTAAGTAAAAATAATTATTTTAGGTTATTAAGTTAATTAAAAGGATTTAAGATTATTAGTTAAATAATAATTACTTTTAGATCATTAATTAAATAATTTTTATTTTTAGATTATTAATTAGATTATTATTTTTTTAGATTGTTAATTAAATTATTATTATTGTTGTTTTTGTTGTTAAGTGAATAATTACTCTTTCCAGGTTATTAATTAGATCATTTTTTTAAAAATTATATTCAAGTTCATTGTCAGTTCTTCAATGTTGAATTAAGAATGTTGCGAGCAATATTGAACAAGTCCTGGTGGCAAAACCCCACAAGGCACCAACTATATGGCCACCTGCCTCCAATCACGAAAACTTTACAAGTCAGACGAACCAGACACACAGGACACTGCTGGAGAAGCAAGAACGAACTCATCAGTGATGTACTCCTATGGACCCCCGCATATGGCCAAGCAAAAGCAGGACGACCAGCTCGAACATACATACAGCAGCTATGTGAGGATACGGGATGTAGCCCTGAAGACCTGCCAGAAGCGATGAATGATAGGGAGAAGTGGCGAGAGAGGGTCAGGGATATCCGTGCTCGCGGCACGACATGATGATGATAATTTCTTTGTTAAAACTAACAATCCCAATAAAAAAATAAAAATAAAGATGCTTCAATCGATAAATCTTTTAAGTTACGCTTACATGGCGTATCTACGAACTGTTGTGTTCTGATTAGTGAACACAGGTAGTAGTAATTATAGCAGAAAGAAACTTGAATTTTTGTTTGGCGCGTAATTTAATTTGACCGTTAGAGTCGCCGAACATTTTCACTCAATCAGTATGACTTGTCCTATTCAGCCCGAACCATATTTCCTAGCAGCACCAAAAATTGAAGAAAGCCCGCGAATCTCTCTCTCTTTCAGAAATCCTCAACGGGAACGGACGTCTTAACGTCCGTTCCTGAATAGCAGTAGCAGCATCAACCATTATGAGGAGAGCTATCTAGTTTATGGACCACTTGGGTCTATTCTTCTAGACCAAGTGATCCTAATTAAAAACAAATTAGAAGATACACTCTAACAACTTCCTACCTTCTTCCCTTTACTACGAGACCTCGCAGCATACCAGTGTAAACCCCTTTACTACATGCTGCTATTAAAACCTTCATTTAAAACCTAACGACGTCTTCGTTCGTCTCCACCACCTTTATTTTCCATCAACATTTAGCGAGGGGATAACTACCAACGAAATACCAACGCAACTAACGAAATACCAACGCTACGAACGAAATACCAACGCAACCAACGTAATACCAACATAACCAACGTAAAACCAATTTAAACCTTAAACCAAAAACCCAACAATAATTAATAATGATAAAACCACACAAAAGTGTCTCAAACTTCTCCCTTCTTACGCTTGGAGCTAACTCAAGTCCGTACTTGTTTATTCTTCTTTTCTTTCATTCTTTCAGTTGTGTATGTTGTGTCTTGTGTGTTTGTAAAACAATGTGAAATACTCCTAGCCGGAGATGAGAGAAATCACTAGACAATCAGATGGCCATGAGCTGGTTTATGAGGTTGAGATAGTAGAGGTCGGCCAGCAGGCATATTGTCAAAGTGCGTGGAAACCCGCTTGAAATCACTGGTTAACCAAGCGAAAAATCTATTAGCCAAGTAGACATCAAAGTAGGACAGTTTACCAAGGAAGAATTTGATGCAGAATTAAAATAAAATTAAAAGCGAAAACGCTGCAGACGTCGTCCAAATACCTCCTGAAGTATGGAGGACAAGAAAATTTGATGAAATATTCCGTTATTATGTAACGATGTGTAGTAACAAAACACAATAGAAGAATAGAAAAGAAACTGTATCTTCCCCTTCCCAAGAAAGGCGACCACGAAATCACTAAGAACTACGGCGGTCTTTCACTTACTACTAAGGTTTGTAATGTCCTGCTTCTCAATCGTATTCGTTTTGAAGTTGAGAAAAGTCAGAAGGAATTTCGGGGAAAAAGATTCACAACCTCATAAATTCTGACTATCCTTCGAATCACCGAAGGAGTACGTGCAAAAGTCTCAAAGCAATACTACTGTTTGTAGATTTCTCCAAAGCATACGATTCTATGCACAAAGAAAAGATGGAGCAAATACAAACGGCATATGATCTCCCCAAATAAACTGTTACCGCTACAATGATGCTTCACAAAAATAGAAAAGTAACTGTTTGCATAGCTGATGGTGACACCGGCTTCTTCGACATTGTCGCTGAAGTCATGCAAGGAGACTCATTAGAACCATATATACATATTTACCAACCCCTCCGCTCGGGCAGGATATGACACCAGGTCAATTTTTTAAGCGGAGTTTAAGAGGTTTGAATTCAAAGTTTTCCTACTCTTAGACTAGTTGCCTCACCAAGGCTGAAGAACCTTGTCTGCCCTACTATTTTACCCATAGCTGGAGGGAGAATAATTGGATTCATACCTTTCCCAAGGGTATTAGTGCAATGTGAAATGCAATCAGTCTCGTCGAGGATTTGAACTCGTGTCGCCGTGTCCATATCCTACGACGATAACCATTACACCACGGGCACCTCAATTAGAACCATATATGTTTATAATCTATCTAGGTTAAGTATTTCAAACTTCAGTAGATCAATTAAGAGAAAATGGTTTCATAGGAAAAAAGACAAGAAGCAAACAATATCAGAAACAATGCCAGATGAAGACTATGCTGACTATACAGAGGACTTAGCACTTCTCGCTAATATACCTGCCCAAGGCGAATCCCTACTGCATAGCTTGGAACAAACAGCAGAAGCCATTGGCTTCCATGTGAATGCAAATAAAGCTGTTCATGTATTTTAAACAAGGAGGAGTCATCTCCACTTGAAGATGTAAGTAAAAGTAAAGTTGGTGACTGTCGTCGAGGGCGACCCGAAGGCTCCCTTTTCAGTAGCTATTACACCGAAGTGTAGGGGAGGGCGCTACGCATTTCTCTGGATTGCTCCACTTTACCCTTGATCCGTATCTTATATTACCGAGTGTTAAGTAAGGGGGTATCAAGTACCCTTTTTTAAGTCTTTGGTATGACTCGACCTGGGATTAAACCCCGGTCTTCCGGACCAATGGCGAACACTCTACCAACTTGGCCAATGAAATTAGTTGACCTGTTCACATATTTCGGTAGCAATATCTCATCTACTTAAAGCGATGTTAGCATATGCATAGTGAAGCCATGGACTGCTATTGACAAGTTATCGATCATTTGGAAATCTTTTCTGATAAAAGAAAAAACGAAATTTCTTCAAAGCAGCGGCTATATCAGTATTACTGTTTGGATACAACACCTGAATGCAAATGAAACACATAAATAAAATAGCTTGATAGGAACTACACCAACATTCTACAGGAGGCAACACTCCACAAAACAGCAACTATAGGGCCACTTACCTCCCATCTCACAAACCAATCAATTAAGACAAGCATGACGTGCTGGGTACTGCAAGAAATAAGGACGAACTCATAAGCGACATTCTCTGATGGAGTCCTTCCCATGGACCCGCCAGTGTTGAACGATCAGTTCTGTGCAGAAACTGGATATCGTCTTGATAACCTCCTCTCAGGAGCAATGGACGATTGGTAGGGACGGCGAGAAAGAGTCAGGGAACTCCATGCTATCAGTACGACTTGATGATGATGATCATCATCATCATCATATCGATCTATATCTTTGATTCAGTCTATGAATATTTTTATTTATTTATTTACGTAACTTTCTTCAAGTCTGTTTGTCTGTCTGTCTGTCTGTTTTAGTTGATATCATCAACCAACTCTGTTGATATCTACCTGTCTGTCTTAGTCTTTGAATGTCAATCTTCTCAGGTAACACGTATGCACTCGTATGTGTGTATATATGCATGTATGATATTCCCTTCCTATCTATAAAACTATCAACTGAATTATTTATGGCTAAAACATCTTTCTTAAACACACTAATGTCAGTATGTTCATTCATATCGTAATCTTGAACACTGTTTTATTCTCTAGGCACCATGCTTGCTGTATCATTGTTATTCCTTTTGGCCATTAGCGGAGTCAGTAGCGGTAAGTTACCATCGTCTTTATATCTTCTACTGAGAATACACACAAGATTTGCCAACACCTTTGCAGAATCTGTTTTTTAGAAAGAATGTGTTTTTTAGAAAGAATCATTCAGTTGCAGTTTGAAATGAAAATTACTTTATTCTCTAAGTTACAGCATTTTAAGGGTATTGCTCAAATAAAACTTTCGCTATGGTGTGCCAACATAATTTTAGCGGAGGTTATTGCGCTAAAAAATAAAGATAAAAAAAACTTATTTGCTCGTCGTGGGGAGGGGGTCATAGAGTGCAATGCACCGCCATAGTATATTTCCATACGGTTGGGATTACAAGGCTCATTAAATAAGTTTCCAGACTTTTTTCGTATGGGCATATTAATTGATAGTACACACATAAAACTCTTGTCTCCTTCGAAGTAATCTCCTCCGGCTGCAATGCACTTGTTTTACCGTTCCAACAACTTCTGGAAGGCCCCATGGAAATCCTCTTGTGTGAGCGTGTCAATGACCTTCGTCACAGCCTCTTTCATCTCCTCAATTGTCTCATAACGACAGCCTCTGAGTTTTTCCTTGAGCTTAGGGAATAACCAAAAGTCACAGGGAGCAAGGTCTCGACTATAGGGAGGCTGAGGAACTGTCTTGATACCCATCTTGGTCAAATAGTCTGTGACAAGAATGGAGTTGTGGAGTGGTGCATTGTCCTGGTGGAAATGCCACTGACCCGATTTGAAGAGTGCTGGCCTCTTCCGACAGAATCTCTTCCTGAACTCCCTTAAAACCTCAACATAGTATTCCTTGTTGACTGTCTGTCCAGTGGGAACCCAGTGCGTGTAGATCATGCCAATGCTGTCAAAAAAAGGAATCATCAAAAGTTTGTGGGTGGATTTGCTCTGTCTGGCCTTCGAGGGTCTAGGAGATCCAGCATGCTTCCATTGGGAACTCGGCGGGGTCATAGCAGTAGATCCAGCTTTAATCACAGGTCACCAGAGCATCAAGAACGGCGGGATCTGAATTGATCAGTTCAACCATCTCCCTACTGTCATGACAACGTCTTTCTTTCTGATCTTCTCTGAGCAACCTCAGGACAAACTTCGCGCAAATCTTCTGCATCTTCAGTTCCTCGCGAATAATTGTGTGTACAGTTCCCGCACTGACATCAAACTGTGCACTTACTGTTTCTATAGACACACGACAGTCCTTATCCACGAAATTCTTTATTTGGTCAATCAACTCTGGTGTTCTGACTTCCTTACTCCTCCCACACCTCTCATCATCCCTCACAGACTCCCTGCCTTCCTTGAATCTCTTATGCTACTCAAAAACTGATACTCGATTCATGCAAGATGGTCGAAAAGCAGTCTGAAGCATTCCATACATTTCTGTGGCATTTTTTCCGAGTTTAAAACGGAATTTTATTGCATATCGTTCTTCTAAAGTGTCCTCACGTCCAGATTGCATTTTTGAAATTCACCTGCTGGGACAATCAGGTTTTAGTAGGGTATATTCCAATTCCTGCTGTAGCTGTTCATTTGAAGTTGAAATCATAAATATAGGTCAGTCATCTCATAAGATGTATAGCAATAAGATTTTCAAGAGTCTACGAGAATTTTAAATGCCTGTATAAAAAAGTCTGGAAATTTATTGCATGCACCACGTATTTCTCTCCAACATGCAGCAGGTTGTATTGGGTTACGCGGCACCAGCACCAAGAAACGATATTTAATATCGCCTATTATGGAAGACGCAAAATGAATTGCCTTTAAAAGGCTAAGGAGCCCCAACTAGCCTGTTATTTATTTGTAGCTTGAGGGAAAAAGGAATTCATGCCTTTCTTAAACATATTAGCGTACGTAAAGTTATTCAATATCAGAATAATTTTACTGTAGTAAAATACATTCATAAGACGTTTAGGCACATAGAATGTGGCACAAAACATTCTGTTTTAAAAAAGAAATATTTTCTTCTATTTAAAATCTATTTCCTTTCTGGAATATTAGATTTCCCAATAAGTTCAAAGTAATTTCCAAAATTAGGGTGCCTCAGGCGCTCAGCAATAAGCTCAGCCTTCTAAATATATTTATTTATCCGGCCTCCCACCGGGCGGAATTTGACACAAGGTCATTTTATTTTAGGCGGCCGCGCACAAATCGAGACTCATGCACGGCCGTTTCAAAAAATGTCTGATTCCTTCCGAATTCCCATTTTTGTGGTGCCTCAGGCGCCAAATGATGAACTCTGCTCTGCCAAGCAGATATTACCTGGTGAGACGGCCCCACTTGGACTAGGCGATTCAGCTTAATAATACTCACCCAGCGCAAACACTCGGAAGACCCATGTTGTTAAAGCGTTTGACATTTATTTAACCTCCTACCTGGTCCTATTTGACACAAGGTCATTTTATTATGAGGGACCACATACGAATAGAAACTCATGCGTGGTTATTTTTAAAAAATCCTTGATCCTTTTGGCATTCTCCATATGACGGCGCCTCTGGCGCCAAGTTATAAATTCAGCCCTGCTAAGAAAAAAAGGTCCCCTGGGACCTGGGGGTCAGCACAGTAATATCTGCCAAGTGCGAACGCATGGGGGCATATTATTAATGCGTTTAAAATCCTTCAATATATGTTATATTACTAAGAATAAAGGTCTGATCAATTAATATCTGGTGTTATTTATTTCTTATGATTGTTTTATTCTCAAACGAATTAAGAATTCTATCTTTAATTTCATATAGAAATCAATTAAAATAAAATCAAAATAAGTATAATATTTTTATATGCGTCCGTTTATTGAGTATCGTTAGTCTTTCTAATTTAATACAATATTTTATTCCGTTAAAACTTAAGTACGTGCACCCGGAGATCGCACATAATTTTGCTCGTTAGAATAATTAATCGTGTTAAAATAGCAGGTTTATCTCCCTTACTTATGTTCGGTTTCTAAAGGTGTAACGAAAACGAGGCTCGCTTTTTTTTGTAGGAAAACGTTAATGTTTTTTTTTTTTTTTTTTTTTTTTTCAGCCGGTCTCCGTCGGGTATGCTACCATACCAACTGGTCTCAATACAGACCTGCACCCGGGAAGTTTTTCCCTGAGAACATTGACCCATTTCTCTGTACCCATATCTGTTATGGTTTTGCCAAATTAAATGGAAATCACCTGAAAGCTTTCGAATGGAACGACGAATCTGAGCCATGGATGAAAGGAATGTAAGTGTCCAGTTTTTCTTCTTGGCATATTCCATGTATCGTACACAATTGTGAACACTCTATCTTGTTCTAAATAATAATATACTTTTAAACGTGCGATAATACTTTAGTAGAAAGATGACGTAATCGGTGGTAGAAATTGTGGGATAGTAATCTAATTATCAATACGCAAAAGTGTCGACTATTTTGTTTCCGAAATCAGTTGATTTACTAAGTCTAGGTTTGGTTTGGTTTGGTTTGGTTTCTTTGTTTAATGGCATATCAACCTTTGTATGTTATTTAATACCAAAGCCATTCTCCGAGGAGAACAGTAGTGGTACTATTTAACCCATAAAGGGTTAAAGGTTATCCTGGGAGGATAAGGAGGTTCATACCTTTCCCAAGGGTATTTTACCTGAAAGTGAACGTAATAGCGCGACTGGAATAGGAACTCGCGAACTACGATTCTGCAGTCCATCGCTTTAACCATTACGCCACGAGGACACCCCCTACTAAGTCTAATGCAAAGCCATGAGACCTTTGGTAGTGACAATTTATAGATGAGAGCCAAATTTCTAATCGAATTTTCAAGTCAAGTGACGACAAAAAAATCTCTCTATCTATCTTTCTCGTATTATCCTTTATTCAACGTATTGCACACAATTCAGTATACTCCAAGTAATTATCATATACTCTTGACTGATTACTTGATTTCAACTGTATATCAATCCGTCTTGGCTTATTTCCTGTCTGGAGGTCAGGGAATCACGCTCATTGTATTTTTTGTGAAGTTGTTTCCTAAGGATTTTTTTCACACGGTCTCATTGTTGTATACTCATAAAGTGGGAACATACATCAATAATAATACAAATACAGGCGGTACGAACGAGTTTATTTTTTTCTACCTTAAGTCCTTGTTGACACGAGGAGAGAGACACAAATCATAAAAGCCTATGCTAACCATACCATACTATACTGACCACTCCCCCACGCACGGTGCATCTAGTGGTATCTAAGATCTCAACTTATTTCTGTCGGTCGAGACCCAAACTGATCTGCTTTGATCAGATCCGAAAAACCCAGCCGCGCGCTTCAACGATCGAACCTCAACTACTCGTCTTCTCAAAATCCTCAAATCCTCAAGACCATCTCTTCCGGGTATAACATCAACCACCCACTCAATTCACTCCAAAGGCCGTACTGTACCATTTCTTGTCTGGGGGTTTATTATGACCGATGATAATTATCATATCCTTTCCGCACGGCGTCATCTGACTATGGCACCTGAACTAAGAGACACCGAGTAGTTTAAAGCCTTACCAAACTAAATAATAAAATATAATTAACGAAAAATGATTAATATAAAAAAATAATTATCTTAATTATATAACATCATCAATTACAAGTAATTTTCAAAACAGATTTATTCATAGATATCCCCCTCACAACAGGTGCTGCCATTCCCCGCCAGAGTGGACTAGGGATTAATGGCAATGAAGTGGTACACAACACTTCCCAGATCTCCAGAACTGAAGCCTCACCATTATATTCAATTCAGTGTCATACCTAGGACACTTTTTTGTGGAGGAAATCGTGGGGTCTAACACTATGTAGGGGATACAGTCAGAGTATTCTAAGCCCCGCTTACTGAGTGATATATACTTTTGTGTGTTCGATTATAGTTTAGTGGGAGGGTGACGTAAGCTGTGCCAATAGTCATAGGATAGTAATCCAACGGGCAAGTATAAATCAATCTATCTGTCTATCTATCTATCAACACAGGTACGTCCGTCAGTCTGTACTCTAAGGATAGAAATATCATGTAGTTTACACAACAAATATTTTCCTGTGTAATCTCTGGTTTTCTCTGGCCCAGTCAGCTGGGCCTGCAGAATACACCTACTGCACCTCTGCAGAAGGGTAAAACTCTCCTAACGAGTGTCCTGATATGACACTAAACAATCTGATGGTTAGGTTCCAGTAATGCTGGTAGCACCTGATAGGGTTCTATCTAAGGGTCAAATTGAACTAAACTGTGTACTTGTAGTAAACTGAATAGTAAATAGAACTGTCTTGATATTTAGCCGTGTGTAAACAAAAAAAAACTATACTTATACAAAACAGAATTGTTTGTAACTTATCAAAATGACCTGATTCGGCGTTAAATGACCGGAAAAGGGTTAATACAGTAAAACAACCAACCAACAACCAACTTGTCTTGTCAGCGCGCTTAATACCCTTATAACAATCAAACATTATACCATGAAAATTAAGATAAAATTCATAGGTACGACTCTATCTATCTATCTATCTATCTATCTATCTATCTATCTATCTATCTCAGTCTGTTCGTATATATCTATCGATTGTTGTAATTCATCTATTGTTGTATTTAGTTTAATCTATCTAAAATGGTCATTCAATTAATAAGGTAAATTCTAACTCGGGGGTTGGCGTTAGGAAGTAGTGTTTACAGTTATAGCCTTTGCAAAAAAATCATTTCCATAACACTGTCAGCATGACCTTCTTTACAGAGTACTACGCCCTGAACCTTTTCTTTGACGGAGAGTCAATGTATTTCTACTCAATGGAATGTCTTTGCCACTCAGGCTCACAGTTTCAAAACTATATTTAGCGCATTTGTATTTTTTTGACTAAAACATGTTTCTCTGTACACATCACACATTCTTTTGTAAATTGCACATGATTTGCAATTCTCAGCCAACAAAAATTTGATGACAGACTTCTGTTCAAGTCTGTGTGATTTGCCACCATTTTGAATTGTCTGAAAAATATTTTTGCAAGATTAAAATAGTTTTTGCCAAAAACTAATTCCAAACAATGCAGAATTTACATTTATGGAAAAAAAATCTGAAAATTACTTATTTTCTTTTTTTCTAAAAAACTTCCCCTTGTTTATAGAGTGATCATTGTATATCTATCTATCTATCTCTTCAGGTATGACAGAACCATGGCCCTGAAGAGGAAAAACCCGGAATTGAAGATCTTGATCTCCGTTGGTGGCTGGAACATGGGATCTCCACCATTCACTGCCATGGTAGCAAACGCAGGAAACAGGAAGGACTTTATTACTCACGGCATTAAATGGCTGAGAGAGCGGGGCTTTGATGGTTTGGATATTGACTGGGAATACCCGGCAAACAGAGGAAGTCCAGCAGAAGACAAAGACAGATTTTCAGCTCTCGTTAGGGTATTGATTTAAGACATTTCTGATTCTCTTCTTTTAATCCAGAGATTGCCAAGGAGGCCGCTATCGACCCCTAAAGGTCGATGGGACTATTCAAGGGGTCGAATGTCGATCGATAAATGTAGAAAGGTTCGAAAGTAGAACTTTAAAAGTAAAAGGCCTTTATGGATATCGAACCACTTTTAGATATATTGAACCAATGATTTGAAAGGCGCAAACAACCCTTTATCTTTAAAATTAAAACTTTTCTTTCTTCACTTGAGCTTCAAGGTGATAATAAACTGTACGCTATTCCGTCAACTTATACAAAAGAAAAACTTGCTAGTTCTCTGTTGTAGAGAAATACACTTGTTCACGGTGCATAAGACGCATTTATACATAAACATGTTACTAACAAATTGCTCTATGTTCCATATGTGAAAATAAATTATATAACTTATGTGTCAATCTGCCTCCCCACGACGGCAACCAGTCTGAGAGAAAAAAAAATCTGAATTCAAGCCAGCTGTACTCCGCTTAAAAATGGACCTTTGTCTCACCCTACGTGTGGCCGACGGGTCGGGTTGATACGAAGTCGACTTTATTGAAACCTCTCAAGCATACATGAGAGCTTATTTACCAAGACCCTCTCTGCGGGAAGGATAAGACACAAGTTTAGTTTTTAGGAGCAAGGCTTAACGTGCACAAATGCATGGTTGGTTGGTTGGATTTATTATAGGTTATTTAATGCCAAATCCTCTGTATACATATATATTAAATATGATTTGTAAGCACATTTTGTTGATAACATTTTTAAACGAGCCAAATCACTTTTTTAAATGGTTTTAAGAATTGCTATATAAAAGTCACAATTTAACATCAGTCATTTCTTTGCACGCATAGTTTGTAGGTAATTTAATTTTTAAATGAGTTAGAAGTAATTGTTTGCCCATTAGTATTGCTATTGTTTCTACACGATTAAATGGTTTCAATCATTGCTATCTAACACTAATAATTCTATTTGATATTAACCACTTGTTTGCACACTGTGAAGTGGTTACAAGAATTGTTATATAATACCAATAATTCAATTAAGGCGTACAGTTAAAGAGTTTCAACTACTGCTAGTTAACTCTTATAATTCTGCTCAACATTACTCATTCGTTTGCACACAGGAAAAGTGGTTGAAAGTATTGCTATGTATCACTAACAATTCAATTAAACATCAGTCATTTGTTTACACACGTTTAAAGAAACAAACAGTCCTATTTCAAACAATTCAACTTAGCCTAAGTCATTTGTTTGCACTCAGTTTAAATTTCAAACAGTTCTATTTGATCCATAGATAGGACCCTATTTGCTGCTACCTCTTTGGGCCAGAGTGAACCTGGGAGCAGTGGTAAAGAAGGGGTACCCTGCATTCCCCAAAGTTCCAGCAATACTGGAGCCTTACCATCAGATTATTGAACATCATACCCAGGACACTCGTTGGGGAGGTCCTACCCATCTGCAAAGGTGCAGTCGGTGTATTTACTTCCCTAGACAACTGTGCTGATGCATAGCTGAGAGCAATGCCAAAAATAGTCAATCTCCATTTGAGGTCTTCTCAGACATCATGTAATGAACCTGGCCCTAAGCCTTTTAGGTGAGGAGCAGGTACTGCCTGTAGGGGCGATATCCTGAAGCCAGGCTCATTTATTCATTTATTTTTACCCTTCCCGGCATACATGCTACGTAATTTACCCATTTCAATGCCTCGAGTATCAGGTATTGAGCCTGATCCAATTCATAGTTTTATCAAATACGAACACTTTTTAAACAGATATATTTAACCCGTAGAGAGAACCCGAACAGGTACTACCACTCCGGGTCAGAGTGGACACGAGAGTAATGGCAATGAATGGGTACTGCACACTCCCCAGATCTCCAGAAGTGAAGTCTCCCCATCAGATACACTTTGGAGGGGAGGCCTTAAACCAAAGGGATACGATCAGCGTGTTCTTATTCCCACCGACATGGTATCAAAAAAGTACTTTGATAGGTGTTGCAAATCATGGAAAACTCTCTGGGATAAGTGCACTGAATAGAAGGACTATTTTGAATAAAATTAACGTTTCATTCATTGTTCATTTCTGTCTTGGAAAATACAACTTCAGTCTCGATCCTTTTTTAACACACTTTGTATGCTGCAAAAATGAACATTCCACACAAAAACTTCATTCCAGAACAAAAAACATAACATGATTTACTTTATACTCGATTAAAAACAATGGTCTCTTTCCACAAAGCTATAGTTTACTAAAGATTACTCTAATAAATGACTTGATACTCTATAATTATAGTTATGTACTAAACAAAGCTAAGTAAATATCAACTGGAAAACTTGCGATTGCTTACCGCCTCCACAGAGACATTTTAAGCTATTGTCAATTATGATATTATTTGTTGCTCCATTAATATTAGCTCTTGTCCTCGGTTCGACCTTTTTTTATTTAATTAACAATTGCTCTATATTGATAATGATACACAGAACTACAATTTCTGAATCGTATTAGACGAAATGAAACACGCATTCTCGTATAGTAATAACTAATTAACCAGTGTCCTGGATATGTGACTAAATTATCTCATAGTGAGTCTCCAATAATGTTGGAGATTTGGAGAATGCAGAGTACCCCTTCATTGCTATTACTCCCAGGTCCACTCTGACCTAGAATGGTAGCACCTGATAGAGTCTAATCTATGGGTCAAATAGAACTGTTTAACATTCAAACTGTGTGCAAGCAAATGACTGTGAAATTGAATTGTTAGAAATAGAACAGTTTGACCATTTAACTGTGTGTAAACAAATGACTGATGTTAAATTGAATTGTTAGTGGTACATAGCTATACTTGGAACAATTTAAAATTGTTGACTTATGCTAAATTGAATTGTTAGAAATAGAACTGTTTGATCATTTAACTGTGTAAACAAATGACTGATGTTTAATTGAATTGTCTGTGATACAGAGCAATTGTTGAAAACATTAGACTGTGCAAACAAATGATGAATAGTGAATAGAATTATTCGTATGAGATAGCAATGCTTGAAACCTTTTAGCTTTGTACAAAAAAAGTGAGCTCAGGCTTATTTAAAAATGTTATCAGCGAAATGTGTTCACAAATCATATATGTATAAAGAGGATTTGGCATTAAATCACCTACAAGGGTTAACATACCATAAAACCTAACCAAACCAAATAATATATATACAATATATATGTATAAAGAGAATTTGGCGTTAAACAACCTACAAAGTTTGATATGCCATAAAAAAGTGAGCTCAGGCTTGTTTAAAAAATGTTATCAGCGAAATGTGTTTACAAATGTTCCTATATTTAATATATATGTATAAAGAGGATTTGACATTATAAAGCCTACAAGGGTTGACATGCCATAAAACCTAACCAAACCAAATCATATATACAAGTTGGCGTTAAATAACCTACAAAGGTTGATATGCCATAAAACCCAACCAAACCAAATCCTATATATTTGATATGTGTATAAAGAGGATTTGGCAATAAATAACCTACAATGGTTGATATGTCATAAAACCCAACCAAACCAAATCCTATATATTTAATATGTGTATAAAGAGGATTTGGCAATAAATAGCCTACAATGGTTGATATGCCATAACACCCAACCAAACCAAATCCTATATATTTAATATGTGTATAAAGAGGATTTGGCAATAAATAACCTACAATGGTTGATATGTCATAAAACCCAACCAAACCAAATCCTATATATTTAATATGTGTATAAAGAGGATTTGGCATTAAATAACCTACAATGGTTGATATGCCATAAAACCCAACCAAATCCAATGAACCAGTACATTCATATTCTACAAATACTGAAACATCTCCAAGTAGCAAAAATTACTAGTTTTGAGATTATTTTTCTTATCAAGAGAATACAAAAATATTTCATATATCTTGTCATTTTTTTTATTTTTTTCAGGAAACCCGTCTTGCTTTCGAGGCTGAAGCTAAAAAAACTGGAAAACCTCGTCTTCTTTTGGCCTCAGCTGTGTCTGCAGGTCAAGACAAAATTGATACAGGTTATGATATTCCTGAAATTTCAAAGTAAGTGCTAATACCACCAAGTTTAAATTAAACTGGTGTCAGTTATAAATGAATATATTGGATAAAATCTCCGTCAGAATTGAAGAAATTTTCACCTAAAAAATTAGAGAAGATAAATACTCCACCAAATTTTGGTTTTCACCCTATACCTTCTTTCCATATGACCGTCTCTAGTTTCCAGAAGTGGTGGTCTCCGTGGTGTAGTGGCTAACGTGCTGGACAGTATCATCGTAGTAAGCGAGTTCGAACTTTGGAAAGGTATGAGCCTCTTTATCCCACATAACTTTGGGTTAAATAGTACCACTACCGTTCTTCTAAAAAGATGGATTTGGCATTAAATAACCCAGAAAGAGTTATATGCCATGAAAAGGAACAAAACCAAATCATAGTTATGAAATTTTGATTGATTTATTTTTAACTGCATGTCAGCTCGTCTAGGGTTATTTTATGCTAAGAAATTTAAGGATCAAATCAATATATAATTCTTCTGTTTAAGGATATATTTTAAAGAAAAGTTATAAGATAAACCATGTTTGAAATTGTAGAAGAAAGAACAAATGTCTATTGGAATCTAAATGCTTGACAAAAAAATGAGGTTTACTAAACTGCAATAAAGAATAATAACGAACTTAGATATGATCATAGGATCAACCGAACAATCATGGAAAAAAGAAATATTTACAAAGTCTCATCCAGAAATAAACGTTACGCCAATAATACTACGCAGTGAAAATATATTTTAGGATATAAAGAAAAAGAAATGCCGAAATAACTGTCGAACCAAATGGATTATGTGAAAGAGATCTTGTGCTTCTAATGAAGAATCTAAACAATAAGAACATTTATGATGTCAAATTTAGCATCGTACATGTTCTTAATCTTACAATTTTTAAACTCGAGATCAGAATTATTGTCATTTTTTTTCCATGAAGCTAAACACCTGCTTCGTTATTTGGTGACGTAGATTTTGAAATCTGTCTTTACATTAAATTTTCAGTTCAAGGTAAATATTGAAAAAATATCTACCATGATTGAAAATTCCAGTATTTTCAAAGTTTCAATTAGATTACAACTCATTTTTTTTTTTTTTTTTAGTAAAGTAGTTAATCCCAGTTTCTCCAATCTCTCCCTGTATCTGTAATCTTTTACTCTTTTTTATTATTTTTGTCACTCTTCTTTGTAAGCCTTTCAATTTCAATATTACACAGTAATTTCCATGTTTAGATACTGGAACGTAGGTTTGACTACAATATTCAATATGAGATGTTTTTAGGATTTTATATATTTTATATATTTATATATTTTCAAAACATTTTCCTTCCTTAAAAGAAAATTTCTAACCGTCCTACCAATCATTCCTTTTGTCCTCAAAACAATTGACAAAATATGGTTGCCTTGTCAGCTGGGGCTGTAGAATACACTGGCTGCACCTCTGCAGAGGGGTAAGACCCCTGCCTAACGAGTGTTCTGGATATGACACTAAACAATCTGATGGTGAGGTTCCAGTAGTGCTGGAGCTTTGGGGAATGCGGAGTACCCCTTCATTGCCATTGCTCCCAGGTCCACTCTGGCCCGGAGTGGTAGCACCTGATAGGGCCCTATCTATGGGTTAAATAGAACTAACAGCATACTTATGCTAAAATGAATTGTTTCAGAATTTTTTTTACAAGATATTCATACAATATTTAAGGATTTATTATTACCCTAGTGACAAATGTGCCAAATGAGAATTCAGGTCTTTCATTACTCCCACCAAATGGAGTCAATAGTTTTGTGCAATTACTGCCAACTCACATTAAGATTTTCAGTAATTTCATTAAAAAGAAGTATTGCCATTTTTATCATTAAGGTTTTTCGGACTATTGTCTTCATCTTTATTGTTATAAATAAAAATTATTTCAAATAGAACTGTTTTTCGACATTAAAACTGTATTTACACTTAACTGAATTGTTACATATAACTGCTTGAATAGTTTGAAATGGAAATGTTTTTGACAATTAAACTGTGTACTTCTGCTAAACTGAATTGTTTCCAATAGAACAGATTATTTACATAAAAATGGATTTGGCGTTAAATGACCTACAAAGGTTGATATGCCATAAAAACCCAACAAACCGAACCAAACCAAACAAAATATGGTTGTCAATTTTAAATGTTTCATCAAAGTCAACCCCTAAATTTCACTCCTCATTAACTATTTTGATTTTGCTCTGGTTTAATTTATATTCAACTTTAATTTTTTTTAAGCCATTTGTAGAACTTACACTTTAACTCTATCTGATTTCAATTTCCGAATATCTTCCCACTATGACAATTTATTCAAACCCATCTAGTTTATTTCTTTTGATAATAGTCAGATAAATAGTTTTAATTCTGGTTTTATATCATTACGTAAACCAATCATGGTGAAGGTGCCCGTGGTGTAATGGTTATCGTCGTAGGAAATGGACACGGTGACACGAGTTCAAATCCTCGACGAGACTGATTGCATTTCACATAGCACTAATACCCTTGGGAAAGGCATGAATCCAATTATTCTCCCTCCAGCTATGGGTAAATAGTAGGGCAGACTGGGTTCTTCAGCCTTGTTGAGGCAACTAGTCTAGGAGAAGGAAATCTCTGAATTCAAACTTGATAAACTCCGCTTAAAAATTGAGCTTGTGTCATATCCTGCCTGAGCGGAGGGGTTGGTAAATATGATTAAGTAAATCAATTATGAATATTAAAAACAACAAAAGTCCTTGCGTAAAGTCAGAGGAACACTGGAGGGTATATTCTGTAGTTTAGAGTAATTGTTATCAGTTTTCACTTTCGTTGTTATCGCTTTCAAAAAACATCTTACAATATTTAGTATTTTTTTAGAAAGACCTAAAATTTTCATTTTTACTAGTAAACAATTCTGAGATACAGTTTCAAATACCTTCCTAAAATCCAAATACATAATATATGCATTATCCCCTTCAAATACAAAAACCTTACATAAGATGCACGTTAGGGAAACTGGATGGTAAATAATTTTCTCAAACAGTTTACAATTTTACTGATAAAACTTTCATTTAATGATAAGTATTTTAATATTTTTAGGTATACTTCATCAAGTCCCATACTTTTACTTATATCTCACTTGGATAATAATAGTTTTGTCTTCAGGTTTTAAGACCAGCTAAAATACTTAGAACAGTCCTGGAAATCTGTGGAGACTTGCTGTCACTGAAACTTCAAGGAAAAGCCACCTGTTAAAACTAGTGTGAAAAACTCACAAGTAGTTGTAATAGTAGTATAATAATAAGAAGGAAGTACCACAAAAAAAATGTGGAACATGACAGTTACGATTATACTTATTGTAATTGGTGCTCTTGGTACAATCACCAAAGGATTGGTAAAGGGACTTGAGGACTTGGAAATATCAGGGCGAGTGGAGACCATCCAAACTACTGAATTATTGGGATCGGACAAAATACTGAGAAAAGTCCTGGAGACTTGAGGAGATTTGGTGTCACTCAAACTCCAGTGAAAGACTTTCAGCTAACGTCGATGTGAAAAACTCTTAAAGTTAGTAATAATAATGATAATGAATTGTAAATTAGAGGACGAGTGGAGACCACCCAAACATCAGCATTGTTGAGATCGATCAGAGTATCAAGTAGAGTTCTGGTCTGGAGACTTACTTTCACTCAAACTCCAGTGGAAAACCATCAGCTAATACTGGTGTGAAATACTCTCAAACGAGTAAAATATGTTGATCAAACAACATAAAAATGATTATAATTAAATTTTGACACAACAAAACAAACCAATAAATATTGACCATTTGATAGAAGAGTAATAATACGTCAATCAAATATTTATAATATAACTAACAAAAATGAATGAAGATTTCAGAAACATTTTTAACTGAAGAAAATCAAAGAAACTTTGATTGATAAATCTAAATAAATTATCACTGGAAAGATATTCGGAAATCAAAACAAAATGGTCTTGTCCGGTCCCTGGTTTTCTGTTTATTTCCATTTTTTACAAAATGGTTAGCACGAGTTTCTATGGTTTTCTAAAAGAGGGAAAGGGAGCGGTCATGCTTTATCTATATTGTCTAAGTGGTCCAAGCTAGTCCCTGGTTTTCTGGACGCCTGCCAAGCGTTCTCGTCGAATGGGTATTATTAAGCTGAATCGCCTGGTCCCAAGAGGCCGTCCTCCCAGGCAATACCTGCTTTGTAGGGTTGACTTCATATCAAAGTGCACGAGGGGCTCTAATATGAGGAGTGTTGAAGAGACCAAGCATTTTTTCAACAGCCACACATGAAGCTCGATTTGTGCGTGGCTCCTCATGATAAATTGACCTTGTGTCATACATCGGCTTGGTGGGAAATCGGTTAAATCCTATTAATAACATGGGCTGTTTTGTGGCAAATCCAACTCAGACTTTAACAGAGACATCGTTAATGAATAAGATGCTAATCAAAATTAGATAATGATTGTTATATAATCATCGAGAATATAACCTAAATATCTAAGGGAATTATGATGATGGTGGTGAAATTGTTCAAGTTATAAATAAACACATAATCTTCATTATAAAATTTGTAAGATAGGGTTATCTTAGAAAATCAACTAAATCTCAACTAGATATTAAAAAGTAGTTGAAATTCTGTCATTTTTACATCCAGGGAGACAATACTACTTTTTATTTATTTTTGTTGATCTCTCTCTCTCTCTCTCTCTCTCTCTCTCTCTCTCTCTGCTAAGCTTTCTGGAAAACTCAGAAAGTCTAAACCTAACATTCTTCTTTACCTCCCAACTTTTAAAATTTCTTTTTAAATCCTCTCCCACGTATAACTTTACCGTTATACTGCACCTTTTTAACATTTCAACTTGTTTTACCTCATATAACTTTAATCCACTTAATAGATTACTCTTTTTAACTTACTCAATGATTTCTTTTTTTTTTTTTCTTTCTTACCAATCACTTTAACACTCAATCTTTCATTAACTCCCTTTTCAAACAGGCAGCGTCTCTGTGATCCAGTTTGAGTCTATTCTTCATTGCTATCCACCCTTTCATTTCATTTATTTTCTTAGCTCTATTGTTGCCCAGTCGGCTGGGTCTGTAGAATACACCGACTACTTCTCTTCAGAGGGATAAGACCCCCACCCCACCCAATGAATGTCCGAGATATGACACTAAACAATCTGATGGTGAGGTCCCAGTAATCCTGGAGCTTTGGGGAATGTGGATTACCCCTTTATTGCCATCGCTCCCAGATTCACTCTGACCTGGAGTGGTAGCACCTGATAGGGTCCTCTCTATGGGTCGAATAAAAGTAAACCGTTGTTAATTGAGTTTATTGTTTTCTGCATTTAAACTGCGTATTTATACCAAACTGAATTGTTTAAAATGGAACTGTTTTGACATCTAAACTGTGTACTAATGCTACACTGAATTATCTGAAATAAAGCTGTTTTTATATTTAACTCTGTGTATTGCCCAGTCGGTTGGGGCAGTAGAATACTCCGACTGTACCTCTGCAGAGAGGTAAGACCCCTCACCAACAAGTGTCTTGGATATGACACTAAACTATCTGATGGGGATGTTTCAGTAATGATGGAGCTTTGGGAATGCAGAGTGCTCCTTCATTGCCATCACTCCCTGGTCCACTCTGGCCCGGAGTGGTAGCACCTGAGAGGGTTAAATAGAACTAAACTGCGTAATTATGGTAAACTGAATTGTTCAAATTAGAACTGTTTGACTTGACTGAATGGTTTGAAATAGAAATGTTTTTGACAATTAAACTGAGTACTTATGCTAAAGAGAATTGTTTGAAATAGAACTGATTATTAATATAAGGATGGATTTGGCATTAAATAACCTACAAAGGTTGATATGCCATAAAAACCAACCAACCAACCAAGCTAGCTCTATTGACGTATTTATATGACCCAATCCATTATAACTTTTAGGCTGTGACAGGTGTCTGACCAGACACGCAACATTCAATTATATATATAATCATGTAAGATTTTTTTTCTAAAACAGATATTTCGATTTCATCACCATCATGACTTACGATCTTCACGGTGCCTGGGAGAAGTTCACCGGACATAACAGCCCTCTGCACGCCCGCAGTGACGAGAAAGGACTTCAGAAAATTCTCAACATGGTAAATCATTATATTATTTGTGAGGAAATATGGTCATAAGTATGACAGAAGATTTAATGTTTACTAATGTAGACTGACATAGCAGAAAACAAGAAAAAATATATACGTACACGTTACAAGTAAACAGAAATTATATATATATATATATATATATATATATATATATATATATATATATATATATAGAGAGAGAGAGAGAGAGAGAGAGAGATCATTGCCGTCAACTAGTAATTTGTTCGTGACTTACGTTCAAGTCACGCTGAAACCACCGTTTCTTGTTCGTTCACCGTAGTTAAGCAGCGATAAGCCTGTTCAATACTTAGATGGGTGACTACTTTAGCAACAGCAAGTACTATAAGCAACCTGGTACGTGTTTACCATATCTAAGCCAATCTTAGTAAATAATTTGACATTAAAGAGACTTATGACCAAGTCTCACTGAATCTACCAGTTCCCGCTACATCACCGAAGTTAAGCAGCGATTAGCCTGTTCGATACTTAGATGAGGAAAATGTCCTGGTTATGACATTAAATTGTATCTGATGTTGGGGTTCCAGTGTTGGAGTTTGGGGAATGTGGAGTGCCCCTTCATTACCATTATTCTCAGGTCCACTCTCAACCGGAGTTGTACCACCTCTGAAGATCCCAACTACAGGTAAAATACAACTGTTCAATCATTTTTTAAGGATTATTATTATTGGTTATTTGAAAACATGCAGTAGTGTGCAAATTATTCGCGTTAGGAATTCTTGATGAATTGAATTACTAATGTCAATTAGCAATACTTGAAACCATTTTATTGTGTACAAACAAAGGATTCATAAAATATAGAATTATTAGAGGTGCCCGTGGTGTAATGGTTATCGTCGTAGGAAATGGACACGGCGACACGAGTTCAAATCCTCGACGAGACTGATAACATTTCACATAGCACTAATACCCTTGGGAAAGGCATGAATCCAATTATTCTCCCTCCAGCTATGGGTAAATAGTAGGACAGACTGGGTTCTTCAGCCTTGGTGAGGCAACTAGTCTAGGAGAAGGAAAACTCTGAATTCCAACCTGGTAAACTCCGCTTAAAAATTGAGCTTGTGTCATATCCTGCCTGAGCGGAGGGGTTGGTAAATATGAATATAGAATTATTAGAGTTAGATAACAATACTTGAAATCATTTAACCATGTACCAAATAATGAGCTCTAACAAGTCATAAAAATAATGTTTTCGACGAACTATTCGTTTACTAATGATATATAAAAACAGGGTTTGGCATTAAAGATTTGATGTCATAAAACATCAAAACTTTAGCAACAACAGGTACTATAAGCAACATGAGTGCAATATTTAAGTTTCTTTGTTTAATGGCATATCAATCTTTGAAGGTTATTTAATGCTAAAGTGATCTTTCAAGAACAACAATGATGCTATTTAAGCTGGGAGGATAAGGAGGTTCATACTCTTTCCCAAGGGTATTTGTCCGAAAGTGAACGTAATACCGCCATTGGAATTCAAACTCGCTTACTACCATTCCGCAGTCCATCGCTTTAACCTTTACTCCACGAGGACACCCCTATAAACTAAAACTTAATAAATTTATGCAAAAATCTTGTTAAAAGCACCGGTTCACCTGAGATCCCCATTTTGCAGAAATGAATATGTTAAGTACTCAGATGAATCGCTATTTATAATTTGCGGATAATGACTTGTGTATCTTGCGGATAAAGACTTGTGTAATAGACTAAGGTTAGCAAATAACAAAAGATTTGTGCACCTTTAACTCGGGTAGCTACAACACAATGTAATTAGTTAGTTTGGTTTGGTCTGTTGGGTTTTATGGCATATCAACCTTTGTAGGTTATTTAACGCCAAATCCATTTTTATATAAATAATCACTTCTATTTAAAACAATTCAGGTTAGCATGAGTACACAGTTTAATTGTCAAGAACATTTCTATTTCAAACTATTCAAGCAGTTATATGTAACAATTCAGTTAAGTGTAAATACAGTTTTAATGTCGAAAAACAGTTCTATTTGAAATAATTCTGTTAAGCATAAGCACGCAGTTTAAATGTAAGTACAGTTTAATTGTCAAAAACATTTCTATTTCTAGCTATTCAGTTTACTCAAACAATTCATTTTAGCATAAGTATGCTGTTAGTTCTATTTAACCCATAGATAGGGCCCTATCAGGTGCTACCACTCCGGGCCAGAGTGGACCTGGGAGCAATGGCAATGAAGGGGTACTCTGCATTCCCCAAAGCTCCAGCACTACTGGAACCTCATCATCAGATTGTTTAGTGTCCTATCCAGGACACTCGTTGGGGGGGGGTCTTACCCCTCTGTAGAGGTGCAGTCAGTGTATTCTACAGCCCCAGCCGACTGGGCAAATGTAATTAGTGATACCTACATAGATATGTGTTTTCTTCATCATCATGTCGCACAGCCAGCACGGATTTCCCTAACCCTCTCTTGCCACCCATCTCTAGCGTCCATCGCTCCGGGGAGGTTTTTCAAGTTATATCCTGCATCGGCACAGAGCTGTTGTATATAGGTTCTAGTTGGTTGTCTTGCCTTTGCTCGTCCATGTGAAGGGGTCCACTGGAGTATATTGCTTATGAATTCGTCTTTACTTCTCCAGCAGTGTCCCGCATGTTTGGTTCGACTAACTTGGATAGTTTTCGTGATGGGTGGTAGGTGGCCGTACAGTTTCTGCTTATTGGGGTGTTGCCTATAGGACTTGTTCAATACAGCTCGCAGCATTTTTGTGAAATTGCCGTCAAGCTTTTTCTCCATACGTTTAGTTAGCGTCCATGTGGCGCATCCATATAGCAATATCGACACGACCGCTGCCTGGAAAAAACTTTACTCGAGCGAACCATGGGCAACCTTACATACTTCTTAGGGTCCGTCCAGAATGAGGCTGGGCGCAAGTAAACAAAGCCTTCGCACCAGACATAGTGTTGCAGGGGTAAATATAGCAGCAGTAGATACAAGTCAAAACTGTTACACTGTCAACTTCCATGATTCTTCATTGATAAAATATCTCGATAAACGAGGTACAGTACCTACCTTATTTTGTACTGTTTCTCTCTCTCTCTCTCTCTCTATATATATATATAATAAAATGCTCGCAACAAGCCAATGCTATTACTTCACGTTTTGTAATCCACGATCAGCCTAAAAATTATATCTTTTATTTCGAACATTTTCATATGTTCTCATGACAAAATAAAGCATTAATTTTCTTGTCAATATATTCAACACGCTCATGAGCGTAAAGAGAGCGAGAGGGGAAACAGAAAAAGAACATATTTAACATGAAACTCGGCTGTTTCAGGCTACAGACTTATTGACACACACACACACACACACTCTCTCTCTCTCTCTCTCTCTCTCTCTCTCTCTCTCTCTCTCTCTCTCGATGTATATTGAATGCTTTCGACTAGTCATGGTGTTTGAAATTTCAGAAACGAGATGTGTTGTCGAATGTTTGGTGGGAATCTTTAATTGTGCGTTTACATCACGAGCTGGTGATGTTTGAAAAAACAACAGTTAGGGATCTTGTGAGCGCAACTTCTCTTAGAGTGTAAGATACCCCACATGTGTTTGATGTATTTTATATCTACATATAAATTCTGTTTTATCTATTACGTTAGAAATGGGCTACAGAATACTGGGTATCTAAAGGTGCCCCCAAATCAATTCTGAACGTCGGAATGGCTCTTTATGGACGAGGATTCACCCTGACCAACAAGGCAAATAGTAAACCAGGTGACAGTACCAAAGGCCCATGCCATGCTGGCAGATTTACACGAGAAAAAGGATTCCTCTCTTATTACGAAGTAAGTCTATTTTTATACAACACTTTCATTACTTAAAACATATCAAGAACAGAGATGTTTAGTTTTCTTTTTAGATGAATAATAAAACTTTGACAATTGTTTGCTTAAAAGATTTTCTCGCATCAATTGTACAACTAATATTTATTTTTAGGCTTATATATATATATATATATATATATATATATATATATATATATATATATATATAACATATTACACTCAAAAATAGACCAATTTTAATCATTTTTTGAAAAATAAAATCAACTATAGCTATTTTATTTCTTGTCTTATGAATGTTATTAAGACCATTAATAACATCTTGGTTGTACCTTGATTTAAAATATTTGAATATTTTATGGGGGATACAAAATTTTTGATTAAAATTGGTCTATTTATGAGTGTAATAAAAGAATATATATACTTATAGTTTGCCATATTTATAAATAAAGAATGCTCAATATTGGTGATTGAGCATGCATATAGATATAAGGAAAGTATAGACCCAGAGTCAACGGCGCTTGGTGCCAGTCAGTTTCTTGCCTAAGTGATCATCGAACGATCATTATATAAATTCTTTTGTGTATTCTTTTCACTTGAACATTTTTAAAAATTGAATTAAATATAATTCAGAAGATACAGCATTAAATAAATGCCCTGATGATGGTTTGATGTAAAAACCGAAACGCCTAACGTTAGCATTTAATTCAACCGTAAATAGAGCCATCATCTGAATACCTTGTTGGTTCATATTTATACATTTACATATGTAAATATCCAGGTCAAGAATGCATGATTTACATATGTGAATATGCAGGTCAAAATCGGTATCGTCCTGCTAGGTGTTGAAACTGTATTTTCCGTTTATGTATGTCCTAATTATTTCATGTAAACATTTTGTACCTTTGTTAGTAAATCAAAAAAATTTCTGTCGGAAAATTTTATTCGGTCACTTTTTATTTTAATGTATTTAAATTCGTCCTTCAGTTCGTGTATATGACATTGATATATATTTTCTTGTTTCTTTGTAACAGATATGTGACATGATTAAGACTGGAGGCACTACACATTGGATCAAAGAACAGGAAGTGCCTTACGTTGTCAAAGGAGACCAATGGGTTGGTTATGATAATCCCAAGAGCTTGACAATTAAGGTACGTTTTAATGTATCTGAAACGTAAATGAAGAAAACTCAACCACAGTTATAATGCCATTATAAATTTATTTCGGTGAGAAAATAAAATCTTGTCGAAATAAATTCATAATGACACTATAATTGTAGTTGAGTTTTCTTTTATTTACGTTTCAGATATATATAGTTTTTTTTTATATACATCCTGAAATACATATAAATTTTATATACATCCTGAAATACGTATAATAATAGCCACACATCGATCACTCCCATAGAATTATATGAAATCCCTCATATCTTATATATACAAATATTCAATACCAATGGTCTTTTGGACACTTACTGGATATTGCTGAAATATATATTATCATAGTATTACCATGACACCTACAAGCGGCAAACACCTACATGCGGAGCTCTGAAGAGCTGTTTCGACCTTATTAGGTCTCATCAGCAGTGCACACCGTGATCTCCACCACTGGAGATCGAAGCAACAACCACAGTATGCAGAAGCCGAAACTCAACCACTGGGCCACCGGTTCATGCCACACAGAAGCGATGCCGAATTAACAAGTCATGGTGAATTGAGCGACCACTTTGACTTAATGTGTCTCGAAGGTGCGTATTCCCCTTATAGAGGATACGGCCACCTCCGGGGCTACGTCTTCCCAAGTTGGAGTTACGAATCTTCATAACATAAGCCTCATGGGCAGGATAATTATATATAATTTTTAAATTAATATTATCAATTATCAATAATAGCAATTCCTCCATTTAAAAATCATATATAGTTAATATATGGAAAGACATTGGTTACATTTAACAGAGCATATGTATATTCTTAATCTTAAAATTTTGGGCAAACGTACTTTTAAAAAAAAATGTTTCAATCACTTTTTGTTGAAAAGTTACGGCGTTTTAAATTTGACAGTTGTATAGTAAAAATGATGGTTAAATTTGTGCATGTAAATTTAACATCGAAATTGTGGTGCAATCTTTAAAATTTTCTATCTCTGGTGTATACAAATTTAAGATAAATTGCTCTATAGTTTCCAGAAATGCTTTGATTTTTTAGAGCCTGAAAGTTTTAGTAATAAATTTTTATAACTATTTCAGTAAAATTTTAATTTTTTAATCAGATGTTAAAATAACAAATGTCAAAAATATCTATTTGAGGATTGAAAATCACCGAAATATTTTCTGTATGTCTGGAAAGATCATGAAAACGCAGAGGTAGACACGCACTATTCATTCATATATTCTAAAACAAAAGCCAACTTATTTTGAAGCCATTTTATTTACTCCTGCCTCAATTATTTTGCAAACAACCATTATCAATTTTTTTTAAATTGCTAATTGTCGCCAAAATTGATTTCCAGTATAAATATCAGGTACACCACATACATAATCCACATATGCAATCCACATATGTAATGTATATAATATATTTATATAATATATATATATAATCCAAAATCCAAGTCAAACTGTGTGTATTTAGTTTGTTACTGCAATGTGGTATTTCTACTCCATCAAAGTTTTGCTATTTTTTACCTTGTGCCGTAATGGTTGGATTTTTTCACTTTTATGTGTATGTGAAAAGTCTAATAGATATTAATTTCCAACGTAGAGCAATTTAGAGGACATAAATGGATTCCTGGTAAAATTCTAGCCGATAAACATTTGCTCATTGTATGGTTTATCACGTTCTTTGACAAAATTGCAATGTTCGATCCCAATGTCCACGAAACGGCCAATTTAGCCCACTGTAGTCAGTTAGAGAACGATGTTTGACGTGCTGGCCGGTGGCCAGTGAGTAATGATTGCTCTGCAAAAATTGAATCGTGCATCACCAAACTTTGTAAATATCTACTCCCTTTATTTTATGGCCACTGATGCTAATTCCTGTTTTCTACGACCGCAACTGATGTTTTTAGCACTATAAATACAGTTTGTCTTTTGCTAAACCGATTTCCTTTGTATTGAACCTATTGATTTTCTTGAACCAGATCAAATCCATATTTGTCTTAAGAGGTGCAAATCTATATTTGTCACGTAAGGTGAACTAGGTAAGATCCATATTCGTCAAGTAGGGTGGACAAGGTCATATCCATATTTGTCACGTGGAGTGTACCAGATCAGATCCATATTTGTCACATAGGGAGAAATAGGTCAGATCCATATTTATCACGTGAAGTGGACTAGAACACATTCATATTTGTCAAGTAGGGTGGACTAGGTCATATCCATATTTGTCACGTGGAGTGTACCAGATCAGATCCATATTTGTCACATAGGGGGAACTAGGTCAGATCCATATTTATCACGTGAAGTGGACCAGAGCACATCCATATTTGTCAAGTAGAGTGGACTAGGTCATATCCATATTTGTCACGTGGAGTTTACCAGATCAGATCCATATTTGTCACGTAAGAGAGGACAAGGTCAGATTCATATTTGTCATGTGGAGTGAACCAGATAAGATGCATATATGCTATAGAGCCAGTTATTTGGTAAATGTTTATTAAAATGACAAATACACAAGTCAAAATCAGCATCGTATTTAGAATATTATTCAATCTTTGGTTCTACGGCATATCAACTCTTGATGGGTTAGTTAATGTCAAACATTTTTTTTTTTTAGTTAATGTCAAACAAATTTTTTCTTTGCAAGAAATTATCCCTATTAAGTCATCTGTTTAATAAATGTAATTTTTCTTACTCACCATATATACTCGCGTATAGGTTGAATTTCGAAAAAGCAAATTTTAGGTAAAAAAAAAATTTAAGCCACCTATACAAGAATAATAATTTAGCAAAGTTGAAATTCAAACTTAACGAGAAAGACCAGAAACAAGTCTTGGCTTTAAAGATTAATTCGATAAATTAAAGATTTCGTGACCATAAATCTGGACTACGACATCGTTGTATGCGAGTTGGAACTCCAGTCACACAATTAAACTCACTATCGGATTAATATCTTTGAAAAAGGTATGCACCCCCTTACCCCACCAGCTATGAGTTAAATAGTATCACTACTGTTCTTCGACTAGGATGGCTTTGAAATTAAATAACTCACAAAGACTATTAAACTCTACTGTGCTAAGTTTGGTAATTTACTAAGCTGTTTTCTTAGATGTGGTACAAGGCAGAATGAATGGAGCGCTCAATGCGACTCAAACTTACTCGTGAAGGTTTACTAGTCTAGCTTGCAAACCATTACACCACCTGGGGTGCCCTTACAAGTGAACCCAATAACGTGACTGGAGTTCGAACTCGCTTACTATAATGTCACTGTCCAGAACGTTAGCCATCACCCCACGGAGACTCTCCCAACTATGCTAAATTTAAATTAACATGATTTAAAAGAGGGGGTGTCCTCGTGGTGTAATGGTTAAAGCGATGGACTGCGGAATCGTAGTACGCGAGTTCGTACTCCAGTCGCGCTATTACGTTCAATTTCGGGCAAATACCCTTGGGAAAGGTATGAACACCCTGATCCTCCCAGCTATGGGTTAAATAGTATCACTACTGTTCTTCTAGAAAAATGGGTTTGGCATTAAATAACCTAAAAAGAGTTGATATGCCATTAAACAAAGAAACCAAACCTGATTTAAAAGAATGAGAGTGAGCCTTCCCTCGACATGTAATTCCTCTCTACAGAAAGATTTCAAACCAATGAATTGAATGATGATAAAGAGAGTTTCAATGAGCAAAGGGAATAATGAAAATAAGAACTAATTTAACATGTTAATTTCTAGAAATGAATTCCGCCCAGTCGGCAAAGCTTACAATTCTCTGAATGTATCCACTGCATAGGGGTAAAAAGAAAAATACTAAACAGGGTGTCCTAGGTATAACATTAATCTGCATCTAATGGTGAGTATCCATTTCTGGAGCTCTGTGGATTTTGGAATAACCCATTATTGCCATTACTCCCAGGTCCACTATGACGAACCCCATTTGTTATTTGAACAAAGAACAAACTCAAAGTAGGTGAAAATAACGAGTCATTTCGTGTAATTAGTCACTTTGATATGGGTTTATATAAATAAAGTCAGTAGGTCTATAAGGTTAGTCATTGTGCATATTTTGGTTTGGTTTAGTTTCTTTGTTTAATGGCATATCAATCTTTACAGGTTATTAAATGCCAAAGCTATTCTCCTAGAAGAACAGTAGTGGTACTATTTAATAGCTGGGAGGATAAGGAGGTTCATACCTTTCCCAAGGGTATTTGCCCGAAAGTGAACGCAATAGCGCGACTGGAGTACGAACTCGTATACTACGATTCCGCAGTCTATCGCTTTAACCATTACACCACGAGGACACCCCGCATATTTTGGGTCGGAAAGGATCTATGACGTATGCATACAGATGTGCAATAAATCACCTGACCATTTCATGAATGAAAACGAACACGTTTACAGAGAGTCAGTGAACTATACGATTATTGTTCTCATATTGATCCTCCTTTTGAATAATACATGTGCAAACTCCGAAGAAGATTTTTCTGTGGCTGTCTCAACAAGTTTTTACAATAATAAGATAACTTGTAAGTAAACTCGTATCACATTTTTTCTTTTCAAGGTTTGTAATGAATTAGTGTGTTATTTTAAAACTAATTAATTTTCCCGGATGAGAATATTTATCGAGAAGTTAGGTGTAACCTCGAATTGGACAGATCAGAGCAACATTTTTTATGTCGTTTCTGACGAACATGTCCGCCGAATATATTCTATGAACAATTAGTCTAAATGAAATGATGAAAAATCCAAAACATAAGAAATGGACTTTAGCTCCGACTTTAAATCATAAAAAACTGAGTTATGTTGGCGTCTGAGCAGTTTGATACGGGAGCGGATAATTATGTATACATTCAGCTCGATTTTCAGAATACGAACAGATGACAGAGAAATCAAGAAGGCAGACCAGAGACAGATCATTAAATTTACAAACATGTGCGCTTGCACGAGAAAAAGACCCAAATATTTACTTAAATTTCTGATGGAATTTTGATAAACACATAGATCTTGATTCTTGTGTTAGATAATTTATTTTATTCACCTTCATTAAGTCGTCTACATTTAACCGAAAACAGGCATTGTTATTTATTTCGGCAAGAGCTTAACTTATTCTAGGTAGCCCAATTGTCAGCCATAATTTACTGAGTCGATGAGAAGGGAAACTTGGTTTGCCAGTGAGAATCACAACACTTGAACAACCAGACGAGAAGATCAACGACTTAAATTAGCACCGACCTCTAAACCAGTTTAAAACTGTATAACTCTCTCACCCAATAGCCGTGCGAATATTGAGATGGTCAGAACGAACGGGGTTCGAACTGAACGATTGTAAGTCGACAGAAGATAAGACTAAGCTAAAGAGGTCTTGAAGACATGTACAGAAGAGAGCGGGATAATATTTCGATCATATTTCTATTGATCTTTCTTCTTTTTCTATAAAAAAAAACTTTGTTAATATTGAGAACCATTGAATTGATTTGATAAATAGAATTGAACCTGACAATCGTGATAATTGAATGTAACCCTTTGGTCAAAAGAAAAATAGATAAGCGCCTTGAAAGATTAATCGTACACAGCCGACAAAAAGATTGCATTGAATGCACATGCAGTTGGAACCCAAAGGAACAAGACAATTACATCTGTATACAGTAACTAAAAAATCTCTTCACAATTGAAATTGAAAAGTTCACTATTAGCATCGTAAGTGGGTCGTACGTAACATTGGGAGCTTTGACGTTATGAGGCAAAGAGAGCAATATAATATTTGGTATTATGATTTAGGAAATTGGGAGAATCATTCAATAGATAAGTTGAATTTTTTCTCGGATGTTTACCATAGGACGCAATGTTTATAGTTGCGCCCTTTTCAAGGAAATCAAGTGTTGAGTCCTTTCATGTTCCAGAAGATTGTCAGTATGCCCTTCCTTACCTGCTGCGTTGGGAACTTTTTCTTTACTAGAATCACTGTTCCCATTCCACATACTGTCTCTTCGACTCAGGCTCGTAGCGGAAAATCCCTGTTCAGTCCACTTGCAAACATTTTTTGACTAAAACTTGTATCTCCCTAAATGCCACATTATCTTCCGTAAATTCCACAAGGTTTGCACTTTTCAAAATTTCATGACAGACTTCTGTTCAAGTCTGAAGCCCCTAATTTGATATGCTGCTATTTTGAATAACCTTAAAACAAATATTTTTGAAAGATTAAAATACTTTTTGCTATAAACCAATTCCAAACAGAGCAGAGTTCACATTTATGGAAAAAAAATTAGAAAAAAAATTGTGTTTTTCTTAAAAATCCCCCTTATTTGTTGAATGACCATCGTATAATATTTGGTGTTGTAACTTAGAATAACATATGGTTACCATGATTTTGGATGGTGTAATATTTGGTTCCATGACTTAGAATCGTGTAATATTTGGTGCCATGATTTAGAATCGTCTAATATTTGGTGCCATGACTTAGAATCGTGTAATATTTAGTGCCATGACTTAGGATCATGTAATATTTGGTGCCATGATTTAGAATCGTCTAATATTTGGTGCTATGACTGAGGATAATGTAATATTTGGCGCCATGACTTAGGATCATGGAATATTTGGTGCCATGACTTAGGATAATGGAATATTTGGTGCCATTACTTAGGAACGTGTAATATTTGGAGCCATGACTTTGAATCGTCTAATATTTGGTGCCATGACTTAGGATAATGTAATATCTGGTGCCATGACTCAGAATCGTGTAATATTTGGTGCCATGACTTAAGATCATATAATATTTAGTGCCATGACTTAGGATCGTGTAATATTTGGTATCATGCTTTTGGAAAGTATGACAAAAGCATAGCTTGTACTAAACTAAGTTTAGTTTAACATAAACTAATATTAGGTTTGGGTTGGTTTGGTTTGGTTTATTTGTTTAATGACATATCAACTACTAATGGCTTATTTAATCCCAAACCCTAATTTATTTGAAAAAGTTTGATTGCAATCATCGCTATTTTGAATGTTCCATTTCACTTGTCTGTAATCTTATGTTTGAACACAGTCATCATATCAAGTATTCCTAATACAAATAATTTGCACACAGTTATATGGTTTGAAGTATGACTATTTAATACAAATAATTTTCAAAACAGATATATTTGACACACAGATGAGACCCTAGCAGGTAACACCACTCCGAATCAGACAGGACCTTGGAGGAATGACAATGAAGGTGTACTCTACCCTCCTCAGAGCTCTAGAACTAGAGCCTTGTCATAGATACAGTTTAGCGTCATATCCCTCTGTGTTCTAAGCCCTGCCGACATGGCTTTAAGTTTTGCTTCGCTAAATCTCATTAGACCAATCTTAACTAAGTTTGCACGAGACTTTCTGGGTTCCATACCGTGGAGGAATTGTTAACTATCCGGCCTCATAGACCATAAATAATATCGAACTTGATACTCACCAGTTGATCTATTTGCGATATTATATCGTGATCAGCTTAGTATGATTTATCACTAGTATAATATAGGAGGTGCCCGTGGTGTAATGGTTATCGTCATAGGAAATGGACACGGCGACACGAGTTCAAACCCTGGACGAGATTGATTGAATTTCAAATAGCACTAATACCCTTGGGAAAGGCATAAATCCAATTATTCTCCTTCCAGCTATGGGTAAATAGTAGGGCAGACTGAGTTCTTCGGTCTTGGTGAGGCAACTAGTCTCGGAGAAGGAAAACTCTGAATTCAAATCTGTTAAACTCCGCTTAAAAATTGACCTTGTGTCATATCCTGCCCGAGCGGAAGGGTTGGGTAAATAGGATCATTAGTATAATATCGAGCGAAGATCGAACCTGCTTCATTACCCTCAAAACAATAGTAGTAGTTCTTCAATACTGACTTTCTAACTATCCGTCGACAATATGCATCCCATCGACTTCTGTTGATCTCGTCTATGTATTTGAATTACCTTTTCTTTTCTTTTTCTTTTTGTAGACAAACTGGGTAAAAAGTGGTGGCTATGGGGGAGTTGCAGTGTGGGCTTTACCACTTGATGATTTTGGCGGGATGTGCGGTGGAGAAAAATATCCACTCCTGAAGACCATAGTCAGAACTCTGGGTGATTCCCAGGTCCCCACGTAAGTAAAAATAAAGCTCCAGAGAGAAAAGATTCAATAAACACGTATATATATATATATATATAAGAGAGAGAGAGAGAGAGAAAGAGAGAGAGAGAGAGAGAGAGAGAGAGATCATATAGGCACAAAACTGACAGGCGCCAAGCATCGCTGACTATCGACGTTACCCTAACTTTGTATATACGCTCTATCACTGATATTGAGCACTTTATTTATAAATATTGCAAAAAGTGTTTTATATATATATATATATATATATATATATATATATATATATATATATACCCGATAAAATGTTGTAGTTGTTAGGTTAAAACATACATACATCACTTACTATGAGGTAGAATTCAGAAAAGTGTGTCTAATTTAGTAATGAGTGCAATACACCCCGGACATATATATATATATATATATATATATATATATATATATATATATATAACGATATATACATACTTGAATGTATATATTGTAATATAATGTATATATATTACGATATATACATTCTTGAATGTATATATAATAATATAATGTATATATGTATATATATTACAATATATACATTCTTGCATGTATATATAGTAATATAATGTATATATATTACAGTATATACATTCTTGAATGTATATATAGTAATATAATGTATATATATATATATATATATATATAGTAATATAATGTATATATATTACTATATGTACATTCTTGAATGGAAATATAGTAATATAATGTATATATATTACGATGTATACATTCTTGCATGTTGTTTAAACAAAATTCAAGAATTACCGGTCAGTGTTGTTTGAATCTAGATAAAGACAAAGATTGTACATTTTGATCTTGCTCTTCTATACTTAAGACATTGATGCAACACAATCTTTCTCGTCCCATTCTATTGGTTTGTGCTGGAATACTGATATTTTTTTTAATTTGAAGATCATCAGAATTATATATAAAAATACCGCTCCTTTACAAATTCCTTCACGCATGAAAAATGACTGATCTTTTCATATTTCAGTAATTACGCTCTACTTATGTTCTCATTAGATATTCAGGGATGAATGAACTTGGCCAATAATCAGGAGACAACAAAGGAATTAACAGAGATTAACATAGAGATTAATATCAAATAGCGAAAAAAAAAAAAAAAACGGCGTTGTTCAAATGATATATTTATTACGTGTTAATATCGCTCTGAGAAATTAGCTGGGAATACCCAACACATGTTCCGTGGAATATTTATACTCCCACACAAACACACACATATATATAGGTTGAGTCAAAAACATGTCAATATTTTGGTAAATTGCTTAGTTCTTCAAGTTACAACGAAAGCAGCCTAGAATTAAATGAAGAGGCCATCATGTTGTACCATTTGAAGCCATCTTTCTTCCAGTTCTTTGATCCCACGCTGGCATCAGTTCTTGTTCTTCGGGGATGAAGTACTCCTTCACTGAAGCTTCCGCCTACTCTTGGTTGTTGAAATGTTGTGAGCGTAAGAAGTGTTGGGTATCACCTACCTTTTCAGCATAATGAGCTGGGCCATCTACCATATATGGCAATAATTCTAATATCAAGATGTCCAGTCCAGATCAGTCTGGCACGGATCTGGCCGAGTGTGTCTCAGCACCTGGAGATTTCCTTCGGTTTCAGGGGGCCTTCCCGCCAGGCTTTTACTCCCTTCGGGGAGGTTGGCTTTATCGCACGGCGCCTGAGGTGCCCCAAATAAGGAGAATGCCGCCGGGGCCGTGGGCATTTTTGGGAAATGGCGGGTGCGTCTGGGTGACGGCCCTGCGCCTGGACCAACCTAAAGAAAAAGCCTTCTGCCACACTTGCCCGTTAGGTGGGGCGTGCAACAAATACTCAAATCCAGATCAGTCTGAGAGTAGATCAGTCTATGAGTCAGACCAGAAGAGCCGTTCCTATTGTTGAAGTATATCCTTACTCTATCACTAATCCTATGTTCCTACTACTAACAGCCTCTCTCTTGTAAATACTCTTTCCTGTAAATATAACTATTTCCTCACATATCGTGGTTTGTCTATTTATTACTACTACTTATATTCACTAACCATTACTAACAAGTAATGACTCGAGGGAGATAGCTCTGGCATCAGATTGATTCCCCTCAAGTTCCTGAAAGAAAAAAATAATATATATATATATATATATATATATAGCGCTTGTGGTGTAATCGTCATAGAAAGTGAACATGGGGACCCGAGTTCAAATCCTGGACGAGACTGTTTGTATTTCACATAGCTCTACCATTCTTTTGGCTGGGTCTGTAGAATACACTGACTGCATGTCTACAGAGGAGTAAGACACCCTAATGAATGTCCTGTGTATGACACTAAACCGCCTAGGATGGTGAGGTTCGAGTCCTAGAGATTTTCTGAGTGTGAAGTATCTCTTCATAGCCATTACTCTCTGGTCCATTCTGACCTATATTGGTAGTACCTGTTAGGGCCCCATCTATAGTTCAAATAAAACTGTTCAATCATTTATAAAGGATTATTACTTGTTATTGAAGACCATGTAGTTATGTGCTAATTATCGATATTAAATAGGAATATGTGATAAATAGAATTTCAAATATTAAATAACAAAACCATTTGTGTCAACAAATGATTCCTATTAAATAGATTTATTAGTGTTAGACAGAAATACTTGAAACCATTTAATAGTGAGCAAATAAATGAGCTGTAACAACTCATTTAAAAATAAACTTACAAATTTAACCCTTACAAATTATATATGATTTGGCATTAAATAATCCACAAGGGTTGATATGCCGTAAAACACTTACCTACCAAATCACATAGGGCTAATTCCCCTGAGAGAAAGTATGAATCCAACTATTTTTAACTCCAGCTACGAGTAAAATAATAGGGCAGACTGGGCTCTTTAGCCTTGGTATGGCATCCGATCTAGGAGAAGAACAACTCTAAATTCCAACCTATTAAACTCCGCTTAGTGGTAATGTTCGCCAATGGCCCGGGAGACCGGGGTTCAATCTCAGGTCGAGTCATACCAAAGACTCAAAAAGTGGTACTTGATACCTCCTTGCTTAACACTCAGTATTATAAGGTACGTTTCAAGGGTAAAGTGGAGCAATCTACGGTAAGGAGTAGCGCCCTTCCCTACACCTCGGTGTAGTAGCTATTGAAAAGGGAACCTTCAGGTAGTCCTCGACTACGGTCGCCAACTTTACTTTTTTACTTTTAAACTCCGCTTAAAAATTGCCCTTGTGTTGCATCCTGCTCGTAGCAGAGGGGTTGGTTTACGAAATATTTCTAAAACTTCTGTTAACAGACAAAATAAGAATTCATAATTCGTATATTTAAGCTTTTATTTATGATCTGCTGCTAGAATAGTATCGAGCATTTTTCATGCAAAAAAAATTCCTTATTTGAGTTTTTTTAACACACACACACACACATATATATATATAACCCAAACTTAGCAGAAACGACACATAATAGTGAGATTTTTATTAAAATAATACGTTGAAAATGCCCAAAAGTAGAAAATGAAGCAATTCAAAGTCCAGTCTGAAACAATAATTACCTGTGGTCTACTTTTACGTTAAACGATGTTTTCTATCGTCCAAATTTTCGATATAGCAAAGATAATTATGAAATTCTTACTTGAATCAGTCCTTCCGAAAGACCATTATTACAGCAGGAACCCAACAAGTTGTACAGTATTTACCTAAGATTTGGCAACATAGTTGAATATTAATTTAATTCTTTTTTTCATTTATGTTTAAGTTTTTGTTGCAGTTTATACTCTCTCAAACATTTACTGACACACGTGGAAATTGCAAACGATTCTTCACCTTACATTTGGACCACTACGCTTCTTTCCCAGGAAAGAATGTTCTTTTTGTAGACTTGAGTTTAAGATTCCTGAATTATCTAGTAATAATTGTTATCTTTTTTCCAACTTGACTACTTATGAGCTTCTGTTTAACTTAATGATTACTGATATTTTTTTCGTCTGTCTTCTCTAGTGACGGCCCACAAGTAATCACAAAAAAACGTAAGCATTTAAACTTTTTTTATACCCTTCTTTTCCTACTGTTTGATGAGATAACTATTTTTATTGATTCCTACTGGGAAAGGAGTAGCGCCCTCTCCTACACCTTGTTGTAGTGTGACAATACCCACTCGGTCCCCCGTTACATCAACTTCTTTAAACCATTTCAAGTCTTGGCCGGTGAATCACCTAGTGGTTCCAACAGGAGTATCGCACAATTCTTTACGGCACAAGAAATACAATCAAGGGAGTTGGAAAAAAAACCCAAAAAACAAACGAACAATATGGGCTTGGGTTAGCTCAAGTGCAAGAAGGTTAAGTTGTGACATTCTGCATTCCTTATGCATATGTAGACTGACGCTAGCGTGGATTTCTAGCGAAATTTCTACAAAGCTACTATGAACGCCAACTCATCTTGACCGGTCCTCCCTCACTGCTGCTGGACTATCTCATCCGACTGGTCTCTCAGATGTCTGGTGTCGACTGCCAACTGCCCCTCTCCGTCGCCAACTGCCTCCTGTGGGTTCCTTCTTCCAACTCTCTCTCGCGTTCCCTTACCCACTTCCGGTCACGTCGAAGATCGCGGGCTCAGGCCTTTGTTTGGTTTTGCGCCAAAACAGACAAAGGGATCGTCTGCTTAGCGGACGACCCACATAGTGTCACAGTAGCTATTGAAAAGGGATCCTTTGGGTCACCCTCAACTAAAGTCGCCAACTTTACTTACAACAGTGTATACAACCAAAATTGGAGGGAATTTTCTTGGCTCTCTCCAAGATGGCCGTATAGATTTCAATAAAAACTTTATAGAAATAGTCACTAAAACTTTGATGGGTTGCAAACTGGTTGTTGAAATCGACTGATCATTTTTCAATAATAGTTGTGACAATTGCATATATGCAGGACACTGCTGGAGAAGCAGAGATGAACTCATAAGAGATGTACTCTTATGGATCCCCACACATGGCCGCACAAAAGCAGGACGACCAGCTCGAACGTACATTCAGCAGCTATGTGAGGATACAGGCTGTTGTCCTGAAGACCTACCTAGGGCGATGAACGATCGGGAGGAGTGGCGAGAGAGGGTCAGGGATATCCGTGCTACCAGCGCAATATGATGATGATGATGAAATACCCAGACTAGGCGTCGCACACTCTCAAATAACACATTTACGTACTCTAATATGCACTCGGGGTGTCCTCGTGGTGTAATGGTTAAAGCGATGGACTGCGGAATCGTTGTAAGCGAGTTCGTATTCCAGTCGCACTATTATGTTCACTTTCGAGCAAATACCCTTGGGAATGGTATGAACCCCCTTATCCTCCCAGCTATGGGTTAAATAGTACCACTACTGTTCTTCTAGGAGAATAGCTTTGGTATTAAATAACCTACAAAGGTTGATATGCCATTAAACAAAGAAACCAAACCTAATATGTACTCGTTGAGAACTGATCACAATCAATCACATCCTCACAGAATACAAAAACCTACACCACTTAGAAAAAAAACCTACCTTAATTCAATCAGTTTGAAAGAACTCTCCTAAACAACAAATACCATCGTTTCTTAAAGTAAAGATATGCAAAACAATCAAAACAATAAAACAAATCATTAAAATAAAGTCGATAATAAAGTTGTGTGACCGTCTTTATTGGTGAGAGGAGTCATAATTATTCCAAGAGTTGTTCAGATAATTAAATTCTTTGTGTCGCTTTTATTGTTATAACAATTCAGCCGATCCATTCAACAACCTTCTTCAGGTGTATAGAGATAGCATAGTTTTGAGAAGGATCGTCATCATCATAGTTCCAAGAGTTATTCAGACTAAACAGTTTCTTCTTTGTGTTACTTTTATTTTTACGACATTTCAGCCGATCCACTCAACAACCATCTTCAGGTGTATAGAGATACCTTCTTTGGGGAGGCGTGTGTGACACTTAACTAATAATATGGAGTTAGAACTTCCAGACGAAAATGAGATATTTCCACTTTGATCACTGAAGCTCAACTCGAGGTTTTAAAAAATAATTTGAATACAGATTTTCAAAACATGCAGCCTTCAACATTTTCATATTATCAACAGGGAAAAATATCAAACACAAGACGAAGATTCAGAAGAATAAGGGACTAAACAGTTGCATTTTATTTGGAGAGTTAATGAGCACAACCAAATAATGTTTATTAACTTCAAAGTTCCTATCTAGAACACTACACCCAAATAGCCTAGTAACAAGTTTGGATTTACTAAACTTTTCTTCGTCAAGCACATTGACGTCAGGTTGCTTCCAGTACCTGCAGTAAATAAATGGTCACTCATCTGAAAAATGGAAGTTCCGGTGGCGTAATGGCTAATGAACTGCTTGCTCTCGGAAGAACGAAAAGAGAAATCAAACAAGATAACGTTCGAGTTACAGCAACAAAAAAATGAGTCTACTTTAAAAAAAAAAAATTACAAACAGGAAAACTGTTTAAAACACATATCCAGGGTATCTCAAAATAAATGCAACCCATTAATATGATCATGATTTATTACTGAGATTAGCGCAATGGTGGTGATTTCGAACACGTCTAGTAAAAATGCATCCTTTGAGCTAAAAAAACATCAAATCAATGTTGTTTTTGTTTTCTGTTTTTTTTTGTTATTTTATCAGCTTCCAGCAATCTTTTTGGGGGTTTCTTATCTCAATATTAATGGATTGCATCTGTTTTGAGACAGTTTTGAATGATTTTGTCTCCAAACAAGTAGTGACGCAAAATATGTTTACCTCTCTTGTCCAAGGCATTGCGATCAAGGATTTATAGCTTTTAAAATATACTATTTTTAAATGTAAAACAAAAAAAACATTAGTAGAGTTATTAGCAGTCACATGGGTCCCATGTATATTGAGACACCCTATAATTCAAAACTGAGTTAGGTTTTCATTGAAGAAGGATGAATATATACAACCAGACTACCCAAGCACAAGATGTGAAGGGGTTTGATTGTGCTTCTTATATAAAAATTATAGCATTTTAAGCAAATTAAACGATAAATAGTGTAAGATTTATTACATATAATTGGATCTCTTATTGGCCAGAGTGCATGTTGTGACAGTATTATTTTTCTTCGTTTGGTATCGGCGTAGTGAGGGTCCGGAGTGGGTCAGTTGTATATCAAGCCCTTTCTTGTAAATAGCCCTGCGTATTTCTATGGTGGTAGTTTCAGGAAACGGGGTGTATGTAGTTTACGTAATTTATCATTATTTAAATATTGTGTGAGTGTTTATAAAGTATGTGGTGTGTGTGATTGTTTTTTGTTTTGTTTTTTTAAAGAAAAACATGTTCTAAAATTGTTCGTCTATAGATTGCGCCTCTTCTTTCAGCTCCAACACTTGCACCCGGTAAAACCGATACGTTGTGTACAGGCAAATCCGATGGTACATATGCCCACCCAGAAACCTGCACTGATTACGTACTCTGCGAGGGTGGCCAAACCTACATAGATCACTGTACAGCTGGTATGTGGAACGATGCCATAAAAGACTGTGATCCAACTCCTGGTTTTGAGTGTCGTCGGGGTAACAAGGTCGTCACAAATCCATCGGAAGTTACCAGGAAGCCTGTTACCCGAGCATCCGGCAGAAGTAAGTAGTTTTATAACTAAGAGGGTTTAAAAAAATTTGATAGTTTTCTCTGCATATATTCTTTGTCTTTCTTGTGTATGTCTTAAGTTGACTATATTAGCTCAGTTTTTAAAATCTGTTATCTCAAGTGGATAAAGTCGTAACTTCCTCCATAGATGATATTATGAAAAATATGTTTATAAGAAGGAAGTTAACAGCTTGGAAATTATATATATATATATATATATATATATATATATATATATCTCCACAGACAGATCTGTTTCGTTCTATCAGAACTCATCAGTGTGGCTAGACAGTAGCTTCCCGTAGCTGGGATCGAAACCCGGTTGACTCAAACGCCAAGCCAAAGCTTCTAACTATTCAGCCACGAGGAGAATTGGCTGCGAAGTAAATTTTAAATGGTTATGAATCACAATTACTATTGTTTACATACATCGGTTCAACGGTTGCCGAGACCTCAATTCATCTACGAAGAGGCTTGCAATGAGCGCTAATGGCAACACGATTACTTCTTCGCCAGAGAACTCAACCCCACGGAGGTAGGGGACAAAATTTTGTATTGAAATACCAGAAATTTATTAAGTCTTTTAGTGATGTAACAGAAGTCCAAACAATATCCATAAACCAATCCAATAGCCTCGCTTTCGATTTGTCGACGCCATTTTTCTTATAACGCTCCAGTATTAACTTTTTTTTTTTTTTTTTTTAATTCTAAGATGAAATATTGTCATTCACTCAAATTTCGAAAAGTATATTTCTTCCGATCAATTTTAGATGCTTTTTATTGAGATAAAAAAAATTAAAGTCATACTTAATAGCTTCTTCTCTCATTATATACACACTGAGAAATGTTTTATATCATTTTTTCTAGAGAATGGCAGGTTTTGTAGCGGAAAAGCGGACGGCTTGTATGTTGACCCCACAGATTGCGGTTCCTACTATCAATGTGCATCAGGGCTTACTTTCAGCGAGAAGTGCGGACCTGGCACTGGTTTCGATCCCAAACTCAAATCCTGCAACTTTAAAAGTGCTATCCCTAACTGTGAATGACGACTGACACTTTAAATAAAATTAAAGTAAGATTCACATACAAAGCTGAATAAAATTATTATTAGCATGAAGTCATATTTTAACTTTTCAATGCATACTAAATAAAAATGTATTACGTATTTATCAACTTTTTACGTGTGAAGTATTTGTAAATCCACTTATACAAGGTGCCGTATATCATCATCATGTCGTGCCGCCAGCACGGATATCCCTGACCATCTCTCGCCACTTCTCCCTATCATTCATCACCTCCAGCAGGTCTTCAGGATTACATCCTGTGTCTTCACATAGCTGCTGTAAGTTCGAGCTGGTCGTCCTGCTTTTGCTTGGCCATATGCGGGGGTCCATAGGAGTACATCACTTACGAGCTCGTCCTTGCTTCTCCAGCAGTGTCCTGCGTGTCTGGTTCGTCTAACTTGTATAATTTTCGTGATGGGAGGTAAGTGGCCGTATAGTTGGTGTCTCGTGGAGTGTTGTCGCCAAGACTTGTTCAATATTGCTCTCAACATTCTTGTGTAGTTGCCGTCTAGCTTCTTCTCCAGCCGTTTAGTTAGCGTCCATGTAGTGCATCCATATAGCAGTATCGATACAACTGCTGCCTGGAAGAAACTGCGTTTCATTTTATCGGTTAGGTCTGATTTCCATATTATCGAGAGCCTATCGATAGCCGTCCATGCTTTTGTCAGTCGTGTGTCGATGTCGTTTTCGGTTGATGAGACGCTACTTCCTAGGTAGGTGAATTTGTCTATTAGTTTCAGAGAGGCTCCGTCTAGTGTGGTGATGTTGGCCGTTTGGTTGTGACACATATATTCAGTTTTGTGTGCATTGACATGGAGGCCAATGCCTGCTGCGGCTCGTTCCAAACTATTCCAAACTTGATTAGGCGTATTCGCCAGTAACGCCAAGTCATCAGCGTAGTCGGCGTCTGTGATTGTTTTTGCGGGGTACCTTTTGCTTCTTTTCTTAGTCAGCTCGAAGCCATTTTCTCTGATTTTGTCGATCGACGTTCTAAGCACGTAGTGTAGACAAATGATAAAGAGGTATGGGGCTAGCGTGTCTCCTTGTAGTACTCCTGCAACAATGTCGAAGTATTCCGTGTCTCCATGTATGTAAATTTTGCAGAGACAAAAAGTAAAAAACAAAAATAATTTAACCAGGCTGAAATTCAATCAAAAAGTTGGACAATGAATAATTCTTGATTTTAAAAGATTGCTTATTTATAAATTAAGCATCGACTTAAAAAAAGGTGGGGGGAAAGAGCGATGACTTTTTTTAATAACCTAACAATATTTTTTAGCAGACGACAACTCCTGCAAAAATGTTGGTAGTTGGGAACTACACAAGAATGTTACGAGCTATTTTAAACAAATCCTGGAAGCAATACCCAACGAAACAGTTGTACGACCACTTACCTCAAAAATCATCCAAGACATGCAAGAGAAGCAAGACCGTACTCAAAGAGAGAGAAAGAAAGAAAAAATCCACACTGTCAACGTGACTTGATAGATTAAAAAAAAAGATTCGTGATGTGGGAATTATCTTCGAAAAGTAACTACGGATGGATAAAAAGCATAAATATTTAATAGATAAAAAGGGGGGAAAAAATAAAGAATTCAAGGAGAACAGCATTAAACGTAACTAGACCAACATTAAAACCAATTATTAATTGAATCGTTATTTATATTAAATCATAACCTGCATTATTATTATTATTAGCTATATTCAATTTTTTTTCATTGATACAAGAGATAAAAAAAATTTAGAAAGATTACATGAGCCAATTTAAATTCTGTTCATGTATCAATTGTGAACCAATTGTCCTTAACCCTTAGAACCCGGAGGTACCATTATTTCGGTACTTTCCCCATAGCGTGGAGACATTGTAGGATTTTTGTCATTTGGATTCAAAGAATTAGTTCGTTTGGGTCGTTATTTATGCTTTGCGTTCAATCCGACGATAGTTCACCTAAAATTCAAAATAATCTGAATCAGGGATAAAAAAAAAAAACAAAAAAAAACTTTTATACAAGTCCGCGTCGAAATCTAAACATATTTCCCGACAAAAATTAAAAACTTTATTCGTTTTAAATTAATATGAAAGTCCAACTTTAATTCAATAAATTTTAAGTAAAAAGAAACCTTAATGAAGATCCCAGAACGGATATATTTGACCCAAAATAGAACCTGGAAAATGCCAAACTAGAGCGTCACCACCAGGGGCAGTTTTATATATATATATATATATATATATATATATATATAGTGACAAACTTTCTGATTTGATTTGTTTATTCAATGGCATGTCAACCTTCGTGGGTTATTCAATGTCATTCTTGTTGAAGTACAGTAGTGGTACAACTTAGAGGATAACAGGATTCATACTTCAGTGTGAGAAAAATGAACGTAATTGCGCGAATGGAATTCGAACTAACTCATTACGACTTCGCAGTCCAGCACATTAGCCACTATGCCACGGAATTTTGGAAGGTTTTAATTGTTTAGAAGGCTACGCACAACCTTGAGGTTATAGGTTTTCCAACCCAGTGAAAGCCCCCAAGCAAAAAAAAAAAAAAAAGCAAAATCGTTGAATATTTTATAACAAAAATGACTTAATACAAAATGCAAATAACAGTTTATTTTCATTGTTATACATCTCTAACGTTTTGAGGATATAAAATAGGAATTTTGTTTACACAATTCTGATGATATCGTTTCATGTTGCATTCTTTCGAGATTTTACAAAGACAAGTTAGAAAATAGCTAAAACAATGGTAATATCTCCAAAACGAATTTTTAATGTCATTGTCTGACCACGTATGAATAATGAACAACAAAAAGCAAAAGCCTTGCTTCACTATATAAAAAAGGGAAATGGCAGTAAAAAATATATGAAAGCATCTTAAAGTGAAATCTACAGATAAAATTTGGCTAATTTATTTTCCCTAGCTGCCACTCCTTAAAGAAATTCTCATGCCTAGAAATAACTTTAGGGTCCTTCTCCAGCAATAAAGTACTTATAGGGGCATAAGTATAGATCAGGAGCGGTTTTGAGGATTTCGATTTGAAAATCGGAGGTGGGGATGGTGTCTGGAACCATTGGCGACGTTCTATGTCAAAAATAAACATATTGGATATGTATGGTCCCATATGATTTAATAGGCAGAGTATAGACTCTTTTACTGTGCTAAGCAACTCTGATCGTATTAGATTTTTGCGCCCAGGGGCTATGATAGGAAGTCGTTCCAGCTTCGGAATACGTACTGGATAGAGAACATGCATATATTTCTGGTTGTATGGATTAATGACCAGAACTTTCGCTGTTGTCTGCGACTTTTCATTGTGATTCAGAAGTGTTGGCCTGTTTGTAACGAAATGAAGCTTGTTCATCAAAATGAAGCAATCGTTATTTAAGATGCTGTTACCGAAATAGCCACAGGATGAACCAATTACGTCCAAATGGAACAAGTCGACGACAAAAACGTGCGAGAACTCGCTCTGCGTGTTTAAAATGTGAATTGCTGAGGTAAAAGGCTGTACAGTGACGATCAGATAAACAAGCCTATGACAGGTGCTATATACACGAAGAACCGCATGATTCAGATTCCGAAGAAGCGGAAACCCAAGTAGGAAACACCAACGGTTTAAAACGTGGTCATAGCGAAAAACTACTAATTGAAAACTGCGAAATCTACGAACGACTAGTGCTACATGAAGTTGTCCATCTGATAAAAAAAAATTTGATTCAACTGGAAGAAACGCAATCTCCATTTTACACTCAGTTAAAGTGCTCAGCACGCAAGCCGTGTGAAAGGACTTATTTGTTAGCAGATTAAACATGTTAGCCGAGCTCCCTTTGGCCGTAACCCTTACCAGGAAATTGCCAGCCACTATACCGAGAGTGGTGCCGTCGTAAGCAGGTAGATGTAGTGTGCGCCATTTTTTGCGTTCTATACAGTAGAAAACCGCTGTGTTGTTGGTCTCGTTCAACAGCATTACACAGAGATGCTGCAGGTTTGTATAGTGTTGGCGAAGATTTCTGCTGGAAACGTTTTTTTGGCGGTTTGTGTCGCTGCTAAGCAAATAAGATGACAGCTTTGCCGACTTGTTCTTGTTACCGGCAGTAAACACAAATGCGCGCGCAAATACCGACTTCACCACGGCCTGTTCTGTTTGATTCAAGTCAAGCTTGTTGAAAACTGTGAGAATCATCTGCTCGGAGATGTTCAATGAAACAAAGAGCTCTGTAACTAGGGTCTCACGCTGCTTGACGTTTCCCAATAACCAAATGATGATCAGGGTTGGAAAGAGGATGGGAAAAGTGTCTGAAAGGTTAGACTTCATCAGAACGTCTGTGATGAACCATTTGGGTAAAGAGATGACGATACTGTTTTGGATCTTGACCAATGGGAGAATCTCCGAGAAGAGATGACGGCACACGAATTCCAAATCGCGTAACCAATAGAAAGAAGCTGTCACCCAGGTTTTCAAACAGTTTGAAGGAGACAGTTGATTAAAGAGATATTGTGAACAGATTTCGGTTAGTTTTCCAATTAAATATCTGTTAGAAGCATCCAGAAGTTCTGTGACATTGAGCGAGTCGAGCTCCAACGGCTTTTCGTAAAGGAAACTCAAAAATTGGCGGAGCAATTTCATGGAATTGAAGGACTTTGTCAGATCAACATGGCCATTGAGGTTCTCGATGAAGCTGTGACGAAACATTGCTTCAAAAACGGGACTGGTACTCGACAGAACCAAGCGATGTGCAGTTACTTGCTCAGAACTTACTCTCAGTATGAAGTCCCTGTGGTCGTTGTCTTCGAATGCTGCACAGAGAAAAGTTGAACAAGCTCGGCTTGTTGATGCAGAGTAACAGGCACTTAATCTCAGATCACCTAGATAATGTTTGATTCGTGACATCGAACTAAAAAAAATAGATAAAAATAAATAAAAGTAAATAAAAGTAAGTAATATAATAATATATAATAATATAATATAAATATAAGTTGGCGACCGCAGTCGAAGGTAACCCAAAGGCTCCTTTTCAATAGCTACTACACTGAGGTGTAGGAAAGAGTGCTACTCCTTTCCCGGTATAATATAATATTACAATGAGAAATAGACTAACAACCAATCCACTACAAATTTCGTAAAGCTTGAGACCTCGTTAACATTATAATAGTAAACCAATGTCGTGGATTAATTACTACTGAGTAGCGAGTTCAATACTTAGCGGACGCCTCATACTTCTGGCCAACTTAAGGCGCGCTTAGAAAAACAGTTATCGTTGTAGGAAATGGAATTAGCGACCAGAGTTCAAATCCTAGATCAGGCTGAATATTCACTTCACATTAATTAACTTAAAAAAAAAAAAGTATGAATCCATCTGTTCTTACAGCCATTTCGGCTCTGAAAGAATTGTGGGATAGACAGTTCTTTAGCCTTGGTAAGATAACCAGTCTAGGAAAAGAGAAACTGAATTCAAACCAATTTAGCATTATAATTGACTTTTTGCGTTGCATTCTGCTCATGCCGGAGGGGGTTTGTAAATGCATATTAGTGAATTCGATCATCGGTAGTTATGCCATACTTGTGGCCCTGGGCCAAATCTAAGCTATTTTTAGTAAATAACTCATAGCACAGATATTACGATGATAACTTAAAGCTTTGAGCAATTATCTGTTAAGTAAAAAGGTGAACAAAAGAAACTGAATTCCAACCATCTTAAAAACGCTTTAAATTTGACTTAACACATCCTGGCCAAAACGAAGTTATCGTGTAAATACATACTTCTATCCTTGTACCAAATCTTTACGGTTAGTTTTTTTCCTTGTAATAAGGTTTAAAAAGATGGTTTGAAGAAAATTATACATATATAATTTTGAAAATTACTTCGGAAAATCTTTCATTTTCGAGGAAACTTACGTTGAAAAATGAAAGCGAGTGAAATTGTTTCGAACGTTGGATTTAGTTTATTTAAAAAAAGGTATATCAACGTTTTATAGATTATTAAATGCCGAAATTTGTTACGAATAAGTTGATCCATAAATTGGATTCGAACAAATACAATATCAGAGTGGACCTGGGAGTAATAACCACTATGGAAAGACACCAAATTTCATAACTGGAGTCTCATCATCGAATGTGGTTTAATGACATATCCGTAGGGATGCATTTAGCATATTCTAAGCCACACTAACAGAACTGGAAGCTTTAACGAGAGAATTCCATTTATTATGGATAAATGATAAATTGAACCCTGACCTTACGCTAGAAAAATGTTCAGTTTATATTCATTTTACTTCGTGAATATACTGAACTGGGCCCTGACTTTATAAACATCCTTCCACAAAAATCTGAAACAATTGGTTATTCACGAGAATAGGAAGTATTAATGTGAAAATTTTTTTTTAAAAAATAGGGGGGGGCGCATATCAAGTCAGGGTCCAGTTCAGCGGCATATTTATACCGTGAAATATCATCGGAACTCCTTTAGTATCGTAAGTCCGTTCAGGAATGCTAGTTGTACATATTGGTCTAAGGTAATACCAGCTGTCATCTTATTCAACTTATTAGACCAATCTAAAAATACTGTTTATTTTATTTAACTTTTTAGGAGAGGTAGTGAAAAAGTTTCCGTAGTGGAAATATAACTGGTGAAGTCGGAAGTCTTGCAATATTTTGGTAAATGCCTTTTTGCGGTGAGTATATCACGTGACCGAAGGAGTTCAATCCGTGAAAAGTACTCACTTTGGTTATTAGTATCGTGATAGTTGGTGCGACGACATGTACATTGCTTTACTCCGTGAGCGTGAATTGTGAGTCGAACAGATGAACGGGTAACGTAGTCCAAGTCAGGAACTTGGGCGTTACAAACGCGTACGGGGCCATAACGCCACGGAAGCGACAAAAAAAAAAAATTGCTGTGCGAAAGGTGAAGACATAGTTCATTACATTACAATAAGCAGATGGTTTAAAAAATTCCCGCTCGATTTGCAAAACCGTTGACGATCAGGTAGGACTGAAATAGTGGATTTAGGAGCCGTTCTCAGAGCCAAAGTGTATGAAGCCAGCTCGGCATCTCACAGTATAGTGTGGTTCGTCAATATCCCGACCGCAGCAAAAGTATCAGCTTACCAAAATATAGCAACTTTTTTGTTGGACACACCCTAATAATAGACTTATTTCAGTAAGTAACCTTAGAATTTCTGGAATAATTTCTGCTTTAACTAATTTTAGAATTACAGATTGTGTTTCAATATTGGAAAAAGTCTGTCAAATATTTTATCTCAGTTTTTCATAAGGTCATTATTTTCATTCTAATTAAAAATATTCGTTTTAACCATTTGTGGGAATCCTGTCGTGGTGTAATGGTTGACAAACTCGCCTAGCATATCATTGTGAGCGAGTTTGATTCTCACCGGTTGTCCCATACTTGCAACCTTGCGTCAAATACTTAGCTTTTAGAGCGCCACTTGTGGTGTAATGGTTAACAAGCTAGACTTGTATAGCATTATTAGCCAGTTCGAAATTCATAAGGCGCCGCCATACTTCAGGCCTTGTGCCACATCTTAGCTAAACTTATACCATTCTATTCATATTAAAATATATCAACACTAACGTTGCGATAAATTGCAACTGAATTTGGCGAGGAACAAATTCTAACAAAAGTTAGCATTCCTGAACAGACAAGAATTGTAAAATCAAAAAAATCTTATAAAAGTTTTTAAAAACAATCCAAAATTATAGTACCAAAATTTTCCTAAATAGTTCTTGTTAAACCATTTTGAAAAGTGTATCACCTGCCGTAATATATTTCCGTCTTTCCACCTCGCTTTGGTACCGGGTAGTCTGAAAATTCCACACCTCGATACCAGAAGGAACATGCCCTCTCACTTAAGAAAGGATAAGGGTTGGGTTTATTACCCGTTCCTTGATGCGCCTCTTTAAAGTGAATACCGATGGAACTGGTGCAATTTTGACACCAGTCTTCAGGGGACTTTCTGACCGGAACCTCACATTAATCAAACAGTGTGTCACATTCCGGCATAGATGAAGGGTTACACATTTTGATTATCTCCTGTCGTAGTTGAACTGTTTAGTGGGAAAACAGCAGCTTCGCATATGAAAAAAAATCCTTGCCCTATAACTAATTACGAACAAAATTTGAGATTAGAATTAGATTTTGCATTTCTTAATAGACCAATTCTAAAACAAGTACCACACGGTAGTTAGGCTTAAGTTCAAGTCAAATTGCAAAGACCAGTTTCCGCTAGATTCCCTAAGTTAAGCAACGATGGGCCAGTTCAGTACTTAGATGAGCGATTTAGAAATAGCAGATACTGAAAACAGAAACCTATGTGCGAGACTAAGCTAAGAATAGCAAGTCCAACGCCTTGTTTTAAAGAAAACTTTTTTTTTAAGAATCTGAATAAAATGGAAGTTGGTCTTTTGTCACCACTAAGTTATGATTAATAGGGCAAGTAGATTATTCTATGGTGCAAATAAAATATCCCTCACATGACAAAACACGAGCAAACCGAGATTATACACATATATATATATATATATATATACATATATATATATATATATATATATATATATATATATATATATATATTAAATTAAGACAAATTTAATTGGTAACAGTATTATAATTAATAGTAGTTAGAACTAACTTTTTTAATCATCTAAGTGATATTTTAGATTTCGTGAAATTGAGAAGAGACTTAATTTGAAAATTATTTCCACAATTTTTCGTTATAAAATCGACCAGAAATTAGAGAATTAATTAAACTCAAAATAAGAAAAAATTATGAACTTAAATTTCATTACATCATTTCCCTTGGGGGTAGTTTGCGGCATAAATGAGGAATATTGATGCATTTTTCTCCTCCTGTGGGTGTTTTTTCGTAAACCCGGATTATTCTATAGAAACATTGAACAAAATTCTGCTTACCAAGGCATTTAATTTAATCCGGGAATTTTAGATTGTTTGAAATATTAGTTGTATAAAGAGAATTTCTTACCCGAATTGCATTTCTGTTTTACTAAAGTCTATCAATCAAGACGAATGCTCTTCCTATAAAAATGACTTTTTTCATTCATAAACATGAAATCTGGGCAATGAATGCCTGCTACGTTTTCTTTTTGCTTTAAAAATGGCCGACTAACCAACATTATGATCGATTTAAAAAAAATACGGTCGTTGTTGTTGTTATTGTCATCATGCCGAAGATCGTTCGTGTTTTTTTTTTTTTTTTTTTTTTTTTGCGGTGTTTTTTAAATCGTATAAGTAGGTGTAGGCAAAGTCCGTTATCATTTGTCAATTATCTATGGACTCTACCATTTTGATTTGGATAAAAAAATATTAAGGAAATTTGAAGGACTTCTATATTTTGATATAATAATTTTTAATATTTTAATTTTTTGATATTTATAAACAATTACGGATTCAATTTACCCACCCCTCATAATAATTATTTGCTTTGCCTTTATTTACTATACCTATATGGGCGTCTCGGGTGATGTAATGGTTAGAAAGCTACACTAGCAAACCTTCACGAGTAAGTTCGAGTCTCACTGGATGCCTCATTCAAACGACCTTGTACCACATCTCATCAAAAAGCTTAGTAAATTACTATATGACAATTTGGAAGGGCGTCTCAGGCGGTGCAATGGTTAACAAGCCTTCACAAGTGTTTTCGAGTCTCATTGGGTGTCCCATTCATTGCCACATCTAAGCAAAAACCTAAGTAAATTATCATTTTGTCAATCATATTTACCAACCCCTCCGCTCGGGCAGGATATGACACAAGGTCAATTTTTAAGCAGATTTACCAGGTCTGAATTCAGAAGTTTCCTTCTCCTAGACCCGTTGCCTCACCATGGCTGAAGAATCTAGTCTGCTCTACTATTTACCCATAGCTGGAGGGAGAATAATTGGATTCCCACCTTTCCCAAGGGTATTAGTGCTATGTGAAATGTAATCAGTCTCGTCCAGGGTTTGAACTCGTGTCGCCGTGTCCATTTCCAACAACGATAACCATTACACCACGGGCATTATTTTGTCTATATCTACTTTATTTACTACACTTTGCCTAAGGCCAAAAGTATGGATTACCCAATGAAAATCGAATTCACTAAAATCGTCAGTTAGGTTTGGTTTCTTTGTTTAATGGCATATCAAACTTAGTAGGTTATTTAATTCCAAATTCATTCTTCTAGAATAACAGTAGTGGTACCATTTAACCCATAGCTGGGAGGATAAGGGGGTTCATACCTTTCCCAAAGGTACGAGAATGAAAGTAATAGAGCAACTGGTGTTCGAACTTGCTCATTACGATTCCGCAGGCCATCGCTTTAACCATTACACCACGACAACAACTCCGTGTTAGAGTGGGCCAGAGAGTAATAGCATTGAAGGGTTACTCCACACTCCTCAGATCTTCAAAACTTGAGTTTCACCATCAAATCCAAGTTAGTGTCATATCCAGGAAACTTGTGGATATAAAGTATGCAACATTCATTCAACGCAGAGAACTATATATAGAAAGAAAGAAAGAAAGAAAACAAAAAAGAGACACTTTAAACTATTTAATAACCATTTGATGGGATGATCTCGTATCTTGCCCACTTATTCAGAACCCCTTGAATAAAATAGAATGATTTGGTATGGAAATGATTCCAACGGAGCCAAATATTTCATCTGTGAAAAACGCATAGCGAAACATCCGTCTATAATTTGGAAATTAGTAGAAATTTACGATAGTTTAAGGTTAACGAAAACTTTTTTCATGGTACTATATATATATATATATATATATACATATATATATTGTCGCTATCTGAATATTTCTGGTTGTGGATATTTAATCTTTCTAATAACCCAAATTATCTTGCAATGTGTAATTGCTTCAAGATAAAATTACATAATGACAGTGCGTAGAAAATACGGTCAAGTAATTATACCTAAAAAGTTATTGTCAGCTAAGAACTTATTATTATTATTATTATTATTATTATTATTATTATTGTTGTTGTTGTTGTTGTTATACTCATTTGAGGGATTTTCAAACCAGCGTTAGCTGATGGCTTTCGTCTGGAGTCTGAGTGACAGCAAGTCTCCTCATGTCTCCAGGATTCTTCTTAGTATTCTGGCCGATCTCAACAATACTGTCGTTTAGATGCTCTTCACTCGTCCTCTTATTTCCAAGTCCCTCAGTTCCTGTACCAATCCTCTGGTGACCGTGCCGTGTGCGTCAATTACAATTGGTATCACTGTCACCTTCATGTTCCACAATTTTTTTTTTTTTTTTTTTGCAGTTCTCCTGCAAGGTCTAGGTATTATTTCTCTTTTCGCTTTCTTTCAGTTTTATTCAGTGGTCAGCCGGAAAAGTAAACACTAAATCGGCAGGTTTATTTTGCTTTTTTTGTTGACTATCACGAGGTGTGGTCGTCTGGCCGAGATTAGATGATCCATTTGTATCTCAAACTCTCAGAGGAATTATGCGTCTCACTTTCCAAGACGTATTTGGGGTTGTGCATATAACATAATTATTATCCTTATTAATTTTGACTAATCAATTTTTGGTAAGACACAAACTCCCGTCCACTACCCCCATTTATCTTGCCTCGGGGAGTCTTGGTTTTCCGTGCCAAATGCCTTACCATCAACGAAAACAATTTAGTATCACAGAATTCTAAATCACAGCTATAAAAACGTCCCATGTTCCATCTCTCATTCGTTGAAGCCATGTTTTTTGTCATTATCCTATTTCCCTTACTATAATAGTAATAAGTGTGTTAAAAGAATAGTCCCTGTGACGAAGTGAGTAACGTGCTGGACTGCGACATTATAAGTATTACCAGTCGTAATTATAGCCCTTGAAACAGTCTCCAAGAACCAGAAAAAGAGACCATATAGACCACAGCACTTGTTGAGTCGATTCTACAATCTTTCCTCCAATCCTCTACGAACTTCACTTCGTCGACAACAATTGGCGGGGACATAATGCACCATCATCAGTCTACCTGTTGTATAGCCGTGATACAACTATACGTATACATATACATGCAGAAACATAATCAACAATAATGACGAACGAACACACTTCTTTAGAAAAATATACCTCTCACACTTTATTCTCAAAAGGGTTATGAAAGGGTTGTGTGTGAGAGGTGAGTTGGAGACAGAACAGACTGCAACATATTGACCCCAAGTTCCTCTGACTATAGCAGCACTTCTTTCTTATTCTGCTGGGCTGCTCAACCGGATTTCCTGAGGGCCCAAGCCCTCTGCTGGAAGCTGGTTCTCACTGCCTCGAACTGCAACTCGAACTCCAACTAACTGAAACCGTCTGTGGCACCGGGTTATATAATTGTTTTACACCCACCTGCTTCCTGTGAGCGTTGCATTTGCACCGAATTCAACCCGTCCACGGTCAAGGTGATACCCTGATATCTTCGAGCGGATGCACCTGTTATTTACACAGGTGCATCTCTTAATTGACAGCTCGGTCGAAGGTCAATATGTTACATACCTGCTATTGATCCAAGAATAACATCCTATGCCTTTCAAAGCTCTTTTATTTCCTTTATGACTAATCGGGGAGTGAGTCCTCTTTGCACACAGTGGTTAACTTTGTAGACTGTGACATGACATATGTTTATATTTCAAGTATTCTAATCTAATACTGATTTTTATACAGTTATGTAAATTGAAGAACATCCATCTCATACTAAACACCTCGGTTTAGTAGCTATTGAAAAGAGAACCTTAGGGTCACCCTCGACTCTGGTCGTCAACTTTACTTTTTCTTACATGGTTTTAAGTTACTACTTCGATTAAATACAAATCACTTTTAGCACAGTGTTATATGGTTTCAGGGGATTCCCGTGGCGTAGTGGCTAAAGTGCTGAACTGCAACATTGCAGGAAGTTAGTTCAAACTCTGGTCGCGTTATAACATTCACTTTTGGACTAATACCCTTAGGAAAGGAATGAATTCTCTTATACCTCTAGGTAGATAGTACCATTATTGTTCTTCTGCAGGCGTAGTTTTGACATTTGATAACCCCCGAAGGTTGATATGCCATTAATAACAAAGAAATCAAATCAAACAGTGTTGTTAAGTGGAATATACGGAATCGCATAAATGTTCCGAGCTTCTAGGTCTCTCCCTTCTTGGATGGGCCGAGAACTTTTCAAAACCATGAACATAAATTGTAAATTTATTTGCCTTTCAAAAATAATATTTCTGCTTAGTAAATGATTTACTTGATTAACATCTTATTTTTATATAAATATTCCTTTTTTAACTGATTTTATAAATGTAGTGACATCTTTTATGTCTTTTTGAGAATCGCCCCTCCAGTGGGAAGGAACCACCGACCGACCCCCCAAAATAGTATTCTGGGTATGGCATTAAACTGCATCAGATGATGAGGTTCCAGTTCTGGAGATTTGGGAAGTGGGGAGTACCTTTTCATCAACATTACTTCCAGGTCCACTTTCATCCAGAGGGGTAGTACCTGTACCATCCGTGGATCAAATAGATTTGTTAAAAAATAACTCGCATTCGATGTGATCGTGTAAAAAAGTAAAAACAAAAAACTCTTAAGAAACAACTATACAATGTCAATATTAACGTACAATGAGCACGATTCCTAACATCTAGATATGAAATGAGGTGCCCGTGGTACAATGGTTATCGTCGCAGGATATGGACACGGCGAGACGAGTTCAAATCCTGGACCTGACTGATTGCATTTCACATAGCACTAATACCCTTGGGAAAGGTATGAATCCAAAATATTCTCCCTCTGGCTATGGGTAAATAGTAGGGCAGACTATGTTCTTCAGCCTTGGTGAGGCAACTAGTCTAGGAGAAGGAAAACTCTGAATTCAAACCTGTTAAACTCCGCTTAAAAATTGACCTTGTGTCCTATCCTGCCCGAGCGGAGGGGTTGGGTAAATAGGATCTAGATATGAAATGAACGTACATGGGTTGACACACCGTTAAAATCAATCAATCATCCAACCAACGTATTCTCCCAACGCTGATATTGTCTCATTTTTTCCCAATATCATGGTCATAATTGCCTGCCATTAACTTTCGTTTTTCTTATATATTTCAATATAATCTCACTGTAATTCAACAAATTTTTTTATTTGTCCATCTGTCTCTATTTGAATTACTCAAGAACGACTCTAGCCGTAAACACTAAATTTTCTGCGTTTTCTAATGAAACATCAGAGCCCGATTTTGACATATTCGATTTTTGGAAAATTCCAATTTTTTTAGTTTGATTTTTAATGCAGTTATATTATCAAATTTGACCCTTACTTTTTGTCGTTCAAATTAGCTAAACTAAATGTTTATTTTATTTTATTTTTATTTATTTATTCATTTATCTATTTTGGGTATGTGTGGTTAACAATATAAAGTAGATATTTAGCTAAAATTTTCATTGTTAAAACTAAAGGTATGACCTTTTCACCAATTATTTTTCTTGTAATCGGAAAATCAAGCCTGAAAAATTTGTTTTCCTATCGGCTCCCTTTGTGGAATTTATTTTCATTAAGTCCATGAATTACATGTACATTTTCTTTTTTAAGTAGAGGAATTATATTGTAAATTGAATTACCATGACCAGAAAATGAATAATCGTTTACAATTTCTATTTTGATTTTTGTGTTATGGGAATGGTTTTAAGTTGATGACTTACAGGTTTGTCTTCATATATTTGTCATATCTGAAAACCAAAACTCACCAGTATAACTATTTAATTGTCCAGTCGGTTGGGGCTGTAGAATACACCGACTGCACCTCTGCAGAGGGGTAAGACCCCCCCCCCATGAGAGTCCAGGATATGACACTAAACAATCTGATTGTGAGGTTCCGGTGATGCTGGAGCTTTGGGAAATGCGGAGTACCCTTTCATTGCCATTGCTCCCAGGTCCACTCTGACCCGGATTTATAGCACCTATAGGGCCCTATCTATAGGTTAAATATAACTGCATACTTATGCTAAACTGAATTGTTTGAATTAGATCTTTTTGACTAAACTGAATCGCTTGAAGTAGAAATGTTTTTGACTATCAAAATGTACTTACATTTAAACTGTGTGCTTATGCTAAACTGAATTGTTTGAAATAGAACCATTTGATCATTTAACAATAGGTAAACTAATGACTGATGTTTAATTGAATTGTTAGTGATACATAGCAATACTTTGAACTATTTAACTTTGCTGACTTATGTTTACAAATCATATGTATTTAATATACATATATAAACCGGATTTGGCACAAAATAACCAACAATGGTTGGTATACCCTAAAAGCAAAAAAAAAAAAAATTATATTAGTTTATAATCTACATAGTCCACGCAATGAATATTGGCGTATATAAACAAAAACTCTAGATAACCATTACACCATGTTCAAATCCTGGACGAGACTAATTGCATTTCACATTGCACTAATACCCTTTGGAAAGGTATGAATCCAATTATTCTCCCTCCAGCTATGGATAAATAGTAGGGCAGACTGAATTCTTCAGCCTTGGTAAGGCAACTAGACTAGGAGAAGGAAAACTCTGAATTCAAACCTGTTAAACTCTGCTTAAAATTGACCTTGTGTCATATCCTGCCCAAGCGGAGGGGTTGGTAAATATGATAAACAAAAACTCTAGACGACCTTTCCTATCGTATATGTTCCCACAAAAACATAGAATGTCTGTACGGTGGATGGGTTTTCTGCTTGTAGTAGAAATACAACGATAAAGTGAAGTAAAATTTACTCATGAATAATTGAGCTGTGAATTAATTTCAAACAATTCGCCATTATTTTTTAATCACTTTTTAACATTTAGCAGGTAGCTTAATGATTCCTCTCAAGTAAAATTCAATATGTTCAGAGGTAGAGTTTTCTATACCCCGTTTTCACCAGATCTTTTTGAGAATTTTTTTTTTTTTTTTTTTTGCGTTCAAAACAGTTTGTAGAGAAAGAAAAAGATGGAAATCACTTTTTGCAAGGTCTGGTGAATATGGTGGATGGTTAAGAAGAGACCAGCCTAAATCCAATATTTTTCCAGCATGATTTTTGTTGAATCTGGCTTTGCATAATCATAAAGAACGCTGTTCCTTTTGATGAGAAGGGAGGGTTTTCTTAGATTTTCAACTGGTGAGGGTATAAGTCTGCATTGAGTGTCTGATTATGGTTTAAAAACTCAAAATGAATCATTTTATGGTGATCCCACGATATACACTGCATAACTTTTCTTCCATGAAACTCCACATTTGGGGCAGGTTGCCGATATTAATCCTTGCCAATCCACTGCCTTTTGCGTTGAACATTGTTATAAAAGACCATTTTTCATTACCTCTTATGATATTCTTAAGGAACGGGTAATTTCTCTGACTTGAAAGACGACTTATCGCTATGGATATACAATCTTCACAGCCAAACACCCTGCTTGCTCACTTTTTCCATCTTTTTCAAATGGCATCTGATTGTTTGGTCTAGTATAGTTTCTTTGTTTAATGGCATATCAACCTTCGTTGGTTATTTAATAGCAAAGCCATCCATTTACAAGAACAGTAGTGGTACTATTTAACCCATAGCTGGGATGATAATGGGGCTCATACCTCTCCCAAGGGTATTTGATCAGAAAGTAAACGTCAAAGTTTGACTGGAGTTCGAACTCGCTACCTACGATTCCGCAGTCCAACGCTTTAACCATTACACCACGTGGATAAAATTAAGATACGCGCTCTTTCACTACCGAAATAACAATGACTGATGAAGGCACTCATTAATCAGGTAATTTCCGGTTGTTTTACGTGAGTTTGAAATGCATTTTTAGAGCATGCTTTAAAACAACGGAAATCATGTTACTCAAACCAATAGGTATGTAAGGATAATAAAAAAATACAATAGTATCCGCAGTTTCAAATATTACTCTAAGAGTCTTGAGACATCTCCAAAGATAAGTGTAAACTAGTATATTCACTGCCTAATAAAGTGCATTGACAAATGAAAAGAATATATATAAAAAATATTTATATTGTTAGCCTATGGACTTATAAATGTAATTGGATACTTTAAAATTATGTAAGCCACTCTAGACAGTACTGAAATATGACACCCTATTTTGTTGCCGAATTATTTCCTGTTTTAACAATGGTGTATAAGGTTACAGTAATATGAGAATATACGTTATACAGGGCTCGTTAAAGAACTAAGATAGAGAGGTAGGTGGAGGCAATCATCAAAGCGAAACAGAGAAGAGAAAATGTATTCTCTTGGCGTATTTGCATCAAATTGATATTTGTTATTTCGCTCCATGCACCATTCTTCATCCGCTTAATGGTCCAATCAAATTCAAAATATGATTTGGTTTGGTTAGGTTATTAGGTTTTATGGCATATCAACTCTTGTGGGTTATTCAAACCAAAATCCTGGTTACACACACATACACACACACACACACACACACACACACACACATATATATATATATATATATATATATATATATATATATATATATATAAGGTGGTGCCCGTGGTGTAATGGTTATCGTCGTAGGAAATGGACACGGCGACACGAGTTCAAACCTGGACGAGACTAATTGCATTTCACATAGCACTAATACCCTTTGGAAAGGTATGAATCCAATTATTCTCCCTCCGGCTATGGGTAAATAGTAAGGTAGACTGGGTTCTTCAGCCTTGGTGAGGCAACTAGTCTAGGAGAAGGAAAATTCTGAATTCAAACCCGTTAAACTCTGCTTAAAAATGGACCTTGTGTCATATCCTGCCCGAGCGGAGGGCTAAGTAAATATATATATATATATATATATATATATATATATATATAACTTGTAAGGGAATGGTTAGTTGGTACCTTTATTTTTAAACGCATTGGAGCTCATTTGTTTGCACACAGTTTGCACAAGTATTCCAAACACTAATAATTCTACTTAATATTAATCATTTGTACACAGTCTAGATGGTTTCAGTTTTGGTTTCGGTCTCTTTGTTTAATGGCATATCAACCTTTGTAGGTTATTTAATGCCAAATCCATCCTTCTCGAAGAATAGCAGTGGTGCTATTTAACCTATATCTGGGAAGATAAGAGGGTTCATACCTTTTCCAAGGGTATTTATCCAAAAGTGAACGTAATAGCACGACTGGAATTTGAACTCGCTTATTACGATTCCGCAGTCCATCGCTTTAATCATTACACCACGAGGATACCCCCACTAAGGATTATTATTAGTAGTAGTTATTTGAAAACAGACAGCTGTGGGTAAATTATTTATATTACGTAGGAATACTTGATAAATTCAGTTACTAATGTTAAATAGCAATACTTAAAACTATTGAACTGCATGCAAACAGTTGATTAATATCAAATAGAATTATTAATGTTTGATAGGAATACTTGAAACAATTTCAATGTGTGCTAATCAATGAGCGCTATCATTTTGTTTAAGAATAAAGTTACCTACAAATTATTCGTTTGCAATTCACACACACACACATACACACACATATATATATGTATATATATTAAACATTGCCCAGTCGGGTGGGGCTGTAGAATACACGACTGCACCTCTGCAGAGGGGTAAGACACCTCTCAATGAGAGTCCTGAATATAACACTAAACAATCTGATGGTAAGGTTACAGTGATGCCGCAGCTGTGGGGAATGTGGAGCACATCTCATTGCCATCGCTCACAGGTCCACTCTGGCCTGGAATGGTAGCACCTGATAGGGCCCTATGTATGGGTTAAATAGAACTAACTGCATACTTATGCTAAACTGAATTGCTTGAATACAAACTGTGAGACTAAACTGAATAGTTTAAATAGAAATGTATTTTGACAAATAAACTGTACTTACATTTAAACAACGTGCTAAACTGAATTATTTCAAATAGAACTGTTTTTGACATTGAAACTGTACTTACACCAAATTGAATTGTTTAATATAGAACTGTTTCGATATATATAACAAACATATTAAACATGATTTGGCATTAAATAATTTGCCCAAACCGAATCCCTGCTTCATAGCTTGGAACAGGCAGCAAGAGGCATTGGTCTCAACGTGAACGCAAATAAAACAGATTTCATGTGAATAAACAAAGTGTAGCCCTATCCAGTTTAAGCGATAAGCCTCTAAAATTACTAAACCAGTTCATATACCTCGTTAGCGATATCTCATCTACCGGAAGTGGTGTCAACATAAGCATAGGGAAGGCCTGGATTGCTAGTGACTGGCTGTCGATCATATAGAGACCAGATCTTTCTGATAAGAAGGGATTTCTTCTAAGCTGTGGCTGTGTCAGTGCTACAGTACAGATGCACCACCTGAACTTTAACTAAAGCCATGGAGAAAACGCTAGATGAGGATTACACAAGTGTACAACGTGCTCCTTTGAATGAATACTAGAGGCAACACCTCATAAAATAGCAGATGTAGGGCCACTCACTTCCTATCACATAAGATTCCAAGTTAAACGAACAAGACATACTGGAGAAGTAAGGACGAGCTCATTGGTGGCATTCTCTTATGAACTCCTGCACAGAGACCCATCAGTTTTAGCCTATCAACAAATACTTACATACATCAGCTCTGTGCGGACACTAGATACAGTCTAGATAACCATCCAGGAGCGATGGATAATAGAGATGGCCGGTGAGATCGTCAAGGGAATTTGTACAATAAATGCATTTGGTTAAGGGAGTCAAGAAAGTAGAACACAAAATCAAATTCTTCTTCAAATTTCAGGACAACGCGACAGAAACGTTATCACTGGCCAATGAATATCAAGTCCAATTTTGAGTACAGATTTAATGTGGAATAAGGTATTTTAGATGACCAAGAGACTGAAGATGATGAACACATTTTTTTAATCGGTCTCTTCACAAAAGGAAGAAAAAGTGTCAAAAGTCGGGACTCTCATCAGTTCAAATCGACATTTGGCAATGTGAATGATTGCTAATGAATTAAAATTCATAAGTCGAAGGTTGTGAAGTTGAAAATTAAGAATTGGTTTATTATTTTTTTAGAATACATTATGTTAACAATTCTCTTTTTAAAAATCTCTTTTTATACTAAACTTCTTTGCTTCCTTTATTTTAATCTTTGTGATTATTACCTGATCTGTTCCAAAAAATCAAAACTCAGTTCTTTAGTTTTCATTTAAGAACTACAAAGAAATGCGACAGGTCGTGAGGCAATAAGCAAACTGAAGACAGTGTTTGTTGTAGACTTCCAGCACTGTTTCCATGACAAGGAACATCGACTTCGTTGAAGTGTGACCTTCCAAGGAAATTATTTTGAAGTTGATAAAGTTGATTTGTAATGAAGTTTATGATTTTATTTTATTTCATTTCATTTTTTAACATAACACTGGTCAACACCAATTTTTTTTAATGATTTCAAAGTACCAAACATCTTTAAAAATTAATTTGAGGGCGCTGAATCTGAAAATAACCTTACTTTTTCTTGGTTACCAACAGTTTTTGCTGTACAGAAATGCATCATTTTGGAGGAAAGATAGCATTTTTCGCATTTATTTTCTGTATACATGATATCAACAGATGGCAATATTTCTCAAAGTAAGATCGTAGAAACCTCTTAATTCGTATTTAAACCAACAAATATTGGTCTGCTTATTGAGAAATTCTGTTTATGCAAAAGCAATTAGACCTTAAGTCTTTAAAAATAACACGATTAAATATACCAAAGGTATTGAAATTTATTTCTAAGAAAAAAATCAAATGGACCTCGTGTGACACTTGATTTGGCCAGAGTGGAAAAGGGAGAAGTAATCCCGGACAATAGGGTACCAAAAAGCTATCTCCTACTATTTGTCGAGAACTACTATTGAGACCCTCAGTACGAATTTGAGGACCAAACTGTAAAGGCAGGAAAAAATAGCCAGCACAAGGTTTCCGTCACTTGCTTTTTGAACAACCAATAAGTATTTCTAACAGACAAGAAGCTTCGCAAGAAATAAAAGTAAAACTGAACGAAAGTCAACTGCTGAAATCATACCAAGTTAAACAACTGAAAGAAAATTCAACCCGAGAATTCTACTGAAAAGATAACTTGACAGAAGATTCGAAATTAAATAAAACCTGAAACACTTAGACAAAACTAAAAAGAAAAGAAAAATATTCAAATTCAAAGAACTTTGTTTCCCGGACACTCTCTCAGATAAGTTCCAGCCAATCGCACTAAAATTTGCAACACTTTATCTTTTCTATCCCTTTCTTTCTTGTTTCTTTTGTATAAAATTCCTTTTGAAAAGCTTTATTGTCTGTGTTATCTTTTCGAATCAGTATCCGAACTAGAAAGCTGTGGAACTTACCGTTTGAATTTACTGTTTAAAATTACATGCTAAAGATCCCTAAAAACATTACCCATTTAAATATTAAATTTGGCTGTAGTGTCATTCTTTTTATATTGAATTTTATCCTCTATAATTCTTTTAAAGGCAACAAGTAATTTCATCGAATCATTTAATAAACTAACAGCAGAAATAAAACCTTCGTGAATATAAGAACTATGGTAAAAATTTTCTTTTTCTTTATTGTCGGTTTCAATGTTGTTTAAATCCCTTTTGATACTCCAGCATTAGTTAGCCATCATCTGTTTGTCTCGCCATGCCTATTAGCGCTCTTTCTTTGTTTTGATATCCTGATGGAATCGTTCTCTTTGCTCATCACTCTCATCGCCCCTATTTTCAAAAAAATTAATAAAAAGGACACTGTAGGGAATAAATAAATAAATAAATTTAAATTGAATTAAAATAATTATTAAGATATGCAGAAACTCCCAGAGGCCTCTGACAGGAAGAGGAGTGACGCATACGCAAAGAAAAGGGGCCGTTCCGACAAAAGGGTGAATCTCACCCTTTTTTAGCTGTGACCAGCGGAGTGACAACACCTTGCTAACTGGTGGAGGACGCCATGCGTTCGTCTTTAGGTGACGCATTGGCTAACCCTTTCACTGGTAGTAATCGTCTCTTTTTCACCACCTACCCATGACTAAACACACGGGATTTAGACAAACTCCCAAAAGTGACTAACACCTCGCTAAAGCTTTATATACCGAATACGTTGTTAAAGCTTTAAATACCGAATAAGGACACATATATACCGACGAAACGACAAACGGATTTTTAACACCTTGACTGGGGGATTCAACCATTTCATTTGTATTCAGGAAGAATTTCCTCACCCACTGAATGGTTGTTGAATCCAGAAATAAAGGAAAAATATAAAAGATGTCTTCGTCTCCTATCTGTTACTGTCTTTTTCTTTCATATAATTCTTTTACAGCCTTCTTATTCAAGAAGTCAAACCAGTAAAACAAAAGTGGGGTAAGAATAGAATAACCTCAGAATTGAGTCAAATAGCAAACAGCTTGCCCTGGGACCCCGTACACTTTAGTCATTACGAATGGGAATTTTTCTATACAACTACAATCAAAATAATAAGATCAGAATTTAAACATTTTATACTAAAATCGGACAGCATTTTCTGAACAACTTAATACTTCCACCATGTCTTTGGAACTTGATCGGGATTTCCCGATATATGTTTAAATGGTTCCCTCCAGGTGCAGGAAGAGATAGATTGTCTATTCAACGAAACCACTGTCAGCCAGGTATCAGACAACTCCAACGCTCCATATTTAATGGAATAAGGAAGGTGATGGCACAAGGCTTGAATCTCTGAAACAAGTTTACTCCCTTTTTTGTTGTATTTGTGTGTTGCTTTTTTTTTTTTTTTCATTCTTAATTTTTTTCCCACGTTCGGTTCAATGACATAGATTCGACCGAAAAAGATGAACAAATACCATATTTTGATCCCAAACTGAAGGCGGAGAAAAATTGTTTATCCCCTTACTAGTTTTAGCACAATGACAGTATGAATTCAAGTCTAAACCTGTGTTAAATGGGTTTGCGCGATATATATATATATATATATATATATATCCTGTCTTTTGAATTTTGTTTCATATCTTATTTTAAACTATGGTTATATTTTCCTTGCTTTGTGTACTTTAAACGTATTTAAAGTTCATAGTACAGGACGACCAGCTAGAACCTATATACAACAGCTCTGTGCCGATACAGAATATAGCCTTGAAGACCTACCGGGAGCGATGGACAATAGAGTCGGTGGCGGGAGAGGGTCAGGGAGATCTGTGCTTGTGTCGCGACATGATGATGATGATATATATTCATATCTGGAGTGTATGTGGTGGTGTTACGGTTATTATAGGAACAACTAACGCCGAAATATAAATTATCTAACATTATTTCTGCATCTGGAAAGAGATTCAAGTCGCTAGTGTTTATTGTTGCTGACATCACACCAAAAAAGAAGGAGCGCTTCTTTCGAAAACATTACGCTCTATCATGGATCACACACAGACACAGACACACACACACACACATATATATATATATATATATAGTATCGTACAAAAATAAGGACTAAAGTGTACGGGGTTCCAGGGCAAGCTGTGTTGCCGTTTGCTATCTGATTCCATTCTGAGGTTATTCTATTCTTATCCCTTTTAAAAATCTTAATAAAATGTTACTTTTCTTCTAACCCAAAGATGCCAGTATTTTATCAATACTAGTGCAGCATCATACAATAAAAATGGATATCATTAGAAATATTTCATAACCAAACTCTACAGCATTGAAACTCTGAAACAAAATCTATTAATATGGTTTCGATTTGATTTCTTTGTTCAAGGGCATATCAACCTTAGTGGGTTATCTAATGCCAAAGCCATCTTTGTAGAAGAACAGCAGTGATACTATTTAACTCATAGCTGGGAGACTAAGGAGGTCCATAACTATCCCAAGGGTATTTATCGGAGAGTAAATTTATTAGCCTAGTTAGGGTTTCGATCACCAATAACATCACCAATTTTTGAAACATAACGTGACAAAAGGAAATAGAATGTTTCATACTTTCTGATTTTTTCGTTTCATTTAACAAATATAAAAACTTAATTTGAATAAAATTCAGAAGATACATCACAGATTCAAACGTCTTGATGTAGGTTTAATGTTGAAAAGAACAAAAGAGACGTTTAACTTTGGCAAATAATTCAGTTATGAAGAAAATAAACCTCTGACGACCTTACGTTTTTTTGGTTTTATTTTTTCATATTTGTACATTTTGAGATATATATATATATATATATATATATATATATATATATATCCGAAGATCCCGACAAACGGGTGAAATAAATTTATAATTATATTTACCCACCCCTCCGCTCGGGCAGGATATGACACAAGGTCCATTTTTAAGCGAAGTTTAACAGGTTTGAATTCAGAGTTTCCTTCTAGACTAGTTGCCTCACCAAGGCTGAAGAACCTAGTCTGCCCTGCTATTTACCCGTAGCTGGAGGGAGAATAATTGAATTCATACCTTTCCCAAGGGTATTAGTGCGATGTGAAATGCAATCAGTCTCGTCCAGGATTTGAACTCGTGTCGTCGTGTCCATTTTCTACGACGATAACCATTACACCACGGGCATAATATAATGGTATATACTTATTCATTTTTCTTGTTTCTCAATGATATTTTCCTCTGCAAAAGCTTACTTATGTATGTTTACATATATAATAAACTTTACATTGAGCACTCAATTTGGACGATTCCGTTAAGTATATCTATAGAATCTAATGATATATATATATATATATATATGTTAAGATAAGAAGGTACACGAAGAGATTTGTATTTTATGAATTTATTTATTTTGTAACAAAATAGATAAATTCAAAAAATACAAATCTATTTGTAGGCCTTCTTATTTTAAAATATATCCTTATTCTTTCTTCGGACCTATTATAACCATCTTTATATATATATCATCATCATCATCATCATATCGTGCTGGCAGCACGGATATCCCTGACCCTCTCTCGCCACTCCTCCCTATCGTTCATCGCCCTAGGTAGGTCTTCAGGACAACAACCTGTATCCTCACATAGCTGCTGAATGTACGTTCGTGCTGGTCGTCCTGCTTTTGCGCGGCCGTGTGTGGGGATCCATAAGAGTACATCTCTTATGAGTTCATCTCTGCTTCTCCAGCAATGTCCTGCATGTCTGGTTCGCCTAACTTGAATAGATTTCGTGATAGGGGGCAGGTGGCCGTACAGTTGGTGTCTTGTGGGGTGTTGCTGCCAGGACTTGTTGAGGATTGCACGCAGCATTCTTGTGTAATTGCCATCTAGTTTCTTCTCCAGCCGTTTTGTTAGCGTCCATGTAGTGCATCCATATAGCAGTATCGATGTGACCGCTGCCTGGAAGAAACTGCGTTTCATTTTATCGGTTAGGTCTGATTTCCATATAGTCGATAGCCTATTGATAGCTGTCCATGCTTTCGTTAACCTCGTTTCGATGTCCTTTTCGGTTGATTCGACGCTGCTTCCTAGGTACGTGAATTTGTCTACTAGTTTAAGAGGGGTTCCTTCTAGAGTGGAGATGTCCCCTGTTTGGTTATAGCACATATATTCCGTTTTGTGTGCATTAACATGGAGGCCTATGCTTGCTGCTGCTCGTTCCAGGCTATGCAGAAGTGTTTCGGCTTGGTCAGGTGTATTTGCCAGTATCGCTATGTCATCGGCGTAGTCGGCGTCGGTAATTGTTGTTGCGGGATATCTTCTGCTTCTTTTCTTCGTCAGTTCGAAGCCATTCTCTTTGATTTTGTCAATCGATGTTCTAAGTACGTAGTCTAGACAAATGATAAAGAGATACGGAGCCAGCGTGTCCCCTTGTAGTACTCCTGCTACAATGTCGAAGTATTCTGTGTCTCCATCTGGTGATCGTACTTTTACTTTAGTGTTTCTATAGAGAATCGTTATTGCCGCTACGGTTTCTTTAGGTATGCCGTACGCTAGTAGGATTTGTTCCATCTTTCCTCTGTGAATGGAGTCGAAAGCCTTGGTAAAGTCGACAAATATTAATGTCGCTTGTAGGTTCTTTGCCCGTACACCCTCAAGGATTCTGCGGATGGTTAGTATTTATGAGGTCGTAGATCTATTTCTTCGGAAGCCATTTTGGTTTTTTCTAAGTATGTTGTCGATTTTGGGTTCTATGCGGTTTCGTAGTAGGGCATTGTAGATTTTGGCAGCTATGGATGTAAGTGTTATGCCTCGGTAGTTTTTGGCTAATCCGAGGTCTCCCTTTTTAGGGAAGGGGAGTATGCATCCCTTCGTCCATCTATCTATCGGATTTTGATTGTATACTGCGTTGCAGTGTCGGAGCAGTATGTCGTCGAATTGTCTGGTCTTCCATACTTCCGGGGGAATTTCGTCCAGTCCTGCAGCTTTCCTATTTTTAATTTTTCTGAGAACCGAGTCGAGTTCTCCTTGTGTGAACGGTCCAAGTTTAATGTCTAATTGTTTGCTAATTATTCTGGTGATTGGTTCATGCGTTATTTTTGGTGGGTTTCCAAATATATATATATATATATATATATATATATATATATTAAAGACACCCTTTGTCTGCATATTTTTATTTCGATCCTTTCAAATCGCCGTATAGACATTATGATATCCGGCTTGAATTGGCTAATAAGTTTTCCGAATTCAATTGGGCCATCATCATTTATTTCAAAATAATTGCAAAAATTTATTTATTGCAAAAGTACAATATAACGTTTTATTCATACTGGTGTAAATTTTTGGGTCCAATTTTCAGTAATTTCTATATGTCTGATCTTGAAAATTAAATATTTAATAGCATTAAAAAAGAACTCGACTTACTTAAGATATGTTGATTATATACTTATTCTCGCTAACGAATAATTAGTAACGAAATAAACAATCTGCAAAACACCTTTCAAAAAAAATTCAGTCCTTAATTTCACCTACGAACTAAAAAACAATAAAATCTCCTTTCTAGATTTTTTCAATGATACTACTACAAATAATAATACTAACTTTACAACCATAACATAAAAAGTCCTCGTGGTGTAATGGTTAAAGCGATGGACTGCGGAATCGTGGTAAGCGAGTTCGTACTCCAGTCGCGCTATTACGTTCACTTTCAGGCAAATACACTTCGGAAAGGTATGAACCCCCTTATCCTCCCAGCTATGGGTTAAATAGTACCACTACTGTTCTTTTAGGAGAATGGCTTTGGCATAAAATAACCTACAAAAGTTGATATGCCATTAAACCAAGACACCAAACCATTACTTAAAAAAAAAAGCTCACTAATAACAACTCCTGTACCCTAAACTTTAAAGGTGAATGCCCCTTCCGATATAAAGTTGTAATCATTAATAACCTAATATCCTGTGTAAAATTAATCTCCTCCTCCAAAATAATATTTTATAAAGAATTAAAAACCATAAAACAAACCCTCATCAAAAATGGTCTCCCTAACTACATTGTTGATGAACAAATTAAACGTGCAATTAAAAATCTTAATCAACAAAATAAACACTGCAACACTCCACCCAATAAACACGCATTTATCAAACTTTTTTTCCACTGCAACCAGATTCACTACAACTATAAATTTGATGAAAATATTTTTAAAACGTTGATTCGAAGAAACATACTCACCACTGAACATAATGAAAGAATAAAACTTATCATATATTATAATAGATTTAAAACCTCTAACTTGGTTTTTAACAATAATTCCTCCCCCTCGGTTGTAATTTTGCGAAAAATTAACGTTATATATATCAATTTAGATGGAGGTGCCGTGGTGTAATTGTTATCGTCGCAGGAATTGGACACGGCGACACGAGTTCAAATCCTGGACTGATTGCATTTCACATAGCACTAATACCCTTGGGAAAGGTACGAATCCAATTATTCTCCCTCCAGTTATGGGTAAATAGTAGGGCAGACTAGGTTCTTAAGCCTTGGGGAGGCAACTAGTCTAGGAGAAGGAAAACTCTGAATTCAAACCTGTTAAACTCCGCTTAAAAAAATTGACCTTGTGTCATATCCTGCCCGAGCGGAGGGGTTGGGTAAATATGAGATATCAATTTAGATGACTTTTGGGGGATTGTCTCTCTGAAAACAAATATATATATATATATATATATATATATACGTTGCTTTAACATCAACTATATTGTCGAGTCGATTTGCCATACCTCTTTCCAACACGAGCTCAATAGCACGACATCTGAAAAAACATTCCTATCCTACAACTGAATTTCGGAAAATTCTTACCGATAACACAATATTGGAACAACAAAATAGCAAAGATTACAGATTCTTGAGGCCCGACACATTAGAGATAAAAGTACCAACCTCAATAAAAATCAATTTTGAAACCAGTGCTAATGTACTCAAATGTCTTTAACTGCTGTTGCATTATATAGTACTAAATCTTTTTAAAAACTTACACTAATACAAATAAAACATTGTATTGTACTTTTGTAATATACACACCCACTGATGATGCCTCAAGAGGCGTCCTAAAGTACTTGGGAACAATTAAATAAGGAAAATTTATTAGCCACTTTCACCCGGATATCATAACATCCATATGGTGATAGGATAGGATCGAAATAAAAATATGTAGACAAAAGATGTCTATAATATTTAATCAAATATGCCTCAACGAAGAAATCCAACCCCCCCACATATATATTCCGAGAAAGAAAAAACTTTGATCTGGCTCAAGACTAAATTAGCATGGAATCCTGAAAAGATTAAATTTACTCATATTCTAATGATCTGGCGAGATTAATTTACAAAACCCTACAGTAGCCATCCAATACAAGGCTGGATCAATAGATCCATAGCCGGACATTAGCAGATCGTTCACTATATATTTTTAAACTAATAAAGTAAAAAGTAAAAGTTAGCGACCTTAGTTGAAGGTGACCCAAAGGCTCCCTTTTCAATAGCTACTGCACTGGGGTGTAGGGGAGGGCGCAACTCCTTTCCCTGGATTGCTCCACTTTACCCTTGATCCTTACCTTATAATGCTGAGTGTTAAGCAAGGCGACATCAAGTACCATTTTTTGAGTCTTAGGTATGACGGGACCAGGTCTCCCGGGCCATTGGCGAACACTCTAACCGCTAGGCCAATGTCCGGTGTTCAGCATACTTAAATGTTGTTTTTTTTTTTAATTTATGTGAAACAATACCTCAAGTTGAAGAAAAATCTAATTAAAAAAACCACGAACGGTGGGTAGAAGAAAAGACAGTCAAACATGGATTTAGAGCTGCAAAACTCAGGAGGAGAAGTCCGGCACTTTTAAGCATTCTGGTGTGTATTTTTTGTGGATAACGCGAGAACTCGGCGAAAGTCCTACACAGCTACCAAAAATGCTGACTCATCTGGCCATCGTCTTCATTGCTCTGTGTCTTGACTCCATATTCCGGGCTGACTGCTTCTCTGCTTCGGACTGACTTAACTCTATGCTTCGGATTGACTCCTTCTCTGCTCCGCACTGCTCGCTTCGGAGTCTCACCCCTAACTGACTAGCCCTCTTTATCCTTCTGTTCCAGTCTCTCAGGTTTTCGCGAGCACAGCTCTTTGTGTGGTCCTCGCGCCAAAGTAGACGAAAAAAGGTTTTCTGAACACTCTGGCACCGCTTCAAAGATGCTGGAGATAAGATGCCCTCCTTGGCCACCCATCCACGAACACACACAGAGACCCACACATTCACATCTATATATATATGTGTGTGTGTGTGTGTGTGTGTGTGTGTGTGAATGTTATTATCGTGCTAAATTTATTCTTTTTTTAATTGCTTACTTGTGCGTCTGTCCTGAATTCCTTTAAGGATTAAACCAACTAAATCATTCGTGAAATTCAGAGCTGATAATTTTGTTAAGCTGTTCTCTTTGAATACCGGACTTCTACTGTTTACTGCCCTGCCGGTGAGGCATAAAATATGTTGTAGAGGAGTAAGAGAGCCTCATAAAAAAACTGAGTGTTCAGAGTATTACACTAAACTGCGTGGTAAGGTTCCAGGTCCACTCTGACCGGAGTAGTAGTAGCTGTTAGGTTCCCATTTACATGTCAAATAGATTTGTTTGCGAATTATTTGCATTAGATTGGGATAATTGGGGAAAAAATTAATATAGAAGTACAATACAGTGTAACCGGGATATAAGAGAGTTGTCGGGATTGGAGAAGTCTCTTATATCATAGTTTCTCTTATATCCGGGTTTGGTCTATTTTGTTTAGGTAACACAGGTCTAATTTGGGGCAAGAGAAAATCTATCTTATATCCGGGTTTATCTTATATCCGGGTCTATTATATCTGGGTTACACTGTATATGAAATTCCTTAACTTCAAGGCACAAAATAACCCCAGACAGGTTAACATGCCGTTAAAATCAATCAATTATCAAACTTCTACTGTCTAGGCAGGGGATGGATGGTCCCCGACCCACTGTTTTTGGGTGACAAAATAGGAAAAATTTATTCTTAAAAATGATGACTCTAAGAAGAGTTTATTTCATTTTTAGATGTTATGAAACACTCTGAGGGCAAGAGACCACTTAAACTTCGTAAAACAGTCTGGGAGAACAAGAAAGTCCTTTACTATCCATATAGTCCCTATTTCCATATTTTGTTTGCTTCCCACTTGGTTTGGTTTCTGATTTCTTTGTTTCATGGCATATTAGCCTTCGTGAATTACCTAAAGCCAAAGCTATCCTAGTAGAAGAATGCTGTTAAGTATCACACCAAGGACACCCAAATTTTGGGGGAGGTGGCGTGGGGCTATTACTTCTCTACAGGGGATACAGTCAGTATATTCTAAACCTCTCTGACTGAACGAATAAAATGCTCATTTCGGAACTAAGTATGAAGTTCTATCAATTTAAAATGATTATGACGATTTGTTTTTATTTTGTATATCATTGAAGACCATAACTGTTTAATTGACTTCGGCATAAACTAACGCGAGTGGGAGAGTTAATGGCTAACGTGCTGGGTTACGGCCTCGAAGTAAGCACGTTCGAACTCCAGTAACGCTATAACATTCACTTTCGTACCCATATCGTTGAAAAAGCCCTCCCTAATACCCCAGTTATGGGTTAAATAGTATCACTACTGTTCCTCGACGGGTATGGCTTTAGGATGTCATTAAACAAAGTAACCAAACCAAACTAAAATAATGCAATGACTAACCGGTCATAAAACCAACCGATGATATAACTCTACATAAATAAAAGTGTAAATGTTTGTTACTAACCGATAATCTCCAGTTTTATAGAACTAATTGGTTTAAAATTTTCAGAGAGTATTTTATTCGAATTCAGGAGTGTTTTTATATATTTATTATCCAAAATATTACAGTAATTAAAAAATATATTTTTAATAAGTCGTTTTTCACCGATAAAAGCCGAACGCGAATAATGATGGAAAATATTACTTCTATTTTCCAAGAATTTGTAGGGAACGACTAAATTTAAAAAAAAAAAAAAATTTAATTTAAAATAGAAAAATTAAATATATAAATAAAAAGAAAACTATTAAATTTGCAGAAAACTCCCAGGTGTCCATAACGGGAAAAGGGGATGACGCATGCGTAAAAGAAAAAAAGGCTTTCATTTTAACAAAGGGAGCAAAGTATTCTTTCTCTCTCAGGCCGTGCCCGTCGAACCAACAACACCATTTTGCTGTCTGGTGTTTTGGGCACCACGTATACGTCTTTGGTAGCAGTCCTCTCTCTATCGGTCAACATTATGCTGAAATATACAAGACCCACTAATGAACTGTAAACTAACTCTTACCGGACTTTGACAAAACTTCCAAAAGAAAACTAACCCTTATGGAAGCCCGAAATACCAAATGCAGACACATACATACATGAAACGAATTAATGTATTTTTGACACCTTAAACTGGGGGATTCAACCTTTTCAATGCATTCAGGAAAAACCCCTCATCCATGATGGTTGTTGAGCCCAGCAAATAAAGGAAAGTATAAAAGAAACGTCTTCGTCTCTTATCTATTTCTATTTTTTCTTTTTGTATATTTCTTTTGGGACTTTCTTTGGGCAAGGCATTGGCCGACCAGTCGACGTGGGGTAAAATAATATCACCAAAATATGGAGTCAGATATCAAACGGCAACACAGGCTTGCCCCTAACCCCTGATTCATCAGCTACTCAAACCTCACAAATTTTACACGTGATCTTTTTTCTGCTTTATTGGTTGACTTAAACAGAGAAACTAAACTTTAAACCATATTTCGTTGGTTCAGTGGTAAGAACTTTTTTTTATTCTAACGAATTGTTTACAAAATATTTTCTTATATTTTTTCAACATTAACGAAAGACATCCATTAAAAGGTTTTCTTTCTTAAACCATATTTCGTTGGTTCAGTTGTAACAAATTGTTTACTAAATATTGTCTTTTCTTTTTTCAATATGACATTTATTTCTCTTATTTCTTTCGTTTATTATTACGATAAGACACTAAACTTTAAACCATATTTCGTCAGTTCAGTTGTAACGAATTGTATACTAAATATTTTCTTTTCTTTTTCTGTTTAACTTCAACGTAAAATGTTTTCTTTCGTTAATAAACTTTAGAAATATTAGAAATATGCATTTTCTTTTTTTTTCCCCATTTAAACAAACTGAGCCACAGCAACGCGTGGCCGGGTACAGCTAATATATAAATAATGCAATGAAAAATATGTCGTAAAACCAACCGATGATATAAATATATAAATAATGCAATGACAAATATGTTGTAAAACCAACCGATGATATAAATATATAAATAATGCAATGACTAATATGTTGTAAAACCAACCGGTGATATAAATATATAAATAATGCAATGACTAATATGTCGTAAAACCAACCGATGATATAAATATATAAATAATGCAATGACAAATATGTCGTAAAACCAACCGATGATATAAATATATAAATAATGCAATGACTAATATGTTGTAAAACCAACCAATGATATAAATATATAAATAATGCAATGACTAATATGTTGTAAAACCAACCGATGATATAAATATATAAATAATGCAATGACTAATATGTTGTAAAACCAACCGATGATATAAATATATAAATAATGCAATGACAAGTATGTCGTAAAACCAACCGATGATATAAATATATAAATAATGCAATGACTAATATGTTGTAAAACCAACCGATGATATAAATATATAAATAATGCAATGACAAATATGTCGTAAAACCAACCGATGATATAAATATATAAAAAATGCAATGACTAATATGTCGTAAAACCAACCGATGATATAAATATATAAATAATGCAATGACTAATATGTTGTAAAACCAACCGATGATATAAATATATAAATAATGCAATGACTAATATGTTGTAAAACCAACCGATGATATAAATATATAAATAATGCAATGACAAATATGTTTTAAAACCAACCGATGATATAAATATATAAAAAATGCAATGACAAATATGTCTTAAAACCAACCGATGATATAAATATATAAATAATGCAATGACTAATATGTTGTAAAACCAACCGATGATATAAATATATAAATAATGCAATGACTAATATGTTGTAAAACCAACCGATGATATAAATATATAAATAATGCAATGACTAATATGTTGTAAAACCAACCGATGATATAAATATATAAATAATGCAATGACTAATATGTTGTAAAACCAACCGATGATATAAATATATAAATAATGCAATGACTAATATGTCGTAAAACCAACCGATGATATAAATATATAAATAATGCAATGACTAATATGTTGTAAAACCAACCGATGATATAAATATATAAATAATGCAATGACTAATATGTTGTAAAACCAACCGATGATATAAATATATAAATAATGCAATGACTAATATGTCGTAAAACCAACCGACGATATAAATATATAAATAATGCAATGACAAATATGTCGTAAAACCAACCGATGATATAAATACATAAATAATGCAATGACAAGTATGTCGTAAAACCAACCGATGATATTAATATATAAAAAATGCAATGACAAATATGTCTTAAAACCAACCGATGATATAAATATATAAATAATGCAATGACAAATATGTCGTAAAACCAACCGATGTAATAAATATCTAAATAATGCAATGACTAATATGTTGTAAAACCAACCGATGATATAAATTTATAAATAATGCAATGACAAATATGTCGTAAAACCAACTGATGATAGAAATATATAAATAATGCAATGACAAATATGTTGTAAAACCAACCGATGATATAAATATATAAATAATGCAATGACAAATATGTTTTAAAACCAACCGATGATATAAATATATAAATAAGGCAATGACAAATATGTCGTAAAACCAACCGATGATATAAATATATAAATAATGCAATGACAAATATGTCGTAAAACCAACCGATGATATAAATATATAAATAATGCAATGACAAATATGTCGTAAAACCAACCGATGATATAAATATATAAATAATGCAATGACTAACAGGTCGTAAAACCAATCGAATTTTATTCATAGTTTGAAAGAACATACGCCAAATTAAAAGTATTTTTCTTCACATTTGTCCTTTGTTGAAAACAATAAAGTCTCTCAAACTTGAAACATTTCACATCAGTAAATACGGTTTGTTAGCCATATTTTCGAACTAACGATTCCAACCTTGTTGAGCTTCTTCGTTATTTTCTTAGTTTTAGCATATTTGAATTCATGTTCTTGTCTGCGCAGTTCAAACATGGACGTCTAATTTTGACTTCTTCACTTTCTTTGCTGTCAGCGTTTTTCCTGGTGCTAAAAGTGTCGTAACTACTACTCTTCTTCTTCTTCTTCTTCTTCTTCATTCTGATGAAGAGGCTCTAGTTCTGGAGAATTTGGGAGTGAGGAGTACTTCTCCATTGTTATTTCTCCCAGGCTCATTCGAACCCGAAGTCATAGTACCTGTTCGGGTCCCATGTGTATGTCAAATAGATCTGTTTTAATATTATTCCTATTCGATAGAACCATGAACAAAAAAGAAAAGCTCTTAAGAAACTGCACAAAAATGTAAATATGAACTGGTAATGAATGTGATTCTCTTACGTATAAAATAATCCCAAGACGGGTTGACATGCGGTTAAAATCAACCAAAAAATTCTGAACCAAACAAGCGATTTTTTTCCGAATGCAGTGTTTAACTTGGTTTCTTTGTTTAATGGTATATCATTATTCGTGGGTTATTTAATGCTAAAGCCATCTTGTAGAAGAACAGCAGTTATACTATTTAACCCCTAACTGGGGGTGGGTAAGGAAGTTCGTACGATTCTCAGGAATGAGAAGATGAACGAAATAACGTGACTGGGATTAAATTCGCTTTGAGGCGGCAGTCCTACGAGTTAGCTACTACGCCATAGGGATTCCCAACCCCCACGTAAATGCATTGGTCTTTTATAATCTTATTGTTTGGGTGGAAGAAATATATTCATATATAATTTTTACAGTGCAAAAAAAAATGATGTGAAAACGATTTAATAAACAAAAGTCTTTAACATCCTAAAAGTTTTGTCAAGTTCGAAAAATATTGTCGAATAAATTTCAGCAAAAATAAACAAAATATAAGGCAAAAAAATAAACAAAATATAAGGCAAAATAAAAAAATAAAAGGCAAAAATAAACAAAATGTAAGGCGAAAATAAACAAAATATAAGGCGAAATAAACAAAATATATGGCAAAAATAATACAAACAAAATCTTTTCTATCTATTAATGTATGACCTCTCTCGAATTAATCTATTTATCCCCAAAAAAGATCTCGCAGGAGCAGAAAATTTTGTCTTTTTGTCTTGTATATCTTTCAGTGGTCCGAAAAATATTGTCAAGCCCCTATGTCCTTCATTTTGATCTTTTTCCCACCCAAAATAGAAACATGAAATATAAGGATTGACCAACGTATTTTGGGAAAATGTTTGTCAATTACGGCCCTTCCAGTATTTAAGGACCCTCGACAAAAGATCTTGGTTTTAACAGGAAATTCCTTTTCCTGGGCCTAAAAGAGGAAGATAGATTAGGTTATTTCCTCTAATAACAAATCAACCAAAAAGAGAAAGATGAAGTAGAAAAAGAAATGACTCTGTTTCTGAGTTTATTTTTGTAAAATAAAAACATTCTTCATTATCTTTGTGATTTCACTTGTCGAACGACTCTTGATATTTATTTCATGACGTAAGTGGTCGCTTTGTTGTGTTGAGTTGATAGAATATTCACTTTTTAAAGTACGAAAGCTCACCTTCCGCTCTGTGACGCCTAACGAACATTCCGGATGATCCAGAAAATGTCCTCTGTCCACAAAAGCGTATTGTTCTGAAACCACCAAAGTGTGTCTGTGACGAAAAAAAAAAGCCCAGAATGAATGCTCAAGTGACTTTTAAACGCATATATGAAAGTGGGATGAAAAGTATCATTTGATGACGTCATATCTGCTGTTGATGACTTCTTTGAGCAATGTAATCCAAGTACTGCAAAACCGGTGGGAGAAGTATATGGACTGCAAGGCGGATTATGTATAAAAAAAAACTCATTCTATGAGAGTATCTTGGTCAGTCAAAAAATTCAGCCAAACCTCGTAACCTTGTCTATCAGGAATTTTTAAAACTGAGATGTTAGAAATAACCAATTACATAGTTTGATTCAAGGCCATGAGTATGGAGCACAAAAAAGACCTGATAATTAAGCTTGCCAAATATTACACCACACAAGGCATGCCTGAGATGACAAAAGTAACTCCTAACTAGTAGTAGTAGTAGTAGTTGATCCTATTTGCCAACCCCTCCGCTCTAGCAGGATATGACACAAGGTCAATTTTTAAGCGGAGTTTAACAGGTTTGAATTCAGAGTTTTCCTTCTCCTAGACTAGTTGCCTCACCAAGGCTGAAGAACCCAGTCTACCCTACTATTTACCCATAGCTGGAGGGAGAATAATTAGATTCATACCTTTCCCAAGGATATTAGTGCTATGTGAAATGCAATCAGCCTCGTCCAGGATTTGAACTCATGTCGCCGTGTCCATTTCCTACGACGATAACCATTACATCACAGTCACCCCCAACGTAGTAGTAGTAGTAGTAGTAGTAGTAGTAGTAGTAGTAGTTGTTGTTGTTGTTGTTGTTGTTGTACTAGGAATAGCTATTATTATTACATTATAATTGATATCAAAACTCACAAAAACATTTTTCTAAAACTTAAGCTTCAAGTAATCTATCCTCAGGTAAACAATAAAATCAATGGAATGTCTCCCCCGAAATTTAATGAGTTTACCAATTTAATATTAATTGCATATTGCTCTACCTAAAAAGTATTGAGCACTTGTTTAATTTTTCTGAGTTCGTAATTTTATTTATTCTTTATAACACAGACACACATACATATATATATATAGAGAGAGAGAGAGACATACAGACAAAAATAGAAAACTCACCGCTAGATAAAATTTGAAACGTTAGATAAGATTTAAATAGGCTGTAAAACCGGCAACATTATTACAGTGCTCAATAAGCGGCTGGAAATACCTACATGAGGATCGATTACATGAAACACCGAGTCTAGAGTGTTTTCCATTTCTATCTTAAAATTTTATATATATATATATATATATATATAAGTTTATAAGTTTACCAGTGGCGTAAAAAATGACGGTACTGATAAAGCAATTTGGTAATTTGATTTTACTGATAATATATCAAAGCTCTTTATGTTGCACTCCAGTTTCTTCTCGGTTGTCAATTTTCCATGAATATTCAACAAAACTAAAGGTACAATCAAAATAATAAGAAAAATAACTGAACCTCTGTTTCGTTCTATTGCTCAAAATGAAAACAATCACACACACACACACACACACACACACACACACACACACACACACACATATATATATATATATATATACTGCGAACAAAACAACTAATGTGAGGCTAGCAAAACCTACATAAAATCACGATTCTGGGGTCAAACTTGGTTTTGATGCATATGTATCGATACGACTAACCTAGGGCGCCCCAGAAGTATCTGACAATTCCACCAGACTTTGTTGGTTTTCCATCACCTCGTGGGAACGCAAGTAGCCACTTTGTATAACCTTTTGCTGTACTTGTCTTTAATTGGAATCATTTCGAGATGAGGCTTTTAATCTGAGAATTAATTCTTATTTATTGCAGAAAAAAAAAAGAAAAAAAAAAGCCCTTCAGTGGATAGAGGCGTTGAGTCTCTACGGTTCCAAGTGAGCATTGTCAGAAGATAGCAGTTTCAAATCCTACCCAAGCCGGCCAGAGGTTTACTTGGTCAAAAACGTGGTGCGATAGACAACAACTATGGCAGGCAGTAATTACTGGGGATACGGTTACAAGACTCAGCATTCCTATCCGAGGTCGCGGTAAAATCACCTGAAGAAGGCCAGAGGTGAAATTTGGCCGAAACGTAGTGAAAGAAAGAAACAACTCAAAAACTACCAAGGTGAGGGATAAAAGTCCGCAATAAATAAAAATTAATTTCAGACCTTTTGCTGTATTCACAAATTTCCACGAAATGTTAATATAATGATACAAAATTCGAATTAACTGTCAATATGACGCAAACGAGAACAGAGGGGGGCATTTAAAACATAACAAGGTTTTTTATACGTACGGACACAAACACATATTTAACGTGCCGGCTATATTATCAGCAGACAATATCAAAATAGAAATGTCTTTCTTTCTTATTCTTTTCTTTCTTCCTTCTTTAAATTGAGAGAGAGAGAGAGTATGTAATTGCAATACTTAGGAAAGGTGGAGGGAGAAAACGGTGTTAAGGTTTACTTAGCTTTTCGACGGGTTCCTTCTGAGAGTATTATCTCTTTTACGGGCTAGCGGGATTTTATACAGCTTGGCTTGAAGGCGTCTGCTATCTTCTTGTCCAAGATTCTTTCCGCTCTTCCTCGGAATTTCGGCGACAGTTTCAATACATCTTATCACGCCAATTGCTGTCCTGAAACCCCGCTCTGCTTCTTCGCCCGGAGTTTGGCATCAGACCCCCGTCATCTCACGGCTACCTCTGTCAGGAAAACTAAATTCTTTATCCCTATTTCCGCTAACGAAAAGGGTGCTACTTCCGCTTTAGGGTTCTGGCCAATCACTTGGCCTCTTTCTTCTTCCTTCACCCTGTCAGGCGATTCATTCGAACTATTATATGTCCCTATACCCACTTCTTTATCCATCCGGTCACAGAATGCAACATATCTTGGCTTTCATTCTGACCTGGATTTGTTACTTCGGCTGCGAGGAATTGACCTACATTCCTTATTCCTAACAGTCAGTCTTTAGCGGAGGGGTAGGGGAAATTTCTTATTTCTCTCCTTTCAGTGGTAGACCACGTGACAATATATATATATATATATATATATATATATATATTCTCGTAATAATGAACATAACCCCGCTCCTTCGACTGCAGTTGTAGAATACGTTGACTGCACCTCGGCAAAGGGTAAACAGGTTTTCTGAGTAAGATACTAAATTGCATTTGATGGTGAGGCTCGAGTTCTGGAGCTTTAAGCAATGTAGAGTGCCTCTTCATTGCTATTACTCCCGGGTCCACTCTGGTACCTGTTAAGGTCAAATTAAACAATATAATCGTTTACTGTACTTGAAATTATTAATGTTAAATAGCAACACATGAAACCATTTAACTTTTGGCAAAAGAAAATGAGCTGTGGATCATTATAAAATGTTCCCTATAAACGATTCGCAAACAAATAGAGTATATATGTTAAACAGTGTTTGTCATGAAAAAAAAATACAAATGTCATAAAACATAACCATTTAAAAACAAACCATATGGTTATGCCATAAAGTACAACTAACCAACCAAATGACATGTAGATTGGTTAAGAAAAATGTTACAACCAAACTATTAGCTTAAAAATCATATATATATATATATATATATATATATATATATATATATATATATATATATATTTGTGTGTGTATGTGTGTGTGTATGTGTGTGAACAGAATTTGGAACAGGTTGATATGCTGTATAACACAACCAAACTAAACCAATTTGAACGAATATAACCTCAAAGCTTTATATGCCTAATATACCTTTTAACAGAATTTGGCAGGGGTTGATATGCCATTTTAAGTTAAAAAGTAGGCGACCATAGTCGAGGGTGACCCGAAGGCTCCCTTTTCGATAGCTTGCTACACCAAGGTGTAGGGGAGGGCGCTACTCCTTTCCTTGGATTGCTCCACTTTACCCTTGATCCGTACCTTATACTGCTGAGTGTTAAGCAAGGAGGCATCAAGTACCATTTTTGAGTCTTTGGTATGACTCGACCTGGGATTGAACCCAGGTCTCCCGGGCGATTGGTGAACGGTATATGCCATATAACACAACCAAACTAAACCAATGTGAACAAATATAAGCTCAGAGCGTTATATGACGTATATACCGTATAACAGAATTTGGCAGGGATTGATATGCGTTATAACACAACCAAACTCAACCACAGCGAACGAATATAACCTCGAACCGAGCATTTCTCACCACCTTGCAATGCTTTAGAATAAGTATGCTATATGAACAAATGTAATAAGACAAACGAGGAACTTTCAGTGTAGTTATTCATTTTTAAGATTTTGATTTTCTTTATAGCAAAATTTTCCAATGATTTCCAGAAATGTTTTGCCCAGACGGCTGGAGAAATAGAATACACTGACTGCTTTCTCAGCAGAAGAATAAGATCCCCACCCACAACGAGTGTCCTGATATGACACTAGATAATCCGATAGTGAGGTTCCTATAATGCTGGAGCTTTGGGGAATGCAGAGTATCGCTTCATTGCCACTCTGGCTAGCCACACTGATGAGTTCTGATAGAACGAAACAGATCTGTCTGTGGATGACTATATATATATATATATATATAGTCATCCACAGACAGATATATATATGGGGGATGTTTACGGTCCATTAGTCTAGCGTTAACAGTGTCCACCAATGTCCCAGGAGACCGGGGTTCAAACCCACGTCGAGTCATACCAAAAACTCAAAAATATTACTTGCTGCCTCCTTGCTTAACGCTCAGCATTATAAAGTATGAATCAAGGGTAAAGTGGAGCAATCCATGGAAAGGAGTAGCGTCTTTCCCTATACATCAGTGTAGTAGCAATTGAAAAGGGAGCCTTTGGGTCACCCTATGGTCGCTAACTTTACTTTGTATATATATATTCAAAAACAAAAACCTAAATACTATCTCTTTAAAGGGATGTTTTCATTTCTGCTTTGACTATATGAAAAATTTTCATCATCAATTTTTTTCTTTAAATTACTAATTTTGGTCACAAAGTTTTGACAATTTCAGTCACAAAACCTGGAATTACACTAAGCAAAAATTAAAACACCGCCTAACTGCACGTAGAAGACTGATATGTCCAAAATACGAGTAGCATAGGTTGATATGTTGGTTGGGTTTTATGGCATATCAACCCTTATAGATTATTTAATGCCAAATCCTGTTTATATATATAAGTATACGTTGTTGGCCGACCGTAGTCGAGGGTGACCCGAAAGCTCCTTTTTCATTTGCTATGACACCGATTTGTAGGAGAGGGTGCTACTCCTTTCCCTGGATTGCTCCAATTATCCTTGATCCGTACCTTTTAATTTTGAATGTTTATATTTACCCAACCCCTCTGCTCGGGCAGGATATGACACAGAGTCAACTTTTAAACGGAGTTTAACAGGTTTTGAATTCAGAGTTTTCCTTCTCCTAGACTAGTTGCCTCACCAAAGCTGAAGAACCGAGTCTGTCCTACTATTTACCCATAGCTGGAGGGAGAATAATTGGATTCATACCTTTCCCAAGGGTATTAGTGCTATGTGAAATGTAATCAGTCCCGTCCAGGATTTGAACTCGTGTCGCGGTGTCCATTTCCTACGACGATAACCATTACACCACAGGCACTTTATTTTGAGTGTTAAGCAAGGAGGCACTAAGTACTATTTTTTGAGTCTTTGGTATGACTCGACCTGAGATTGAAGCCAGGTCCACTAAACCATTGGCGAACATTCTAACCATTATAGCAATGGGTCGTTTTTTACATATATTGATATATAGATATATACTAAATATAAATGATTTATAAGCGAATTGTGTGTAGGTAACATTTCAAACGAGCCACAATTGAATGGTTTAAAGTATTCCTATCCAATCCAAATAATTCTATTTAGTATTAATCATTTGTTTAAACACATATA
>OY757921.1:32486704-32841704 GCA_963585895.1 Sepioteuthis lessoniana
CACACACACACTCTCTCTCTCTCTCTCTCTCATACTCTCTCTTCGCTTTTTTTCTTTTTCTTTCATTCGCTTATTATGTGATTTACTGTCTGATCTGTCATAATATAACCAACACTTGCTGTTCTGCTTATTATTAGTTTTTCCTTTCCTATAGTTAGTTATTACGGCATTGTTTTATGCTGCAATTAAAATCGATTCAGTTTCTCTCTTCAATTTTATGTTTCTTTGTTATGTCCGGGCCATCTTGTTTGCGATTTTTTTTTTTTAGTTTGTCGCTTGAAGTATGCATACAGTTGTTTTTCATTATTCTTATCATTTCCCTTCATGCAAGTTCTTTACACCAGCGACAACTGTAGGTATTTTACTGGAGTCTGTGTGACAGTATCTTCAGATCTCCAGGACTCTTCTCAGTATTCTAGCTTATCTTTACAAGTCTGAATAGTTTCGATTTGCCCAGTGATTTCCAACTCTTTCAGTCTTCTTTCCAATCTTTCGGAGACCGTTCCAAGTGAGCCAGTCACAGTTGGTACCACCGTTACCCCCATGTTTGACAGCTTTTTCAGTTCTCTAGCAGTGTCTAAGTACTTTTCTCATGTTTTGGTTTCTTTGATCTTCACTCTGTGGTTAGCTATGACGGCAAAATCCACTATACAAGTTCTTTTTTTTTTAACATTATACCTCTATTCCTTTCGTTATTTATCTTTTTCCACTCTTTATTACGAGCATGGCATATTTTTCTGTGCCAAATTCCATTCCTATATCCTGTATATTATTATTGTTTATATCAGACTCACCAAATCCTTTTTTTTTTTTTTACAAATAGTTTGATATCGTCCATGTACATCAGTTAATTAACCTTTTCTTGTGATTTTGTAAATTTGTTGCCTCCAGTCTACTTTTTAAGTTTTTAGTTGACTGGCCTCATTGGTATTACAAATAGTAATTTGCCTTTTTATCTCTGCTGGAATTTTTCCTCTTGCTGTTAATTCCTTTTTTTATCATAGCTTTCGTGATGAATTTTATGATTTTCTCTTATATTTAGTACATTTTCAGAAAATCTATTATCCAAGATTGTATGACCATATCATAGACCTTTTTGTAATCGATCCATGCTATAGATACATTTTTTTTTCACCTCGCTTTTCTCTCCTTGTTCAATGTACAGCGTCTGGTGTTCCTCTTGTTTCTATGTAACACTCTTTCTGTTCTTCGAGAAACAGTCTGCAACATACAAGTAAATAATAGATCTCCTCCCTAATCTGTGTTTGAATGAATTTAACCGGTCTATAGTTGATGTGAATGGTTCCTTTTTGGGGATATTCCTGGATTAGGTTAGTATTACCCTTCGTCGTTCATTTGGGTATAATTGCTTCGTCTTGACATCTACTCAGTTCTAAAGCTAGTCTGTCGTGAATAGAAGTGAATTTTTAAAACCAGATTCCTATCGTTTTCCAATTCGGTACTTTCTTGAGTGTTGCTCTGAGCAATTTCAGGCGTATTATCGCCTCAAGGCATTCTTTGAGTCCTTGTAATTCTTTGTCCATATTATTGATCCATTCGGCCTTTCTCTTGTGTTCTTCCCATTGCTGTATTTTACTCCAGAATAGGTTTGCCCCGTTTGCATCCGATTGTTGGTATTGTATTTACTCTTTGAGAGTTTTTCATTGGAGTTTGAGTAACAGCTAGTCTCCTCGAATCTCTAGGACTCTTCTCAGTATTCTACCCGATCTCGGTAATGCAGTCGTTTGAATGGTCTCCACTCGTCCTCTTATTTCCTAGTCCTCCAGTCCCTGTATCAATCCTTTGATGATTGTACCAAGAGCACCAATTACAATTGGTATAACCGTCACTTTCATATTCCACAGTTTTTTTCAACCCTCTAGCAAGGTCCAACTACTTATCCTTCTTTTTGCTTTCTTTCAATTTTACTCTGTGGTCTGCTGGGATAACGAAGTTCACAATTCTGCATTTTCTCTTTTTTGTTGTTGTTGTTGTTGATTATTATAAGGTCAGATTGTCTGGCAGAGAGTTATTATTATTATTATTATTATTATTGTTATTATTATTATTATTATTTTACTCATTGCGACTTTTTCCTGCTAACGTTAGCTGGTGATTTCTCACTGGGGTCTAAGTGACACCAAGTATCCTCAGGCCTCCAGAACTCGTCTCAGTATTCTAGCCTATCTCAGCAATGCTATGGTCTTACATCCTTCCTCTGATTTCCATTTCCGGCAATCTCTTTTTCAAGCAACTGGAGACTATTCCTAGTGTGCCAAGTATTTTTGGTATCACCCTTACCTTCATGTTCCACAGCTTTTTAAACTCTCAGGCAAGATCTAAGTATTTATTTATCAGCTCGCTTCCTTTCATATTCACTTTGTGATCCACTGAACAGCAAAATCCAACAAACGACCTTTTTTTTTTCTTGAGTACTTAGAAGAGTCCTGGAGACTTGAAGAGAATTGCTGGTGTGAAAAACTTGCCTACTAACAGCAGCAGTGGTAAAATTGAGCCATAAATAATCTTTAGATTTGTATAAGAAATAAGCATTGAAATAAAAGTATGTCAGAAATGAAAGTCCCTATATTATTTGTTTATTATTACTGACAAAGGACTTTGAATTCCTTTTTATGTAGTGATGCATGTCACCATAAGTTTTTTCTTCATCTGATCGAAACGTGGTCTCTTCCCATACAAATCAATATATATATATATATATATATATATATACTGCTATTTTTTTCTGTTCGCATTGTTACTCATCCGTTAACCTCTTCAAAGGAATTCTGCAATTCATAGATATAGTACAACCGTTGTTGGGTTTTATATCTTTTCTTTCTTTTTTTAAGTATAAGAACGGGTCGATCCATTTACCAGTCACAATAAATAAAATTTTGAACACGGAAAAATCTCAAATTTTTCTCTCAAGATTCAAATTAGTTAAACTTGTTACCATAAATTAACCCAGAAGAAAAGAATAAAACTCGAAAACAGGGATACACGTGACTTTATTCGATAGTGGATCCTCAAAAATGTTCATGCTCGGGGTCAAATTTAGAAGAAACAAACCTGGCTATGTGTAAAAGACTGACCTCTGCATGAAATAACCCAGCAAGGATTGACAAAATAAATGAAATGTTAATTTTTTCCATTATGTAAATTCCTATCTGCATTTTAAAAAACGGTATTAGAATATTCTAGCTAATGAAATTTTTTTTTTTACTGCTGAACATAATTAATATTTTCTGGTAAATTAACTATAGTTATAAATGAAGAATATGGATTGAATTACCATGGCCATAAAATCCGGCAAGCACTGCGTGCGATATACGGAACCACTGGACTGCTGTTTCGACCTTATTAGGTCTCATCAGCAGTGTATACTGTAATATCCTAATCACTGAAGATCAAACCTATGACCACAGAATGCAGTCCCGAACCCCTACTACTGAGATATTGGTCCACAGTTTCTCAATGGTTAAGTAGAAAAAAAAATTTAAATTCGAAAACGTATGAAGAATATGGACTTGATATTTCTTAGCGAGGTTTAAAAGACTCTCCTCTCTTCTCTAATTTATAGAAGAATTTCTTTTCTTTTTTGCTTTTGATGTCAATTGACGACTGATTGATTCTTAAAGGCGTGCAAACGTACAATAGAATTAGTTTATTCCCAGAAATTCGGGAATTACACTCATTATACATTTAGATCTAAAAGATTTTATGTAGATGTTTCTTTAATAATTATACAAAATCAAGTATTTATACCGAATATATATAATTGTAGGGTTTCAAGTATGCTAATAATTATATAGTTTCAAATAATTATTTCTATCTAAAAATATTCAATTGTTTACACACTGTTACATGGTCTTAATCGGGCCATTGGCCTAATGAGTAGAGTGTTCGCCAATGGTCCGGGAGGCCGGGGTTCAATCCCAGGTCGCGTTATACCAAAAACTCAAAAAATGGTACTTGATTCCTCCTTGCAGCACACTCAGCATTATAAGGTACGTATCAAGGGTAAATTGGAGCAATCCAAGGAATGGAGTTGCGCACTTCCCTACACCTTGGTGTTGAATCTAATGAAAAGGGAGCCTTCAGGTTACTAAGGTCACCAACTCGCTTTACTATATTGTTGTAAGTAACTAATATTAATACTTAGTGAACAATTAACGGCATATCAACCTCCCTTGGATTATTCTATGCCTAGAGGTTAGGGAAATGCATTTTTGTACATTTATATTTTCATGTTGTTTTTAGAGGTTTTGCAAGCGATTATATGATATCAAGTATTCCTATCTAATACAAATAATTTGAAACTGAATTCTTCTTTGCTAGTACAGTTAGCGGTTTTATTTTCCGGAAACCAAAACCTCGTATATTCAAGGAGCCGTTCGAGCCTTGGAGTAGTTCACGAGAGCGGTAGTTAGGAGTTGATTGTTTGATATAGAGGGAAGCCTTGCCAAAATGGTGCTGGCTATCAGTTCGAGGAGTGTTTGGTCGTCGAAGGCTGTAGCAAGCAGTTGACCGTTCAACACAAAATGTGACAAAGAATAGACTAACACCCAAGTCTTCGTCTGCCGTCCATATTGCGATATTTAAGGTCGACTTGACTTTGTCTAAAGAACTAAGCGTCACACACAACGTTCTCAGGATCGTCTCAGAAAGAAAGTCGGTTGTAAAATTGTATTCATTTTAGTTTCTTTTCTTTCTTCTCTTTTTTTTTTTTTTTTTTTTTCTTTGTGGAACTGATGCGTGGCTGGTTTCGATTAAAACTGGCGACCGACATCTCTTTTAAAACAAACACAACGTGAGGGAAAGTGGGTTAACTGGTGAGACTAGACTGGCTGCTGATCGGTATTGCTACAGAGTCTAATAAGTCGGTGAGTGCTTTCAAGAACCAAATATTTTCAATCTGCTGTAAACTCGTGATTTAGAATGAAATTGCTTACAAGTAATCGGCAACGATACATGACGGGGAGTCTTCGACTTCTTAAGAAAAAAAGAAACAAGAATAAAAGAAAAACGAAGTAATACCATAATATTTTTTGAAGGGGAGGGGGTCTCTCCTAATTTATCTATTTATAGCTTTTCATCACGATATTTAACTCCTTCGTCCAAACAGTTCCCGCGGAGTAATGACTTAAGTTCTAACTTCTTTAGTGCTATTACGGTCACTTTTAGACTTATACTATTGGAAAGGGTATTAACCCTCCTATGCCCCTTGATATGGGTTAAATGGTATCACTGCAGTTCTTTTAGAAAAATGCCTTCGGCATTAAGTAACCCACGAAGGTTGATATGCCATTAAAAACAAAGAAACAAAACTCGTTTTTCATTCTACCGCCGTTTAGCTGGTAGTTACCGACTAGATTTAAACACATATCCCCAACTCTTATAACACCTTACCGATTATACTAGGATGTTAAACAAATAAGATTGGCTTTAATGGCATGTCAAACCGTCTAGGGTAATTGTAAGTCTAGAGGTAAGGGAATCATGATCATTTGTATGTAGTTATTTCTTAAGCAAGCAAAAATTTTATACTTCAGGATACAATCTGTTCCCAGTGGTCCTACTAGAATCTAGTAAAATATATCAGGGATCTCTCTCTCTCTCTCTCTCTCTCACACACACACACACACACAGACACACACACACACACAGACACACACACACACACATATCCGGTAACCTGGTCTGGTCGTAGGGTCGCAATTCATGTAATGTGTCTTGAATACAAATGCCTAGTGAAGCCCATCCCTCTCTAGGTCTACAATCGTTCTGAAATCAGAGCTTTCCTTCTCCTAGATCGGTTGCTATAATAAGTTTAAAAACCTATTCTGACCAACTATTTACCCATAGTTCGAGGTAGAATAATTGGATTCCTACCGGTCCAAAGGGTATTAGCGCAATGTGAAATACAAAGAACCTCGTTCAGGATTTAAATTCGAGTCGCCAGTTCCACTTGCTGGAAAGATAACAATTACGCTAACAGTGCATGCATAGAAATGAAAAATATGCCAGCATAACTACATCTAATTTTATGATCTACCACGAAAATATGTTGTTTTTTTAAAATCGCTGTCCCGTTTTTTCTTCCTTTTTGTTTTAATGTGTCATTCAATGCCAAAACCATTCTTGTAAAAGAAGTGGTACTGTTTCATTGGGGGATAAGAAGATTCATGCCTTTCCCAAGAGTATTTGTCCGAAAGTAAACATAATTGTGTGACTTGAGTTGAAACTTGCTTACTACGATGTTGCAATCGAGAACGTTAGTCGCTACAACACAGGGACTCTTTCCCTATTTAATCTTTGTGATTACCTCCACGCACTTTTGATGAAAAGGCGATATCTAAGAGATAATTATTCAAAGCTTGTAACAAAATTATCGTCCTAATCTTTGTGCAGTGCGTTATTAACTTAAAGTAGCTTAGATTTGGCTTAACTGATTGTTGTAGCAAAGCTAAATTAGCCAGCCTCCTCGCTTTTTGCGGGGAACCCCGGAGCCTGTTCTGGACTTCGGTCCGGAGCGTGGCTCTGCAAAAGGAACAATGGCAGACTTGGGGCCTTTTATTAGGCACCTAGTTTCGACTAGGCTACCCTCTGGTGGGCGAGCTGCACTTTTGTCTCTTTTGTCACCCATGTATGGCACTAGACCAAGCGTCTAGTTTAAGCCGTAAACTGGCATACGTGCCCGGACCCACATTTGGGTTCGTGAAACTGCTTGCCTCATCAGGCTCACATTGCACTAAGTGAGTCGATGAGCAGCATTGACCAGCAGGGTTCGAGTCTCGGCTCGTTCCCGACCTCCCCTCCCCTTCATCCCCACTTTAATCGGCCTTCGGGCTTTTGACCTTGTGTCAAGTCGTGTCTGGTGGGAGGCAGCGACAAATATATTTAGCCTGTCCAACTATTTACTTTGGTAGAAGCGACTGATTCATATAAACATCTTCGCCCATGATTGAAATTCAGATCACCTATTACATTTCGAAAGCGTTACAATTAGTGCGTTTCAATAAATTTCACGCATTATTGATTTCAGCAACTAGACTGCTGTTATATACCCTACCGGGGAACATTAATGGGTATGTCCCATTCCTCAGAAATACTTTAGACATTATCATTGTGAGTGGGGTGAGTTTTGCTAACTAAGTGGTCACCTAGCGAGTATTATATTTTGTTAATGTTATAAAGACTTCCATTTCATATACAGCCTTTGTTTTGGTTATTTCTCACTCAGTCACCTTTTTTGTTAGGTTACAAGTGCTCATTTTGACGATGTGTCATTCGCCAGAAGAAAGTTTTTCGAAAATATTGAAATAAAATTTATACGTGGCCACAATATAAATATGGTGATATTTGTGCTTGAAAAAAATGCTGAGAAGCTGAATTTCGATCGGGACCACTGGATTCTGATTGTGCAAAATTCGTGCACTATTGCATATCTATAATGTTTGGACTTACATATATATATATATATATATATATATATATATATATGTGTGTATGTGTGTGTGTATGTGTGTAGGTGTGTGTGTGTGTGTGTTCCGGTTTTAGAAATAGATATCAAAATGGTTATTACGGATTTATAAGCAATATTGTAGAGAGAACATTATCCAAATGATGTTGAAAAAGATGAGGTCACCGAAGTGCATGGCTGTTTCCATTATAACACAATTCTGACATCAATGGCAGTTTTGCAGAGATGCGTGGAATTAGGATTCGTCGTTGGTAACAAACTGGATGTTTTTTTTTGGGGGGAGGGGGGGTCTTCTTTTTTTCTATATGTTTTATGACTGGCACATTTAATAATTACAAGTGAAAAGCCACTTTGAATAAAGGAATATTTATTTGAGTTATGAGGCAAACAAATTCAAAAGAAAGACACATTTCTTTGCTATGCACGCACGCAAGTATTAGTATGAAAGCACAATGCCGCCAAAGCACGGTGTCATCATGTACAGCTGGTGGGTGGTGTGGTGACCGCTTAATGACCCTAATGTTGTCCGGGGCGGAGTAAGAAAGTGTGTCACCGAATAATAATAATAATAATAATAATAATAATAATAATAATAATAATAATAATAATAATAAAGCAAATTGAATTACCATCATTTTCCTGGTCATGGTAATTCAATTTACAATACAATTCCTCTTCAAAAAAAAAAAAAGAAAAAAAGAAAGAAAATCTACAAATAATAAAGAACTTGCAAAGGTGCAAAGTAAACAAAATACCCTCCCCCGTTAACTCAGCCCGGAAGATAGACGTCAAAAACAGCACCTACGAGCTAGGAAGAGAGAGTAAGACACACAAACTAGCAGATCAATGAGAGACACGGGTGTCACCACCTCCCTACTCCTCGGGAAAGAACGGAGTCAAAGATTGGGGATGAAAATACTTTCAACTCAGGGTTGTTGTTGTTGTTGATGATGTTCTTCTTCTTCTTCTTTTTCTTCTTCTTCTTCTTCTTCTTCTTCTAGTCTTTATATTATAGATTCCTTTTACTTCCTGCCCCTCATCCTTGTTCTTGTTGCTATTGCTGTTGTTCTTGTAATTGTTACTCTTCGTCTTCTTCTCAACCCAGCCTTCTTCTTCTTCTTCTTCTTCTTCTTCTTCTTCTTCTTCTTCTTCTTCTTCTTCTTTATCGGCTGTCTTTTCCACTCAGAGACGTTTTGATAAAGCCATGTTTGTAAACATTTTTTTTTCTTCTAAAACATGCTTCTTAATACATATAACACATTCTACGGTAAATTTCACATGGTTTGCACATTTCTGCTACCAAACTCTGAAGCAGTGTTTGATTTTGAATTGCCTCAAAAAATATTTTTGCGAAATTAAAATTATTTTTGCTATAAACCAATCCCAAAAAATGCAGTCTACATTCATGGAAAAATAACTATTTGACGTTTTAAAAAAAATCTCTATTTATCGAATGACTCTCAAATATATATATATATATATATATATATATATATATATATATATATATATATTATCATCCACAGACAGACCCGTTTCGTTCTATCAGAACTCTTCAGTGTGGCTAGACTGGCTAGATTCCCGAAGCTGGGATCGAAACCCGTTTACCGACCCGTTTCGTTCTATCAGAACTCTTCAGTGTGGCTAGTATATATATATATATATATATATATATATCACCAAGTCGTGCTGATAACACTGTGTACATTGACTCTCTTTCTCTCTCTCTCTCTCTCTCTCTCTCTCTCTCTCTCTCTCTCTCTCTCTATCTATCTATCTATCTTTCATGCCAAGTCCACACAGAGTTGACAAGTGTCAATTTTTCTAGTTATCTAAAACTGGTGTTTGGTTTGGTTTCTTTGTTTAATGGCATATCAACTCTTTTTAGGTTATTTAATGCCAAAGCCATTCTCCTAGAAGAACAGTAGTGGTACTATTTAACCCATAGCTGGGAGGATAAGGGGGTTCATACTTTTCCCAAGGGTATTTGCCCGAAAGTGAACGTAATAGCGCGACTGGAGTACGAACTCGCGTACTACGATTCCACAGTCCATCGCTTTAACCATTACACCACGAGGACACCCCCTGGTGTGTCCATGTGTAGGAGTGCATAAGAGAATGTTGTTTATAAGTTCGTCCTTACTTTTCCAGCAGTGTTTGTTTGACCTGGGTGGTTTGAGAGATGGGAGGTAAGTGGGCGTCCAACCGCTGTTTTCTGGGCTGCTGCTTCTAGGAATTGTCCAAAACATCAGGTAGCGTTCTTGTGCAGTCCTCATCTAGCTTTCCCTCCATCCTTCATTTTGTTAGAGACCAAGTACTTATAAATAAATAGTCATATTTTATATTTATTCATTTGCTATGATCTTTTTTGTTTTGTTTTTTTGTTTATTTGTTAGCTTGGGTTTATGGCATATCAACCCTTGTAGGTAATTTAATGCCAAATCCATTTTTATACGAATAAACAGTTCTATTTCAAACAATTCAGTTTAGCATAAGTACACTGTTCAGTTGTCAAAAACATTTCTATTTCAAGCAATTCAGTTTAGTCAAATAGTTCTAATTCAGCCAATTCATTTTAGAATAAGAAAAGATTTTGTTTACACACAGTTAAAAGTCAAAACAGTTTTATATTAAACACTTCAGTTTAGTGTAAGTACAGTTTCAATGTCAAAAACAGTTTCATTTGAAACGGTTTTTCAAAACAGTTTTATTTCAGATAATTCAGTTTAGCATAAGTATACAGTTTAATTGTCAAAAACATTTCTATTTCAAGCTATTCAGTTTAGTCAAACAGTTCTAATTCGAAACAATTTAGTTTAGTATAAGTATACTTTTTATTTACACCGTTAAATGTCAAAACAGTTCTATTTCAAGTAATTCAGTTTAGCATAAGTATGCATATTAGTTCTATTTAACCCATAGAGAGAGCCCTATCAAGTGCTACCACTACAGGCCAGAGTAGACCTTGGAGCGATGGCAATGAAGGGGTGCTCCACATTCCCCAAAGCACGATCTTCCTTTGTGTGGTAGATAGGAAAATTGTTTTTTACCATGTTAATTACAATTATGATCATCATCATCATCGAGTCATGATGTCAGCACGGAGTTCCTCAACTCTTTCTCACTATCTGTCCCAATCATCCATGGCTCCTGGTTGGTTTTCTGGAAGGCATCCAGTGTCCATACGGAACTGATGTACGTAAGTCTTCGCTAGTCAGCCAACAATGGCGCGTCAACGTGTAGAAGTCTTTAACAGAATGTCGCTTATGAGTTCGTTCTTACTTCTCGAACAGTGCCCCGCATGTCTTGTTCTTACTTACATGGTTTGAGTTGGTGGCCGTACAAATGCTGTTTTGTGGGGTGCTGTTTCCAGATTTGTTCAAAACAGCATATAGCATTCTTATATGGTTCCCATCTAGGTTTTTATCCATTCGTCTGGTTAGCGTCCATGTGGAGCATCCTTGCAATAGTATTGTCACAGCCAGAGCTTAGAAGAAATTCCATTCCCAAGTTCAAATCTTGAACAAAGCAGTTGGCATTTCAACTTCCCGTTAACGCATTTGAGAAGGAGATGAATTCATCAGTCTTCCAGTTATGGTTAAATTCTAGGGTGGAATAGGTTCTATAGCTTTGGCTAGGCAACCAACCTCGGAGAAGGAAAACTCTGAATTCAAACCAGCTTTACTTCGCTTAAAAATTTGTCTTGTCTTATCCTGTCCGAGGCAGAGGGGTTGGGTTAAATATATACCTTAGAGATAATCAATTACAATTTTGAGTTTTAGTTCAGCTTGGACACCGACCGCCCCCGTCACTGGCTTCGTTCCCGGAATTACAACTATTAAGAATCCCAATTATCAATCATGGTATGAACCAGATATCGTTTTTGTGTAAAGCACCTGTTATCGAATAGTACTTCGCAAGATATTTTTAATTTAGTATTTGGGATAGAGTAGCTATATGTTTTCTCTTCTTTTTTTTTTTTTTTTTTTTTTTTTTTAATTCTCGGCCTTTCAGTAACAATTTCCCACCGAGACACGCCTTGCATTCTTCACGGGTCAGGAACGAAATAGAGCAAAAAAAGAACTGTCCCTCAAACAATAATGACAGGCAACATTAAATGTCAGATCAAAGTGAAAATGCTGCGGCATTTTTTTTCTTTTTTTTTTTTGTATGTATTTTCCCTAAAGTAATTCCTATAATTTTACTGCAATTATTAACAATTCATTTTTTGAGATAGTGTTTGATTTTTCAGGAATTTGATATTTTCCTTATATTTAGTAGCAAATTCGCTGCATGAAGCTTCGTGACATGCTTGCTACGCTCATACCCTTGTCCGCTTTGCAACCTCAGTACATAGTATTTGAAATATTGTCATATAATCTCTTAGACATTGTCTCTTCACAAAACGTAGACCGATATTATCTTTAGCCTCGAAAAATTAAGTTTATTCTCGATTTTCTATGATTAAATTTCAGACAGAAAGGAGAGATACCATAGGTTTGACTAATCAAAGCTTGTTCGTTTGGTATGCATCAGCCTGATCTTACTTGTAACCCATTATTCATATTTTACCTTAGAGCACTTAGATCTTATATCTTTCCTAGTGGGTAAAGTGTTCGCCGGGAGACCTGGGTTCAATCCCAGGTCGAGTCATACCAAAGACTTTAAAAATGGTACTTGATACCTCCTTGCTTAACAATCAGCAATATAAAGTACGTATTAAGGGTAAAGTGGAGCAATCCAGGAAAAGGAGTAGCGCCCTCCCCAACACCTTGGTGTCGTAGCTATTAAAAAGAGAGCCTTCTGGTCGCCCTCGACTAAAGGGAGACAACTTACTTATTACATTATTACTGATTCGAATCATATATTGAATAAAATTTTCCGTCTGAAGTATTAACTGCTAGTTTGTACTTTTTACCTTTTTACTAATTTATTTATCCTTTCAGAGTAGATGACTGACCTATTAAGAAGAAAAAAAGTTACGAAATTTTCCCTGGTGGAATAAGCCGCTTTTTATATTGACTACACAAGTGTAATTCAGCAAAAACGGCACAGAATAATAAGAGTTCTATTAAAGTAGTACACCTAAAATTCTGTGATTTAGAGAATCAAGGAATTTCTAATCCAATTTATTAATGAATGATAATTTTCTGGATTTTCGTTTTGTGGGGTCTCCGTTCGCGCTGAACGTCACTTTTTAATTATCCAAAACATTGATTTGACGGAGATAAATAACTACGAAAAACTAAACACAATCCTTCACACCTTCCTAAATAGAAGCATCAGCATCATCATGGACCGGGTCGTCTAGCAAAATATAGAATTAGGAAAAGATGTATAAAAGTAATATCTCCCCTTTTTAAAGGGGTAACAGCAAACCCCTCCCTAAAAAAGCTGTGTCCTACGTATGACACTAAATTACATGTGATGGTGAATATCGAGTCGCGGAGGTCTAGGGAGTGTAGAGTACTCCTTTTTTACCATTACTCCCTGGTTCATTCAGAGCGGGAAGGCCGGTTTCGGTTCCATCTATAGGTCTAATAGATCTGTTTAAAAATTATTCGTAATCGTAAAAATTAATCGCATTAAAAATTACTTGTATTATATCGCATAACTGTGTTCAAAATATTTGTATTAAGAAAAGTTCCTTGTGGCTATAATTGTTTTCTAAGTATTGTTATTGTTTCTAACTTGAAACCTCATTACTGAGTAAACAAAGAATTATTACTAATTATTGATAGTTGTTTGAAACCAAATAATTGGGTATGAATAATCAGTGTGAGATAAGAATATTTGAAAACATACAACTATAAATTATTTATATTAGATAGGAATACTTGATACCATATTACATACTTACCTGGCTTTAGCTGGACCGTCTGGCATTCGTGCCGGATGGGATATCGAAATCAATTGCAGATTCGAGGCCGAAAGGCCTCCAGTTTCGGGTGGGCGAGCTTCGGGTGGGCGAGCTGCAACACTGACACCTTTGTTCCCTATGTATAGCACTAGACTTTGCATCCGTGCCAGGACCAAGATTTGGGTTCGTGAAACTGCTTGGCTCATTAGACCCACATTGCACTTAGTGGGTCAATGAGCAGCATAGACCAGCAGGGTTCGAGTCTCGGCTCGTGCCCGACCTTCCCCTCCCCTAAATCCCCATTATAATCGGCCTTCAGGTTATTGACCTTGTGTCAAGTCCTGTCTGGTGGAAGGCAGTGACAAATATCATACATGATACCATATTACTGTGTTCAAATGATTTGCATTAAGAATAGTTATTTGAAGTTATTATTGTTTGCTAAGGATTTTTATTATACGATTTTTTTACACCAGCGTTAGCTGATGGTCTTTCACAGGAGTCTGAGTAACAGCAAGTTTCCTCAAATCTCCTGGACTCTTCCCAGTCTAGTCTCTTCATGTCTAGTCTTATGCTATTTTTGCGCTAATTTGCGGTATTCGCTTATTATGGGATTAATCGCTTCGTCTCTATCACCACATAAACAACACTTTAATTTTGTTGTGTCTGACCTATTTTGCTTTAATATAGTTGGACTATTATTATTATTAATTACTCATTAGAGTTTTTCGCATCAGCGTTAGCTGATGGTTTTTCACTGGAGTCTGAGTGACAGCAAGTCTCCTCAAGTCTCCAGGACTCTTCTAAGTATTCTGGCTGTTCTCAATAATGTAGTAGTTTGGATGGTTTCCAATCGTCCACCAACTTCTGAGTCTTCCAGTCCCTTTAGTAATCCTTTAGTTACTGTTCCAAATGCACCAATTACAATTGGTATAATTATCACCAGCATGTTCCATAGTTTTTTCAATTCCCTAGCAAATTCGAGGTACTTATTCTTCTTTTCACATTCTTTCAGTTTTATTCTGTGGTCAGCCGGGACAACAAAGTCGACAATTTTGCAAGTTCTCTTTTTTTTTGTAGATTATCATTTGGTCTGGTCTTCTGGCTGAGATTAGCTGATCCGTGTGTATGTCAAAGTCCCATAGGAGTTTATGCGTGTTATTTTCTAGCACAGGTGCTGGGTTGTGCATATACCATTTGTTTGTATAGTCAAATTTGAGTTTCTTGCACATCTCACAGTCAATCACCTTGCTGACCCAATCGTGTCTAGTCTTATATTCCTTCGCTTATTATGAGATTGATAGTTTCATCTCTGTCACCGCATAGTCTACATTTGCTATTTTGTTGCGTCTTATCTATTCTCGCTTTGATATGATTGGTTCTTATGGCGTTGTTTTGTGCTGCTGTTAGGAGATATTCTGTTTCTCTCTTAAAGTTTCCTTTTCTTAGCCATGTCCAGGTTTTGTCATGTGAGATGTTGTTTATTAGTCATTTAAAACGTCCATAGAGTTGCTTTCCTTCCCATTTTTGTTTCCTAGTTCTGTTGTCCATCGTGTTATCATTATCGTTTCTGGTGGCTGTAATCAGTCCTCCATCGTGTTTTTGTATATAGTCTTCGAGTCGTTGTATCCATGCGTCAACGCTGTCTTTAATGCTGGCAAGTCCTCTTCCTCCCTCTTTTCTTGAAACATATAGTCTGTCAACGTCGTCTCTGGGACGTAATGCCTTATGCATGGTCATTAGTTTTCTTGTTCTTTGGTCCATTTGTTTAAATTCGTCTCTGGTCAACTTGAGAAAGGGTCCGGAATATCTAACGAGGGGTACAGCCCAGGTATTTATTCCTTTGATAAGGTTTCTGCAAAAGAGTTTTGTCTCGAGTAGTTTTCTAGTTCTCCTGGGATATTCTTTTTGAATTTTGTCTTTCATTTCCGCTTATTTGATGGTGTCAGCCTCCAAGATGCCCAAGTATTTGTAGGTTTCGTTTTCTGCTAGCGTTCTAATCTTGTCTTGATTTGGTAGTTCCATTCCGTCAGTTAGATGTCGTTTGCCACTTTTCATTACATGCATTGCACATTTTTCTATGCCAAATTCCATTCCTATGTCCAGACTGTATATTCTAACTGCGTGCATTAGAGTTTCCAGTTCTTTTTCATTTTTTGCAAATAGTTTGATGTCATCCATGTACATTAGGTGATTGATTTTTTTCCTGCGATCTACTAAGTTTGTATCCACCTGTGCATTTTCTAAGTATGTGGTTAAGTGACATCAGAGCAATTATGAATAGTAAGGGTAATAGTGCATCTCCTCGGAAAATACCTCTTTAGATCTTTGCTTCAGCATTATTATTATAATTATTATTATTTACTCCTTGAGAGTTTTTCACATCAGTGTTAGCAGATGGTTTTTCAGTGCAGTTAAAGTGACAGCAAGTCTCCTCAAGTCTCTAGGACCCTTCTCAGTATTCTGACCGTTCTCAATAATGTTGTAGTTTGGATGGTCTCCAATCGTCCTCTTATTTCCAAGTCCTCCAGTCCCTTTAATAATCCTTTGGTGACTCTACCAAAAGCACCAATCATGATTGGTATAATTGTCACTTTCATGTTCCCTAGTTTTTTCAATTCCCTAGTAAGGTCAAGGTACTTATCCTTCTTTTCGCTTTCTTTCTGTTTTATTCTGCGGTCAGCCGGGACAGCTAAGTCCCAAATTTTGCAAGTTCTCCTTTTTTCTTTTCTTTTTTTTTTTTTTTTTTTTTTCGTTGATTATTATAGGGTCTGGTCTCCTGGCCGAAATTGGGTTCTCCGTTTGTATGTCAAAGTCCCATAGGAGTTTATGCCTGTCATTCTCCAGGACTGATGTTAGATTGTGCATATACCATTTGTTCGTATAAGCAACTTGCACAACTCCCAATGGATCATCTTACCCACCCAGTCATGTCTAGTCTTATACTCCTTCTGTGCTAATTAGCTGCATTCACTTATTATGTGATTGATCGTTTCGTCTCCATCACCACAAAACCTACATTTGCAATTATTATTATTATTATTATTATTATTATTATTATTATTTACTTGGCACCATACAATTGCTTGCATATTGTTCATATTAGATAAGAATGTTTGAAATAATATAACTGGGTGCAAACAAATAAAACAGATATTGCTGCTTTAAAAGAAAGCAAAAAGATAGACAAATACTTAGACTTTGCCAGAGAACTGAAAAAGCTGTGGGACATGAGGGTGACGGTGATAACAATTGTAGTTGATGCACTTGGAACGGTCCCAAATGGCTTGAACGAAAGACTGAAGGAATTGAAAATCAGAGGAAGAATAACCAGAAGAGGCTTGGAGACCTGAGGAATTTAGTCACTCTGAATTCATTAAAAGACCCCGCGCTAACGCTGGTGTGAAAAACTTACAATGAGTATAATAATAATAATAATAATAATAATAATAATAATAATAATAATAAAGAAGGATAAGTACCCCGACCTTGCTAGGGAATTAAAAAAACTGTGGAACATGCAGGTAACAATTTTACCAATTGTAATTGGTGCGTTTGGAACAGTAACTAAAGGATTAGTAAAGGGACTAGAGGACTTGGAAGTTGACGGACGGGTGGAGACCATCCAAACGACAGCATTATTGAAAACGGCCAGAATACTGAGAAGAGTCCTGGAGACTTGCGGAGACTTTCTGTCACTCAAACTCCAGTGAAAAACCATCGGCTAACGCTGATGTAAAAAGCTCTAATGAGTGAATAACAATAATAATAAAAAAAAATCCTGTTGATACATGATATAAACAGTAGTTGGTGTGCTTGGAACGGTTCCAAAAGGCGTGGAAAAAAGATTGAAATTATTTAAAATCAGAAGAATGGAGGCCATCCAGACTGCAGCATTTTTTAGGTAAATTACATAACCCACCAAGGCTGATATGCTATTAAACAAAGAAACCAAACCAAACCTACCTAAATCATATATATTAGTTGGCCAACCGTAGTCGAGGGCGACCCAAAGGCTTCCTTTTCATTAGCTACAACACCAAAGTGTAGGGAAGGACACTACTCCTTTCCCTGGATTGATCCACTTACCCTTGATCTGTTTCTTATAATATTGAAAGATAAGCAAGGTGGCATCAAGTTCCATTTTTTGAGTATTTGATATGATTCGACCTGAGATTTAACCCCAGTTTGAACCTCAGATGTGATACTTTGTCACAATCAAATATATTTTTATCATTACCAATATTTATGCCGACTATTCTTATTCTTAACCCACTCATTGGCCTAGTGGGTAGAGTGTTTGCCAATGGTCCGGGAGACCTGGGTTCAATCCCAGGTCGCGTCATACCAAAGACTTTAAAAATGGTACTTGATTCTTCCTTGCTAAATAATCAACAATATAAGGTAAGCATCAAGGGTAAAGTGGAGCAATCCAGGGAAAGGATTAATACCCTCCCCTACACCTTGGTGTAGTAGTTATTGAAAAAGGAGCCTTCTGGTCGCCCTCGACTAAGGTCGCCAACTTTATTTGTACTAAATTGGAACAATTGAAACCATATGACGTTGTGCAAATATTTTGTATTAGATAGGAATACTTGATACTATATGACTATGTGCAAACAAATGATAATGATAGTCAAATGAGTGTGATTAAAAATGATTGAAATTTAACCGTGAAAATATGAATTGTCATCAATTATTTACAAATTAAGCAAATTTCGGCATTAAATAGCCCATAGATAGTTGATATAGCGTTAAACAAACAAGCCAAGCCAAACAAACTGTAAAAATGTAAAAATATAACGTAATATAAAATGAAAAATATTTTTAAAATAGACTGTTGCAACTTATGTCAACACACACACACACACACACACACACACACATGAATACATACGTGTGTTTGCGCATGTCTCGGCAGTATTTTCTCTTTTAAACTATTTCATTAAATAGAACAGTCACTTTCTATCTGTTTATTCTATCCTCCTCCGTTTAAGTTTTCCAACGAGTCTTTTAACTCTTGGATGGAATGAATTTAGGAGGGCGCCATATGTTTCCCAGGTACTTTCCGGCCCAACTGGAGTCATCTTCGAGGGTGCGAATATTTGTAGAAGAACAGCTGTGATACTTTTTAGCCCATAGCTGGATTGATAAGGGGGTTCATACCTTTCCAAATGGTTTTAATTCAATATAGCGCGACTGAAGTTCGAACTCGCTTACTTCGAGGCCATGAAAACTGCCTCTCTCCTATAATTTTGCAACGTAGATCCATTTATTTGGCCAGTTGACTGGGGCTGTAGAATATACCGATTGCACCACTACTGAGGAGTAAGACCCCCCCCCCCAACGAGTGTCCTGATATGACACTAAACAATTTGATGGTGAAGTTCCAGTGACGCTGAAGTTTTGGAGAATGCAGAGCACCCCTTCATTGCCATTGCTCCCGGGTCCATTCTGGCCCGGAGTGTGAGCACCTGATAGAGCCCTATCTATGGGTTAAATAGAACTAAACCGCGTACTTATGCTAAACTGAATTGTTTAAATTAGAACTGCTTGACTAAACTGAATAGCTTGAAATAGAAATATTTTTCACATTTAAACTGCGTACTTACGTTTAAACTGCGTGCTTATGCTAAGCTGAATTATTTGAAATGGAACTGTTTTTGATATTGAAACTGTACTTAAGCTAAACTGAATTGTTTAATATATAACTGTTTTGACATTTCACTGTGGGTAATCAAAAACTATACTTATACTTAACTGAATTGGTTGAATTAGAACTGTTTGACTAAAGCAAATAGTTTGAAATAGAAATGTTTTTGACAATTAAACTGTAAACTCATGCTAAACTGAATTATTTGAAATAGAACTGTTTATTTGTATAAAAATGGATTTGGCATTAAATAAGCTACACAGGTTGATATGCCATAAAACCCAAACACCCAAACCAAACTTCCGTTAATAGAAATATTCGTGTGTAAACACTTCATGACAAAGGTCACAGGGTCCAATATATTAACCTACTTTTTCTGATTTTCAGTTTTTATGCACTTACATACATAAATATGTGTGAATTCATAAAACTCTACATTTGTTAAACTAGTACCGACGAAAATTATAAAGAAAAAAAAATAACAACATTTATGAACTGTTCACATCCACTACTACGCATACACACGAACACACATAAAAAGTACAGAAGTGTGTGGATGCATTCTAGGATTATTAATACAACGTAAGCGAAGAATAGTACATATTTCCTATTAATCCAAAGATGTAGAGAAAAGTTCTCAGCTAAACCAATTAATGAATGACTTTAGTTCATTTATTACCGAGTGTATTACGTGGAATGACATTTTTTCTTAATTATTCTCTTTTGGGTCGGATCTAGAATTTTTCATCATCCGATTCGTACGTATATATACGCGCGTGCGTAATCTGTTTGTATCTCAAATCCCAGAGAACTTTGTGCTTCTAATTTTTCAGGATAGATTCTCGGTGGTGCATCTACCATTTGTTCGTATGGCCGAATTTCATTTTCTTGCTCAATTCCCAGTAAACCACCTTCCCAACATAGTCAGGTCTAGCCTTATACTATTTTTGCACTAATTATGATATATATATATATATATATATATATATATATATATATATATATATATGGCCCTCGCGTATATATATATATATATATATATATATATATATATATAGCCAAATTTCATTTTCTTGTTCAATTCCCTGTGGACCATCTTCCCAACACAGCCATGTCTTCTCTAATATTATTTTTGCGCTAATTATGATATACATATATATATATATATGACCCTCGTGTATATATATATATATATACCAAGATCATTCAATAAATGATATGGGGGATTTTTCGAGAAAAAAATTCTTTTCTTTATAATTTTTTTCCATTAATGTAATCTCTGCGTTGTTTGAAATTGGCTTATTGCAAAAAAGTATTTGTCTTGAGGCTATTCAAAATGCCGGAAAACACAACACAGAGATTCAGGCTTAAACAGAGACCTGTCATCAAAATTTCGGCGACTGAAACGTGCAAACCATGTGAAATTTACAGAAGAATGTACTATGTATACGGAGAACTATGTTTTAATTAAAATGTGGACAAATGGACAGAACTAGAATTTGCCTAAGTGAAAAAGACAGTCCATGAAGTGGAAACACATTGACTTTTTGGTAAAGAAAATGTTCGGGGCGCAGCGGACAGTAAACAAGGTCATGCTGACCTTCTGTGACACGAAAGGACTCATCACAATTGATTTCCTTGGAAAAAGTGCAGCAATAAACAATGCTCTCTATTGTCAACTCCTAAAGCAATAGTCACCTTATTTGTTGAATGACATACACACACAGACACCCCAACACATCATCATCATCATCATCATGTCGTGTGTCCTCGTGGTGTAATGGTTAAAGCGATGAACTGCGGAATCGTAGTACGCGAGTTCGTACTCCAGTCGCACTATTACGTTCACTTTCGGGCAAATACCCTTGGGAAAGGTATGAACCCCCTTATTCTCCCTCCAGCTATGGGTAAATAGTAGGACGGACTAGGTTCTTCAGTCTTGGTTAGGCAACTAGTCTAGGAGAAGGAAAACTCTGAATTCAAAACCTGTTAAACTCCGCTTAAAAAGTGACCTTGTGTCATATCCTGCCCGAGCGGAGGGGTTGGGTAATTAGTATCATCATCATGTCGTGCTGGTAGCACGGATATCCCTGACCCTCTCTCGCCACTTTTCCCTATCGTTCATCGCCTCAGGCAGGTGTTCTGGACAACATCTCGTATCCTCACATAGTTGCTGAATGTATGTTCGTGCTGGTCGTCCTGCTTTTGCACGGCCATGTGTGGGGGTCCACAAGAGTACATCACTTATGAGTTCGTCCCTGCTTCTCCAGCAGTGTCCTGCACGTCTGGTTCGTCTAACTTGAATAGTTTTCGTGATAGGAGGCAGGTGGCCGTACAGTTGGTGTCTTGTGGAGTGTTGCCGCCAGGACTTGTTCAAAATTGCTCGCAGCATTCTTGTGTAATTGCCGTCTAGCTTCTTCTCCAGCCGTTTTGTTAGCGTCCATGTAGTGCATCCATATAGCAGTATCGATGTGACCGCTGCCTGGAAGAAACTGCGTTTCATTTTATCGGTTACGTCTGATTTCCATATAATCGATAGCCTATTGATAGCTTTCGTTAACCTCGTGTCGATGTCCTTTTCGGTTGATGCGACGCTGCTTCCTAGGAAAGTGAATTTGTCTACTAGTTTAAGTGGGGTTCCGTCAAGAGTGGAAATGTCACCCGTTTGATTATAGCACATATATTCCGTTTTGTGTGCTTTGACATAGAGGCCTATGCCTGCGGCTGCTCGTTCCAAACTATGCAGTAGTGTTTCGGCTTGGTTGGGTGTATTTGCCAGTATCGCTATGTCATCTGCGTAGTCGGCGTCGGTAATTGTTTTTGCGGGGTACCTTCTGCTTCTTTTCTTTGTCAGCTCGAAGCCGTTCTCTCTGATTTTGTCAATCGATGTTCTAAGTACGTAGTCTAGACAAATGATAAAGAGGTATGGAGCTACTGTGTCCCCTTGTAGTACTCCTGCTACAATGTCGAAGTATTCTGTGTCTCCATCTGGTGATCGTACTTTTACTTTGGTGTTTCTATAGAGAATCGTTATTGCTGCTACGGTTTCTTTAGGTATGCCGTATTCTAGTAGGATTTGTTCCATCTTTCCTCTGTGAATGGAATCGAAGGCCTTGGTAAAGTCGACAAATATTAATGTCGCTTGTAGGTTTTTTTGCCCGCACACCTTCAAGGATTCTATGGATGGTTAATATTTGTGAGGTCGTGGATCTATTTCTTCGGAAGCCATTTTGGTTTTTCCAAAATATGTTGTCGATTTTGGGTTCTGTGCGGTTTCGTAGTAGGGCATTGTAGATTTTGGCTACTATGGATGTAAGTGTTATGCCTCGGTAGTTTTTGGCTAATCCGAGGTCACCCTTTTTAGGGAAGGGGAGGATGCATCCCTTCATCCATCTATCTATCGGATTTTGATTGTATACTGCGTTGCAGTATCGGAGCAGTATGTCGTCGAATTGTCTGGTCTTCCATACTTTACTTGCTTTAGTGGACCTATGTACACTAAGGAGCAGAAGATTTGACTGTCACAACTCTTTACGAGATACTAAGCATTATACAAAAACAGCGAAGTATTTATTTTTTAGGTTAGGTTAGATTATTTGATTTAATGGTATATCAACCCTTCACGGTTATCTAATGCTAAATCATATATATATATATATATATATAAATGGTATGTAACTTTATCTTTAAACGAATTAGAGCTCATGAAGGGTTTCTAGTAAATGAGTAATAGTTCTATTTTACACATAGATGGGGCCCTAACAGGTACTCTCACTCCGGATCAAAGTGGACCTGGGAGTAATCGCAATGAAAGGTTATCCTTCATTGCCCAAGCTACAAAACTGGAGCCTCCCTATCAGATGGTTAAGTGTCATACTCAGGACACCTGTTCAAGGAGGGTGGTGTCTTACTTTTCTTCAGAGATGCAGTCGGCGTATTCTGCTGCCCTAGTCGAGTGGACGATTTATTTTTTTTTATTTTACATAGCAAATATTAAACATATAAATTGTGATTTTTTAAATTTTTATTTCCAGGTTTCAGCTGAAGATTCTATCGATGAAATCATTTCTTCCGCAGCAAATTCCAGTAAGTCTTTTGTGGAACTATTTTCTCACTAAATGCAGTTCATTGTAGGTTTATATACCAGTCTATCATATTTAGCAACCCCTCCGCTCGGGCAGGATATGACACAAGGTCAATTTTTTAAGCGGAGTTTAACAGGTTTGACCTCAGAGTTTTCCTTCTCCTAGACTTGTTGCCTCACCAAGGCTGAAGAACCTAGTCTGCCCTACTATTTACCCATAGCTGGAGGGAGAATAATTGGATTCATACCTTTCCCAAGGGTAATGCAATCAGTCAGGTCCAGGATTTGAACTCATGTCACCGTGTCCATATCCTGTGACGATAACCACTACACCACGGGCACCTCCTTTATATATCAGTCTATAAACAGAAAAAAAAACAGTATCGTGTTCAACCGGCAAGGCTTAATCCTACATTCCAACTAAATTTTGTGATTTAGTTCCCTGCTTAAAAAATTGACCTTGTATCGCATCTTATTTTTGGTGAGGCGGGGTCGGATAAACACATATAAGAAAGTTTGAAAACGTTCGTCATAAGAAATTGTCATTTGCATACTGAGTTAGTTGTAATAAAGTTTCAACTTGGAAACCAAGTCTCGTCTGGAAGATATTATCTCATCAAAAATTATTAGCTCTTTTGCTGTTGTTGTTTAGTCTCGCATACAGGCTTTACGATACCCACTGTTGTTAAATGGTCACTCGCTTAGATACTGAGCAGGTTCATCGTTGCTAAAATTCGTTGATCTTGCTATAAACCGTGCTCTTACAGTGACTTGATCGTAAGTTTGAAGGCCTACTCTTGCTATTTCAACACTAAGTGCCTTATTGATATAATTTTCTCTTTGTTTATTCAAACTTTCAGTTAATTTCAAAACTTTATTTCAGGTGAAGAATTTGCCTTTATAAGAAACGGGGAAGATTTCTTTATCAAGACAGAACTTGATATGCTCTTTACCAAAGAACAATGGAATGAAAGGGCCCTAATGTAAGTATTATTTTCTTTCTATATTTAAAAATAAAAGCCTCCTTTAGATTGTTATTACATCCAGTCTCTTCCAAGTTAACATTAATTAAAAAAGCTGTTCAAGTTAAAATTAACTTTAAAAAATATTTCAATATCCGCTGCTAAAATTAGATGTAGGGGATGTATCAGAAAAAAAAATTATAATCTAATTTTGAAATGACCACCAAAAGTGCGCATATCGAAAAACGTATTAAATCGTTCACGAAATTTACATTTGTTTGAATTTCTCATTAAAATTTTAATGAATAAAACCTCCTTTGTTTCAGTTGTCGATATGAGGGTCATTCAAGAAGTTCTAAGTCTCAGCTAGATTTTTTATTTGTTGCCCACCTCTAATTTTTGTATGAGCCTCTCTTGCACAGAAATTAAAACAGAAATCTGAACTAATTTTTCTAGTTTTAAAAGTGCTAATGTGTTGCCAGAACAAAAATGTTCAGTAATCGATCTTCTTTCTGGGTGAGGATTAGAACCACTTGAATGAACCTCGTAAGTAGTAATTCAAGTAGAGGTAATTTCAAAATGAAAAGATATTGATTTTTCAGAAATACCCTGTACTTTTAGAATTTTTGGTATATCTGAAGAAATATTTTTATTAAGATTAATAAGAGAAAAGTTCAAGTTAGCAATTGCATAAGGGTATTGCGTATCTTCCACCGGTACAAGTTATCAGCGTTCAAGCAGAAATAAAGGTCAAGACTTTAAATACTGATTTTCCAGGCAAGCAGTAAGATTGAAGCAAGACAATCTTTCTGTCACTATTGTGACGTTGCATAAATAATTAACCCAGGGCGAGAGTCCATTTTATGCGGATGTGACGTCGAGGGCAGTCTGGCACTTGACACTCCGCAAAATAAGTCCTAGTCAAGACTCCTATTTCGGGCATATGGTAAACCGGCAAATAATGTGAAGGTTAATTTGGGGCTAGACTGATCTCAGACGCTGGTAAGGGAGTTGCAGTTCACTTTCATATACACCACCAAATCCTTTGTCTTCCTACCCCTTCAGATAGCGGAAGAACGAGCTTCTGGGTAAGAGAAGTATTAACTGTAGTCAAATTTCCAAAATTCCCTTGTAATGTTTTAAGGTGGCAATAAGAGGTTTAGCGAGAATTAATGAAAGTGATACGACGCTGAAACAGAAAAAAGAAGACGAATCGATAGAGGAAATAACACAACCAAAAGATTTCAACACAAGGGTGCATTTAAAATACAACAAACCTTTGATAGGCGACGACCAGAGAAATAATGATGAGATTTCAGAAACAGTTCTTTTACCTTTCTCTTTTTTTTTTTTTTTTTTTTTTTTTTTACAATATAACAAAATGTTAAGTCAACAGGAAAGCATCAAACGGAAATGTCTCTCAACAGTCCTTTCTTCTTCTTTCTCTTTTTTTTTCTTTCTTTCTTTTTTCTCTAACTTGAAGTCGCCGGACTGAAGCATGTAACAAAGTTCATTCACTAATTTAACTATTGATAAAACAGAATCTTTTCAGTTTCTCTTTTTCTTTTTTGAATACATATAACTTTTCAATATTTAGGAATTGTTGAAGGAAAACAGTTTAAGTTGTACTTATCTTTGACGAGTTTCAATGTTTAAATTCCTTTCTCTCCTTTTTACGGGTGAGTGACTTCCCGGAGTCGTGGGAGATCAGCGTGTTTCTCTCGCTGACTTCTGTCCAAAAACTGAAGATTTTTCTTCAAATTTCTCTAACGTGTAATGGCATTTTGACGCGAGGTACCTGTGAAACAATCATTCGACTTTTCCTACTTGCACCACCAAGTCAGGTCACGCCAACTTGAATGACCTGGCCTCCTTTCGTTCAACAGACTACAGGTCACAGAGTGTAGGTAGCTTGACCTTCTTTCCTATATCATTTTAACGGTCAGTCTTAGTGCCTGTTGATTCAAATAAAAGGAGAGTAAGGGAATTGATCTCCCCTTCCCTATCTCTGTGGCATACCACGTCACACTATTATTCCAGCCAATTTAACCTTACGCTGTGATAGAGAGGTAAAAGTTACCTTAGTCGAGGGTGACCCGGAGGCTCTCTTTTCAATAGCTACTACACCGAAGTGTAGGGAAGGGTGCTACTGCTTTCCCTAGATTACTCCACTTTACCCTTGGTACTTACCTTATAATGCTGAGTGTTAAGCAAGTGGGATCAAGTACCATTTTTTAAGTCTTTGATATGACTCGACCTGGGATTGAACCCCGGTCTTCCGGGCCATTGGTGAACACTGTACTCATTAGGCCAATAGAGAGATAAAGCTACCCAAAAAAGGGTATTACACTAAAGGGTATTGCACTAAATAACATCTGATGGTGAGTATCCGGTTCTTGGGATCTCGAATGTATAGATTACCAACAAATGACTAATTAAATAGAAATAATCAGTTGAAACCATATAATTATTGGTATTAAATTGGAATACTTGGAACCATACAACTCTGTTTTCTAATTGGCAGTAACTGTAACATACACCGACTGTTTCTTTGCAGAGGGGTAATACCTCCCCACAACAAGTGTCCTGATATGACACTAAACAATCTGATGGTAAGGTTCTAGTAATGCTGAAGCTTTGGGGAATGTGGAGTACCCCTTTATTGCCATCACTCCCAGGTCCACCTGATTGGATCCTATCTACGGGTAAAATAGACGTAAACTGTTTCCTTATGCTAAACCAAATTGTTTGAAATAGAACTGTTTTTGTATGCTAAACTGAATTTTTTTAATAGAACTGTTTATATGTATAAAAATGGATTTGGCATTAATTACCTACAATGGTTGATGTGCCATAAAACCAAACCAAACCAGAAAATTGTGTGAAAATTCTTTGTATAAGATAGAAATACTTAATATCATATAACCGTGTGCTAAAAATATTAAATAACTATGCAAAAAGTAAAAGTAAATGTACAATAAATGCGATTCCCTAACCTCTGAGTATAAAATAACCCTAAACGGATTGACATGGCGTTACAATCGATCAATCTATGGATAAAACATAAAATTTCGTATACTTTTAGAATTTTTGGTATATTTAGAAATAACACTTCTAATTCTTTCCCTATATATATATATATATATATATATATATATTTCAATTCTATATTCTATAATCTTTTCTTCATTTTTTCACCAGGAATGAGACGTCTACAAGAAAGAAGAGGAAGGCTATCAGGCGAACAAATTACAGATGGACTAACAAAATCGTTCCTTATCAAATATATGGATACTGTAAGTCAGCTAAGTTTAATATTAGCATGATTCCTAATTTTTCTCTTTGGTGGGTGTATTTTAACTGAAATATTTACGTATTTATCGACTGTTTTGTTTTTCAATGTTTTCAAGATTATATCCATCCATTTGACGAATTAATTATTAATTAGCATTGGTCGATTGAAATCCTTTCCAAACACTCGAGATATGAACAAAAGAAAGAAAGAAAGTGAAAAGAGAATAAGGTCTTCAAAAATTGCAACTTTATTGCAATCTTAAAGAAAGTTCTTGCATTCAAGTAATTTAAAAATTAAATGTAAGATTTACGTTTCCTGTCAAAATGAATAAAATTTTGATACAATTCTTAAATGATTTAATTCAAATTCTATTGTTTTCTTAAATTTGTTCTTTAAGCCTCAGGGAGCCTTATAACTGTAAAATAATTGGGAAAACCCACCCGGAGGATGAATATTTTCATCATCTTATTATCATTGTTTACTCCTTTGAGAGATTTTCACACTAGCGTTAATTGACGGTTTCTCATAGGAGTTTGAGTGACAGTAAGCCTCCTTAAGTCTCCAGGACTCTTCGCATTATTCTTGCCAAACTTAATGCTGTTTTCTGGATGGTCTCTACTTGTCCTCTTATTTCTAAGTCTTCCAGTCCCTTTATCAATCCTTTGGGTTTGGGGATTGTTCCAAGTGCACCAATTACAACTGGTATCACCGGCAGCTTCATGGTCCATAGTTTTTTTTAGTTCTCTAGCAAAGTCTAGGTACTTAACTCTCTTTTCGCTTTCTTTTATTTTCACTCTGTTGTCTGCTGGGACTGTAAAGTTCACTATTCGGCAGGTTCTCTTTCTTTTTTTTTTTTTCTTTTTTTGACTATTACAAGATCTGGTCGCCTGACCGAGATTAGGTGATCCGTTTGTATCTCAAAATCTCAGGGGGGTGTCCTCGTGGTGTAATGATTAAAGCGGTGGACTGCGGAATCGTAGTACGCGAGTTCGTACTCCAGTCGCGCTATTACATTCACTTTCGGGCAAATACCCTTGGGAAAGGTATGAACCCCCTTATCCTCCCAGCTATGGGTTAAATAGTCGCACTACTATTCTTCTAGGAGAATGGCTTTGGCATTAAATAACCCACAGAGGTTGGTATGCCATTAAACAAAGAAACCAAACCAATCAAAATCCCAGAGAACTTAGCCCTTCTCATTTTCCTGGGTGGATTCTGGGGTGTGAATATACCACTTGTTCCTATATTTAAATTAAAAAATTTTGCACAATTCCTAGTAGACTACTTTACCCACACAGTCGTGTCTATTCTCTTTTTGCGCAAATTTGCTGCATTCGCTTATTATATGATTGATCGTTTTGTCTCTATAATGACGTTACATACACTTGCTATTTTGTTGCGTCTTATCTATTTTTGCTTTAGCGTAGTTTGTCCATATGGCGTTGCTTTGTGCTGTTATTAGAAGAGATTCAGTTCATTTGCCGAGTGGGGAGAGTGTTCGCCAATGGTCCGTGAGACCTGGGTTCAATCCCAGGTCGCGTCATACCAAAGACTTTAAAGATGGTACTTGATACATCCTTGCTTAACACTCAGCATTATTAGGTATGGATTAAGGGTAAAGTGGAGCAATCCAGGGAAAGGAATAGCGCCCTTCCCTACACCTCGGTGTAGTCGCTATTTGTTGTATAGCCATAAACAACTATACATACACATATACAAAATCATAACGACGACACAATAAAGACGAGCGACACAGTTCTTTAGAAAAATATACCTCTCACTTTATTTGAAAGGGTTCGAAAGGTTTTACTGTGTGAGATGTGAGTTGGAGGCTGAACAGAACTGCAACATATTGACCCCCACTTTTATGGCCATATCAGCGTTTCTTTCCCATTCTCCTGGGCTGCTCAACCGGAGGCCTGGGGGCCCAGCCTCTCTGGGACATGTTCCTCATTCCAGTATCTTCTTTCCAACTGATTGACTTCCTTTCTTCACCCGGGCTATATAATTGTTCGACACCCACCTTCTTCTTGGGGGTGTCACAAATCGAACTCAATTCAACCCGTCCATGGTCAAGGTTATATCCTGATATTCCTCGACCGGATGCACCTGTTATTTACACAGGTGCATTTCCTATTTTGACAGCTTGGCTGGGGTCAATATGTTACATATTGAAAAGGGAGCCTTCACATCGCCCTCAACTACGGTCGACAACAACAACAACAACAATTAAGATTTCCCCTTTCTTAGCCATGTCCAAGTCTTCTCACGTGATATTTTGCTTGTTTGTCGCTTGAAATATCCATACAGTTGTTTTTCTTCCCATTTTTGTTTTCTAGTAATTATAAAAGTAAAAGTAAAGTTGGCGACCTTCGTCAAGGGTGACCCGAAGGCTTCCTTTTCAATAGCTACAACACTAAGGTGTAGGGGAGGGTGCTACTGCTTTCTCAGGATTGCTCCACTTTACCCTTGATCCATACCTTATAATGCTGAGTGTTAAGCAAGGCATCATCAAGTACCTTTTTTTGAGTCTTTGGTAAGACTCGACCAGGGATCGAACCCCGGTCTCCCAGACTATGGGCGAACACTCTACTCATTAGGCAAATGGCCCGATAATTATAGTAGGATAAAATAAGCAGATACAAAGACCTGGAAATAGAAACTTAAAAAATGTGGCACCTTAAAACTACCACCGTACCAGTAATAGTTGGAGCATTGGATGTGATCAAAAAAGTGACAAATAAAAATATTATTAACAAGATACCTGGTAGCCCGAGCCTTTATGAAATTTTTTTTAATTTACCTTGCGGAATTGCTTATTTCCTTCGAAGAGTACAATCAATGTGACTGAAAATATCACACAAAACCGGTTAAATAAATGCATAAATACATAGAATACATAAAATCACTACTTTCCCTCACGCTAGGTCTTGGGTAAAGAATCAGTGGCAAATTGTAAGGAACCGAAAATGAAATTGAAAATTAATAATAATAATAATAATGAATCTCTTCTGATAGCAGCACAAAGCAACGGCATAAAGACTATGTCAAAGACAGAATAGACAAGACGTAGCAAGATAGCAGATTTAGATTATCTGTTGATAGTGACAAAACAATTAATCACATAACAAGCGAATGCTGTACATTAGCACAAAAAGAGTATAAGACAAGACGGTGATCAACAGGGAATTGTGCAAAAAGTTTAAATTTGACAACCCGAACAAGTGGTATATGCACAACCCAGAATCCGCCCTAGAAAATGAGACGCACAAAATTCTTTGGGATTTTGAGATACAAGCGTATCACCAAATCTCGGCCAGACGACCAGACCTAGTGATACTTAACAAAAAAAAAAAAAAGAAAAAAAGAGAGAGAACCTGCCAAATAGGGGATTTTGCCATTCCCGCTGACCACAGGGTAAAACTGAAAGAAATCGAAAAGAGACTTTGCTAGAGAACTGAAAAACTATGGAACTTGAAAGTGGCAGTGATACCAATTGTAACTGGTGCACTCGGTACAATCACCAAAGGATTGGTACAGGGACAAGAGGATTAGGAAAAAAAGGCCGAGTGGATACCATCCAAGCTATAGCATTATTAAGATCGGCCAGAATATTGAGAAGAATCCTGGAGACTTGAGGAAACTTGTTGTCACTCAAACTCCAGTGGTAAACTATACGCTAACGCTAGTGAGAAAAACTCTAATAAGAGTTACAATATGAGGTGCCCGTGGTGTAATGGTTATCGTCGTAGGAAATGGACACGGCGACACGAGTTCAAATCCTGGACGCGGCTGATCGCATTTCACATAGCACTAATACTCTTGGGAAAGGTATGAATCCAATTATTCTCCCTCCAGCTCCTATAGTAGGACAGACTGGGTTCTTCAGCCTTGGTGAGGCAACTAGTCTAGGAGAAGGAAAACTCTGAATTCAAACCTGTTAAACTCCGCTTAAAAACTGACCTTGGGTCAATATGTTGCAGTTCTGTTCAGCCTCCAACTCACATCTCACACAGTAAAACCTTTCGAACCCTTTCAAATAAAGTGAGAGGTATATTTTTCTAAAGAACTGTGTCGCTCGTCTTTATTGTGTCGTCGTTATGATTCTGTATATGTGTATGTATAGTTGTTTATGGCTATACAACAAATAGCTACTACACCGAGGTGTAGGGAAAGGAGGGGTTGGATAAATAAGGGATAATATTTGCAATAATATTGGAAGTCTTTCTCTTAAAAGTTCAAAATATATCCGTGACATCAGTTTTTAATAGTCGCTACTGAATATCAAATTTAAAATAGGGAAGTCCTCGTGGCGTAGTCTCTAACGTGCTGGACTGTGACACCGTCGTACGTAAGTTCGAATTCCAGTCACCGTTCTTACGTTCACTTTTGGACTTATACCCTTAGGAAAGGTATAAACTCCCTTATCTCTCTAGCTATGGGTTACTACTGATCTTCGACAAAGATGGCTTTGGCATTAAATAACCCACGAAGGTTGATATGCCATTAAACAAAGAAAACAAATTATAAATACATTTTTAAAAATTGGTCGATTACAATCAAATACGATTCAACCAATATATTGTTTATCGATTTCTAACCTATATGATGTAAAAATCTTTCTTTTTTCAAGTCTCTCAGAGGGATAGACAGCAGATCACCTTGGCAATTAATGAATGGAACCAATATACTTGTATTAGATTACGACCTGCCGGTTCCCGGGACCGAAACCGAATCACCATTCAGAATGGAGGCGGGTGAGTAAGATTCGATAATTATAGCATATTTACATCAATCACGGACACATATGAGATTAATGTAATAAAGACTCTGGTCTCTACCAATATTGAGCAATATGCTTTGTAAGACTTCTGAATACAGGCGTTAGTACATTAGTGACAATAATCAATTACTTCTTTATGGTCAGATTCCCCCAACTTTTGGGTGACAATTTCAACATATAAAAATACACTTCTGAATGGTTATCGTCGTAGGAAATAGACACGGCGACCCGAGTTCAAATTCTGGACGAGGCTGATTGCATTTCACATAGTGCTTATACCCTTGGGAAATGTATGAATCCAATAATTCTCCCATCAGCTATGGATGAACAGTAGGGCAGACTGAGTTCTTTAGCAACCAGTGAAGAAGGAAAACTCTGAGTTTAAACCCGTTAAACCCCGCTAAAAATTAAACTTGTGTGGCACCTTGATCCTGTGGTGGGGATGGGGGGGTTTAAATGCGTAAATACACATTTCCAATACTACTGTTATGCACCTTCACTTCAAACCCTCAGAATATATTCCATTGTTTGGAGACAATAAATAACTCTCTCCCTTGGATTTTAAAGGCTTACCATTTACATGCCTCATGATCATGTGAGAATCCTAGAATCCTTTCAAACTCCTTTTCGTCCACGTTCTTTGAACGCCTTTTTTTTTTTATCTCTATTCGTTGAATAGAAGAGAGACTTTGTCTCCAACACCGACGACAGACTTTGTCTTACCTCGACATTGAAAAGTAAAGCCCACAAAGCTGAACTATCGAAGTCGAGTCAGACTTTTACTGCTTTTGTACCCCTTTTACATGCCGCTTGTGCAGAGAATGATATGCGCACATTTAATTTATTGGAATACGTTTGTGCATTCGTGTTAATAGTTTTTAGCCACTTACCTCCCATCTCAGAAACCATCAAAGTAATACAAACAAGACATGCTGAGCACCGCTGGTGACGTAAGAACGATCTCATAAGCGACGTTCTCTAATGGATCCCTAAACATGAACTCACCAGTATTAGCCGACCATTAAATACTTACATACATCAGCTCTGTGTGGACACTGGATTCAGTCTAGAGGACCTGCCAGGAGCGATGGGTGATAGGAACGGATGGTGAGATAGAATCAAGAGAATTCGTGTTATCATCACGACTAAATGAAGATGATGGTGATATTTGTAAATGTGCTTGTCTTTCCTCCCATGTATTCAGTGCTAGTGTAACATTGGATATATTAATGCTAATATTGGACATTAGTGAGTGGCAAAGTAACTGAATATCCTCCCAAGCACCAAACAACTCCAGAGGAAGTTCCTATAAGATGATGTCTTTCGTACTGGGCAACAGCCGCAAAGTCAAGGTGTTTGAATTCAAGTGGCGCTATTATGTTCACTTTCTTAAGGAAGGCAGGATCTCCCTAATCTCTCCAATAATGTGTTAAATAGTCCCCTCGCTGTTCTCTTACAAGGATGGCTTTGGGGTTAAATAACCCACGAAGGTTGATATGCCATTAAACAAAGAAACCAACCCAAACCAAATAACCCCAATATCATATTTACCAACCCCTCCGCTCTGGCAGGATATGACACAAGGTCCATTTTTAAGCGGAGTTTAACAGGTTTGAATTCAGAGTTTTCCTTCTCCTAGACTAGTTGCCTCACCAAGGCTAAAGAACCTAGTCTGTCCTACTATTTACCCATAGCTGGAGGGAAAATAATTCGATTCATACCTTTCCCAAGTGCAATGTGAAATGCAATCAGTCTCGTCTAGGATTTGAACTTGTGTCGCCGTGTCCATTTCCTACGACGATAACCATTACACCACGGGCACCTCCAAATAACCCTAATATAGTTATCGGTCTTTCAACAGTATTGACAAAAAAGAGCAGAATCAGTCCCTAAAGAAAGTTTATAGTAAAACTTGATTCTAGTGTAATTTTCTTTGCAATCTGAACTTAGAATTAAACTGAATGTCTTTAAATTTCAGATGTTCTTCTTTTGTTGGTATGAGAGGAGGATCTCAGCCAGTATCATTGGCACCAAATTGTCGAATTGTAAGTAATTTTTTTCCAAGTTGTTAGCTTCATGTATGCATGCATTATGTCAATCCCTGATCCCTGAGAAAGTTGAACTTGGACGCTCTTTTGAATATCGTTTTAGTATGTGTTTTTTTTTTTTTTTTTATTTAAGTCCGTTGTATAGGATTACCTATCTCCCCCTATGGACCGTAAAAGAATGCTTGCGTCCATCTTATTAATTATCAGTCAAATAGACGGCAAGTCAGTCTGTATGTGAATTCTTTATTGAATAGATATATTTGTATTTGACTTTTCCACTTCTTCGCAATTATCACATATCTCTTACTTTCTCTTTGTATGGGTAATTAGCCGCCTTTACCATGACACAAAAAAGCCGGAAGAGTTATTCTTTCGAGTTGTAAGCAAAAAAAACAATCTTCACAGAATATTTGCCCGTAATTTTGGTTAGACGTTTAGTCTAACCAAAATTACGGGCAAATATTCTGTGAAGAATAACCCCAAAGCCATCCTTGTAAGAGAACAGCGAGGGGACTATTTAACACATTATTGGAGAGATTAGGGAGATCCTGCCTTCCTTAAGAGTATTATCCCGAAAGTGAACATAATAGCGCCACTTGAATTCAAACACGTTGACTTTGCGGCTGTTGCCCAGTACGAAAGACATCATCTTATAGGAACTTCCTCTGGAGTTGTTTGGTGCTTGGGAGGATATTGATTCGTTCGAACAACTGTGACTATTTCAACTCACTAATTTCTTGAGCTTTATCTTATTTTCAAGCCTTTAGATATTGATTTAAATTGAGAGTTATCATGTTAGTCGAAGAAAAGAAATAACTTGACTAGTATTGGAATTCTGTAGAGGACACACGTGCGAAGGGGCAAACGGGCCAATTATAGCCATTCTGGTGGTCACATGAGGCTGGCTATATAACAAGGGGTCACTTTTTGCCACTAGCAGTTCTAGCCAAGACCTCATCGTGCAAGCTCCAGACGGCGACGATTCGGACAGCGAGTCCACCACCTAGCAGCTGAAAGCAGACAAACGCAACCACTACTACGAACCTTGCGACAATGCCCTAACAAGTTACCCGAAACAACTAAACAGCTAAGTTTCACGGCATATTTATCTGCATCTTTACCCAACCAAATTCTTGAACATTTTCACTTGTTTTGCATGTTGTATCTACCTGTTGTATATTGTATATATATACAGTAAACCTTTTATAGTATCAAAAACTCGTTTGTGTCCTTTCTTTAAAAGCGGCGCCCATCTCCTCATTGCGTTCTAAGTACAGCTAATTCTCCTACAAAGCTTAGGGTTTAAACAGTGCTTTTCCAGGGTATAAAATCTCCACACTAGTTATTTCAGGCTCATGAAAATCAGCCCTAAAGACAAACGAAATTCTTCTCAGACGGAATTCTTCTCAGACGGAATAGATTTCCGAGTGAAATAATTCAAATAATCTCTTAAAATCTCAAACGTGTTTTACTCTCTGATTTTTAAAGAATATTTTTTGTTTCAACTTAACAGCTAACTTTTTCGTGTAATTTTTCTGTTATTATCATATTATACGAAGGAAACCTAATAATAGGATATCGAACCCAAAAGATTTGAGCCCCATCTAAGTAATTTACGTCCTTGTGCGCGCGCGTGTGTGTGTGTGGTCTGTTTTGCTAACCGAGACATTTAGCTGTTAACATCTAAGATTCTAGCTGCAAATGAAACAGGTGCTTAAACTGGGTAAAAGACGTTTGTTTAAAAAAGACAGATGATAACGGTAAAGTATCGTTTTCGCGTTTGTAGAATGGACAGTTGTCAAGTACCAGTAGTAAAAACTTTCACTGCAACTGAGATTTGATGAATTGTACCCAGAAAGCAGTTGGATGCTAAAATTCATCTTATGTTCTAAATTAGATGTGTAGTAAACTATGTCAAAAATATGAACTCGAGTTATATTGATGACGACTAGTTGCCTCTGATTCATTTATGTTTTATCCGATAAGAATCTAGGAATAATAAGTTTATTACAATAATCAGGTAAAAATAAACAGTTCCAACACAAAATAATTAGCTTACGCTTCAGTAGATTATGTTATCAATACAATAATTTGAAAGCTCGTGAAGAATTCTGAGACTTTGGCTGATACAACTCGGCGAGTGCAGAGAAGAGGTTAGTAATGGCAACACAAAGAACGTGAAGAATACGAAGACAGAGAGAGAGGGGGGAGAGAGAAAGAGAGAGAGAGAGAGAGAGAGAGAGAGAGAGAGAAGCAGGGTTGGTAAACTTGCTCGGTATATCATAAAACAGAAAGCAAACGTAGCCCAGATATTCCCTTTCAACATCACTTACCTCACCTCACAAGCCTTGACTGTTGTGAGTACTTTAACTCCACAACTAGGAATGTTACTTTGAGTATTCTATTCGGTTTAATCAACTCATTTTCCCCTTTTTATATTTAGAAAATCCTACTTCTTCAGATAAATACCTGGCGTTCCCAAGTACCTGGCACCTACACAGACTGCCTTTGTGGCCAGTACCTGGATCCGTTTCTGTCACTACAAATATCTGAAACACAAGCACTAAAAAATATTCCGCCTTGTTATAGGGGCTTAAAAAAATAAAGTAAAATTTGCGACCATAGTCGAGAGTGACCCGAAGGCTCTCTTTTCAATAGCTACTACACCGAGGTGTAGGGAAGGGCGCTACTCCTTTCCCTGGATTGCTCCACTTAACCCTTGATCCTTACCTTATAATGTTGAGTGTTAAGCAATGAGGCATCAAGTACCATTTTTTGAGTCTTTGGTGTGACTCAACCTGGGATGGAACCCAGGTCTCCCGGGCCATTGGCAAACACTCTAACAGCTAGGCTAATTGACCGGTTCAAAATACGTTGGCTATATTCCTCGCTGAGAGGTAACAGTCCACTTCCACAATAAAAGGGTGTCCTGAATATGACACTAAGTTGCATCTGAGTGTGAGGCTGCAGTTCTGGAGATCTGAGGATGTGGAGTGCCGCTTCGTTGCCACTATTCCCAGGTCTAACCCCGGAGTGATTATACCTATTAAGATCGCATCTACGTGTCAAATTGATCTGTTTGAAATTGTTTGTATTAGATACTTTATACCATATATACCAAATTGATCTGTTTGAAATTATTTGTATTAGATACTTTATACCATATAAGTGTATATTATTTGTATTAAGAATAGTTACTTGAAACTATAATTGTTTATCAAGGATTATAATTATTTGTTACTTGAAACCATATAACCGTATGCAAACAAATGATTTTCCTTATATAGAAATAATTACTTTTAGTCATACAATTAAGTATGAATTATTAGCATTTGATATGAATACCTGAAACTATACAAGTGTGGGAAAATCATTTGTATTAGAAAGAAACGCTTAATATAAATTGGGAAAAAATTAAGAAACAGCAACTCAGAAAATGTATATATAAGCACTGCACTCTAACCTATTGCATAAAATAAACTTACGTGTATTCATATGTCGTTAAATTCAATCAATGAATAAATAAAAATATATCCCGTTTGGGAAAATAATTTCCTACGATAGATTTGGAATAGCTTAAACTAATTCAAGGGAGGTAACTTTCTGCATCAGCTTGATAAATATGACTAATTTTAAATTTGCCAATTCTGAGATTATTTTTCATCCCGTGTGTGTACGTGTGTGTGGAGGTGGGTACTGCGTGTTGTATTTTTTATCTATTTTCATTTTTTACTTCTTTTCATTTTAGAAAAAAATTATCGTTCACGAACTGGGACACGCAATCGGCTTTCAACATGAGCAGACACGTTCTGATAGAGACAGTTACGTGTACATTTTGCGACAAAACATTCCAGGAAGCATGTATTATAATTTTCAAAAGTTTAGCCCCAGCTTCGTCAATAATCACAACGTTCCCTATGACTACACCAGCGTCATGCATTACGGAGCTTATGTGAGTAGATAAACTGTTATAGAAATTTTAATTTTTTTCTTTCTCTTTAGAAGTCTATAATACAGAAAGTTATCTCTGAGAATTTAACTGTGAAAAATGGAAATGGTGTGTCTCTCTGTAATAGAAACGGCGTCACTATTCGCTTTGTTATTTATTTTATATCCTCAATGGTTATCAAATAATCTTAATAAGCATCTTATTTATAAACGATATCTCTATTAAAATCTTGCAAATTTAGATTTGCCTCAAAAACAGCCCATGTTTAATAAGTTTAAAATCCAGCAATGTGTGTTACATATCACAAAGAAATAAAACTTTATAAAAATCCGATGTTAAGTGCAAAATTGTTGAATAGCTTTAAGTAGACCATACATTGAAAAAAAAGAAGCGCTTTTGTAGGTCACGTCTTGTCAGAGAAACACCGTGACAAGCAAGCAATAAAAGGGAATAAATCAAGGTAAATAAAAGTAAAGTTGGTGACCTTAGTCGAGGGTGACCCGAAGGCTCCCTTTTCAATAGCTATAACACCGAGGTGTAGGGGAGCGCGCTACTTTTTTTCCCTCGATTACTCCACTTTAGCCTTGATCCATACCTTATGGATTTAAACTAAGTGTTAGCTGGAGCTAAAAGTGTTAAGCAAGGCGGCATCCAGTACCATTTTTTGAGTCTTTGGTATGACCCGACCTGGGATTGAATTCCAGTCTTCCGAACCATTGGCGAACACTCTACTCATTAGGCCAATAGACGACAAAAAAATAAAAAATTTAAAAATTTAAAAAAAACAAGAAAGAGAAAAATTGCTTACATAAAGAAAAAAAAACTTATCTATCCCCCCCAGGAAAACGCTTTTTGTTTTGTTTTGTTTTGTTTTTTCTTTTTTATTTTGTTTTGTTTTTTATTTATTTATTTATTTATTTGCTTTTTGTTTTTTTCTTTTCCCCTTTTTTGAGAGGTGTAATCTTTTTATATGCGTTTTTATTTAGTATTATATTTTATTACATTAAAACCCAAATATTTGCGCCCAACGGAGGACACATATTTTTGCTACTACATATAATTCTACGAATACGTTCTTGTCCATACACACGAAGAGTAAGCAAACATCTATATTTTTAAACAAGAGGTAACTCTGCTATTTAAAATAAAATTAAAATCAAAAGTTCCAGGTATCAAACAATCAAAATTACCTCTTCCAGATATCAAAGTAAGAATATATATTTGACTTAGACAACTGAATGTCACAGATATACCAAAATGCAGTGTAATTAGGTTTAAAATCTCAAGTAGAGAAATGAGATTTACAAGTCTTTAAAAATTGACATATCTCAATGTTTAAGCATATATAGGAGAATTTCCAAACGAGAAATTATAAAACCGTCATATATATATATATATATATATATATATATATATAAATTGTTCTATAGTGTCAGTAGCTAAAGGCATTTAAATACATTAGCACTAGTTTGAAAATTAATTCTGTTACGTTTGGGTTGAATGTTCCTAATATATAGTACTTCGAGAATATTAGGAACATTCAACCCAAACTTAACAGAATTAATTTTCAAACCAGTGCTAATGTACTTAAATGTCTTTAGCTACTGACACTATTTATTGAACAATTTCAAAAATAAACGCAATACACTGCAACGGCCCAGACGCTCTTCTTCTTACAAAGTTGTAATGTACATACGAAAATTACATCACTTTTGTAATACATGCTCCCCTGATGATGGCCCAAAGTCAGGCAGAAAGTACTTGGGAAATAAACAATTATGGAAAATACATCAATCAATTCTCGCCGAATATTATAAAATCAATACTGCAATATGAAAGGATCAACAAGAAAATATGTAGACAGGTTAATGCACACAAAACGGAATATATGTGCTATAACCAAACGGGGGACATCTCCACTCTAGAAGGAACCCCTCTTAAACTAGTAGACAAATTCACGTACCTAGGAAGCAGCGTCGAATCAACCGAAAAGGACATCGAAACGAGGTTAACGAAAGCATGGACAGCTATCAATAGGCTATCGACTATATGGAAATCAGACCTAACCGATAAAATGAAACGCAGTTTCTTCCAGGCAGCGGTCACATCGATACTGCTATATGGATGCACTACATGGACGCTAACAAAACGGCTCGAGAAGAAACTAGATGGCAATTACACAAGAATGCTGCGTGCAATCCTCAACAAGTCCTGGCAGCGACACCCCACGAGACACCAACTGTACGGCCACCTGCCCCCTATCACGAAATCTATTCAAGTTAGGCGAACCAGACATGCTGGACATTGCTGGAGAAGCAGAGATGAACTCATAAGAGATGTACTCTTATGGATCCCCACACACGGCCGCGCAAAAGCAGGACGACCAGCACGAACGTACATTCAGCAGCTGTGTGAGGATACAGGATGTTGTCCTGAAGACCTGCCTAGGGCGATGAACGATAGGGAGGAGTGGCGAGAGAGGGTCAGGGATATCCGTGCTGCCAGCACGATATGATGATGATGATGATGATGATGCTCAATGAAGTTTGTATATATATATATATATATATATATCAGAGGTTTATGGTTCTTTCTAGCTCACTTAGTGAGTTAATGAAGGATCAAATGTTGCAGTATTGTTAAGTAGTGCTCAATATCAATGATAGAGCATTTACATATAGAATTTAACATGGATGATTCCTAATGATCTATACATATGAAAACTTATTTGTTGCGTATTTCTCAATAAACGGGAGGTTTTGTCTCGTTTCTTTGAAAAATCCTACATTTTTTAAATATTTTTCAACGTGCCAAACACGTTCTGATGACTTTTGAATTTTGAACGCTATGTGCATGTTTATCTATCTTTTCGTTGGATATTTCTCATTTGCTCCTGTCATCTCAGCAATCACCCATCGATATTGTGAACTATTTTATATCAAAGTCCTGATGATGGTTATTATAACCGAAACGTTAACGTCGACTTCACATCATGATATATTCACCTATTTGGATTATGTTTTTTCCTGCTACCTTCATATAGAATTGCATAAAACGTAGGGTCATAGACTGTCCCATGTAATATATATATATATATATATATATATATATATATAATATATATATATATATATATATTATTCTTTCTTTTTTTCCAATTATATATATTATCACCATCAAACAAACCACGATATAATTTTCCACGCTGTGTAAATTGCCTACATAGAAAAATAACTAAAATGATAATAAAGATATTTGCTTCTTTGGTGAGTCATTCATCTCACACACAGGTGTATTTGTTTTTATTTATATCTTTAGCGCTTATATATTCATGTATATATAAATATATTCACAGGCTTTCTCCTACAATGGACAAAGAACAATTCAGACCAAAAACGCTAAATATCAGAATATCATTGGTAAGGCGCCAGGACTCAGCTTCAGAGACATTAAACTCGCAAATTTAATGTATAGTTGTGGAAGTAAGTAGATATTACGTGAAATCCCATTTTCTTTCATATCCTTTTTTTTTCTTTCTTTTTTTTTTTTTTTTTCATTGTCTTTTCTTTATTCGATCTTCTTTTTTGTAGGATTTTCAATTCTTCCTAAACATCTAAAAACATCTTCTATTTTGTTTATAGTTTTAAATGAAGAATTGTCGGTTCTTATTATTTTCCCCCTGTACCATTGAGTTTTTCACACCAGCGTGAGTTGATGGTTATTCCTTAGAGTCTGAGAGACAGCAAGTCTCCTTAAGTCTCCAGAACTCTTCTCAGAATTCTGGCCTCTCTCAAGAACGCTGTTGTTTGGATGGTTTCGATTCGTCTTTTGATTTCAAATTCTTCCAATCCTCTTATCAAACCTTTAAGGACCATTCCAAACGGGCTTTCTTCATTATTATTATTATTATTATTATTATTGAGAGTTTTTCACACCAGTTTTAACTGATAGTTTTTCGCTGAAGTCTATGTGACAGCAAGTCTCCTCAGGTTTCCAGGACTCTTCTAAGTATTCAGCTGATCGTAACCGTACTGTGGTCTGGACGGTCTTAATTCTTCCTCCAATCTCCTTTTCCCCCAGTTTCTTTTCTCGAAATTCCTGGGAACTTTATGCAACCCATTATTTCGAACGGATTCTGGTTGGTGCATTATTATTATTATTATTATTCCATTCGAGCTTTTCACGCCAGCATTAGCTGATAGTCTTTCAATGGAGTCTGAGTGACAGCAAGTTTCCTTAAGTCTCCAAGACTCTCCTCAGTATTCTGGCCAATCTCGCCAATGCTGTAGTTTTGATGGGCTCAATTCGTCTTTCGATTTGTGACTCTCCCAGTGTTATATACTCACATAATAAATATGCTTATATACACATATACATGTTCATGCAGGATACATACTGACGCAATAAATTAATCAGACGCAGTAATAAACGACGCACGCAGGATAAAGACGCAGGAAGACTTCTTTACAAATATATTTACCTCTCACTTTATTTGTAAGGGTACAAAAGGGTTGCTCAGGGTTTGCGTGTGAGAGGGAGCTGGAGACCGAAAATAAACTGTAATATTTTGACCCCACTGTTATGGCCGTCACGTTGTGTCTTTCTTGTTCGCTAGGGCTGCTCAACCGGAGGCCTAGGGCCCACTCTGCTGGATGCTGGCTTTCTTTACTGCATCTTATGAGCATCTTCTCTGGACCCCAAACTCCATCGGGGTTCCCGAGGGCCCCCTCGGTCGGGTGTAGCTTTCCCTACAACATCTCGTCCCCAACTGTCAGGAACTCAACTGGCAACTCAACTGGCTCGTCGAACTCAACTGAATTATATAATCGTTCGACGCCCACTCGATCTTTGAAATCGAATGTTTAATCGTCATCAAGCGGAAATAACTGTCATGCAGCTCAGAGGTCACTCTCTTCCGGTGCATCAGTCTATGAATTTTTTAGCTCGTCCCATTTCATCAGGCAATTTCCGCCCACGCGATTTCCTCACATAACTGCCATTGGAATGTGTCACCTTGAATGGCATTTTGCTCGGGCCGAAGGTCAAAATATAACACCAGCTCCCTTATCAAGCCTTTAGGACCAATTACACTGTCACCCTCATATTCTACAGCCTCCCTTTTCGCTTGCTTTTGATTTTACTTTGTGGTCCACTATTCGACAGGTTCCGAGTTGTGTATGTACCACTTATGCGTATGGTTAAATTTCAATTTCTTGCACAATTCCCTGTGGATAACCTTCCGCACCCAGTCATATCTAATTTTGTACTTCTTCTGCGCTATTATTATTATTATTATTTCGTAAAAAGTGGGTCGCTTCCACTGAAGTAGATTTTTACGAACGTAGCACACAAACTTTTGTTCAGCCGTGACAGATATTGTATATCCATCGGTTGTGACGAAGAGAGAAAATAGGGCTTTATAGTTGAACAATTGGTTTACGCAACATTTCGTTCCCTGTACCCGTTATAGTTTCTGTGAAAAATTGGAAACTTTATCTTCGGAGCGTCCCTCGGATCAATCATTTTAAAGGACATTAATGTCAGTTTTATTGTTTGTAAAAATATTTTCCACTCAGTTTTATATCTGAACAAAAAAAGCACTTCCCCAGGCCTTTAAATATTGTTCTTGCCATCGGATAAGTTTAATATCATCCATTCACTTTTATAGAAACTAAACTAATATGTGGGAAACAATATAAACAAGGGAAATAACTTTTTATAACCCAAGTTAGGTAACTCCAGTCAACGTTTTCGTTTCACCTAATATATATTCTTGAAAAGAAAACCTAAAACATTTTTTAAATATTCTTTTAAAACTTTTTTATTAGATCTGCTAATATTTGACATTATTAATATTTTACACAATTTAGTTTAAGACATTTATCAAAATATTCCACAAATTTTTTTTATTTACAAATCTATATAATCAATTTTAACTAATATTTTTTTTATAATTTTGATTGCTTTTATTTCAACTCACACGTGTTTTTAATTCAACAATGGGCAGAGACCTCTATCAAATTGAGATAAATGAACTTTGAAAATTTAATTTCATTAATTCATATTCAAAAGGCTAGAATATAAATTATCTCCCATATCGATTACAAACTTGATTGACCTCAAAATCAATAACCTACTACCAATAGGTTTTTCGTCGAAATAACACGCCGAGTTAATCTTATGTAAGGCTAATATTTAAATTGAAAGTGTGAGATACACAATATGGCATCTTAAAACTACTGATACACTAGTTATAAGAGGAGCCCTAAGCAAGATTAAGAAAAGTTCGGATTAGCATATTAACAAGATCTCTGGTAGTTCCTGTTTAGATTTTTAAAATTGAACCCTGTGGAACTGCTCATTAAGAATATTGTAATATTGTAAAATTAAGCTAAAATGAATTGGTTGTTGGGTGCGAATAGATAAGTTATTATTTAAGCCAGCAACCGGAGGAGAGACGAATGAACAAAATCTTGATCAGGAGGCAAAATTAATAAGATATGCTTTATCTTACACACCAATTACCGACTATAGTGAACATATTCTTAGAGTTATATTTCTTTGTTGTCTACACGGCTTAGTTCCTAACTTGTCCTTTTTTATGTAGTTTTATGCTATATAGTTGGATGATTCAGGAAAGAATAGACCAAAACAGATTCATATGAATATAACGTCATTTTCCTGTTCATATATATATATATATATATATATATATATATATATATATGTGTGTGTGTGTGTGTGTGTGTGTGTGTGTGTGTGTGTGTATGTGTGTGTGTGTGTGTGTGTGTGTGTGTGTGTGTGTGTGTGTGTATTATTATTAGAGATATTATAAATATATGTATATTATGTATATTATAGATATATGTATATTATGTATATTATTAGAGATATTATAGATATATATTATTATATTTTATTAGAGATATTATAGATATATGTATATTAATAGAGATATTATATATATATATATATATATATATATATATATATATATATATATATATATATATATGAACAGGAAAATGACGTTATATTCATATGAATCTGTTTTGGTCTTTTCTTTCCTGAATCACCCGACTATATAACATAAAACTACATAAAAAAAGGAAGTCAGTAATTTTTTATACTGGCAAATGCTGCCTACCGACCTACCTACCCGCCTATGTGTCTTCAAAAATTTCCTCATGCCATATTCAAGGTTAATACACCTGACCCTGCATACCTGTGTTCTATTTCCTCTTCCCCAATTTCGGATTCAAGAAGGATCAGCATGCATCGTCCGATAGTTTCATCATTCCCTGTGCCAATCTGTGCAAATATCCTAACGCCTAATTTATAGCACCTATTGATATATAAAAATCAGACTATTATTCTATTTTTAGTGATATATGTTTTTATTTTTCTTATTGTACGTTTAATTATATGTTGAATTCACAAAATTTAACATTAATTACAATGATTTTTAAAAATTGTTTCTAGGTCATTGTGGAGGAAAATCATGTCCATCTCCAGGTTATTTAGATAAAAATTGTCAGTGTATGTGCCCTGGTCCGAGTGCAAACCAGCCAATTCGAAAATGTTCCGGTAAGAAACCATTAAATTTATTCTCTTGTGACTTTAACTTTGTGTCAAACAAATCGTACTCATCTTAAAATCACTTTAATGAACAGCTTCAGCTATAGCAATAAACAGTAAAATAAACTATCATAATTTCTTGAGAGGAAGTTACAGGTGCAAACTGAATGATGCATTCAGTCATCAAGAAGAAATAACTGAAAGGTAGGCGTTACTTCTAAGTTCAGTCACTAATGCAAAATATAGGTGGCAGCACATTACAAAAACCCACCTTGTCAGCGGAGTCTAGAATACGCCGACTGAGACCCCTGTAGAGGCTTAAGATTCTCTTTCTCTTTCCCCTCACAAAAACAAAACAAAAAAAAAACAGTGTCCTGGGTATGAAACTAAACAACATCCGGTAGTGAGATTCCAGTTCCGAGGCTCTCTTTACAGCTATAACTCCCAGGTAACGTTGAATCAATACGTGTGCAAAGAGAAAAATATCTGGAGCCCGCAATCAAAGTCACAAAAACGTTAGAATGCACATAACCTCTTCTTCGGTGCAATGGAGAGGTGCTGCCGCGAAATCGAAGTTCCCAGCACCAGGTCAACCTCGAAGACAAGAATACAGTCGAGAAGAGACTTGAGAGTTTGTATATGAAAGTATTAAATTTGAATTGATATCTATTTTCATTATTTTTATGGCATTTCAAATTGAAATCTAATTTTGTTTTTTGTTTGTTTTCGTTTGTTTTGTTTTTTTTTGGGGGGGGGGGGTTTTGTTTTGTTTTTTTTTTTGCAGGAGGGGTCTTCTTCTTCAGCTCCCTAAACTTTAGGTTTTAGAGTAATCAATCAAAAAGGGGGAAGGTAAACAAATGAAGATACTTATTTACTTAAATAGCTTGACAAAAAATATAATTTTAATTTAATATAATTCTCTTTTCTCTTGTTTCAAAGGCGGTGGAGGCGGTGGAGGCAAAGGTCAGTATTAATAGTTTAACAATCTCTCTCTCTCTCTCTCTCTCTCTCTCTCTTTATTTGGTTCCTTCCTCTTTCTTTACGTCTCTTTCTCTTCCTACTCCTCAATGAACTTTCTTTTCTCCCTCACACCTCCGTTACTATTGGTTGAATAGTACCACTGCTGTTCTCCCACAAGGATGGTTTGGGTTTTGAATAACCCACGAAGGTGGATATGCCATTAAAGAAAAATCAAACAATAAATGGCGCAATGGATAACGGGCCGGACTGTGATCTAGAAGTAACCGTGTTCGAATTCCAGTCACGTTATTACTTTCACTATCAAACAAGTACCTTAGGAAAAGGAATGATCCCTCTTTATTTCCCTACCTATGGGATAAATAGTACCACTACAGTCCTAAAAGGATGGCTTTGGCATTGAATAACCCACAAAGGTTGATATACCATTAAACGAAGAAACCGAACTGAAACCGAACCTTCTGAATTATATCCCTTAGATAATTTGCATGTTCAATAGGGATCATATGACATTTCCTGTTAGGGATCAAACCTAACGAAAAAAATATCAAAATTATTCTCCCAGTAGGATAGTAAGGGATTTGCCTCCCGTGGACAGTGCATTGTGGGATTTGCAAGGACCGGAAGAAGGGATACAGAAAAAAGACAGACTTGAAATCCACCATGACACATGGTAAACGCTTATTTGACTGGTGCATACAAAGTTAAAACAGTTCTGTGCCTGGTCAATAGTCACATATCTCTGCTTGTGGTTAATAAACCAAATTGTTTTGTTATACACCCACGATTCCATCTCTTTTCGCTTTTTCTTACAGGTTTCTTTGTTCGTATAAATGTAACAGTTCCAAAAACCCATTCTCAGTCTTTCTTTCGCCCCTCGTCTTTGAACTGTAGAGATGTTGTATCTGATCCTACCAGTGAATTGTAGAGCCACATGGCTATATTACTTACACTTATCAAATAAGGCCTTTTTTCTATTTTGGACCCATTCCCTCCCCCCATTGCAATATACGTATGTTTGAACACGCCTGTATATTCTATACTTTTGATACATCTTGTAAGTATATTGCATATATAAGAAGCTATTGGCGTGAATTTATTATCAAAATAGCGAGAAGAGTTACAGTAACAAAATTCAATTTGAAATTGTAACAGAGGAGTGTCACATCACCGAACTCTATTTTGATGAGGATATAATCCTACATCAATTTTTATTAATAAATTTATCGCGGTGGTAGGTAGACCGTGTAGCATTTTACCGTAACGAATTTCTGTAACAAAATGTAGCTTAATATTGTAGAAGTGGAGTCTTCTAAGTGGCTGTGATAAAAATGTAATGTTGAAATGAATTATAGGTTTGGTTTGTTGGGTTTTATGGTATATCAACCTTTGTAGGTTATTTAACGCCAAATCCATTTTTATGTAAATAATCTGTTCTATGTAAACCAATTCAGTTTAGCATAAGTACACAGTTTAATGGTCAAAAACATTTCCATTTCTAACTATTCAAGCAGTTGTATGTAACAATTCGGTTAAGTGTAAATACAGTTTTAATGTCGAAAAACAGTTCTATTTGAAATAATTCAGTTAAGCATATGCACGCAGTTTAAATATAAGTACGGTTTAATTGTAAAAGTCATTTCTATTTCAAACTATTCAGTTTTACTCAGACAATTCATTTTAGCATAAGTATGCTGTTAATTCTATTTAACCCATAAATAGGACCCTTATCAGGTGCTACCACTCCGGGCCAGAGTGGACCTGGGAGCAATGGCAATGAAGGGGTACTCCGCATTCCCCAAAGATCCAGCATTGCTGGAACCTCACTATCAGATTATTTAGTGTCATATCCAGGACACTCGTTAGGTCAGTGTATTCTACAGCCCCAGCTGACTGGGCAAAAATGAATTATAGATAAAACAAGCTAACAAAAAAAAAAAAAATAACAGGAGGTTGAGTTGAACAGACGTTGTCTTTCCTGTATTATTTTTGGCTATGAACAATTATCAACAAAATATGTTTTTGTGTGTGTATTTTTAATGTCGATCTTTATCATTGCTTACTTGCGTCTCCGTCCAGAAGTCCTTTGAGAGTCAGCCCAATCGATTGGGGCGGTAGACACACCGACTGCATCTCTGCAGAGATAAGACCTCACTCAACAAGTTTTCTGGTTATGACATTAAACCATCTGATGGCGCGGCTCCAGTAATGTTGAAGCTTTGGGGAATGCGGAGTACCCTTTCATTGCCATTACACCCAGTTCCACTCTGGCTCGGAGTGGTAGTACCTTATAGGGTCCTATCTATGGGTCAAATAGAACTGTTTGACCATTTAAACTGTGTGCAAACAAATGACTAATGTTTAATTGAATTGTTAGTGATGTATAGCAATACTTGGAACAATTTAACAGTGCTAAAGAATGAGTAATGTTAAATAGAATGATTAATGTTGATTGCCAATATTTGAAATTCATTATCTGTGTGCCAATATTGTTAGTGTTACATAGCAATGTGTGAAACCATTTAGCTGTGTGCAAATAAAACTATTTGTGTTAGATAGCAATGTTTGAAACCATTTGGGTGAGTTAAAAAATGATTTATACTAAATAGAATTATTCGTGTTAGAATATTTGAAACCATCTAAGTGTGTGCAAGCAATAGTAAAACTTGTGTGCCAATAAATTAGCTTTGATTAATTGAAAAATAAGATTACGCATAAATTAATGACTCACAAATCATATAACCATTTAACTGTAAGCAAACAAATGAGCTCTGGTTAGTTTTGAAATATTATCAACAAACTATGTGGACATTGGCCCGGTGGTTAGAATGTTCGCCAATGGCCTGGGAGACCGGGGTTCAATCCCAGGTCGAGTCATACCAAAGACTTTAAAAATGGTACTTGATGCCACCTTGCTTAACACTCAGCATTATAAGGTACGGATCAAGAATAAAGTGGAGCAATCCATGGAAAGGAGTAACGCTCTCCCCACACCTCGGTGTTGTAGCTATCGAAAAGGGAGCTTTCGGGTCACCTTCGACTATGGTTGCCAACAACTTATGCGTTTACAAATCATATATAGTATGTATGAATAAGATTTGGCATTAGATAACCTAAAATGGTTGATATGACATAAACCCCCACCAAACCAAACCTTTGAGAATAAACTTTAGATATCGAGGTGAAATTCGCAACTGATGCTTTTGATTCAGCCAGGAGTATCTAGCGTCTGTCCTCTTTGCGTACTTAACTGCTACTTATAAGGCTTATCAAATAAGTTTCCAGACTTTTTTTCGTATGGGCACTTTTATTGATACTACACACATGAAACTCAGGTCCCCTTCGAAGTAATCTCCTCCGGCTGCAATACACTTGTACCGTTCCTAGAACTTCTGCAAGGCCCCATGCAAGTTCTCTTGTTTGAGCGTGTCATTGACCTTCGTCACAGCCACTTTCATCTCCTCAATTGTCTCATAACGACAGCCTCTGAGCTTAGGAAATAACCAGTAGTCACAGGGGGCAAGGTCTGGACTATAGGGACGGTGAGGAACTATCTAAATGCCTATCTTGGTCAAATAGTCTGTGACAAGGATGGATTTGTGAACTGGTGCATTGTCCTGGTGGAAATGCCACTGGCCCGATTTGAAGAGTGCTGGCCTCTTCTGACGGAATCTCTTCCTGAATTCCTTTATAACCTCAACATAGTATTCCATGTTGACTGTCTGTCCAATAGGAACCAAGTGCATGCAGATCATGCCAGTGCTGTCAAAAAAAGGGATCATCAAAAATTTGTAGATGGATTTGCTCTGTCTGGCCTTCTTGGGTCTGGAAGAGCCAGCATGCTTCCACTGGGAACTCTGTCTCTTGGTCTCTGGGTCAGAGCAGAAGATCCAACTTTCATCGTAGGTCACCAGCGCATCAAGAACTGCAGGATTTGAATTGATCAGCTCAACCATCTCCCTGCTGTCATGACAACGTCTTTCTTTCTGATCTTCTCCGAGTACCCTTGGGACAAACTTCGCGCAAATCTTCTGCATCTTTAGTTCCTCATGAATAATTGTGTGCACAGTTCCCACACTGACATCAAACTGTGCACTTATTGTCTCTATAGGCACACGACGGTCCTTATCCCTGAAATTCTTTATTTGGCCAATCTGCTCTAGTGTTCTGACTTCCTTACTCCTCCCACACCTCTCATCATCCATCACAGACTCCTTGCCTTCCTTGAATCTCTTATGCCACTCAAAAGCTGATGCTCGATTCATGCAAGATGGTCGAAAAGCAGTCTGAAGCATTCCATACGTTTCTGTGGCATTTTTCCAAGTTTAAAACAGAATTTTATTGCATATCGTTCTTCTAAAGAGTCCTCACATCCAGATTGCATTTTTGAAATTCACCAGCTGTGACAATCAGGCTTTTGTAGGGTGTATTCCAATTCCTGCTGTAGCTGTTTATATGAAACTGAAATCATAAAAATTGGTCAGTCATCTCATAAGATGTTATACATCTTATGAGATGACTGACCAATTTTTAATAATTCAGTATGTTATTACTATGCAATAACATACTGAATTTTCAAGAGTCTACAACAATTTTATATGCCTGTACAAAAAACTATGGAAACTTATTGAAGGCACCTCGTACTAAGGGTAGGGTATAGTTGTTATTTGGATCCACAAACTTTTGACGTAAAAACGGGAAGATTATTAAAACATAAAAACGGGAAGATTATTATTCTTAAAGAACTCTGGGTTTTATTCTTTGATAGACTGCGTCGACCAAAACAGCAACTGCAGGAGCTGGGCTGCAAATGGCGAATGTACCAAGAATCCTTCGTATATGTTGACACAGTGTAAGAAGTCTTGCAAAAAATGTGGCGGCGGCGGCGGCGGTGGTGGTGGTGAAAACAAGGGAGGTAAATAATTTTTGGATTCCAAAGAAATCTTACTTTAATGTTCTTGAAATCTTCCGTTCACGTGTCAATCCTGGTTCTCTCTTTTTTAAATAAAATCTGTTGACTAACATTTCAATTTGAAAATTATTTTTTCATGTTCGATATAAATTATCATACAAAATAATAATTTCGATTAATTGAATTAATGTTTAACACTATTAAAACATTAATATAACATTAATGTAATGTTTGATATTAGTATAAGCTTTTCCAAACAAAATAAAATTTGTTTCCGGACGTTACACAATAACATTTCGCTCATAAGGAATTCATCGTAAATTGGTAGCGAATCGTTAAATAAGAGAATGTCTCCATATTGGAAATATGACAAAGATGGAGGAGATTTGATATGTTTGTTGTAATTTCTTCCACAACAATAATTAAAACAAGAATTATTTGTCCGAGAAAATAAGATGCATAGAATTAGTAGTTTTTCTCTGAAGTCCGAATAACAACAAAAGGACTCTTCTGACTATATTCTTATTTACTAACCCCTCCACTCGGGCAGGATATGACACAAGGTCAATTTTTAAGGTTTGACTTCAGAGTTTTCCTTCTCCTAGACTAGTTGCCTCAACAAAGCTGAAGAACCTAGTCTGCCCTACTATTTACCCATAGCTGGAGGGAGAATAATTGTATTCATACCTTTCCCTATGTGAAATGCAATCAGTCTCGTCCAGGATTTGAACTCGTATCACCGTGTCCATTTCCTACGATGATAACCATTACACCACGGGCACCTCCTTCTGACTATATTAGCTGATATTAATAGTGCTGTGGTCTGGATGGTCTCGATTCTTCCCCTGGTCTCCAGTTACCACGGTCTCTTTTCTAGGCCTTTGTCAACCCATTCTAATTAGTATCACAGGCTTCTTTACGTTTCACAACTTTTTTTAGCTCTCTGCCAATATCCAAATTATTATTATTATTATTATTATTATTATTATTATTATTATTATTATTTACTCTTTAGAGGTTTTCACATCAGCGTAAGCTGATGGGCTATCACCGGAGATTGAGTGACAGCAAGTCTCCTCAAGTCTCCTGGACTCTTCTCAGTATTCTGGCCGTTTCCAATAATGCTGTTCTTTGGATGATCTCCACTCGGCCGCCAACTTCCAAATCCTTCAGGCCCTTTAATAATCCTTTAGTTACCGTGCCAAAAGCACCAATCACAATTGGTATAATTGTCACATTCATATTTTTATTATTATTTAATCCTTAAGAGTTTTTCTCATCAGCGTTATTTTGAGTGACAGCAAGTCTCTTCAAGTCCCCAGGACTCTTCTCAGTATTCTGGCCGATTTCAATAATGTAGTAGTTTGGATGGTCTCCACTCGTCCTCTTATTTCCACGTCCTCCAGTCCCTTTTAATAATCCTTCGGTGACTGTACCAAGAGCCCCAACCGGAGTCTGGATAACTGCAAGCCTTTTTAACTTTCCTCAAGTCTCCATTCAACAATTCTATTGTCTGTATGGTATCGATTCTTCCTCTGATTTCCAATTCCACCAGTCTCTTTTCCAAACCTTTGGGGACTGTTCCTAGCAATTCAACTATTATTGGTATCAACGTTAACTTCATAACTATATTTCTAACAGATGTAACCCCCTTTTGCCAGTGAATCTTTCTCGGTAAAATGCCACTAACTTCTTGAATAAACTTTACCCTGTGCTAATAAAGAAATTAATTTCTTTTAGTCGTTTTTTATTGATCGGTTTGTTTGTTTGATTGTTTGCATATATATATATATATATATATATATATATATATATAAACTGGATCTTTTTTTACTCACGTGTCATTGTTTTTCAGACTGTGTGGATAAAAACAGCAAATGTGCTAACTGGGCAAGTAGGGGCGAGTGTGAAATAAATCCAGATTATATGCACATCAACTGCAAGAAATCCTGTAAGAAATGTGGACAATCTACCAGTAAGTGAAATTGTTACATATGAGGGGATCTATCTTTGATATAACGTAATTATATACTGATACTGATATTAGTACCTTTGTTTTTTACGCAGTCTCAAATCCATGCATGGATGTTATTGCTGATACAATTATTGTATTTCCCGTTATATATGATGCATGGTTTATTGAAAGCTATTTAGAAGACTACCGCTCACTGCAACCCTTCCAAACTCCATAACTGTTGATTTCAAACTTCAACAGATAAACCTCTAGAGATGATACTAGCGAATGAAACGCTGTATGATATTGGCAAAGAATTATTCTAATGCTAAATGTATACATCTTGTATGCTGTTAAGTATGGTAAATGTTCTTAAAGTCATCAAAGTCTAAGCTATTAGATCATGAACAGAAAAGCTCAATTTATTTAAGTTTCAATCAATATGATAAATATAAACTTCTAGCATTCTTTGGCATGTGCAAAAAAAGAAAGAGTTATTCTGTCCCATAATAGTTGTAACCATTACCATATCTGATGGGGGGGTGTCATCGTGGTGTAATGGTTAAAGCGTTGCACCGCGGGATCGTAGTAAGCGAGTTCGTACTCCAGTTGCGCTATTACGTTCACTTTCGGGCAAATACCCTTGGGAAAGGTATGAACCCCCTTATCCTCCCAGACATGGGTTAAATAGTATCACTACTGTTCTTCTAGGAGAATAGCTTTGGCATTAAATAACATACAAAGGTTGATATGCCATTAAACAAAGAAACCAAACCAAACCATATCTGATGACATATAAGATGCTTGGAGACACTCATAGTGTAATGGTTGCCGTCATTGGAAATGGACATGGTGATTTGTGTTCAAATCGTGGACCAGGCTGTTTTCATTTTATATAGCACTAATACACTTGGGAAAGACATGAATAAGGCTATTCTACCTCTAGCTATGGGTAAATAGTAGGGCAAGCTGTCTTCTTTAACCTTGGCACGGCAACTGGTCTAGGAGGAGAAAATCTGAATTCAAACCAGTTAAACTCCTCTTTAAAAAGTGACCTTTTGTTGCATCCTGATCGTGCAAAGGGGTTGGGCACACACACACACACACACACACACACAAACATATATATATATATATATATATATATATATATATATATATATATAATGCATGGTTTACGAAAGCTATTTGGGAAACTAACGCTCACTGCAACATTTCCAAATGCAGACGTCAAACTTCAGTAGATATCCCTTTTGTCATAATACCAGTGAATAGGATGCTGTGTGATATTGGCAAAGAATTATCTTAAAGTTAAATATATACGTCTTTTGTGCTGATAAATATGGGAGATGTGCAGTTAATATGCCGGGAAATACGGTAATATCCTTTTGGTCATGTATCTTCTGGCCGTCATCGGATGTCTGCTTCGTTCTTTTAGCAGGGCTGGCTGTATTCTTTGGAAAGGAGTAAGACCCCCCGCCTCAAGGAAAGGGAGCCTTCTTTATGACGCAAATAATCACTTTATATATAACTGCAAATAATTTGTATTAAAAATAGTTTCTTAAAGTTATAATTGTTTACTAAGGATTATCATTAGTTACTTGAAACCATATAACTGTATGCAAACAAATGACAATCATTAAAAAGAAATGCTCACAAGAAACCATAGTATTATTAGTATTACGTAAAAATACTTGAAACCATACAGCAGTGTACAAATTATTTGTATTAGATAAGAATACTTGATACCTAATAACTATGTGTAAAAAATCTCTCAAAAACACCAATTACAAAAAGTGTAAATATAAATGTAAGCGTACAACATACTTGATTCTCTTACCTCAAGGCCTAAAATAACCCAAGATGGGTTGACAAGTCATTAAAATCATTCGATCGGATCAAGAATCGATAACATTCCAGATGACAATAAACATGCAAATTAGACCGGATGGTAACTAGCAAATAATAAATTTAAAAAAAAAGAAAAAAAAAACTAATCCAGAACCTTCATACTACACACTTTTTGATTTTCTTTTTTTTCTCTCGATTTTTCTTTGTAGATTGTGTTGACATGAACAGACATTGCTCAGTTTGGGCAAGTATTGGTGAATGTAAAAAGAATCCCAGATATATGCTGGTCAGCTGTAAGAAATCCTGCCAGGCGTGTTCCAGTTCAAGTGTTGCAGAAAGCATTGTTCTTCCTACCGAACTAAGTAAGAAGTTTTATTCTTTCAAAAGGAAAAAACTAGGATTTAAGATGTGATACTCTAAGCTCTTCTGTCTCTGGGGGCACATATTTGTTTAAGGTCGAGCATATTTATATAAGTATATAAACGTATAGGCGTGATATATATATATATATATATATATATATATACGAGTATCGCTCAAAAGGTTCTAATTCTTACGTATAATCTACATTTCTAACACATCTCATATCTTAGTATGATTCTTACCTGTATAGAAATTAAGACAGAAATTTGAATTGTTGGTTTTTCAAGTCTTATAAGAAGTGGTAGCCTATTGCCCCAACAAAAATGTTCAGTTATGGCTCTTCTTTCTGTATGAGGCTTATAACTTTTTGAACGACACTATATATATATATATATATATATATATATATATATATATATATATATATATATATATGAACAAAGCAGAAAAACAGAATAATCCAAATAGGTGAATTTATTGTGATGTAAAATCAATGTTAAACGTTTCGGTTTCAATAACCTTCATCAGGACTTTGATATCAGAAGTATTGCTCACATGTACACGTTTGTATCTTTTCGTTGTATACATTCTATTTGCTCCTGTTATCTCGATAGGCATCCATCGCTGTCTGATATTAAAGTCCTGATGAATAACGTTTAACATTGACTTTACATCACAATAAATTCACCTATTTGGATTATTCTGTTTTTCTGCTTTCTACATCCTGTCGGATTTAGATCCATATTTACTTTCACACACACACACACACACACACACACATATATATATATATATATATATATATATAAAGAGAGAGAGAGAGAGAGAGAGAGAGAGAGAGAGAGAGAGAGAGAGAGAGAGAGAGCTTATAACATAACGGTTTTCGTCATAGGAAATGGACTCGACTCCCAAGTTCATTAAATTCCGAACAAGGTTGTTTTGCGATTCACATAGGGAACGGTAAGAATCTAACTATTCTCTCGACGTCTATGGGTATATAGTAGGTCAGACTATGCTCTTTAACCATGGTACAGCAACCAGTCTAGGAAAAGTCGAACTCCGAGTTAAAACGTTGTAGACGTGGAAAGGAATGGTTATACCTGTTCAAGACACTTTCAATTAGAAGGACCCCCGTGACCAAACCAGATTACTCAAGTTGTGATGTGATGATGACACAGATGATAAATGTTAACTGAGAACTCCAAACACTAACTTAGAATTATACATATATATATATATATATATATATATATATATATATATATATATATATATATATATATCCCACAAAGTGTAGAACAATGAGAATTGTACAATTTGCAGATCTAATACAGAGTTGTCTACACAACAAATGTCATTTTAAATTTTTTTAAACTCAATGACCCTTTCATTTGGCTCGAGAAATAAGCGCCCACTGCAAATATTCCTATTGTATGAAAAATTTAAATTATTCACTTGTATATTCAAATGAATCCCCTTATCTTGGTTATAACAACCAAGATAAGGGGATTCATTTGAATATACAAGTGAATAATTTAAATTCCTCTGATGTCTGTCTTAGACGATAACCTTTCCGAAAACCTCAAACCAAGCTGTACATTCAATACACAGGGATAAAGAGTTCTCATTCCACTGTCCGTGTTAATAACGCTTTAAATCATAAATGAGTTCCATGAATAGATTTTAGGGAATTTGAGTTTGAATTTTTCAACAATACATGGGATTGCTGGCATTATCTACCAACTTTTATAAAATGTAGAGACCCTTTTATTTTCCATTACTTATTCATCAGATTTTTACCTACTAAATTGTATATGTCTTCTATATATACAAATATTTTTTGGTACCTTTGGCTGGCAGATTTATTTATAGAACCTTGATTTTATGCAAGAGGGTCATTCAATAAATAAACTGAATATTATCTAAGAACTTAGCAATATGAAGTACTGCTTATAGTCGAATTTTTTTCAAGGAAATCAATTGTCATGGGTCCTTTAATATTCCAGAACATTGTCAGCATCACCTTCTTTATTGACCGCTGCGCCTCGAAGATTTTCTTTACTGGAGAGTTAGTGTATTTTCACTCCATGAACTGTCAGACTCGTAAAGGCAAACCCCTGTTTAGCCCATTTGTAAATTTTTTTGTTTTTTTGTTTTTTACTAAAACATATTTCTCCGTACACATCACATATTCTTCTGTAAATTTAATTTGGTTTGTAATTCTCAAGCACGAAAAATTTGATAACAGGCCTCTGTTCAAGCTTAAAGCACTCTGTTTGATTTGCAGTCATTTTGAATGGCTTGAAAAAATATTTTTACGAGATTAAAATAATTTGTGTAATAAAGTTAATTCCAAAGAATGGAGAGTTTACGTTTATGGAAAAAAAATTAAGAAAAAATGTATCTTGTTTTTCAAAACGATTCCTCTAATTTATAGAATGACCAGGGTATCTCCTACAACTTCATCTCATAGGATTTATATGGTGAAATAATTTCACGAAGCAAAATTGAAATAATCTCGAACTGAGCTTGTAAATAGACTAAAGGAAACCAGGGTTTGGATTTTAACACCTCATACAGGATTGTCGGCATCAGCTACCGGTTTGTTTTTTATGCAGATTTTATAAATTCAAATTCAGTCGTCCCGCGATTCTCTTTTTAAACAAAAAAAATTGTTTTAAACAATACTGTCAGTCACAAACTTAGAATTACCGTAATTACTAGTGTATAACACGCACCTACAACTTTGAACGACAAAATTCTAAAAAAAAAAACAAAAAAAAAACTGTATGTAATACGCACTAAGTTTTCAAAAGTGCTAGCAATGAGATTTAACCTGGATTTAGCATTAGATCAACTTTCTTATTAGTTTTTACTGATTAAAAATAATAATGTATATAGTTTACGTTATGTCTTAAAGCACAAAACTTACACATTATTTAGAGCAAACACACGGACATGTTCATGCAAAAATGCAACAAGCTTGCTGAGAAAATAAGCTCAAACTAGGAAAATTCAAATTCTAAGCAAACACACATTCCAGTGGATGTTTCTCTGTAACATCATAAAATACATTAGTTTGGTCTATAAATAAATTCTCTCAGTCATCTTGTCTTGAATATGGTGAGACATATGGCCGGAAAAAGTTCATCAAAGAGTTCTCGTGTATAATAATAAGCACCCCTAACTTTCGGACTGAAAATCTTACAGAATAGTGTCTTATATACAAATAATAACGGTAATTATATTAATTCTAACTTAGATTTGTACCAAGGGAAATACGAACGGCCAAAGACAGTTGCATACTTTTTTTTAAAAATACCTTGTTTATAAATGAATACATTATTTGATATTTACTCTTTTCTTTTTTTTTTTCTTTTTTTTTTTTTTTTTTACTCTCAGGATGCATTGACGAGTATAGTCAGTGTCCTACCTGGTCAAGACATGGAGAATGTCAAAAGAATCCTAACTTCATGCTGCAGTATTGTAAAAAATCCTGCAAATACTGCAAAGGTGCAACTGATGGAAGTGCTTCAAGTGAGTATATTCGAGTTTCGAACCATCTTTAATCAGCTGAATCAGCTTTTCTAATTTCTAAAAAAATAACGGTTTATATATATATATATATATATATATATATATATGTTGCATATTGACCCTCGGCCGAGCTGTCAAATAAGAAATACACCTGTGTAAATAACAGGTGCATCCGGTCGAAGATATCAGGGTATAACCTTGACTGTGGACGGGTTGAATTCGGTGCAGATGTGACACCCACAAGAAGCAGGTGGATGTCAAACAATTATATAACCCGGTGCCACAGACAGGTTGTGTTAGTTGGAGATAAGATGCTGTAGTGAGAACCAGCTCACAGCAGAGGGCTGGGCCCTCAGGACCCCCGGTTGAGCAGCCCAGCAGAATGAGAAAGAAGTGCAGCTAAAGACAGAGGAACTGGGGGGATCAATATATTGCAGTCTTTTCAGCCTCCAACTCACCTCTAACACAGCCCTTTCGCAACCCTTTCGCAACCATTTCGAATAGAGTGTGAGAGGTATATTTTTCTAAAGAAGTGTGTTCGTTCGTCATTATTGTTGATTTTGCTTCCGCATGTATATGTGTATAGTTGTATATGTATCATGGTTGTGACTATACAACATATATATATACATATATCATCATCATCCAGTCACACTACGCTCTCTCTATCTGCCCCTATCGTCCATCGCTCCAGGCAGGTTTTCCAAACTACATCCTGTGTTTAAACAGAGCTGATGTAGATAAGTTCTTGCTGGTTGTCCAATGCTGGCGTGTCTATGTGTAAGGGTCTATAAGAGAACGTCACTTATGAGTTCATCCTCGCTCCTCCAGCAGTGTCCCGCAAGTCTTGTTCATCTTATTAATTTAGAGACGGGGTGGGGGGTAAAGTTGCCGTACAGCTGTTGTTTTGTGGGGTGTTGCTTCCAGGATTTGTTCAAAATTGCTCGTAGCTTTCTTGTGCAGTTCTCGTTTACCTTTTTCTCAAGCCGTTTTGTCAGCGTCCATGATGTGCATCCATAGAGTAGTATTGACACAACAGCTACTTAGAGAAATACCGTTTTATTTTCACGCATATAATCGATAGCCTATCGATAGCAGTCAACGCCTTTGCTAGGCGCATATTAAAATCGCTTTCAGTAGATGAGACACTGCTGCCGAGGTACGTGGACTTGTCTATTAATTTCTGAGGACTACAATTTAGAGTGTAGATGGCTCTTTCCCTTTTAAAACCATGTACTTCATTTTGTTTGAATTCACGTAGAAGCCAATGTCTCCTGCTGCTGTTCCGGGCTAAGTAGCAGGGATTCGGCTTAGGTAGGTGTATTTGCCAGAATCGCTATATCATCCGCATGGTTCTGCGTCCGTTGTAGTTTCTGCGGAATAACACCATCTTTTTGCTTTTTTTTAACGTAAAGCCATTTTCTTTTATTAGATCTAACGACGTTCTAAGTACTTAGTCTTGGCAGATATAATGCTAATGTATCTCCTTGTAGAACTCTAGCAACAATGTTGAAGGAGTCTGTGTTTCCATCCAATGTGCGATCCTTAGCTTTCATGTTTCAATAGAGCATCATAATGGCTGTAATTGTTTATTTGGGAAGACCATACGCCAGAAGTATTTGCTCCATCTGCTCTCTGTGTATGAAATCAAATGCCTTGGGGAAACCTTCAAACAGTTGTATTTCTTCGAGATTCTTTGCACGGATTCCTTCGCTGATTCGACGGAATTAGAATCTGTAGTGTGGATCAATTTCTCCGAAAATTGTTTTGATTTTCCTAAGTATTTTCTTAATTTCAGGTTTGATACGCTTGAGAAGCAGAGCATTATACACCTGGGCCGTAATAGACGTAAAAGTTATGCCTCAGTGGTTCTTGGTGATTCTAATTTTCTTAGGGAAGGGGAGGGTGCAGCCTTTTGTTCATCGTTCTATTGTATTTTCTTTATGTACGGCGTTGCAAAATCGAAGAAGTCATCAAATTTCCTTGTTTTCCACACTTCTGAGCGTATTTTGTCTTGGCCAGCAATTTTTCTGCTTTTAATTTTTGCCAGTACACCGTCGAGTTTCTCTTGAGTAAACTGTCCTAGTTTGATATCTGATTGTCTGTTAATCATTTTTGTGATAGATTTACTTGTGACTTTAGGCGAGTTTCCAAGCAGATTCTTAAAATGTTCTGTCCTTCTAACTCTTTTTCCATGTTATTTATCCATTCGACTTTTCTGTTATGTTCTCTTAGCTCCTATATGTTGCTCCAAAATTGTTTTTCTTCCTTGTCATCTGATTGTTGGTATGTCTTCGTGCATTCTCCCCCAACGTTTTTTTTTTTTTCGTTATTTTGGAATGTCCTGTTTTGTCTGAATTGTTTTATCCCGTCTCAATATCTTTTAGTCTTTCTTTTACCAATACCTCTTAACTTATTTCCTCGAGTTGTATTGTTTGTTTTAATTATGTTGCTATTCTCTTTTCGTCCCAATATTTTCCAATATTTTTCCTCTGTCTTATAATTTTTGCTTGTTGTCGTAGATTTTTTTATTGGTGATTCCAGTCTAATTTCCCATCCAGGTTTTGAGTTTCTGTATGTGTTCTTTAGGAAAACAGTGATTTTATCACAGACTAATTTCACTCCTACATAGATTAGTTCGTTTAATTCTGTAATGTTGAGATATATGTTAAAAATTCGTTTATTTTTTCAGTTTCTGCCTTGATTGTTTTCCAATCTTGGTTTCTTAGCAATTGTTACATATTCTTCTTTTCAGACATAATTCTCTTTATAATCTCTATATTCATTTTTTTTCTTCTTGTGTTAGTCTTTGTTCAGTTGGATGTGTGGTGGTTCGATTATAATTACTTTGCGGTTCAATTCGGGTAGAGGGTTCTTGGTTTTCAATATTTAGTGTGTCGATTATTGTATTAGAGTCTTATTGCTTTGCTTCCTTATTTATTTGTTGGTGTATTTCTAATATTTCAAGGTCAGAAAACCAACTTTTCTTTATTATCTTCCTAACTCTGATGGCGAGTTTTTGGCTTGATGTCTTAAATCTAGCCCATTCTTCCCAGATTTATATCATTCTTTTCCTATACCCTTTTTTGTGTAGGGTTGCTCATAAAATAGCAGTGAAGTGCAAGTTTTTTTTATCTTCCCTATTCCATTTTCTGTGTTGTTGTCTCTGATTTGTGCGGTTGCTTAGGTTATCGTTCATGAACCCGAAAAAAGAACAGCCAATATTCCCTGGATGCATATCAGGTGCCCCCTCCACCATGTTGGTTATCAATGAAGCACCTGCCAATCATAACAGCCAGAGCTTTTGTCTAGGTCCCACGTTGCATCATGTTCCAATTTGTCATCTTTATCATGGGTAGTATATTGTGTTTATTATCTGCGCACCTGTCATAGATGTGACCAAGTACTCTTTAAGAGAACATTGAAGCGGGTCACAAAAGAAAAAATATTCCCTCGTAAATATATTAACTTTAAACTTACTTATAGTCCATAGTGAACTCTTTTTTCTTTTTTTCTTTTTTTTCTTTTTGCTGTATTACTGATATTTTGTTCTTTAAACCCTGAGTCTTTAGGTGCCATACAGTTATTGTGAGTTTTCCTCTGCTTTTAGGAGTTTTAGTGTTTGTCAATGGCCCGGGATATCTGGGTTCAATCGCAGGTCGAATCATACCAAAGACTCAAAAAATGGTACTTGATGCCTCCTTGCTTAACACTCTGCATTATAAGGTACGGATCAAAGGTAAAGTGGAGCAATCCAGGAAAAGGAGTAGCGCTCTACCCTACACTTTGGTGTAGTAGCTATCGAAAAGGGAGCTTTCGGGTCACCCACGACTAAAGGGAGACAACTTTACTTTTACTTATATAATCTGAGTCACTCTGCTACACTTCAGTAATTTCGATTGAAAAAGTTCGTCATGTGACTACAAAGACTATCCCGACTACTTCCTTTGTTTACTTTTTATACTTCACTTTCCACTCAAGCTACTACCACTTCGTCTTCGGCCACAATTCCCAATTTCTACACAAGCATTTCGATAATTTAGTCAGAGACATTTAAAAAAAAAGAATTTAAAAAATCCATTTACGTTACCATTTTATCTTCTTTAATTTGGGGGAGGGGTTACCACCTCGAGCGTTCTCGTTGCTAATAGAACAGTGTTTGTTTTTCTACTTTGTTATCTTGTGCCGTGTCTGTCTTTTTTTATTTAAAAAATTTATCACGAGACTACCAAAAATCCCATCCCCTATGAGTGTCCTAGATATGGTACAAAACCATCTGACGATGAGTCTCCAGTACTGGAAATTTGGGGAATGTGGAGTACCTCTTCATTGCCAATGCTTCCAGGTCCACTCTGATCTGGAGTGGTAGCACCTGATAGGGTCCTATCTATGGGTCAAGTAGAACTGTTTGGCATTCAAACAGAGCGCCAACAAATGACTTATGCTAAATTGAATTGTTAGAAATAGCACTGTTTGATTATTTAACTATGTATAAACAAATGAATGATGCTTAATTGGATTGTTAATGATAGATAGCAATACTTGGAACCATTTGACTGTGTGTAAACGAATGAATAACGCTGAATAGAATTATTAGTGTTAAATAGCAATACTAAAAACTCTTTCAGTGTAGGCCAAAACTGAAATGTTGGTAGAACATAAAAATATTTGGAACCTATTCGACTGTGTTCAAATGAATAGTGTTCAATAGAAGAATTAGAGTTAAAAGGTAATACTTTTAACCACTTCAATGTTTGCAAACAAATGATTAATACTGAATAAAATTAGAATTAAATAGCAATAACGAAAGCATGGACAGCTATCAATAGGCTATCGATTATATGGAAATCAGACCTAACCGATAAAATGAAATGCAGTTTCTTCCATGCAGCGGTCACATCGATACTGCTATATGGATGCACTACATGGACTCTAACAAAATGGCTGGAGAAGAAGCTAGATGGCAATTACACAAGAATGCTGCGAGCAATCTTGAACAAGTCCTGGCGGCAGCACCCCACAAGACACCAACTGTACGGCCACCTGCCTCCTATCACGAAAACTATTCAAGTTAGACGAACCAGACATGCAGGACACTGCGGGAGAAGCAAGGATTAACTCATAGGTGATGTACTCTTATGGACCCCCACACATGGCCGTGCAAAAGCAGGACGACCAGCACGAACATACATTCAGCAACTATGTGAGGATACGGGATGTTGTCCAGAAGACCTGCCTGAGGCGATGAACGATAGGGAGGAGTGGCGAGAGAGGGTCAGGGATATCCGTGCTACCAGCACGACATGATGATGATGAATTAAGTAGAGACAAAAGCAATACAAGTGTGCAAACAAATTAGTTCTAATTCATTTAAAAATGAAGTTACAAATAAACTATCTGTGCAATACTGATGTTAAATTATGACTGTTAAATAGCGATACTTGAAATCATTTAACTGCGTGCAAAAAATGTAATCAACAAAATGTGTTTACAAATCATATATATCTAATATATATATATAAACAGGATTTGGCTTTAAATAACCTACAATGGTTGATATGTCATAGAATTAAACCAAACCAAACCAAAACAATTATTATTATTAGTAGTAGTAGTAGTAGTAGAAGTAGTTGGTTGGTTGGGTTTTATGGCATGTCAACCTTTGTAGGTTATTTAATGCCAAATCTATGGAGTTTCGAGGTATTTTTAGTTGTTGTTTGCTATCTGACTCCATTCTGGGTTATTCTATTCTTACCCCACGTTATCTTGCTGGTTTAACTTCTTGGATATGAAAGCTGTAAAGGAATTATATGAAAAAAGACAGGAAGAGAAGACAGGAAGCTAAGATATATTTTATATTTTGCCTTTATTTCTGGGTTCAACAACCATTTAGTGGGTGATGAAATTCTTCCTGAATACAAAGGAAATGGTTGTGTCTCCCAGTCAAGGTGTTAAAATGTGTTAGTCGTTCTTGTGTATATATGTCCGAAATTGGTGTTCAGGGCATTAACAATGTGCTAGACGCTTTTGTGAGATATGTCTAAATTCGATATTCTCAGTTGTAGATGTTAAGTCCGTTATATGGTGTCTTAATTGTGATTCTGACAAGTCCATTATTTGGTGTTTTTAGTCATGGGTCATTGGTAAAAGAGACAGCTGCTACTAGTGGAAAGGTTAGCCAACACACCGTCTAAAGACAGACGCATGGCACCTTCCACCAGTAGCAAGACAGATTTAGGTGTTGTCACTCTGCTGGTCACTGCTAAAAGAGGACGCGTTTCTTTCTTTTGCCGAGAGGGTTCCTTCTTTGCGCATGCGTCGCTCCTTTTCCTGTCTGGAGCTTCTGGGAGTTTCTGCATTTTTTGTATTTATTTCTAAATTAATTTCGTTTTATTTTCATTTTACTTATCTTTATTAATTCTCACAAATCCATTTTTATACAAATAAACAGTTCTATTTCAAACAATTCAGTTTACTATGCAAAAACAGTTCCATTTCAAACAATTCAGTTTGAAAAGTCCTCCTGTTTTTGAAGTAATGGGCAGTGAAAAATCCAGGTTATAGGATTAGAACTTTGTCGAAAACAATGAATGATTCGAAATCTTTCTCGATAAACAAAGGGAACAAAAATTTTACATAATATTTCTAATAAGTCAAATGACGTAATTTAAAACAACAAACGCTGATTCATTAATCAAACGGACAACTTTCTCACACCGCACTCAACTCTGTCTTTCTTTTGCCCAATTAGATTAGGAACCATCTCCCATTTAGGGTAGGTCCGGCTTGTTTTCGGTGTTTTCGGGCACCGGAAAACAGTTGGCCTCCATTTCTTAGACGGAGGGATGGTAGGGTAATCAAACAGGGGATTTTTTCCTTGCTTGTATTTCGGGGTTTTTCTCCCATCCTCATCATATAACATCTTTTCTAAATAAATCATCAATTGTAAATAAAATCATACATTATATTCGAGGTTTTAAGTATGTCTTTTCACAGAGCAAATATGGTATTTTGGTGCCTGCAGCGTGCATGGTGATGTATGATTGTCTATATATTGTACAGTTGAATGGGTCGGCGAATGTGGCTAGCTAGGTTCCCTTAGTATATATAGAAATAGCATGACTGCTCCCTCCCCCACCAGTCCCCCACAAAACTTCAAGGCCTTGTGCCTTCCTTATTGTAAAAATAAGGGAATAAAACCAGCTTTTTCTTGTTATACAAATTTTCCCTAGTTTTTTTAAATATTTTGCAATCTTTACACATCCATCGTTGATTTATCATCACAAATATCATCCCAAATAGACCTGATTATGCTTCATTAGAATCGAAACGCTATAGTGTCAACTTTGCTTCTCAATAAATCTCTCCTTCTACTTGGATTACCTTGTTATCAATTTTTCTTAGTATATTGTCGGATTACAATCTATTATTTACTTATATACATATATATATATATATCATCATCATGATGTCGCGCCGCCAGCACAGATATCCCTGACCCTCTCTCGCCACTTCTCCCTATCATTCATCGCCTTCGGCAGGTCTTCAGGGTTACATCCCGTGTCCTCACATAGTTGCTGTATGTAAGTTCGTGCTGGTCGTCCTACTTTTGCACATCCATATGTGGGGGTCCACAGGAGTACATCGCTTATGAGCTCGTCCTTGCTTCTCCAGCAGTGTCCCGCGTGTCTGGTTCGTCTAACTTGTATAGTTTTCGTGATGGGGGGCAAGTGTCCGTATAGTTGGTGTCTCGTGGGGTGTTGTCGCCAGGACTTGTTCAATACTGCTCTCAACATTCTTGAGTAATTTCCGTCTAGTTTCCTCTCCAGCCGCTTCGTTAGCGTCCATGTGGTGCATCCATGTAGCAGTATCGACACAACTGCTGCCTGGAAGAAACTGCGTTTCATTTTATCGGTTAGCTGTCCATGCCTTCGTCAGTCGTGTGTCGATGTCTTTTTCGGTTGATGAGACGCTACTTCCTAGGTAGGTGAATTTGTCTACTAGTTTCAGAGAGGCTCCGTCTAGTGTGGCAATGTTGCCCGTTTGGTTGTAACACATATATTCAGTTTTGTTTGCATTGACATGGAGGCCAATGCCTGCTGCAGCTCGTTCCAGACTATGCAGTAGTGTCTCTGCTTGATTAGGCGTATTCGCTAGTAACGCCAAGTCATCAGCGTAGTCGGCGTCCGTGATTGTTTTTGCGGGGTACCTTTTGCTTCTTCTCTTAGTCAGCTCGAAGCCATTTTCTCTGATTTTGTCGATCGAAGTCCTAAGCACATAGTCTAGACAGATGATAAAGAGGTACGGGGCTAGTGTGTCTCCTTGTAGTACTCCTGCAACAATGTCGAAGTATTCCGTGTCTCCATCTGGTGAATGTACTTTCACTTTGGTGTTTCTGTAGAGAATCATTATCGCTGCTACGGTTTCTTTTGGTAGGCCGTATGCTAGTAGGATTTGCTCCATCTTCCCTCTGTGTATGGAATCGAAGGCCTTGGTAAAGTCGACAAATAGTAATGTCGCCTGTATGTTTTTTGCCCGAACGCCTTCAAGGATTCTACGGATGGTCAGTATTTGTAAGGTTGTGGATCTATTTCTCCGGAAGCCATTTTGGTTTTTCATAAGTATGTTGTCTATTTTGGGTTCTATGCGGTTTCGTAGTAGGGCATTGTAGATTTTGGCTGCTATGGATGTAAGTGTTATCCCTCGGTAGTTCTTGGCTAGTCCGAGGTCGCCTTTTTTAGGGAAAGGAAGGATGCATCCCTTCGTCCATCTTTCTATCCTATTTTGACTATAGACTGCGTTGCATTGCCGGAGCAGTATATCGTCGAATTGTCTAGTCTTCCACACTCTCGTCTAGCCCTGCAGCTTTCCTATTTTTAATTCTTCTGAGAACTGAGTCGAGTTCTTCTTTGGTGAAAGGACCTAGTTTAACGTCTAATTGCTTACTAATAATTCTGGTGATCGGTTCATCCGTTATTTCCGGTGGGTTTCCTAGTAGATTTTTGAAATGCTGTTCCCACAGTTTTACTCTTTCTTGTTGGCTTGCAGCTTTCAATTTTGCTTTGGCTGTGCTCTTCCTTCTACTTACTTCGTTTATTGTTTGCCAGGCTATCCTGGATTGTCTATCTTCCACCGAGTCTCTAATCTTATCTATCTGATTTTGTATGTATTCTGCCTGTTCTTTTAGATATATTCCTGTTAATTGATGTTGTGCCTTTTCTAGTTTTCGTGTATTTGTGTTTGTTGGGTTCTTTTGATAGCTTTTGGAGGCAGTTTTCACGAGTGCACGTTTTTCTCTAACCGCTAGCGTTTCCCAAGGGACTCTATATTTAGTTCTAGGTTTTGTTGGAATTCACTTTGCTGCCGCCTCTAGGTGTGCTTCTACAAAATGTTCATATTCGTCATTTGGGGTACCTTTTTTTGCCTTCTCTTGTAGTGCTTCGAATCTGTTTCTTAATTCTAATGCATATTTATCTCTAATATCTCTGTTGTTGAGTAGGGCCCAGTCACAGTGCTTGGTTGTCGCTTTACGTGTGGCGTTTTTTCGTAGGCTTAGTCGAACTTTGGCCGTAACTATTCGATGATCGGAGGACACACCCTCGAAAGAGGAGTATGCCTCGCAATTCATCGCACTGTTTTTCCATTTCCTGTTTATAAGGACGTAGTCTATCTGTGCTTTACTCTTATTCGCGTATGTGTAGGTCCATAATTTCCCCTCCCTTTTTTGAAAGTTTGTATTGAGGCATGTTAATCTATTTTCTATCATGAAATCTATTAGATGCTGTCCATTCCTGTTTGACGCGTTGTGTAGGCTGTATTTGTTGTGTCTGTTTTTCTCGATTTGTGCATTCATATCTCCGCCAATGACTAGCAGGTTGTGTTTCGGAATGCTACGTACTAGGGAGGATAGATCTTCGTAGAAGGTGACTATTTCGTTTTCTTCGCTAACATTGGTAGGGCTGTTGCAGGAGATAATTGTTGCTTTGGGGTTGCCATTAAACGTTGCGGCCATCATCCTAGGTTGTATTCTCTCAATGCTGTTCAGTGTTTTTAACGCTCTTGGTCCTATAAGCATTCCCACCCCTCCTACCGATGCATTGACAGAGTTTTTCCATGCCGATACAGTCACCAGCATCCATCCATTACCAGTTTCGTGATACTTGATATCTTCGGTGTGCGTGTATCGGTGCTCTTGTATGCAAATTATGTCTATCTTATGTTCTACAGCTGATGCAGTTAGCTCTGATAGTTGACCTATTCTATTTAGGGTTCTCACGTTAAATGTCGCTATCTGTATTGTTTGTTTGCATTTTAGTAGTTTTTGTTTGAGCTCTGTAGCTGATTTTTCGAACACTGAGGCCAGGGCTCCAACCTCAGCAGGACGCGCCCCTTTTTTACCCGCGCGAAGAGCGATGTGGTTTATGTATGTGGTTTGAGTACGAGTCATGGTTATCTTTCGATGGCTGTTTTTATTCTCATCTATAGAAGCCACTCTTATAGATGAGCAGCAGTAGTTCCCCGATCGAACTGACAATCTTGAGCGTAAAGCCGCAAGACTCACACGTACATCATGCTGCTTCCCATGTGTACGTGGTAAAAAAAAAAAACACATGAACCTAAACAGCATCTGATGTTGAGGCTTCGGTTCTAGAAAACTCGATAAAGTGGAGTTCCTCTTCATTGTCATTACTCCCAGATCCACTCTGACCCGGAGCGATATCACCTGTTAGGGTTCAATTCGTGGGTCAAATAGATCTGTATAAAATTATTCGTATTCGATGAAGGCATCTTCAAATAAAAACTCTAAAGAAACTACGCAAAAAATGTAAGTATGAACGTAAAATCAACGCGATTCCCTTACCTTTGGACACAAAATAACCCTAGACAGGTTGACATGTCATAAAAATCAATCAATCATATATATGCGTGTGTGTCTATCTCCGCGCGCGCGCGCGCGTGTGTGTGTGTGTGTTTTGGTAGTAGATATTTGAAAATGCCCTTAACTCTAGGAAAATATGACGTTGCAAGCATACGGCATAATATACCGTCAAATCGAACAAAAATCACTAAATGCCAGGTTCTGTATTAAAAACAATGGACTTGGACATTTTATTCTTTCCAAACAATGGTTGACGACAAACGTATGTTCTCAAAATTCTGGCATTTACAGACATTATGTACTTTTGACTGTTGTTTTTATAATCATAATTCAACAATAAAGCAACTAATAAAAAAACCGGAAAAAAGTTTTTTAAAAATCATAGTAGACATACGATATCTATTGTTTTTAGTAAAACAATGCGGACAGAGAAATCACAGCCAAAACACACACACACACACACTCTCTCTCTCTCTCTCTCTCTCTCTCTCTCTCTCTCTCTCTTTCTCTCTCTATCTATCAATATATAGTGGAATAAACAATTCGTTATCATTTTTTTTCCTAAATGAATAAGGAAAGTGCTCAAATACTGGCCGATAGACCACGATAAAACTTAAAATAAATAAGTTATCCCACCGCGTCATGACAGTTAGTATCGTGTATCTTTATTTTGAAAATAATCCAGTCATCAGATGAAACGTGTGACCTTTCATCTGATGATTATATCTTTTTAATAAAAATACGTGAAATTTGTAGTCTGGAAACTGACATGAGTCTAGCCCAGTCGGCTGGGGCTGTAAAATACACCGACTGCACCTCTGCAGAGTAGGAAAGTTCCCGCTCAACGAGTGCCCTAGATATGACATTAAACAATCTGATGGCGAGGCTCGAGTAATGCTGGAGCTTTGGTAAATGTGGAGTACTCCTTCATTGCCATTGCTCCAAGGTCCACTCTGACCTGGAGTGGTAGCACCTGATAGAACTGTTTAATATCTAAACTGAGCGCAAACAAATGACTTATGCTAAATTTAATTGTTAGTAATAGAAGTGTTTGATCGTTTAACTGTGTGTAAACAAATGACATATCCTTAATTGAATTGTTAGTGATACATAGAAATACTTGGAATCACTTGACTGTGCGCAAACGGATAAGTAATGTTGAATAGAATTATAACAACTTGATAGTAATAATTGAAATTACTTAACTGTGTAGAAACAATAGGAATACTAAACAAATGCTAACTCATAGGGAATAAATGAATTAATTAAATTGAATAGAAATTATTATTAAGATATGCAGAAACTCCCAGAGGCCTCTGACAGAAATAGGGGCGACGCATGCGCAAAGAAAATGGACCATCCCGACAAGAGGAGAAATCTCATTCTCTTTCAACAGCAATCAGCGGAGTGATAACAACTTGCTAACTGGTGGAGGGCGCCATGCGTTCGTCTTTAGACGACGCATTGGTTAACCCTTCCACTGGTAGTAATCGTCTCTTTTTCACCACCAACCCATGACTAAAACACGGGATTTAGACAAACTCCCAAAAGTGACTAACACTTCACTAAAGCTTTAAATACCGAATAAGAACACGTATATTCCCAAGAAACGATAAACGCATTTTTAACACCTTCACTGGGGGATTCAACCATTTCAATTGTATTCAGGAAGAATTTCCTCACCCACTGAATGGTTGTTTAACCCAGAAATAAAGGAAAAATATTTTTAAAAAATGTCTTCGTCTCCTATCTGTTACAATCCTCTTCCATATGATTCTTTAACGGTCTTCTTATCCAAGAAGTTACACCAGCAAAACAACGTGGGGTAAAAATAGAATAACCCGGAATGAAGTCTGATAGTAAACGGTGACACAGCTTGCCCTGGGACCCCATAAACTCATTTAAATTGAAAATCCCAACAAACTAATCTCTTTCATATCATGTACGTCTATTTAAATGTGTGCAAACTAATGACTGATGTTAGATTATTACTGTCACATAGCAATACTTGAAACCATTGAACAGTGTGCAAAAAGAATGAGCTCAGGCTCATTTGTAAACGTGTTTACAAATCATATATACTTAATAAATATGTGTAAACAGGATTTGGCGTTAAATAACCTGCAAGGGTTGATATGCCATAAAACTAAACCAAACCAAACTCACAAGAAGCGGTAAGCAAACATTTATTTAATTCAAGCATAATCCTAATATAATATACATGTGTGTGTATGTGTGTGTGTGTGTGTGTGTGTGTGTGTGTGTGTGTGTGTGTGTGTGTGTGTGTGTGTGTGTGTGTGTGTGAAAGGGTTTCATACAACTAGTACTGGAAAAAAAACAGCAACAATACCAGAACAATCAGATGATGATCCTAGAGTTAAACATCGTTTCGGAGCCGAAACGTCATTACTACAAACGCCATGTATCCCAGCAGTACCTCGCAATACCACCAGGCTTCATTGGTTTTATATGACAGAGCAAAAGTGTCCTATCCATGAAGATGCAGCTTCACACTGATCTTGGAGCCTCTTGATATACTCCTTTTTTTTTTCTGGTGACAAATTACATTTACTCAGATATGTGGAGGTTGAACTAGCAATAAAACAACTTTACTTCAGTGGGGATTTAAAAGGATGTTTTTGTTTACTTGTTTGTTTCCTTCATTTATTATTGCTTAATAATAATCTATCTGCATCTTTCTTTTTCAGGGTGTATTGACTACAACCCCCTATGTCCTCTGTGGTTAAGAATTGGAGAATGTCAAAGAAATCCAGCTTATATGATGACCAGTTGCCGTAAATCTTGTGGGGTGTGTTCACCTGATCTTGAAAAGAAAGGTAAGTTACTCACTTTGGTAAAAAAGCAAACACAAGACCAGCAATTGTAGAGTCTTAGAATCATACTACAAAGAAACATTAGCCATACCATACAGGTGTATTTAGTGCGACAGTTATCATCTACGAAATTGAAACCGGCCACCCTAGTTCGAACCTGGATGAAGCTGTTTGTGTTTCATTTCGCGCTAACCGGTCAGTTCTCCCTCTAGCTATGGGAAAATAGTAGAGCAGACTGGGCTCTTTTGCCATCGTAAGGCAACCGACTTAAGAGAGGGAAGACTGAATTCAAATCAGTTTCAAACTACTTTAAATTTGACCAAATATCACATCCTACCCGAGGCGGAGGGGTTGGGTAAATATATGCAATTTATTGGTTGACTACAAAATATGCACCTTCAATGAAAAAAAAAAAAACTAAAAAAAACAACAAAAAACAAGTTCCAGAATATGTTGAACAGATAGAATAATCAAATTGGAATAAAAAAAAAAAAAAAGAAAAAAATTAACTTATTTTCAAAATTATACAACAAACGATTCTTTTACAGAGTCCTTAATTTTTATTTTCTCAGAATTAGTTGAAAAGGTAAAATGTAAAATTCACAATATATACATATTGAGAGAGAGGGGGGGTGGGAGAGAGAGGGGAGAGGGGGAGAGAGATAGGGAGAGAAGGAGAGAGGGGGGAGAGAGGGAGAGGGAGAGAGAGAGAGAGAGAGAGAGAGAGAGAGAGAGAGAGAGAGAGAAAGAATTCAAGTAATATATAACCAATATGAAACAAACTGATTTTAAGGAATTTTCCAAAATTACCAGCATTTGTTTATAATGTGAAACTCTCTTCTAGAATTGAATATTCTTTTAATCTTCCTATCGGTGAGGATTAGAATATGATAACTGTACCCCTGGCTGGTGAGTAAAAGTTTCCCCCCACCACACACAAAAAGAAAAAGTCCTGTGTATTGTACTAAACTATATCCAATGGTGAGACTCTAGTTCTGGAGCACTGTGGTGTGTAGAGTACTCCTTCATTGCTATTACTCCCAAGTCCACTCTGACTCGGAGTGGTAGTACCTGTTAAGGGCCTATCTATATATCAAATAGGTCTGTTTAAAAATCATTCGTCTTTGATAGAATCACGTGCAAAAAAAAAAAAGAAAGAAATTAGGAAACCACAACACAAAAATGTAAATATGAACGTATAATGAACACGATTTCCCAACATCTGGATATAGAATAAGCCTAGACGAGTTGGCATGACTTTAAAATTCAATCAGACAATAAATAGTCATCTATTTTATTTTCTTGCATTTTTTTTTTTCAGACGTACCTTGCTTTGATTTCCATAACCAATGCTCTCAATGGAAAACTGAAGGGCTTTGCACCAAACCCGTCTACAAATTTTATATGACAACAAATTGTCCACTGTCTTGCGGTGTGTGTAGTTAAGTTAAATTCTGGAAAGACTTTATGTGGTAAGTATGGAAGAAAATTGAAACAGAATTTTAAAAGAGCATTTTGTGTTCCTTCGGGTTCAAAACTCAAATTACAACACGGTCTTATACAATCACAAGCAAAATAGATGGTTTTGATACAATGGTAAATATTGTTTAGTCGAGTGTACAGGCAGCTATTGCTTGTTGTCACTTGTTCTCAACTGGGACCCCAAAATTGTGAGTCACTGTTGGTATTGGAAGATGTGACATATTAACCCTAACCCTAACCCTAACCCTAACCAAACAAAACAGCTGCTGTATGGCCACTTACCTTCCATCTTACAATTCATGAAAGTAAGACATGATTGACAATGCTGGAGGAAATAAGGACAAACTCGTAAACGATGTTCTCCAATGAACCTTTACACATAGGCAGACTAGTGTAGGCTGACCAGCAAAAACTTATGTAAACCAGCTTTGTGCGGACAATGGGTACCGTCTTGAGGAATTGCCAAGAGCGATAGCCAACAGGAATGGATGGTGAGAGAGAGTCAAGGGAATCCATGCTGTCAGCATGCCTTGATAATGATCAGAAGGAGGAGGAGGAAATATTTTAAATATATGTTTTTAATCTTTGTTAAAAGTTTCCAAATGGTTATTGCATGTTCGAGAGATTTGGTGTACATGTAATAAAGATGTTAAAATTATTTGCTGTAAAACCAACAGCCATCACATTTAAACTTTGATTGTTTTCTATAAAATGCAAGTTTTTAAAGTATATTATTGTTAGGAAGTAAAGAATGGTTAGAGTGTTTGCCAGTGGCCTGGGAGACCTGGGTTTACTCCCAGGTTGAGTCATACCAAAGACTCAAAAAATGGTACTTGATGCCTACTTGCTTAACACTCAGCATTATAAGGTACGGATCAAGGGTAAAGTGGGTCAATCCTGGGAAAGAAGTATCGGCCCCCCCCTACACTTTGGTGTAGTAGCTATCGAAAAAGGAGCCTTTGGGTCACCCTCGACTACGGTCGCTAACATTACTACTTATTGTTAGGGATCAGACTTAACAAAAAAATATCAAAGTTATTCCCCCTACAGAGATAGAAAGGGAGTTGCCTCCTGTAGGCAGTGCATTGTGGAATTGTAGGGACTGGAAGAACAGATACACGTGAGGGACAATAAAATCGGCTATGACACATGGGCGTACATTTGACGGGTACACACAATGTAAAAACAGCTTCTATTTTTTATCAATAGATGCATGTCTCCACCTGTGATTAAATAAACCTAATCATTTTATTGTACCCCATGAGTGTCTCTCTTTTCACTTTTGTTTACATATTTTCTTTGTTCATAAAAACATAAGTTCAAAATACTTGACCCAAGATCAGCTTTTGAGATCTTCAGCAATTTTTATCCATTTTATACTAAGAATTAATTTTTTTATTTACTGCGGACTTTTTGTCCTCATCTTGGTAGGTTTTTTTTGTGTTGTTTCTTCTTTCACTACGTTTCGGCCAAATTTCACCTCTGGCCTTCTTCAGGTGATTTACCGCGACCTCGGATAGGAATGCTGAGTCTTGTAACCGTATCCCCAGTAATTACTGCCTTCCATAGTTGTTGTCTATCGCACCCTGTTTTTGACCAAGTAAACCTCTGGCTGGCTTGGGTAGGATTTGAAACCACTATCTTCTGACAATGCTCACCTGGAACCGTAGTGACTCAACACCTCTATTCTTCGGGGCCCGTGGCACAGCGGATAGAGGCGTTGAGTCTCTACAGTTCCAGGTGAGCATTGTCAGAAGATCCCTACCAAAAACTACCAAAACGAGAACAAAAAGTCCGCAATAAATAAAAAAATTAATTCTCAGATTAAGAAGCCTCATCTCAAAATGATTCCAATTAAAGACAAGTACATTTTATACTAATCTTATAGAAATTCCAATATTACTTTACATGAAATGTTGTTCTCAACATATCTATTATACAGGCAAGCCATGAAACTAATAAACAGGGGAATAGTAAGATAGAAAGAGTGTATCATGTGAAACTTCCAAGCAGAAAGAATCTACCTTCCTTGAAAATCAGTATTTAAAATGCTGGCTTTCCTCACCTGGGCTCCAACATTGATCCCTGGTGCTAGTAGGAAATATATAACTATCTTAGAAGAAAAAAATAAAAATACAAACTTTTAACAAGAGTGCAGTTAGGGATCAGAACTAACTGGAATAACTGTCAGTTATTTCCTGTAAGGGATAGAAAGAGAGTTGTCTCCCGTGAACAGTGCATTGTGGAATTGTAGGGCCCAGAAGAATGGATACACATGAGGGACAATAAAGACAGACTTGAAAATCGGCTATGACACACGGGTGTACATTTGACGGGTGCACACAACGTTAAAACAGCTTCTTTTTTTTATCAATTGATGCATGTCTCTACTTGTGGCTAAATAAACCTTATCATTTTATTGTACACCACGTGTGTGTCTCTTTTCACTTTTGTTTACATAGTCTCTTTGTTCAAAAAATGTAACAGTTATTTACTTCTTTTTTTTTTTTTTTTTTTTTTTTCAGATGCTGAGTTAAATGTTGGTGTGCACAAAACAGTTTGTCAACAGCTTTGTTTTTATATCTTTTTTGTATTTCAAAAAATAAAAAAAGTTATTACATGCATGGAGGCTTTTTAATGAGTCAGATCATTGCAAGCACTGAATGTCCTATATAAAACTTCTGCATTTGACTCAAACATGGACCATTATCCAAACTCAAGCAAAGAAAGTTAAATATCACCTTCTTTGAGGAATTATGCATACCATGTTACAGAGTTTGCAGTAACATATATTCTGAATACATTAGTTGCACCACCACATTCCATAGGAAAATCATAGTAAATGCATATCCTAGAAATGAGTGAATAATTACCATGAAATCTTCCACTGAGTAAATTTTACAACCCTTTTTTCAAGATTAAATGTAAAATACAAGCAATTTCAAATGTATATTTTGATGGTCAACCATGTCTTTCAAGGGGAGACTCCATAGTGTAGTAGCTAACATTAGCATTCAGTGAGAATTGAACTCTCCAACAATGATTTGCTTGGTTAGCTTGTTAACCACTTCACCACAAGAAGTTGCTGTTGTTGCTGGCGACCATAATCGAAGGTGACCCAAAGGCTCCCTTTTCGATAGCTACTATACCAAGGTGTAGGAGAGGGCGCTACTCCTTTCTCTAGATTGCTCCACTTTACCCTTGATCCGTACCTTATAATACTGAGTGTTAAGCAAGGAGGCATCAAGTACCATTTTTTTGAGTCTTTGGTATAACTCGACCTGGGATTGAACTCAGGTCTCCTGGGTCATTGGCGAACACTCTAACCGCTAGGCCAGAAGTCAAAAATGTTTTTTAGAATTGTAAGTGGGGTCAAGAAATAGATTGATGATACATTGTTGTTTATAAGATTAGCTTCAAGGCTGAGAATTTGGCTGCTGTTATAGCATCTCTAGCAATACGATAATCTAAAGAGAAAGAAGAAGAAAACAATTCAAGAGAGAGGAAAAAGAGGATAGAAAAAAATAAAAAAATCAAAGAATAAAAGATTAAAGAGAAAAAAGAGAGGAAGAAAAAAAAGAGAAAGAGAAATAAATGTAAAAAGAATGATAATTAGAGAAATCACAAAAAATGGAAAGAAAGAGGGCAAAAAAAAGAAGGCAGTTGATAAGAAAGAAGTTAGCAGCTGTTATTATTATCACGACTGTCATTGTAAAATGGAAAAGAAAATACAACAGCCTTGGTCAGGATTTTTTAAAAAGCTGGCATGACAAATAGAAGGCATTTATTAAGCTTAGCTTACTTTAGATGTATGGGGTACCTACTGAGAAATGAACTCAGTGCTAGCCTTGGTCAATAGCCAGTATACCACACAAAATTTAATCAGATGCCTTCTGCTATTAACACAGAGGCATATATATATATATATATATATATATATATATATATATATATATATATATATATAAGATGGTTGGTATTTCAACAAGAGAAAAGTAAATATTTTAAAATGAATAGGTCAGCAAATGATTTCATATTTGGTATTTAGGTTTTTATCATTTGATATAGTTGTGCTCTACATATGTTTCACACTTTATATCTTCTTCAGGCAATTATATATATATATATATATATATATATAAAGAGATTAAAAAAGTAATAAGACAAATAGGAATATTTATCTATAGTTATTATAATCATAATATATATATATATATATATATATATATATATGAAATATTAGGTATTTTTAATTAATACATTGGTCTAATGAGTAGAGTGTTCATCAATGGTCTGGAAGAGCGGGGTTCAATCCAAGTTCGAGTCATACCAGAGACTCAAAAAATTGTACTTGACGCCACCTTGCTTAGCACTCAGCACTATAAGGATCAAAGGTAAAGTGGAGCAATCCAGGAGATGGAGTAGCGCCCTCCCCTACACCTCGGTGTAGTAGCTATTGTAAAAGGAGCTTTTGGGTCACCCTTGTCTAAGGTCGCCAACTTTACTTACTAAATTGATACATACATACACACACACATGTATATATATACTACCAGTCAAAGTATTTGGCCACTCACAACAATTTTTTTAATGAAACAAGTTAAGCACCACAATGTTTTTATTTATTATACTAAATATAAGCCTTCCTCAGTAACTTTGAACTTAGTATAACCAGATATCTTTTGAAAAGTTGATTTGAAGGCAGTTTTCTTCTTTAGTACTGAGCAAGAACGATAGTGAATTATACTATTAGGGGACATCATGAGACAGGACAAAACAAGACCAAAAGTAGGGCTAGTTGACCAAAAGCAACATCAAAAGCAGAGTACAATTTCATCAGAATTATTGGCCTAATGAGTTGAGTGTTCGTCAATGGTCCGGGAGACTAGGATTCAATCTCAGCTTGAGTCATACCAAAGACTCAAAAAAATGGTACTTGATGCCAACTTGCTTAACACTCAGCATTATAAGGTAAGAATCAAGAGTAAAGTATAGCAATCAAGGTTAATGGAGTTGCCCCCCTACACCTCGGTGTGGTAGCTTTCGAAAAGGGAGACTTCAGGTCACCCTCGACTAAGGTCGCCAACTTTACTTACTTATGACAGAAGGCTTTTTGCTCCAATCATCACTGCACATCACTGTACAATTGAACTAAAATCATGAAAAAATGTGTGAACATCCACTGTGAGAAGAAGACTCTGTGAAGCTGGCCTATATAGCAGAATTGTAGTCAAAAAATTACTGTTCAGGAAGCAAAACAATGTCAAAAGGCTCCAGTAGGCCAAGGCGCACAAAGACTGTACAATAGAACAGTGAAATAAAGTCTTTTGGAAGGACAAATCAAAGTTTTAAATCTTTGGGTCAAATTGGAGGGACTATTTTCTGCAAAGAGTTGGTGAAAGAGCAGCAAATCTCTGTATCACACCAACTGTAAAGCATGGAAGAGGCTCTGTTATGCTGTGGAAGGCTTTTGTCGATTGCAAAGTTGGGGATTTGTACCAGATAAAGCGCAAATTGAGTCGCATCAGCTTTCCCAGCATACTGCAGCATCACATGAAGCCATCTGGAATGCGGCTTGTGGGTCAAGGATTTGTATTCAGGCAAGATAATGATCGAAAGCATACTAGTGCATTAAAAGCAAAGAGGAACAGCACATCTTTCAACCAATATCTTGGCCTGTGCAACAGCAGTGAACTGGTACGGGATGAACTTGACAGAAAAGTCAGAGCTAAACAACTAAGAAATTTGGTTTGGTTTGGTTTGGTTTGGTTTCTTTGTTTCATGTAGGTTATTTAATCCCAAAGATATCTTGCCCAGTTGGCTAGAGCTGTAGAATACACTGACTGCACCTCTACAAAGGGGTAAGACTCCCCCAATGAGTGCCCTGGATATGACACTAAACAATTTGATGGTGAGGTTCCAGTGATGCAGGAGCTTTGGGGAATGCAGAACACTCCTTCATTGCTATCACATCCAGGTCTACTCTGGCCCAGAAAGGTAGAACCTAATCAGGCCCTATCTATAGGTCAAATAGCACTAAACTGTGCATTTATGTTGATCTGAATTGTTAGAAATAGAAATTTTTTTGACATTGAAACTGTATTTCACTAAATTGAAATGTTTGAAATAGAACTGTTTTGACATTTAACTGTGTATAAACAAAAACTATACTTAAACTCAACTAAATTGTTTGAATCAGAACTGTTTGACTAAACTGAATAGCTTGAAATAGAAATGCTTTTGACAATTAAACTGTGTACTTATGCTTATCTGAATTGTTTGAAATAGAATTGTTTATTTGTATAAAAATGGATTTGACATTAAATAACCTACAAAGGTTGATATGCCATAAAAAATCAACCAACCAGCCAACCAACCAACCAACCAAAGATTTTCTTTTAGAACTGTAGTGGTACTATTTAGCTCATAGTTGGGAGGATAAAGGGGCTTATACCTTTCCCAAGGGTATTTGTCCAAGAGTGAATATAATTGTGTGACTGGAGTTCGAACTCGTTTACTACAATCCCTCAGTCCAGTGCTTTAACCATTACACCACAAGGACACCCTCCCCCTCACCTCTCGCAATTGTTGCAGGAAATCTGGGCAGAACTATATTCAGTCTACTTCCAGTCTTTGGCAGAAAGAATGATGAGAATCTGTGAAGCTGTGATAGCAGCCAAAAGGGGTCATTTTGATGAATTACAAGAAGTGGGGGGTTTGCATTAATTTGTATTTAATGAGGCTCAAGAAGATTGTATTTAGTATAATAGATAAGAACCATTGTGGTCCTTAGCTTGTTTCATTAAAAATAACACTTTTAAGATGAGAAATAAAAAAATTTGGAGGGTGACAGAATACTTTTGATGGGTAGTATATATATATATATATATATATATATATATATATATATATATATATATATATATATATATTAGGTATTTTTAATTGATATCTACTGAAAACAATGTCAACATGCCCATAGGAAAATCATGGACTACTATTGACAAGTTAGCAATCATATGGAAAGCTGATCTCTAATAAAATAAAATGGGAATCCTTCCTAGCTGCAGCTGGGTTAGTACTATTGTATGGTTGCACCACTAGGGCTTTACAAAACACCCAGAGAAACCACAGAAGGGAACTACACAAGGATGCTGCATGCTATTTTCAACAAATCCAGAAAGTAGCACCCCACAAAAAAACAGCTGTACTGCTACTTACCTCCCATCTCACAAACCCTCCAAGTAAGTCAAACAAAACATATTGAGCACTACTGCAGATGTAAGAAGAAACTCATGAACAATGTTCTTCTGAGAGCTCCAACACATGGACAAACCAGTGTTGAGTGACCAGCAAAAACTTGCATTCATCATATCTGTGCAAACACTGGATGCCATCTAAAAGACCAACCAAAAGCAATGTTCAATAAGAATAAATGGCATGAGAGAGTCAAGAGAATATGTGCTATCAGCATGATTTGATGATGATGATGATGTATATATAAGATATTAGACATTTTTAATTTATATATATATATATATATAATGCAATTAGAAGGAAACTCAAACCTAGTTAAATTGTCATTATAAATTTATTTGACTGGAGAATAACATTATACTCTCTGTTTGCTCAGATGACTATACATGTTTAACTTGAGGTTGCAAAACAGTAAATGTGGATTACAGTCTATATGTGTATGAAAAAAAAGGAAAAACCTATATAAATTCAAAATTCTCAAGCAAGAGTAAAGAGTGTCAAAACAATAAGGTATTAGAAACATTAAGAAACCAGAACAGAGTGTTCCTGTAAATCGACCCATCCTAATTTGAACATATGCTAGATTTTCCATAGCAGGTAGAATCTTCTGAATAATGTAAGCTTGTAAACTAAATGATTATCTTCATATAGTCTTCATTTACATATGTTAATTCCCTCAGCTGATGTGGTTTAGACTTTCTCCTTAAAAATAAAATAAAATAAAATAAGATAAAATAAAAATAAAAACAAAAAATAAAAACCTTTCGGCAGCCACCAGGTGCCTTTAATTAACCCTTAAAATGGTCAAGGGGAATTACCAACTCCAGAAATCAAAACCCTAATTTTTGAATTAATATCCAAATTTCCCAGAATCTCCCCCTCTACATAAATCTCCCTGTTATGATAACATCAACTACTGAATTAAATGTTACTAATTCCAATAAAAATATCCTCATCAATATCCCTGCTATTGCCTAGAGTAGGAGCCATATATGGTATTAGGCATGTTTAATTAAAGTAAAAGCCGATCAAATACTCCACACCAAATCATTGTCTCTCACTTTTAATAAAATATGCCTACAAGCAAATCTAGCGTTTGAATACACATACACTATACATATATATATATATGTATATATATAATCTTACATATTGTGTATATTTTTCACAAGTACTTTTAGCAACAGAATAGTGGTGACATGGGTAGACTTAACTGGTTGGAACCCCATAGACATGATTCTGCACTTTAGGTGGCAATAGCCATATTGTGATCTCACTACAAATATTCAGCAGAAACTTTTATGTCAGAGCAAATGTATTCAGCTGAGAGCAACTCACCCAGTTGTACCTGGAAAGGTGCAAGGAAATGTGCACAAAAATTGCCTATTCTTTTTGTTTGTTTGTTTGTTTGTTTACTGCAGCTAATGAATACCAGACATTGGCATAATGGTTAGAGTGTTCGCCAATGGCCCAGAAGACTCGGGTTCAATCCCAGGTTGAGTCATACTTGATGCTACCTTGCTTAACACTCAGCATTATAAGGTAAGAATCAAGGGTAAAGTGGAGCAATCCAGGGAAAGGAGTAGCACCCTTCCCTACACCTTGGTGTTGAAGCTATCAAAAAGGAAGCCTTTGGGTCCCCCTCGACTAAGGTTGCCAACTTTACTTTACTGCAGCTAATAGTGATTTGTTAAATGCAGGAATAAAACAAGAAAAAGAAATAGATTAAATGCGAAAATGCAAATTTGATGGAACATTGAATACTGAAATGTATGAGCCTTATGGAATATAGGAAATATAGTGAAAATTTGGATAACTCTTGGTTGCCATTGGAAGAAGAAGGAGAATATAAATGAATTACACTTACCTCAATTATGCTCTGAATTTGACTTGGCTATTAGTAACACTTTCTTTTGTCAGAAGTTGAAACATAAAGCTTCTGTTATATATTGACTCTTGACCGAGCTGTCAATCAGAGATGCATCTGTATAAAAAAGCAGAAGCAAGTGGGCATTATGAAAGAATATAGGCAGATACCGGCGGACGTTGGTTTAGTTGGTGACAGGAAGGCCAGAGTGAGGACCAGGTTGCAGACTGAGGGTTGTGGCCCTTAGCGACCGCCAGTTGAGCAACCCCAGCCAAGATGCGGAAGAATTGCTGAGTGGGTTCTTGAAGATAACACAGCATGCTATGGTCAAGAGAAGAAGTTGGGTCAGTATAGCAGTCTGTCCCTGTCTCCACTCATCTTTCACATACCACAGAAACATCAACCCTTTCGAGAATAAAGTGTGAGAGATACACATTTTTATAAAGAAGTATGTTTGTTTGTTCATTGAAGTTCATAAATCAATGTTATGATTATGGCTATACAACACTTCTTGCATTCACCCAAAATCCAGGCAGGGTCATGATAAACTTTGTATTGACTCATGAATCAAATATGACTAATATGTGTTGTATTCGTATGCTAAGAAAGGCAACATGTGTAACACGTACCACAAACTAAAATGGGCAAAATCTTAATTCAGATTAAATTGTACTATTGAAATTATTTACGGAGTCGCTAACAAGGTGTCCTGTGATTGGATGAAAAACAGCCAATCACAGGCTACCTTTTTGTTAGATCTTCTCCAAACCCCTATGAGGGCATTTCCTACGAATGCCCTTCCTCTTTTGCTTGGGTGAGTCCTCAGAATCAAGACATGCCCGCCGTTCTCTCAGTCTTCTAGACGCCAATACATGCTTGAGAGGATTTTTTCCAGCAACTGAAGCACAAGAAACAAGGCTCTATTTTCTTCAACCCAACCAAAAGGACACAGGAAATACAAACTGTTAAGAGGACGCCTTTTACAGATAAGTTTCCCGCAAACCAACTGTTTGCAAGGACAAAATTTTCTTTCCTCTCTTTCTATGTAAATATATGTTTTTTTTATAACATTTTAAATTGTGCTGTGTTTCTTTCTTCTTGTCGACGTCGCAATATTGTTACCATATAAAGTTGGGAAAATCCCAATATTACAGTAATTGACTAAAAGCCCCAAAGAATATTGACATGTCAAAATAAAGCCAACCACATATCAAAGTATTGTTATATACCCTATCGGTGAACAGTAATGGGTATGTCCTGTTCCTCATAAATACTATGTATTGGAAATTTAACGACACCCCCATATGGATTGTAAGCGTAATGTTTTGACCTTCGACCCGGCTCAAAAAAAATGCTATTCCAAGGTGATGCACCGGAAGGAGTGACACATTCCAATGGCAGTTAGGAGAGGAAATCGCGTGGGTGGAAATTGGTTGATGAAATGGGACAAGGTAATTCCCATGGTACACTACAGAGTGATGCACCGGAAGAGAGTGACCTCTGAACTGCATGACAGTTATTTCCGCTTGATGACAATTAAACATTCGATTTCAAAGATCGAGTGGGCGTCGAATGATTATATAATTCAGTTGAGTTCGACGAGCCAGTGGCAGTTGAGTTGAAGATCGGATGGAGATATAGACAAAATGTGGTAGGGAAAGCCACATCAGGCCGAAGGGGCCTTTGGACCCTAATGAGTGGGCCCTAGACCTCCGGTTGAGCAACACTAAAGAACGGGAAAGACACAATGTGATGGTCATAACAGTGGGGTCAAGATATTACAGTTTATATTCGATCTCCAGCTCCCTCTCACATGCAACCCTTGAACAACCCTTTTGAACCCTTGCAATAAAGTGAGAGGTGAAATATTGTTAAAGAAGTCTTCCTGCATCTTCCTTCATGCGTCGTTTATTACTGCGTCCTTATCATTGCATCTGTCTTTATCATTGTGTCACTGTGAATTATTCTACATATATATGTGCAAGTATGTAGATGTGAATCTGCATATGTGACTATAAAACATAAGAAAGAATAAGCTACGCAGTAAGACGTTTGAATACGTTTATATAAGAAGTGCGAAAGAGTTGCTTAGCCATATTCCTTTAGCAATCATTAGTCTTTAAGAGAACAAGATTAAAATTATAATACACTTATCTGTATTTAGTTGATGAATGTCCTGTTGTCTTTCTGGATATTTTCTGGTTGTGTTTAAGACTGTTCTAAGAGGGCTGTGTATGTTAGGTTTCGTAGGGCTCAAAATTGTCTTATGGGTTTTGTTTGTAGAGTTGGGTGGTCTGCAAACACCCTCAGTTACCAGGCTCTTTTTAGCTTTGTTTTGCCTCTTGGAGACCCTGGACATTTCTGCCCAGGTCATGTACTCCAGTCTCTTTCGTCCTGCTTTATCCCTCTACCCTCGGCCTCTCTACATCTGGGTACACTGCTGTCTCTAGGATAACTTGTAATTTTCTTATATTTGGACACTATAGTGAAGTGGGGGAAATTTTGATGACTAAGTAGTAACCATGAGCAGTGGGTACCTTCTTTACGCTGCTGGCGAGAATTGTATTTTGTTAATGTTATAAAGATTTCCATTTCATTTACAAATTCTGTTTTAGTTATTTCTCATTCAATAACCTTTTGTTAAGTTACTACATATATTAATCAATGATAAATTTAGCACTCTTTAATTTGATATTACAGGGTGCGGAAGCAAAATTAGGAATATTCTGGTATAATAATAAATGACTCGATTATAAAACAAGATTAATTTTGATTTTAAAGAATAAGCAACAAAATAAGGTAGACACAAAACAGTAAATTTACTCACTATGCCAGTCATTTTTTTTTTCAATTATTGTATTAACATGCCTTTGAAACAATTTGCATGCCTTCAAAATAAATTTTTAAGACATTTATTCCATTCCACCTCAATAGCAGTCTTAAGCAAGCCAATATTTGGATGGAAATTTGCATTTGTTTTGTTTTCTAAAATGCCCCATGTAACATAATCAAGAAGGTTAAGATCTTGGGCCATAAAGAAACTCCAGTTATTTCAGAAAATTTTTGCCTTGGTTTCAGCATTAAACATATCATAGATTCTTTGGGGTTTTTTCTTGCTCACTCATATTGGATTGAATTTTAATGAAAAAGTGCTTGAATAATACAGCTAAAGATGAAAATTTAGATTTATTGCATTCTTTTTTTCAAAAATTGGATGAATCAGATTAAAAAGAATGTTTTAAAAGTTATTCCATATTTTGCTTCTGTGCTCTGTACATGGGAGAGGTTTAAAGACCAAGTTTATAACCTTGAAGAAGAAAGTCTGGGTTTTAGGAATTTGAAGTATCGGGTTTGGTCTGATAGCAACAACTTTGCTATCAATAAACTTTTGGAAGTAAAACAAAACATTTTATTCAAGTCTTTGTTAGATCCAAGTCTGAAAAATAGATATTGGGGTGAGACATCTTACAAGCCACATAAATCTTCACTTCAGTAAGAATTGAGAAGACTAAAAAAATGAGTGGAGGTCTAATATTTCTTTAGAGACACAAACTGCTTTTGATAGGAAAGACTCCCAAACTTTTTATAGTATTTTGAAAGAGGTATTTGGGGCACAGTCACCATACACTGCTCCATTACAATCAAAAGATTGGCAGAGACTTTATAGAATTTCAGAACAAATTATGTAGCAATGGAAAGAATACTTCACCAATCTTTTCTTTAACCCTTCAGAGGTTGAAATGGATGTTATTCATGGACTCTCTCAGGTAGAAGTCCTAGCCCACATGGATACCCTAATAACAGATAGTATATTATTCCTCTAGAAATAATAAATCCTTGGTATCTTGAATCTAGTCTTCTAAATTAACTTTTTATTAAAAATTGGTTGTGATGTTCTTATTTATGGGCAATACAATATATATATATATATATATATATATATATATATATATATATATATATATATATTATAAATTGAATTACTATGATCAGAAAATCTGGTAAGCACTGCATGCAACATATGGAAACACTGGACAGCTATTTCAACCAAATAAGTGCTTCCATATGTTGCACACAAGTGCTTGGCGAATTTTCTGATCAAGATAATTCAAATTATAATATTTAATTCCTCTCTATATGTAGCTGTATATATATATATATATATATAAGTGTGTGTGTGTGTGTGTGTGTGTGTGTGTGATAGTGATCTTGGAACAGATCCAAGGATGACAATTATATTAAATCAATCATACTAAACTCCTCCTAAAATCAACAGTAATAAATAAAGTCAGATGCTTTAGTAAAAGTTGTTTTTATTTTAAACAATACAGAAAAATTGAAAGGCAAAAGATGTGAGCAAAAATATCATATAAACATCTATAAAGGACTATTGACATTGATATTGTCAGTACAATATAATGTACAAATATATTTCCAGTCATAAAATGCACTAATTGTAACCTAATATACATTATTTCATATTTATTATGTATCATTATTAAGTATTATGAAGAAAAGAGTTGGTGTGTGTGGAAAAAGTTAAATAAATTTTATAGTTTGCCCGCATTTGAAAGCCACAGGGCAAATCAAACAAAATCCCAAAATTCTTCATCATTATCATTATCAAGTCATGCTAACAGCATGGATTCCTTTAGCTCTCTCCCTCCCTCTCTCTCTCTCCCTCTCTCTCTCTCTCTCTCTCTAGCTCTCTCTCTCTCTCTCTATCTGTTCATCCTAATTGATCATCACTCTTGGTAAGTCCTGTAAACTGCATCCAGTGTCCACACAGGACCAATAAATGTAACTTTGCTGGTCAGCCAACACCAAGTTAGATGTGTTGAATACTGACTCACCTGAGGATCCAAATCATGAAACTCTGAGTCATGGTTTTTTTTTTACTGTTTGATATCCTACTTTTTATACTTGAAATAAATATAGCAGAGCAGTTTTAAAACCAAAATATCCAGATTATGAACTCTTAAAGTTCATTACTTAAAGTTTCATGCAGATAACACAATCATCAGACAGGAATAAGAGAAAAAGTGTCTAATCAACTGTATTTATGATATAAGGAATTTGTCATGTGGCAAAATATTTGTTCCTGTGAAAGTCACACAAAAAATCACTTATTTTAGAAATCTGAGCAGTCTAAATACCGGAAAATAAATAATCAAATTAGTTGGGTGGTAAAGAACCTAGGAAGAATTAATATTGATATGTCTACACTCATATCTCACTTCACTTTCTTGGATCAGCAATTTTTTTTCTGCCTATTTTTTCCTCCAGACATAATCTGCATTATCCTTTATATGCTTGGACTTTTTCCCAATATCACATTTTATATAAAGAAATTTGCCAGTTTCATCCCTTAACTGCCATACATGTTTAGATAATGTGGTTTTGTTAGCATATTTTCTGTTGATGAAGCTAAGATCATGATTATACCATCTATTTTTCCAATCAATTTCCATAACACCAATGTAGATCCTTTTATTGTCATTGCTAACTTCTTCCTTTCTGACTGTGACTTTATATATTACATTATTATTCAAACAATTACCCTTCAATGGGCATCTTGTTCTATCTCTACAGTTGCATTTGTCATTCTGCTGATCTTTTTCATTAAATATAATTGACTTATGCATGCTGATAACTTTTTGATATTGTTCATGCAACAATAACTCATTTTTAGATTATTTTGTTGAACAATTTGTTGAGAGTGGTGGATTTTTAAAAATGTTTTCTTATTAATTTAAAAAATATTCTCCCCATATTTTAACTGATTTGCTGTGGGAGGGATTAAACCATAATATGCTTCTATTTCATGTGCTTTCACTATAATTATTGTTGTTGTTTTGTTGCTTGACTGACTGATTTTAATCCTATTTACCAACCCCTCCGCTCGGGCAGGATATGACACAAGGTCAATTTTTAAGCGGAGTTTAACAGGTTTGAATTCAAATTTTTCCTTCCCCTAGACTAGTTGCCTCACCAAGGCTGAAGAACCCAGTCCGTCCTACTGTTTACCCATAGCTGGAGGGAGAATAATTGGATTCATACCTTTCCCAAGAGTATTAGTGCTATGTGAAATGCAATCAGTCAGGTCCAGGATTTGAACTCGTGTCGCCGTGTCCCTTTCCTACGACGATAACCATTACGCAACAGTCACCTCTGACTGACTGATTTTAATGGCACATGAAACTGTCTGGATTTATTTTATGCTTTGAGGTTAGGGAATTGTGTACATTTTACTTTTATTTTTTGTGTATTTTCTTAAGTTTTTGTTCATGGTTATATGATATCAAGTATTCCTATCTAATACAAATAATTGGCAAATAGATTTTTTGACCCATACATGGGAGCTTAACAGGTATTACCACTCCAAGTTAGAATTGACCTGGTATTAATGGTAATGAAAAGGTACTCCACATTCCCCAGAGCTCAAGAACAAGAGCCTCACCACCAGAGGCAGTTTAGTGTCATACCCAGAACACTCCTTTTTTTTTAAAGGTGGGTCTTATCCTTCTACAGTGGATACAGTCAGCATATTCTAAGCCCCACTGTCAGGGTAAGTTACTGTTATAATTTAGTTTGATGTATATCCATGTACATATACAGTGTTTCAAAAAATTTGATATCATTTGAGATGTATAAGGTGTTTCAGAAATATTGATATCATTTTGTAATCTAATAAATTGACCAATTCTCCTTCAAATAATCTCAAACTTAAACAGCATTTGTAAAAACAACACAGAGTTCTAAAATTTATTATTAAATGCCGTTTCTTTTCCAGTAAAAGGACTTTCCAAACCTGAAAAGAAAAAAAACAAAACATTAAACACTGAATTTTGAGTTGTTCCCATGCACACTGTTAAAATTTGAGATCATATGAACAAGAATTAGTCAGGTTATAAGATTTTATTTCCAGTTTTTCATAAACATATATAAGGAGAAAAATTGACAAAAGAGGAATTTATATATATATATATATATATATATATATATATATATATGAATAATTTGGGAGTAAATCTGACAGTATGAAATTGTACAGAGAAGAAAAAGTACAAAGTCATCATGGGTTGATTTTATTTATAGAAATATTTTTAGACTTTCATTAGGGTATGTAATTCATAAAATAATTTGTTTTATTTAATAACTTACATGCCACTGATAAAGGTCTGAAAACCAAAACATTTAACATTAGCAAATATTTCTACAAATAAAAACATCCAATGATGATTTTTTTTTTCATTTCTGTACATTTTCATATATATATATATATATATATATATATATATATATATATATATATATATATTTCATTCATGACAAAATTAAAAGAAGAAGAATTGAAGCATGTTCCATAGCACACCACAACACAATACTACCATGATAAGATTTTTCAAAATTTCACCATCTATAGGAAAATTAATATTAAAAGAATTCAAAATTCAAACTAAAGATTAGCTCCTTTTTCTCTAAACATTCAAAGCAATAAAACATTACAAATCCATTTCTCAAACCACAAAACACCAATTGCTTTTCAAAAAAATTCCATCACATGACATGATGCAATTTGAACATATCAACCATTATTAATCCATTTTTTTACATAACAAGATCTTCAAGCCCTGATGAAGACTTCTGATTGAATCAAAATTTATCTATCATAATTATTCCTCATACTAAAATAATTTTGATAAAATATTTTTGCATTTAAAAAAAGACTGAGGTTGAAACACATTGGAAAATAAACAAACCATCAAACAAATTTTTCTTCCATTTTACCTTTTCTACATGCATTCAGTCAGCTTCAACTCATTTCTTCCAATATATATATACATATATATATATAAATAAGTAAGTTGGCGACCGTAGTCAAGGGCAACCAGAAGGGTCCCTTTTCAATAGCTACTACACCGAGGTGTAGGGAAGGGCACTACTCCTTTCCCTGAATTGCTCCACTTTACCCTTGATACGTACCTTATATTGCTGAGTGTTAAGCAAGGAGGTATCAAGTACCATTTTTAAAGTCTTTGGTATGACTCGACCTGGGATTGGACCCAGGTCTCCCGAACCACTGGCGAACACTCTACCCACTAGACCAATGAGCCAGTAGATTATATATATATATATATATATATATATATATATATATATATATATAAAGTTCGTTCAGAAAGTTCTTAGCCTCACCCAAAAAGAACAGCTATAGCTGAACATTTTTGTAATGATAACTCACTACCACTTCTTATAAAACTAGAAAACCTAATTTAGATTTCTGTCATAATTTCTGTGTAGGTGACGCCCATACAAAGTTGAGAAGTGTGCAACAAATGTACAATCTGGGTGAGACTTAGAACCTTTGGAACAACCTTCATATATTCTCCAATTTTAGGGAAAAAATTTATTTACTCTATGGATTTTATTTATATTGAGCTCTTTACCAGGAATATTCAAATTATATATTCTATTTTTTAATATCTTTTTTATTTGTCTTGATTGGAATTATTCCCTATTCTGGATTTACTGGATTGAATAATATTATATATATATATATATATATATATATACAAGGTGCAATGGGTAGATTGTCATCTAAATTGCACAAAAATTAAAACAACACGGACATCTCTCTTTATTAAGTATATAAAACAAAATTGCATGAAAATATCTTGAAAAGCTATAGATTAAATTTGGTTTCAACCACAGCCTTCAGATGACTTCAAAATTTCCTGCAAGCCTTTCCAATAGTCTCCTTGTGTAAATTGGTAAATTTATCTTTGCCTTCAGTTAATCTTTGGTATTGCACAGTTTTGTTGGTCTCTTGCTCAACTGTGCCACACAATAATCTAAGGGATTGCAATCTAGGGAGCCAGGGGTCCAAATGTTAGAGGGGATGTTGTCGCAGAAATTTTATCACAGCATTGATTGGGTTTTCCTGTTTTTGTGGCATTGCAAAAGGTCCAGTTGCCCGATTTAGGGTTTTCTAGCTGCTATCCTCTCAATCCAGGACAGCACTACTTCCTCCAGTTACTTGATGCAGGTCTTTATGTCAAATCTGAGGCCATATGGGGAATAAATGGAGGCATAAGTCGTCATTATTAGCGACTATCCCAAACGTGTTGAAGACTAAGCGTTTGGTTTACATCAATATGAATATAAATCTGTCTTCAAATTGACTCCCAAACACTCAGAAATCTTTGAATTGGAGCTTCTAGTGTGAATTTCAATCAGTACAGAGTGCTGTTAAAAAATTTCTGGAGGGGGAATTGTGTCATAGTGCTACTTTCCTCATAGACAGTACCCAATTGACTCTAGTTTGCTACACAGGAGATAAAACCTAAAAAAATAAAGTGCATGCATTAAAATAATAATTTAAAATGGTACTATTTACCAACCCCTCCGCTTGGGCAGGATATGACACAGGGTCAATTTTTAAGCGGAGTTTAACAGGTTTGAATTCAGAGTTGTCCTTCTCCTAGACCAGTTGCCTAACCATGGCTGAAGAACCTAGTCTGTCCTACTATTTACCCATAGCTGGAGGGAGAAATATTGGATTCATACCTTTCCCAAGGGTATTAGTGCTATGTGAAATGCAATCAGTCTCGTCCAGGATTTGAACTCGTATCGCCGTGCTCATTTCCTACGGCGATAATGACTACACCACGGGCACCTCCGATAATAATTTAAAATGGTGACAGTTTACCCATCCCATCTTTATATATATATATATATATATATATATATATACATATATATATATATATATATATTCTGAAACACTCTGTATAATGAGCCTTTTAAGTAGAATTCATACAATTATAACACAAATTCCAACTTAGTTAACCAATTTCATTTTTTTCAAGTTAATAATCTCTTCAAACATTGATAGAGTGCTACAAAATACAATTGTAATATACTGAATGGCCTAGAGAGTAGAGTGCTTTTCAATGGTCCAGGAGACCGAGGTTCAATCCCAGGTTGAGTCATACCAAACCCTCAAAAAATTATACTTGATGCCACCTTGCTTAACACTCAGCATTATAAATTACAGATCAAGAGTAAAAATGAAACAATCCAGAGAAAGGATTAGCACCTTCCCCTACACCTTGGTATTGTAGCTATTGTCACGTGATAGCTCACGAAGACGAAGAGGTAAGAATGATACTATCCCCCCGTTGAACTAACATTATCGAGGAGTCAAAAAGTGACCGTTAGGAAAGAATGTGGGTTACGCAGATGTTCGCACCTTAGTGACCTTGGGTCGCCGGACATCGGAAGGGGAAAGAGAAAATGAAGCCAAATGATTGGCGGGGACCCCAAACGGAAGTGGGGTTCCCTTCCCCTCAGCGGAAGTAAGGCACAAAAAAGGAAGTTTTTGAGCAAGTCTCGTGGCAGACGGACGATAGCCATTTTACTCCGGGCTAAAGACAAAAGACTAACTGAGACACGAAGGACTCCAAAATCCTTCAAGCCAATATATTAAAAACAGAACAAAGTCTATTAGCCCGTGAAAGAAGAAAAATTCTCCAGTGGAACCCCGTCAAAAAAAAATAAGATAAGTAACTTTGGGACATTTTTCCTTTACACCCAAATTTTGTTTACCACTCTCTCTCTCTCAATTTGAAAAAGGATAAAAGCCAGAAAAAGACATTTATATTCATGGACTATCCTACTATATGTTTGACATTTTACTGAACGTATATGTATATATATAACCGTAGTAAAGAACCTATGTATTTTCATTTTACCATGTGGTCTATGTTATTATTTCATGCTTTCCTTTCAGCTTCTATTCGCCTTACATTATCTTGCTTAGAACTGTCCTATTAATTCCTAAAGTATCACACGGGAAACCGGAGTTGCCGACTACTACAACAACATTAATATTATTACAACTAAGACCTATAGGCCCGTATTCTTCCATTATCTAAGGGAAAGAAGTTTAGCGGCCTGGTGGGTGTGTGATAGTGTGAAATTTTGGACCCCTTTGCCAGCGGTGGCCAGTCTGGCCCTAAATTATTCCCTCACGTAATATGCCAGTTCTTATCTGCCTGAGAAAAGAACTCTGAACAGGACTTATTTCTGTAGGGGATCAAGTGCCAACCTGCCCCGTCTTCACATGTGCGAAAATAAAGTCCCGTTTAGGGATCTTAGTCAATTTGCCGTCACACTATTGAATCGGGAGCCTTTGAGTCGCCCTCAACTACGATCGCCAATTCTACTTCACTTATGTATATATATATATAAAAATATACATATATATATATATATATATAATTGTGATTCATAACCGTTTAAAATTTACTTCACAGCTAATATCTCCTCGTGGCTGAATGGTTAGACGCTATGGCTTGGCATTGAGCCAACCGGGTTTCGATCCCAGCTACGGGAAGATACTGTCTAGCCACACTGATGAGTTCTGATAGAACGAAACAGATCTGTCTGTGGATGACTATATATATATCTATATATATACTCAAGATTAAACATATAGATAATATAGTAGGATTACACTAAATGGTCCTATATGTAGATTAATACATACACAAATCCACCTTCCCACCACAAAAAAGTGATAGATCAATAATAATAGATGCAATTCATCAAAATCAAAATTTGCATCATTGAATTGAATTAAAAGGGTATTGAATTTTATTTTGCATCACTGTATATTTCCCAATAGTTTCATCATCAATATTTTGAAAACTTTTGGTTTATCTATTGATGAAAGATCAAAATATGTAACAACACCTGCCGTTGATAAGATAATTTCTTTTGATTGATAGGTAGAAAAGAAAGATTTTTTCTTTCCTTCATTTCTATTATGATTCAGAGATAAAAGTTAACTGGGGTCCATGATGATATTGATGCTTCTATTTATGAAAAAGTGAAGAATTCTAATTAGGATTTCATAGTTATCTCCATTTTATTGTAATTTGGATGATTAAAAAATGATATTCGATATGAACTCCACAAAATTATCATTCAGTTTTTGATTTGACAGGAAATTACTTTATTCTCTAAATAATTTTACGTGCACCATTCTAAAAGAATTTCAATAAAACGAGCCATTTTTGCTATGGTTTGGCTATATTCAAATATAATGAGAATTTTAGTAAAATATAAATGAAAATTAAAACGCTGATGTTTTTTTACTAACTTAATTGAAATTATGCAACATATCCCTAAAAATTTATGACCTTTTTTGAAGATCACTAACAAACAATCAAAGGTCAAGGTCTTCTGTTATATACCACATGTGATGACAAAGGCACTCAGAGTGAAGGGCCTTATAACAAACTTGGACCAGATGGCTTACATTGAGCATAGGGGAAACAAAGTCACTGGAGTGCATATTCAAAGCATGAAGATGGAAAGGTCACTGTAGTGCAGATTCAAAGTACGAAGACAGAAAGGTCACAGGAGTGCAGATTCAAAGCATGAAGACAGAAAGGTCACTGGAGTGCAGATTCAAAGCATGAAGACAGAAAGGTCACTGGAGTGCAGATTCAAAGCATGAAGACAGAAAGGTCACAGGAGTGCAGATTCAAAGCACGAAGACAGAAAGGTCACTGGAGTGCAGATTCAAAGTATGAAGACTAAAAGGTCATTGGAGTGCAGATTCAAAGCACGAAGACAGAAAGGTCACTGGAGTGCAGATTCAAAGCATGAAGACAGAAAGGTCACTGGAGTGCAGATTCAAAGCATGAAGACAGAAAGGTCACTGGAGTGCAGATTCAAAGTATGAAGACTAAAAGGTCATTGGAGTGCAGATTCAAAGCATGAAGACAGAAAGGTCACTGGAGTGCAGATTCAAAGCATGAAGACAGAAAGGTCACTGGAGTGCAGATTCAAAGTATGAAGACTAAAAGGTCATTGGAGTGCAGATTCAAAGCACGAAGACAGAATGGTCACTGGAGTGCAGATTCAAAGCATGAAGACAGAAAGGTCACTGGAGTGCAGATTCAAAGCATGAAGACTAAAAGGTCATTAGAGTGCAGATTCAAAGCACGAAGACAGAAAGGTCACTGGAGTGCAGATTCAAAGTATGAAGCCTAAAAGGTCATTGGAGTGCAGATTCAAAGCACGAAGACAGAAAGGTCACTGGAGTGCAGATTCAAAGTATGAAGACTAAAAGGTCATTGGAGTGCAGATTCAAAGCACGAAGACAGAAAGGTCACTGGAGTGCAGATTCAAAGCATGAAGACAGAAAGGTCACTGGAGTGCAGATTCAAAGTATGAAGACTAAAAGGTCATTGGAGTGCAGATTCAAAGCACGAAGACAGAAAGGTCACAGGAGTGCAGATTCAAAGCATGAAGACAGAAAGGTCACTGGAGTGCAGATTCAAAGTATGAAGACTAAAAGGTCATTGGAGTGCAGATTCAAAGTATGAACACAGAAAGGTCACTGGAGTGCAGATTCAAAGCATGAAGACTAAAAGGTCATTGGAGTGCAGATTCAAAGCACGAAGACAGAAAAGTCACTGGAGTGCAGATTCAAAGCATGAAGACTAGAAGGTCACTAGTGAACAAATTTGACTGGTCATCAAAACTGATTACAAGTGAATGCACTAAGTGAGACACACATGTGACGAATTGGTAAAATTTCAAGGATGATGTTATAGGCAAATCAAAAAAGTTCACTCCAATTCTAGTGCTGGTGATGAATAGACATATCATTTTCTCTCACCTGGTTTTTATGCAAAGTTCTATGCTTGAAGATAATTCATGCAAAATAAACAAAAGAGATTATTTTTTTAAAAAAAAGCAGTGAGATTTTTTCTTTAACAAAATCAAGGCAAATTGTTAACCAACAAAAATATAGTAAGTAAAGTTGGCGACCTTAGCCGAGAGTGACCCGAAGGCTCCCTTTTCAATAGCTACTACACCGTGGTAGAGGGAAGGGTGCTCCTCCTTTGTCTGCATTGCCCCACTTTACCTTTGATCCATACCTTGAAATGCTGAGTGTTAAGCAAGGTGGCATGAAGTATCATTTTTTGAGTTTTTGAAATGACTTGACCTGGGATTGAACCCCGGTCTCCCGGACCATTGGCAAACACTCTACTGATTAGGCCAATGGCCCGGTAATACAATGAAATTCCTTCATTCCTCTAATTTCCTTGTCTAAATTAGTTTATTTGATCAATATTTTTGATAGGTTTGATATGTTATGTAATAGTGATTGCTGCTGTCATGGGTTGCTTGTCAAAGGTCACACCTACAGGGAATTGGGACAAAAGAAGCTCTTTAGAGTCATGAGGATAGACCAAGCCATAAAAACTGAGTTGAGATGAATAAGGGTTTGTAAAGTAGGCAGCTGTGTACTCATTGATATGACATAATAGCAAAAAGATACTGTATCCAACCTAAAGTATCATACAAAACAAAGCTTAATAAATAAAAACTTCATACTATTTTGATATTTATTATAAATGCCTTACACATTCATAAAAAAACATTTCATTCAAACGTAAATGAAGATTAAATACATGATTGGTCACAAGGCCCACAACTTTGTGAGGGAGCAGGAAAAGGATGGGATAAAACAGCTGCTACTGTTCTATGAGAAATCCTTGCTACATTTGTTAACCCATTCACACTTAACAATTAAACACAACTATTCTTATCAATCATACTATTATTTTAAATTCTTAGACATTATCCTACCTGAAAAGTTGTGATGAAGGATGACAACAGAATTATGAAAAGTTTAGATAGATTGGCCAAATCAGTAGAGTGTTTGCCAATGGTCCGGGAGACTGGGGTTCAATCCCAGGTCAAGTCATACTAAAGACTCAAAAAATGGTACTTCACCTTGCTTAACACTCAGCATTATAAAGTAAAGATCAAGGGTAAAGTGGACCAATCCAGGGAAAGTAGTAGCGCCCTCCCTTACACCTTGGTGTAGTAGTTATTAAAAAGGGAGCCTTCAGGTCACCCTCGACTATGGTCGCCAACTTTTAGATAGAGGTTATTTCTGAAATAGGATGTAAGATACAACGCTAAAATAATTTATTCTAAGATTGGTATGAGAAATTTGAGACAAGATTTTGTTTGTGTAAACGTAAAAGATCTAGCAACAATCAGTATCCGAAAAACAATCAAAACTTTTTCATGCTAGTTACAAATGAAACTCAAAATATTCACAAGGAGTGTGTCATAGTAAAGTATATCAAATCTCTTCTGATTCGTCCACTTAACTCTTCACACACCTAACTACTAAAACACACAAAACACAGACCCACAGACATCAACACTGTAGAAGAAAATAACAGCTACCAGATGTTAACAACAGCCAGCATCAAACTGAGAAAATCATGGCTTCTGCACATAGGCACCAAGAAAAGTCTATCCAAAATCCCCAGAAAATTCTCAGTTATAAAAAAAAGTCTATTTTTCAACCAATCATATTTTTTCCACAAGTAGTATTTTCTGGGGCCAGTGTTTGAAATCGGGAACACATAAATAGGCCAAACAGAGGTCACACGCCAGTTGAATCACCGGCCATCCCGAGAGCATCACCCAATAACACTGTCCGACCAGATCAAAGCAACTGTTCATCGCCAAATAGACAACCCCCCGACCAGCCAGCCAGATATTTCATCCGCTTGTTTATTTTATTCATTCAATAAACAAAATAAATTAAATCTTCTCGTCAGTCTTATTTTTCTTGCAACCACATGCTTGTATATAACAAGTGCAAGTGAGGAATTATAAATTTCACACGATGCAGTTAGGAAAAGTTTGCAGAAACAGTTGAAAATGATTCCTAACAAACTGCAATTATAGCAAATTCCAAGCAGCCAGGACAAACCACATCTTGAATAACAAACTTAACAAAGGTATCTTCAAAAAATATTGTTATAACCGACATTAAAGATATCTCTGTTAAGTCTATTGTTCTATAGATTTCAAAAATCTTCTGTAATATAAATCTGGTTCCATTCTATATTCTATGCTTTCCCTGTATCACTCTCTTGTAATATATATGAATTCATCAGAATGTAGTATTGCCTGATAAGCATGAAATTATTACTAGGATGAGTAAAAAAGTAATGCCTTTTTCTTTAGTACCAGAATAAATATCAATACAGGAACATGTATCATACATCAAAATGAAGCTAGTCCTCTGTGGATCACATCCCTACTCCTCAACATAGTCACCATTTCTCTTAATAGCAATGTTCCTCCTTTGAATGAGAGCATGTATCCCTGCTTTGTAAAATTTTGTTATCTGTTCTTTGAGCCACTTTATCACTGCAGTTTTCACTTCCTTGTCACTGGCATAAAGTTTGCCTCTTAAAGTCTCTTTTATGGAGCCAAAGAAACGAAAATCTGAAGGCACTAAATCTTGCCAGTTGATAATGCCCTTCTTCTGCATGACAATGCTTGACAACACACAAGCATCAGGACAAGGGAAACAATCACCGCCATCCTCAACAGATTTAGCCCCCTCAAACTATCATCTCTTCAGGCCCATGAAAGAGGGTTGAAGAAGCAAACCTTATGCCAGTGACAAGGAAGTGAAAACTGCTGTGATAAAGTGGCTCAAAGAACAGTCAAGAGAATTTTGCAAGGCAGGGATACATGCTCGCATTCAAAAGTGGAACATTCCTATTGAGAGAAATGGTGACAATGTTGAGAAGCAGGGATGTGATCCACAGAGGACCAGCTTCATTTTAATGTATGATACAGGTTCCTGTGTTGGTAATTATTCCTGTACTAAAGAAAAAGGCATTACTTTTTGACTCACTCTTATAGATGCAGTATGTAGTTTCAGTTTCTGTATATAAGTATTATTCGGTCCAGTTAAACTGGAGTTGGGAGTAATTCCATCAGGACAAAAAAAACATTCAACAGTGAACATTTAGATTTTCCTGGTAAAGAGCTCAAAGTAACTGACATTACAGAGCAATAATTTCTTTAAGAAAAAAAAAAATGGTCATATTAGGATTATAAATTTATTTCCATCCTGTTATAGGTTTTTGATATAAATCAAAAACACCAAAAGAAATTAACTGGACTTCTTCCGATCTTATGGATGAAATAACTCAGAATAGACATAGGAAAGAAGGGTGGGAGGGGATAGAAGAGCGGTGGAGAGTTTTCTCCTCATTTAGCCCACTTCGGGTTTTTTTTTTTTATTTTATTGCTGGTTGGAATTATAGTAAATTAATTTTTTTATTTTTATTTTTTAAATTCTAAATACATTTTGACTTAAAACTCAAGATTTAATACTAATTTAGATAAACATAACTTTCTTTAATAACTTTACGTAAGGATACAATAATACTTATATTAGATTAAATTCAAAATTTAAAATTAAAATTTTTTTAATTTCAATTTTATTTTCGTGCCTATTAATTCAGTTACCCCTCCATTGAAGAGTATGTACACATCATATGCTTTCTTCTCATTTTTTTTATTTTATTTTATTTTATTTTTATTCATTTACCTTAAATCTCAATTTAATCCTATGTTTTTTTTATTTAAGCGTTATCTATGATAATTTTTCTATAGTTTAAATTTATTCCTATGTCTACATCTTGCTATTAATTCACATCTCTTATGTAACAATTTTTCAGGGTTTGGGTATATAATTTTTCTTATATATATATATATATATATATATATATATATATATATATAAAAGAAAAACTATTTCAAATATGGACAATACTGCAGAGAATCTTTCATACAAGAATTCTATGTTATATACAGCCTCGTACAATATTATATAACAAGCATTGTTTTAATTGAAATGTGGACAAGCCTACAATAATTGGATGCTGGGAGACAGATAAGTAAGTGTGCCTCTTAAAATTCTTGTATTAGTAAAAAATTCTTGTATAAGTAAAAAGGATATGATTATCACAATTATATCTTCAGACTTCAGAAAATATGTTGTAACTTGCTGCCTTTCTGTCTGTTTATCAACTTATCTGGCACTCCTGGTTATAGCAAAAGGGCAAGTTCAAATCCTAGACTATGCTGGTTATATTTCCCTTTGTGCTAAAGCCTCTGGGGAAAGCATTAATTCATCTCTTTCTTCTCCTATGATTAAATAGTAGGGCAGAATGGGCACTTTAGCCTTGGTATAGTGACCAGTCTAGAAAATAAAATCTGAATTCAAACCAGTTGTACCCTTCTTAGAAACTGACCTTGTGGTTGGGTAAATAAATACATCAATAAATGTCTGTTTCGGAGAAACAGCAAAGCAGTGAATCAACTTTGGAAAAAGTCGCATTAGAGTAGTTTTTGCTGTGCCAGTGTAACCTGATTGTGCAGCAAACCTTGATATGAGTGCAGTATATTCCTCTTAGGGGAATCTAAAAGAAATATTTACTGTGAGTCATTCACTGGCTAAATGGTATCAAAAGAAGTTTGTTTGTCAGATATCATTTAGCCAGTGAATGACACACAGTAAATAATTTGCCCAGTCGGCTGGGGCTGAAGAATATTCTGACTGCACCTCTGCTGTGGGGTAAGACCCCTCCCCAAACAATTATCCAAGATATGACATGAAATAATCTGATGGTGAGGTTCCGGTAGTGCTGGAGCTTTAGGAAATGTGAAGTACCCCTTTATTGCCATCATTCCCAGGTCCATTCTGGCTCTGAGCGGTAGCACCTGATAGGGTCCTATCTATGGGTCAAATAGAACTAAATTGCATACTTATGCAAAACTGCATTGTTTGAACTAGAACTGTTTTTGACATTGAAACTGTACCTATGCTAAACTGAGTTGTTTGAAATAGAACTGTTTTTACATTTAACTCTGTGTGAATAAAAACTATACTTATACTAAACTGAATTGTTTCAAAAAGAACTGTTTTTGGATGGTGCAAGCTGACCTCTGACTGGTCAAAAATCTGTTGTTATGAACAACTTTTAACAGCTCTTACAGATATAACATGACATGTTCCTGATTATGTCTGCAAATATTTCAATCACAAGACATCGACAAGCCCCAGCTGAAGAGAGTAATGGAATTTTTCATTAGATATTTGATGGATAAAGTTTGTTTATATTATTTGTGATTTGGAGGCAACAGAGTCCAGGTTGCTGCACTATTTTATCTTTAAGTCACTAAACAATACTTAATAATTTTCATCATTATCCCTTGTTGCAATTGACAAATTGAATCAAATTCAGTTTATAACACACACACACACACACACACACACACACACACACACACACACACACACACACACACACAAGGGGTTTTTAAAAATGATATATCTTAAAGAAAGAAATAATGAATCAAAATCTAATTAAGTTACATTGTATATTGCACTAGTCAATGACATAATTATTATCATTAGCAGTATCTTAACATTTTTCAGGGTTGGGTGGAGGGGGTTAATGAAAAAAAAGTAGAGAGACTTGAACTGACATCTTCCTTATTTCTGATTATCCTGATACTAGGAATGTGGTGTGTGTGCATGTGTGTGTGTGTGCTCACTCAGTGTGGATTATGCTGGCTATACGAGGATCATTAAATAAGTTTCCAGACTTTTTTCGTATGGCCACTTTTATTGATAGTACACACATGAAACTCTAGTCCCCTTCGAAGTAGTCTCCTCCGGTCACAATGCACTTGTTGTACCATTCCAACAACTTCTGGAGGGCCCCATGGAAGTCCTCTTGTGTGAGCGTGTCAATGACCTTCGTCACAGCCTCTTTCATCTCGTTAATTGTCTCATAATGACAGCCTCTGAGCTTAGGGAATAACCCAAAGTCACAGGGAGCAAGGTCTGGACTATAGGGAGGCTGAGGAACTGTCTGTCATGATGCCTTTCTTGGTCAAATAGTTTGTGACAAGGATGGAGTTGTGGACTGGTGCATTGTCCGGGTGGAAATGCCACTGACCCGATTTGAAGAGTGCTGGCCTCTTCCGATGGAATCTCTTCCTGAACTCCCTTAAAACCTCAACATAGTAACTATAACCCTAACCCTTTGGCCAATCAACTGTGGTGTATTGACTTCCTTACTCCTCCCACACCTCTCATCATCCCTCACATACTCTGTGCCTTCCTTGAATCTCTTATGCCACTCAAAAACTGATGCTTGATTCATGCAAGATGGTCGAAAAGCAGTCTGAAGTATTCCATACGTTTCTGTGGCATTTTTTCCAAGTTTAAAACAGAATTTTATTGCAAATGGTTCTTCGTCACGTCCAGATTGCATTTTAAAAATTCACCAGCAGTGACAATCAGGCTTTAGTAGGGTGTATTCCAATTAGTGCTGTCGCTGTTTATTTGAACTGAAATTATAAAAATTGGTCAGTCATCTCATAAGATGTATAGCAACAACGTTGTGAATTTTCAAGAGTTTACGACAATTTTAAATGCCTGTACAAAAAAAATCTGGAAACTTATTGAATGTACCACGCACATCTATTTAGTAATTTTCGTCCTTTAGATCATGCCACGGCTGAAACACCCAAGGTGGTTTTATCCGTAGTCGAAATATCAGCGACGGAAATATTCGGCTACTGTATAAACAAGAAAAATGTTTTACTCAGAATACAACTTTTACCGTTAACATCTCATTACTTATTTTATTATTACATAAATTGCAGCGTATACCGCCAACATTTATATTATTAAAATATTGATTCTATATAAAAATTGAATAAATGTGACTTTGATTCATGTGACTTTTTACCGCAAGCAAACTTTTTCAGTTACTCTGCCGTATAAAAGTATATTAAAAAAAAAAAAAAGGAAAAATATTTTAAAATTTCTAATTGAGATAAGATATGATTTAAAATACTAACAGTTGCTGTTTGTTTCTCTGTCCATCTTCACATTTAAATGTATCTTTTGTTTATTTATTCATTAATGAATCTATAAAGACCGATGTCTGGTGTAAAAATTAGTAGCTTTTGTTGTTACTTTGATAATTTTTCAGAATGTTGAAAAAACCTTTTCTTTGCAGTTTTGAGATTTTCGAGATTTAACAAAGTGAAATGTTATAATTTTTTTCTTTCCCTTCGCTCTCTTTTTTCAAAATTTTCCCCGTAGCAGCATGACTTCTTATTTTTTAAATTATCTCTTTAGCAAGAAATATCAGTGTTATCTGATAAATAAATATATCTACTATTCAAGAGTTTTATTTTATCTTATTTTATTTCATATTTCCATAAATGACTTAATTTTCTTTTTAAACTTCCTCTCAATACAATCAGCATTAATATATATTAGAGACTTTTCACCGTAGTCACCGTTATTAATCTTCAGAGCCGAACAATTGTACATTTTACAACACTTACTAAAAGCCACAATCAATAACAGTATTTATTTATTTTATAAAATGTTGAGCTAGTACTTTCGGCATAAAGATAAGGGATGAAATTGCGAATTTAGGAAAGTACAATTATCACACTCAGTCATAAGTTGATAACAAAGTCATGTGACCTGCAATGCTGTTATATAAAAGGCGTTGGTTTCGCTACTTTACTTCAGTTTTTCTCTCGAGATAATCAGAGATTAAACCCAAACCCAAACCCAAACCAAAACAAAAACAAAAAATGATTGAAATAAGGTGTCTTGTTTTTCTTCTCCTTGTCGTCGTATGCTCAGCTCAGTTGCCTTTTAATGGAAACTGTACAAACGATGCCTACCCTCCGAAGAATGATACAGAAATACCAACTATGGTGATCAACCTGAACTTGCACCCTGAAGAAAGATGGAAAGAAGTGGCTTTGAAATATAAACATCAAATAAAGGCTCTGATTGGGGACCTTAAAAAACTTATTAGCAGTTTCGGTGCGTTCGGTAAGGCCATCATTGGTTTTGTCGATAATTTCGTTGGTGATCTGACTGACACGTTACCCGATCCTTACAAGGGAGAACTCAAGGGCCTGGTCAAGTATACTGGGATAAACCCCGGTGAGATCGTCCTCTACAACATATTCTACGAAGTGTTTACTGTGTGCACTTCGGTCATAGCCGAGGATTCAAACGGAACCCTGTACCACGGTAGGAACCTCGATTTTGGTCTTTTCATGGGGTGGGACTTGAAGAATCACACTTGGCTCATCGCCGAAAGCCTCCGACCCATGATCGTGACCCTTGATTTCCAGAAGGACAATGAAACCCTGTTTAAATCTGTTAATTTCGCCGGTTACATTGGTGTCCTGACTGGAGTTAAACCTGGTGTGATGTCTTTGACCCTAGATGAACGCTTCAGCAAGGATGGAGGTTTTATAGGCATCTTGAAGTGGTTGACCGGTCGCCGAACGGGTAAATGGACTGGTTTTATGACCAGAGAAACACTGACCGAAGCAAATAGCTATGACGAAGCTAAGAAAATGTTATCTACCGATGAACTCCTTGCACCTGTTTATTTTATTCTAGGTGGAGTTAATTCGACAGAAGCTTGTGTCATCACCCGTTCTCGAACATCGGCTCTGGATGTATGGGAAATGTCCAAGGCTGGTGGCTGGTATATTTTGGAAACCAACTATGACCACTGGAAAAAGCCTCTTTTTATTGATGACCGTAGAACTCCGGCCCACACCTGCATGAAGAAAATTGGCCAGAAAGAAATTTCCCCTGCTGGACTCTTCAACGTATTAAGTACAAGACCAGTTCTCAATAAATTGACAACTTACACGACAATAATGCAAGCTGAGACAGGTGATATGGAAACTTACGTGCAGAATTGTGAAAATCCTTGCTGGCCATGGTAATTAAATTACCCGCTAAAGATTGTTCTTTTTGGTTTATTTGTTTTTTGTTTTGTTTTTGTTTGTTTTTTCTTCTCTCTCTTTTTTAAATTTTTTTTTTTTTTTTTTTTGAGAAATTGATAATAATCAAAAACTTCACAGAAACTGAAATGTTAAATAACTTTTAATATTCCTTAAAAGTCTTATTTTTGGTGCAAATCAAACTGATTTGTAAAAAAAAAGAAAAAAAAAAAAAAGAAAATCCTACAGAAATTGAGAAGTTGCGAACAGGTTTTTGGTAATGTAAAAAAAATTAAGAGAAAACATTTGCATCAAAAAAATTGATTTTCGTCAAACTCAAATTTTTTCTTTTCTTTCGACTATACCATCCATTACAGTAAACTGAAATTTATTTTATTTTAAAACCACTGCCAGGCAAACTTCTAAACAATAAATAACTCTTTTTTTATGGCTAACGTAAATTTTTTTTTTGTTTTGTTTTGTTAAGGTTTCTTTTTAAGTTGCTCTTAAATTAAAAAAAATATTTTCGTTTTAATTTTTACAAGGATTACGATTCTTACTGATTTAACAAACATTATTTTTAAATATAGTGCCTTAGTATTGTTTACAGTGTATAACTTGTTTACATGTTGCATCTAATGTCGTTAAATAAAATTACAAGCAATATACTTAAACTACTCTCAAAGTTTTACTAACTTTTTTGCTTTTTTTTTTTTTCCTAACGGAATGTTTATAATGATGAAATACTTTGGTTATAGAAAGTATAATTATTGTGTAACAAAAAGTAAAAATTAGTTCAGCTAACTCAACTCCCCAATCCTTTCGTTTTCAATGCTTCCGTGATTCGTGTTCATTTATATGATTGCTTTCACGGAAAAGTTCACTGAGAATGTATTTTCTATTGAGATATAAAAATATGTACTACACCCTTATTATTATTATTTTTTTCTTCTTAAGGTAATGTTTGTAAAATCAACCAAAAACCTGTTTTCTTTGCCTTTATTCTTCATGCTTTTCATAATGTAAAGCATGGGAAAATATTTTTTGTTCACTTCCCTGTACTTTGCTAAGCATTTAAATTGAAAAATATCTTTTGATATCTATTTCCTATTAAATAGATCGAAATGTTAGATTTTCGTGTCTGGCACACAGGATTCTTACAGTATCTTTTCAGTGGACAGACACCCGTAAATGCCATCGTTATTTTAAGTCTATTAAATTCAAATTCACTCAGGAATGTCCACAATGAATTAAGACGTCACACATCTTTGTGTACAATTTAAAGCAGTAGATAAATAAGTTTGTATTTCTACCCACTATTGATTTAAATATAATGTACTCATCTATGTGTGACAACAAAATTTAAATTATTGACACCAATTTTAAACTAGTTGTAGTATCTGTTGCTGAATTAATTCAAAACAATAATTTCATTACTAAAATCAATTTAGATTATAATTTTGATTGCTTATATAACCGTTTCCTTGATTATTTCTAAACCACTTCACCCACTCCTCACTTCAATACTTTTGACCAAGGTTACTTATATTTCCTTTTTATAAAAGTAAAATCAAAATACCTGCGTTCTATCCAATAAACAGATATCTGGTCTCTATCTTGAGGAACAAGAAACTGTTAAAGAAAAAACAAAAGAGGGGTGAATGAGTGAGACCAGTTAGTAGGCAAGAGTAAGAATAACTGCTACATCTATTGATAGTCATGACAAGTTATTCCATAATACAAGTTTTATATAAAAGTGAATATTTTAAACATTCCTTGTGTTAACAATAGAAGTAATAATTGTGTTACTTATTTTTGTATTACTTATCTTGAAATAATTGACATTTTACTAAATATTTAAAATTTAAATTAATTATTTTTCAAAATATTAAATCCCGTCTCAAAATTTTATTTTTATTCTATTGAACGGTATTACGGAGAAAAAATGATTTTATACAAAAATTATTTACAGTATATTTTAAATATTTCGAAAATTTCAAAATGTATTTTCTCTGTTCTGTTCAATTTAAACTATTAACAAATAAAGAAATTATTTTTTATCTTTTTTTTTTTTAAATTGCAAAGAACTTCTGATAATGTAATATGTTCAACACCACGGGTCATAATTAACATTTTCACAATTTGATAAACATCAAACCATGTTAATTATATGACATATTTGAAATTTGTGCTTTATATACTGCTGTGACTAATTAATAAGTACTTTTTAGACATGGTATATATTTTTGTTGTCGCTAAAGAGGTTTTGTGTATATACAGGGTGACCCCAAAAAAACAGAACCCATAAACTTTTTTATTATTTCTACAAAAATTAAGCAAAATAATTCTAATTTTGTACACTCGAACTTCTGGATATGTTGGTGAATACTATGGTCCCAATTTTTCATGCACAGAATCTACTTCATATCCTGAAAAAAAAAAAAAAAGAAAAGGCTAGAATTGAATTTATGAATTTCAGTAAAAAATATATGGATTCTGTTTTTTTCGGGTCACCCTATATATATATATATATATATATATATATATATAATATTCCTGCATATGTTCAAATGATTATTTTGAGTTGAATAAAAATAATGAAGGCATTTTGTGTTTTGAATTTCTCCATTTTTAGAATTATATTTTTATTTTGTGTGTGTGTGTGTGTGTGTGTGTGTGTGTGTGTGTGTGTACATGCAGATGAGAGAGAGACAGAGAAAGAAAAATTTTGTGTATTTTCCTTGTAACATTTCTGACAAATTTTTAAGTTGGAGAGGGAAAAAATTGTCATAAACAATAAAGACCTGATATATCATTTGATAATTTTTAAAGAGCATCTACAAAGTCCTTATGCAAGATATGTGTCTCATGAAAGATGTAACTTCAATTGATGAATCTTAATGGCATATCAATCTCTCTTGAGTTCTTATGTCTTGAGGTTAGGGAATCATTTTCTCTGTACATTTTCATTTTTCTATTTAGTGTTTCTTAAGTTTTTTGGGGTTTTAAGAAGTTATTTTTTTGAGTGTTTATCTTATTTCATTTTTTTCACGCTGACCTTTCAAATACGAATAATTTTTAAAAACATCTATTTGACCTACAGATGGGACTTTGACTGATGCTACCTCCTGGGTTCAGAGTGGTCCTGGGAGTAATGGCAATGAAGGATTACTCCACACTCCCTAAGAATTCGAATTCATGCACATTGAGGACTAAATTTGTTATTCATATTGACTTTTACATTAGAGGAAAGTGAACAACTCTTTTGAAATTCAGCCTGGTTCTGTTTCTATGAGTTCACAGATTAATGGGTTCATGCCTTTTCTAAGGGTAGCAGTACAAAGGAAATATAAGTAACCTTGGTCAAAATTTAAACTTGATTCCCTTTCCATGTTGAACAATGTTATGTTGTCATACCCACCAGTGGATTAGAGTGTACTGTTCCTTTTCAACTGGTAGACAAATACAATTTTAAAGAATTAACTTGGTTCTTGCATATATCATTACCCATCTCATCTTCAGCTCATTCGGCCGGGGCCAAAGAATATACTAAATGCATCTTTGCAAGGGTAAGATCCTCCCCAAACAAGTGTTCTGGATATGACATTAAACCATTCGAAAGTGAGAGTTGGGGAATGTGGTGTACCCCTTCATTGCCATTGCTCCCAGGTCCACTCTAGCCCAGAGTGGTATCATCTGATAGGGTCCTATCTATGGGTCAAATAGAACTAAACTGTGTGCTTATCCTAAACTGAATTGTTTGAAATATAACTGTTTTGACATTCAAACAACATAGTTATGCTAAACTGAGTTGTTTGAAATAGAACTGTTTTTACATTTAACTGTGTGCAAATAAATGATTAATTTTTAATTGAATTGTTAGGGATACGTAGCAATACTTGGAGCAATTTAATTTTGTTGACTTAACAGAATATCTTGAAATAGAATTGTTTTTGATATTTAAACTGTGTACTTATGCTAAACTGAATTGTTTAAAATAGAACTGTTTATATGGATAAAAATGGATTTGGCATTGAATAACCTACATTGGTTGATAGGCCATCAAAGCAAACCAAACCATTTAACAGTGTTAAAAGAAAATGAACTCAGACTTGTTTAAGTATGTTATCTAAAAAATGTGTTCACCGCTAAATAACCTACAGTAGTTGATATGCCATAAAACCAAACCAAACCAAACCAAAGCCCCCACCCTCATCTAAAAGGGGTAAAAGGAGGTATTTTTAAGATAACATTTATCTTCATTGGAAATGGAATTGATGACCCAAGTTCAAATACTGGACAAGGCTGTTTGCATTTCCCAAGGGCATTAATGCAATATTATTTAGCCTTGGTAAGGCAACCAGTCTAGGAGAAGGAAAACTCTGAATACAAACCAATTTTATTCTTCTTGAAAATTGACTTTGTGACACATTCTGCCTGTGATGTAGGGTTTGGGTGAATGTATACTTGAAGAACTAAGGGCTAGGTTTCTTGCTCAGTGATTTAGGCACTCCTGAAAGGAAATGCTGACAGAATCTGAATAGTTTTTGAAACCACACCTATAGGTGGCTTGCTTCCCACTGGACACCCACCTTAACTTGACTTTTTGTCACATACTGATCTTGTGAGGAGTTAGATAAAAGTTTTTCAAGTATGTTTTCATCTTTATGTTGAATTTCAGCTCCTGTGAAGTACATCCCCATTGCAATATTTGGAGTTTAGTCTAATGTCATCATGACACTTGCCACAAAGACACTAGGATTGACATATAAGTCTGGTCAAAATCTATATCCTTAAAGTGTTCTAAAATAGCTCAGTATGCAAACTAGATAAAATTTCCAAAGAACTTTTTTAAAATCAAATTTATATCTACTTAGGATCAGATTTTATGGCTATTTGAAATTGGTTATTCTGCAGAAATTCTGTACTGTTGAACAGTTTAAAAAAGGGGTTTTGAAATACAGATTTTTCAAAAATAGCATATCAGAAACATAAAATAGTATCATATTTCTTTCATATCAACTTTACAAACATATACACTGAACTCTTTAAATTAATAAGAGATTAAACGAATAACAGCAAGAAATTAAAAACAGCCTATTTTTTTAAATTTTCACTATATTTATTTATACAAAAAAATTAAATTCAGAGTAATATTTGACCATTTAGTTGTCAATAATCATTTTCTGGGGCTTTGTGTCCCCAAACTGTATAAACTGTTTACATTAGTTTTAGATATTAATTGTCAATAGACATATATACTTTCTGAAAGATAACAACAAAGAAAATTAGGAAAATCTTATCATCCATATTTTTCAAAGTCATAAATCTTCAACAAATCAAAGTACATCATTCATTCAAAATAGCATTCACAAATTTGGGAATATTGCTTCTATCAAGCTAAATTTTTTTATCATTAAGGTTTTTCGGACTATTGTCTTCATCTTTATTGTTATTTTCACAACATTTTGGCCGATATGTCCTCCGGCCTTCTTCAGGTGTTTGTCGAACTCGGGAACCTTCACGGAACTTTGAACTACGTCCTTTATTGAAACCATGGGGGTCACCTGTTCTGATTCCGTTAGCCATATCCGGGTACAAGTGTTAAGTATTCCTGTATATTACTTGCCTGTAGTGAGGATTGAACCTGCAACCTTCAGATGCTTGTCTCCTTAGAAGCTCAGCGAACCAACGCCTATAATCGTTATGCCATGTGTCGTGCTGGACAATAACCGTTACGCCATGTGTCCAGTTTGACAAACACCTGAAGAAGGCCAGAGGACATATCGGCTGAAACGTGAAAATAACAATAAAGATGAAGACAATAGTCTGAAAAACCTTAATGATAAAAATCAACGAGCTTCGTCTCAGAAATTTAGACAGCTAAATTTTTGTATACTAAACAATGTTTCAAGTGAGTCAAAAGCTTTACAATATTTTGGTATGTGTTAGTTTGCAATGTGTAATATCACATGACCAAAGCAGTTCAAACCATGGTATGTAGCCACTGTATTTGATAGTATCATGGTAGTTGGGGTGATAACACATAGCATTGCTTCACTTGTATTCGAAAGCCACACAGATAAATTTATGCTCTATGTATTTAACCATATAGTTGTGCAAAAGGTGAAGGTGCAATTGTTTTTATTGGGAATCCTTTTTGAGATGAGGCTTCTTAATCTGAGAATCAATTTTTTCTTTTTTTTTTATTGCAGAATTTTTGTCCTCATCTTAGTATTTTTTTTTTTTTTTGTTTCTTCTTATTGTTTCTTCTTTTTATTGTTTCAACTATGGAAGGCAGTAATTACTGGGAATACAGTTACAAGACTCAGCATTCCTATCCGAGGTTGCGGTTAATCACCTGAAGAAGGCCAGAGGTGAAATTTGGCTGAAACGTAGTGAAGAAGAAATAACACAAAACAAACAAAAAAACTACCAAGATGAGGACAAAAAGTCCGCAATAGATAAAGAATTAATTCTCAGATCAAGAAGCCTCATCTCAAAAAGGATTCCCAATAAATAAAAAATTAATTCTCAGGTGAAGGTGCAGTTGATTACAGTCCAATAATTAGATGGTTGAAGAACTTTTACTTGGGTTGCAAGAACCTCTATTATTGTAACATAATGGCTGAGGGATTTCAGTTCATGCCTTTGTGTTTAGTTAGGCTGAGAACCTTTCGGCTCAGTGCATGGGTTACTTAGGTGCAACATTAACACAAGTGTTCACGTGCACGCGCATGCGCACAGAGCGGAGGTGTCACTCAGAGATGTCACAATAGCCCAGTTGGGAAACGGAGGCTAGCGAGTGCAAATGACGTCATGTACTGGAAGCGCGCGGTGGATTTTGGGAGATTTTGAAATAGTTAGTTGAGATGAGACCTGCCTTAGGAGAAGACGGTTGACTTTCACTTGCTCGCGGAGACCTTTGTGGCGGGTGCCACACATGTTGGGGGCGGGGGGCAGATGAAAAAGCCAGTATAGAAAGATTGTACCTCTCTCTCCTTATGTCGAAGAACCTTTAAACTCAAAGGTAATAAAAAGTTTTGTACCTGAACAAAGAAGTTGTCAAGTGTTTTTCGTGTTTCAAGATTCTTATGTTCTATCTTTATGGACATTCGATGTACATTTCACACATAGCCATATTATGGCTATGGTACATTATCAAGAAAAGTCAGAGAGGCCTCAAATTGCGGACTCTAAGGTCATGCTATGAGCCAAATACAACAATAAGACTTGGATGGTTTGGTTTGGTTTTATGGCATATCAACCTTTGTAGGTTATTTAACGCCAAATCCATTTTTTATGTAAATAATCTGTTCTATTGAAAACAGTTCAGTTTAGCATAAGTACACAGTTTAATTGTCAAAAACATTTCCATTTCACACTATTTAAGCAGTTATATGTAATAATTCAGTTAAGTGTAAATACAGTTTTAATGTCGAAAAACAGTTCTATTTGAAATAATTCAGTTAAGCATAAGCACGCAGTTTAAGTGTAAGTAGGTTTAATTGTCAAAAACATTTCTATTATAAGCTATTCAGTTTACTCAATTCATTTTAGCATAAGTATGCTGTTAGTTCTATTTAACCCATAGATAGGGCCCTATCAGGTGCTACCACTCTGGGCCAGAGTGGACCTGGGAGCGATGGCAATGAAGGGGTACTCCGCATTCCCCAAAGCTCCAGCACTGCTGGAACCTCACCATCAGATTGTTTAGTGTCATATCAGGACACTCGTTTGGGGGGGGTCTTATCCCTCTGCAGAGGTGCAGTCAGTGTATTCTACAGCCCCAGCTGACTGGGCAAAATAAGACTTGGAGAGTATCAGGCGAGTTTAACATCTCATAGTCCAATGTAGTTCATCGGCTTTACTATCTTGGAAAAAACATCCACAGCTGCGTAATTGTTCACATTAAATAAATCTTCACATTTCCAATGAAGATAAACGTTATGTTAAAAATACCTTCTTTTACCTCTTTTAGATGGGGGGGGGGCTTTGGTTTTGTTTGGTTTGGTTTTATGGCATAAATCTTCACATTGCGAAAATATTGTAGTCCCCATGGTATGATAGCTAACATAAAGTAAGTAAAGTTGACAACCGTAGTCGAGGGCGACCAGAAGGCTCCCTTTTCAATAGCTACTATGCCGAGGTGTAGGGGAGGATGCTACTCCTTTCCCTTGATTGCTCCACTTTACCCTTGATACATACCTTATATTGCTGAGTGTTAAGCAAGGAGGTATCAAGTACCATCTTTAAAGTATTTGGTATGATGCAACCTGGGATTGAACCCAGGTCTCCCGGACTATAGGCAAACAACTGGACTGCAATGTTGTAGTACATGAGTTCAAACTTCAGTCATTCTATTACATTCACTTTTGGATTGATATCCTCAGGAAAGGTATGAGTTAAATAGTACTACGACTGTTGTTCTACAAGGATGGATATAACATTAAATAATCCACTAAGGTTGATATGCCATTAAAGAAAGAAACTAAACCAAACCAAACCAAAGAGAGATGGTAAAGTGTTTCTATTAAGAGAAAAATTCTAAGTTCTTGACATGATAAGAAAAGGAAAAAAAAATGTACGCTGAAATTTGCTAAGATCTATGCTAAGAAAAAAATCTTTTATCGATAACATAACATTTATTACTATACGTCTAAATTTCTTAAATGAAGCTTGATCATTTTTATCACTTAGAATATTCAGACTATTGTGTTCATCTTTATTGTTCTACTCACAACATATTAGCCGATATGTCCTTCGGCCTTCTTCAGCTATTTCATGTTGAACTTGGGAGCCTACACAGAACCTTGAACTGAACCCTTTATTCAATCAATGGGTGTAGATTGTTCCAGTTCCATTAACTTTGACAGGACACATGGCGCAGTGGATAAGGCATTTGGTTGAAAAGTGCTTCTGAGTAAAATTATCTGGAGGTAGCAGGTTCAATCTCAACTACTGGCAAAAATAACAATACTTACTATAGCTTAACACTTGTATCCGGTCATGGATGAATAAAGAGTTCAGTTTAAGGTTCTGTGGAGCCTCCCAAGTTTGACATGCCAAAGAAGGCTGAAGGACATATCAGGATCAAGGACTATATATTATTTTAATTATGTGTTATTATTGTTAATTTCTTTAAAAAACTGATTGGAACTGAATAAGGATGCTGCGTGTTGTTAGGAACTGAATAAGGATGCTGTGTATTGTTAGGAACTGAATAAGGATGCTGCGTGTTGTTAGGAACTGAATAAGGATGCTGAGTGTTGTTAGGAACTGAATAAGAATGCTGCGTATTGTTAGGAACTGAATAAGGATGCTGCGTGTTGTGAGGAACTGAATAAGGATACTGCGTGTTGTTAGGAACTGAATAAGGATGCTGCGTGTTGTTAGGAACTGAATAAGGATACTGTGTGTTGTTAGGAACTGAATAAGGATACTGTGTGTTGTTAGGAACTGAATAAGGATGCTGCGTATTGTTAGGAACTGAATAAGGATGCTGCATGTTGTTAGGAACTGAATAAGGATGGATACTGTGTGTTGTTTTCAACAAAACTTGGAAGCAGTATCCTACATTCAGGTCCCTATCAAAGTAAAGAAGTGAAGACAAAACTCCTAAGTGAATTTCTACGATGGACTCCTTCACATTGACATACCAGTGTTGGCTGACTAGCAAAAACTTACATTCATTAGCTCTATGTAGACACTGGGTGCCGTTGATAGGACTTATCAAGTGCAATTGTCAATAAAGACAGATTTGGAGAGAGAGAGAGAGAGAAGGTCAAAGGAAGCTGTGTTATCAGAACACTTTGATGATGATGATGATGGTGCATAATTGATAGTATTTTTTTAAGGTTGGTTGGTTGTTTGGGTTTTACGGCATATAAACCTTTGTAAGTTATTTAATGCCAAATCCATTTTTAGGCAAATAGTCAGTTCTATTTCAAATAATTCAGATTAGCATTAGTACACAGTTTAATTATCAAAAACATGTCTATTTCAAGCTATTCAGCTTCATCAAACGGTTCTAATTCAGCTAATTCAGTTTAGTATAAGTACGGATTTTGTTTACACACAGTTAAATGTCAAAAGTTCTATATCAAACAAATCAGTTTAGTGTATGTACAGTTTCAATGTCAAAAAACAGTTGCATTTCAAATGATTTAGTTTAGCATAAGCATGCAGTTTAAATGGTTTAATTGTTAAAAACATTTCTATTTCAAGCTATTCAGTTTAGTCAAACAATTCCGTTTAGCATAAGTATGCTGTTAGTTCTATTTAACTCATAGTTAGGGCCCTATCAGGTGCTACCACACTGGACCAGAGTGAACCTGAGAGTAATGGCAATAAAGGGGTACTCCGCATTCCCCAAAGCCCCAGTATCACTGGAGCCTCACCATCAGATTGTTTAGTGTCATATTAGGACACTCATTGGGGAGGTCTTATCCCTCTGCATAGGTGCAATCGGTGTATTCTACAGCCCCAGCTAACTGAGCAATATTTTTTTTAATATCTGGCATAAGTATATATATGTATATACAAGATTTTTTTTAAAACATCTATAAATTAGTGTTTATTTATAGGGTGAATACGAAAAACCTCTGCTGTGGAGTGAATGCCTCACAGTGGGAGGGGTGCACAGAGATTCAACTAGCAAGAAAATAAATATTTTGAGTTAATGTATGTGATGTCACCATATTTATAAACATATTCCAATAAGTTTTGATGTTATGACTTCTTGAAAATAAAAAATTCAATGAATTAGGTTTTTTGTTTATTTTTTTCAGTTTTTGCACATCGAAGTTTGCGGGTTATTCAATGCCAAAGCCATCCTTGTAGAAGAACAGTGGTGGTACTATTTAACCCATGGCTGAGGGTTCATACCCTTCCCAAAGATATCAGTCCAAAAGTGAATGCAATAGCATATCTGGAGTTCAAACTCCCTTACTTTTTGCACAGTTCCCAGTAGATCACCTTTCCTACCCAGTCGATCCTAATCTTGTATTCCTTTTGGGCTTGTTTGCTGGATTCACTTATGTGATTAACCATTTCATCTTTTTTTTCTACAGAACCCACACTTGCTATTCTGATGTGTATTATGGATTTTCGCTTTAACATAATTAGTCCTAATGGCATTGTTTTGTGCTACCGTTTGAAGAGATTCATTTTCTCTTGAAATTTCTCTTTCATAGCCATATCCAGGTCTTCTCGTGTGCGTTCTCGCCAGTTTGTCATTTGAAACATACATACAGTTGTTTTTCTTCCCAATTCAGTTTCCTTATCATTATTATCATTATTATTATAAATTAAAAAAAATAAAGTTAGCGACTGTAGCCGGGGGTGACCTGAAGGCTCCCTTTTCAGTAGCTACTACACCGAGGTGTAGGGGAGGGCGCTACTCCTTTCCCTGGATTGGTCCACTTTACCCTTGATACGTACCTTATAATGTTGTGTGTCAAGTAAGGAGGTATCAAGTATCAGTCTTTGGTATGACTTGACCTGGGATTGAACCCTGGTCTCCCAGAATTGCACCTAATGTAACATACTGACCCTGGCCAAGCTGTCAAAATAGGAAATGCACCTGTGTAAATAACAGGTGCATCCGGTTGAGGAATATCAGGATATAAACTTGACCGTGGACAGGTTGAATTGAGTGCGATTTGTGACACCCACAAGAAGAAGCTGGGCGTCGAACAATTATATAACCCAGGTGAAGACAGGAAGTCAGTCATTTGGAGTTCAGATCAGTTGGAGAAAGAAGACGCGGGAATGAGGACCATGTCCCAGAAAGGCTGGGCTCCTAGGCCCCCAGTTGAGCAGCCCAGGAGAATGGGAAAGAAACACTGTTATGGCCATAAGAGTGGGGGTCAATATGTTGCAGTTCTGTTCAGCCTCCAACTCACATCTCACACAGTAAAACCTTTAGTAACCCTTTCGAACCCTTTCAAATAAAGTGAGAGGTATATTTTTCTAAAGAACTGTGTCACTCGTCTTTATTGTGTCGCTGTTATGATTCTGCATGCATATGTATTATGTGTATGTATAGTTGTTCATGAGTATACAACACTAGTCCATCAATTAAATTTTATCAGAGATCAACTTTCTTTCCTTTAATCACCTCAACGAGAGAAAGTGTTGTGGAGAGATGGAAGTTTCAAATCTGCTGTTGCTCTCTCCTATTTTGCTTGACTAATTGCAACTCACTGTCAAACAGCCAAACCTGTTACAACTGGTTTTGAATTTAGCTTTCTTTCTTATAGACAGATTGACTTACCAAGGCTAGAGAATTCAGTCTGCCCTACTTCTTATTCATAACTGGTTGTAAGAGGAGAAAAATGGATTTGTGCTTTTCTCAAGGACATAATTAAAAACTGAAACACAAACGGCTTCATCAAGAATTTGAACTTTGCTCACCAAATCCATTTTTTATGGAAATAGTCATTAAGCCTCCCGTTGTGGATTGCCCAGTTGGCTGGGGCTGTAGAATACACCAACTGCACCACTGCAGAGGGTTAATCCCTCCAAAAAAACTGTGTACTTATGCTAAACTGAATTACTTGAAATAGAACTGTTTTGACATTTAAACATACAAAACTGATTTATCTGAAATAAAACTGTCTCTACATTTAACTCTGTGTATTGCCCAGTCAGTTGGGGCTGTCGAATACACTGACTGCACCTCTGCAGAGGGGTAAGACCCTACCTCCACCCCACAATGAGTATCCAGGATATGACACTAAACAATCTGATAGTGAGGTTCCAGTAATGCTGGAGCTTTGGGGAATGCAAAGTACCCATTCATTGCCATTGATCCCAGGTCCACTCTAGCTAATAGGGTCCTATCTATCGGTCAAGTACACCTAAATTGCGTACTTATGCTAAACTGAATTTTTTTAAATAGAACTATTTTTGACATTGAAACTGTACTTACACTAAACTGAATTGTTTGAAATAGAACTGTTTTGACATTTAACTGTGTAGGGACAAAAATTATACTCATACTAAACTGAATTGTTTGAATTAGAATTGTTTGACTAAACTGAATAGCTTGAAATAGAAATATTTTTGACAATTAAACTGTACTCATGCCAAACTGAATTGTTTGGAATAGAACTGATTAATGTATAAAAATGGATTTAGTGTTAAATAACCTATGAAGGTTGATATGTCATAAAACCCAACCAAACAACCATCCCCATGTGGACACTGGATTCCATCTAGAAACCTGCATAGATCAATGGCCTATAGGGACGGATGGCAAGAGAATCAAGGGAATCCATGCTATCAGTATGACTTGATGATGATGACAATGATGATAGATATGTATATATTAAAAAAAATGTTGCATATGTATGTCAGCTGAAAAGTTCATAGGCTGACCAAGATATTCTAATGGAATGTATCAAAATAAGGTTTATTTTTAACATCATCCTCCTCATGGTCCACACACTTCTTCCTTTAGTGTTGCAGTGCTTAGATCCCATTGGTAAAAAAAGTCATCCACAGCAGATATGACGTCATCATATGAACTTTTCAGTCCACCCTTGTATTATTGAGTTTAGTACTATACACGGTTTCAGCCATCTGCTAGGGGCCTGAAAACATGTACCATACCGAAAAGTTTTAAACTACAATATCTATTTACCCAACCCCTCTGCCATGGCAGGATATGATACAAGGACAATTGTAACGTTACCCCCCTCGCCCCCCACATACGTTACATCCTCTTCTAACCATTCGCTTCTTGGCTGGCCGGTGATCAACTAGTGGTTCTGAGGGGGGTAACGCACATTTCTTGCTACTACAAGAATACGATCGAGGGGACAGGAGAAAATAAAACAAACGAACAAACACGAACAATGCTTGGGGTTAACTCAAGAGCAAAAGGGGAGTTATGCAACACTTTGTGCATGTGCAGACTAACGCTAGCGTGGGTTACTAGCGAAACTTCCACAAAGCAACTGGAATGCCGACTCATCTTGACTTGATCTTCTTTCACTGGTCTGGACCCCATCTCCTCCCACTGGTCTCACCGTTCCGGTGTCCGGTGTCGACTGCCTCTCTCCGTGTCCCGTCGCCCACTGCTTGTCAGCTCCTTTCTCCAACCAACTCTCTTCTCGCGTCCCATTACCTCTTCTGGCCATGCCGAGATTTCAAGTCGAAAAACCTTTTGTCTGGTTTCGCGCCAAAACAGACAAAGGAATCGTCTGCTTGGCGGGCCACCTATATAGTGTTACACAATTTCTAAATAGCCAACTTTCTCTGAGATGCCCACAACTGTAGTACTCTTGATGAGATTTTCAGTTCCTTGTTTTATACTCAGAGAAACTAACTTACGAATATTTGATCTTTGAAAATCACTCTACCCATCATCTGTTATATAACATTATTTTTGTATTTGGTTTTATAGGAAAAAAATCAATGTGAGCCTATACCTTCCCATTAAGCCAAAGATTAAAATTAAGATAGTCAGGAGTCTTTTCAATATTGTTTTCAGACAACAGGTTATATATATCCTTGTTCATGTGTACTATATAAATCCACCATGTATTACAAACAACTAGAGGCAGTAAAATATCAATGCTTGGGAATTTGTACTTGACTGAAAGATTTTTTCAAGAAGAGGTTTATATATAGTCTCTGGCGAAAACAAAATATTTGTATTTACTCAACCCCTCCACCATGGCAGCATGTGACACAAGGTCAATTTTTAAGCAGAGTAAATCTGGTTTCAGTTCAGAGTTTTCCTTTGCCTAGATTGGTCGAACATTTTATAGCGAGACCACATCACAAATGTGAAGGTCAAAAAAAGAAATTTCAACTGCCTTTGGGTCACATAACAGGCTGTTTACTATTGCAAAGAAAAGAGCTTGGGACAAGATCGTCAGGCCTGACAAAAAACCACCCTGCAAAGGCATTGTGTCAGGATTGCCCAGTCGGCTGTGGTTGTAGAATACACCAACTGCTTCTCTGCAGAGGAGTAAGACATCCTCTCCCCTAACGAGTGTCTTAGATATGACACTAAACAATCTGATGGTCAGCCTCCAGTAATTCTGGATTTTGGGGGAATGCGGACTGCCCCTTTATGGCCATCACTCCTAGGTCCACTCTGGCATGAAGTGGTAGCACCTGATAAGATTCTATCTATGGGTCAAATAGAACTGTTTGACATTTAAACTGTGTGAAAACAAATGACTTATGCTAAATTGATTTGTTTGAAATAGAATTGTTTGATCATTTAAATGACTGATGTTTAATTCTATTGTTAGTGAAACATAGCAAATTTTGGAACCATTTAATTTTATTGACTTATTCTAAATTGAATTGTTAGAAATAGAACTGTTTGATCATTTAACTGTATGTAAACAAATGACTGATGTTTAATTGAATTATTAGTAATATACAGCAATACTTAGAACCATCTAACTGTGTGCAAACAATTGATTAATATTGAATAGAATTATAAGTGTTAGCAATAATTGAAACCAGTTAACTGTGTAGAAACAATAGCAATACTTGTGTGCAAACAAATTAGTTCTAGCTCATTTAAAAATGAAATTACTTACTTATCATGTATATCTAATTAAATGTGAGTAAACAAATGACTGCTATTAAATTGTTAATGTTACATAGCAATACTTGAACCTATTTAACTGTGTGCAAAAAAATCAGCTCAGGCTCATTTAAATATGTTATCAATAAAATGTGTTTACAAATCATGTAATTTAATATATATGTAAAAAGAGGATTTGGTATTAAATAATCTATAATTGTTGATTATTTAATACCAAATCCTCTTTATACATATATATTAAATATATAAGATTTGGTTTGGTTGAGTTTTATAACCAAACCAAATCTTATTTATTTGATATATTTGTATAAAGAGGATTTGGCATTAAATAACCTACAAGGGTCGATATGCCATAAAACCCAACCCAACCAAAGAGCACAAGTTAAATACAAAAGCCTCTGTTGTGTAAAAGAGAAAAACAACACTTATCTATAAAAATATAATTCGCTTTTTTTCTTTTCTTTTCATTACCCAAGATGTATTGATGTGACGGTCAAGTAAGAGAGGGTCAAAGATGACTGAGATACATACACAGGGGCCAAGATACAAATCTTCAGTGAACTAGTTTCCTCTTCTCCTTTCTGCTTTTCAGGTCGAAATGTCCCTGGTTATATAATATTCTGAATGCCCAATAATATCTAATATTCTCCTCCAACCTACTGCTTTCATGTTGCACATGGTCATGCTTCCTACAAGCATGCCCCCCAGTAAATTCTCGTTATCACATCTATTTCCCTCTGCTCCTTATGCAACGTATGTGATCATGTCACCCATGCAATTTACATGGCATTTATAATGGGAACACCAGCATCCTATTTATTTTAGGTACCAGGTGCATTTCCTTTTATTTTTCTTCTTAGTGTCCAAGTTTCACAGTTGCAACAACATGTCAAAGGAGTCTTCAAGTCAATATCTAATACCTCATCTAGGATTTGAACTCCTTGCCAATTTGATTTTTAAGGCTGACTAACTCTATTTGTATAAAATTATTTTTTTGCTTTTATCCTGGCTTGAATTTTATTATCCTAAGATCAATAAATATGAAGAATAGGATCAATGTTCCAAAAGAGAAAAGTTTTGAATGGGAAAAAAATCATTGAATAATAAAAAAAACGAAACAATCAAAACAAGACTAAAATAATCTATGACAGCCATAAGATTTTGAATTGATAAATGGATATTTTCTCTAACTTATTCAGTTATCAAAATGTCATGTTAAGTTATTTCATCTTATGGCAATGGCTGCTATTTGTTAGTACTCATTTCTTCTCCAAATAATGTAACATAACTGGGTTACATGATACCAGTTGCTAGGAACCCTCTCTGTTGTGTTCTCCTACTGAATATCGAAGATTGATTGATTGATTTTAAAAGCATGTCAAGCTGTCTCAGATCATTAAATACCAATGGGTTATGGGATTACATTCACTGCACATTTTGATTTACAGTTTTTGTGTGGTAGTTTTTCAAGAGTTTTTCGAATATAGTTATATAGTATTGAGTATTCCTATTCAGGGAAATAGTGCCATTGATAGTTATCTATTAAGCCCAGTTTAGATTAGTACAAGTTATTTATTCATTTATTTATTTATAAGGCTTTGTTTAGACTGGTACAAGGCATTATTTATCCATTTATTCATTTATTAAGCTTACAATGGTACAAGATATTTATTCATTTATTAAGGTTAGTTTAGACTGTTACAAAGTATTCATTTGTTTATTCATTTATTAAGGTTAGTTTAGACTGTTACAAAGTATTCATTTGTTTATTTATTTATTAAGGTTAGTTTAGACTGTTACAAAGGATTTATTTATTTATTAAGTTTTGGTTAGACTGATACAAGGTATTCATTTATTCATTAAGATTAGTTTAGACTGGTACAAGGGATTAATTTATTAAGCTCAAGTGAGACTGGTACTAGGTATTTATTTACTTATTTATTAACCTTTGTTTAAACTGGTAAAGTAGAGTAAAGTTGGCAACGGAAGTCAAGGGTAACCCGAAGTTTCCCTTTTCGATAGCGACTACACCAAGGTGTAGGGGAGGGTGCTATTCCTTCCCCTGGATTGCTCCACTTTACCCTTGATCCATACCTTATAATGCTGAGTGTTAAGCAAGAAGGCATCAAGTACCATTTTTTGAGTCTTTGGTATGACTCTACCTGGAATTGAACCCAGGTCTCCTGGGCCATTGGCAAACACTCTAACCATTATGCTAATGTACAAAGTGTTAATTTATTTATTTGAGCTTAGTTTAGACTGGTACTAGGTATTTATTTATTTATTTATTAGGCTTAGTTTAGACTAGTACAAGGTATTTATTTATTTATTATGAAGCTTAGATTGCTTCTAGCTATTTACTTGTATTAATCTTAGTTTAGACTGGCATAAGGTATTTATTTATTAAGCTTAGTATAGATAGATATAAGGTATTTATTAATTTATTTTATAAGCCTATTAAATAAGTACCTTGTCGCAATCTAAACTTAGCTTAAATAAACATCTTGTAGAAATTTAAAGTAAGCTTAATAAATAAATAAATAAATAACTTAGTTTAGATTGCTTTATTGTGTTGAGTTTTGATTGCTACAAAGTATTAACTTAATAGCACCATAAATAGCTAATTGTAGCAATATATATTTAACTTTAACATTAGGAATTCTATACCTTTCAACTATCACCTCAAAGTTGAGCATATTGCATGGTGCCTTGAAAGGAGAGCAAGGCTAGCAAATTCTCACTGGTTTTGTATCACTCTAAGGTAAGCTTTTTAAATGATGACCTATTAGATTGCCATGGTGATATGTCAAGTAATTCTACTTCATTAAAGCGATGGACTGCGGGATCATAGTATGCGAGTTCATACTCTAGTCGCGCTATTACGTTCACTTTCAGGCAAATACCCTTGGGAAAGGTATGAACCCCCTTATCCTCCCAGCTTTGGGTTAAATAGCACCACTACTGTTCTTCTAGGAGAATAGCTTTGGCATTAAATAACCTAAAAAGAGTTGATATGCCATTAAACAAAGAAACCAAACCAAACCATCTACTTCATGACATTTTTCCACATAACAAGGGTTACCTGATCTAGTTTTTGAGCTAGTTTAGCAGACCATTGTTTGTGAGTTCAATTCTCATAGGGTGCCTCATACCTCTGGCCTTATACCAAAGTTTGTAAAAGACATCAGTTAGGCTTGCTACACCTCATAATATCTAATTATCTGTTAAAACAACAGTAAAGTATTTTTATGAGTTAGCTGGACCGGACATTGGCATAATGGTTAGAGTGTTCACCAATGGCCTGGGAGACCCGGTTCAATCCCAGGTCGAGTCATTCCAAAGACTCAAAAAATAGTACTTGATACCTCCTTGCTTAACACTCAGCAATATAAGGTATGTATCAAGGGTAAAATGGAGCAATCCAGGGAAAAGAGTAGCACCCTCCCCTACACCTTGGTGTAGTAGCTCTTGAAAAGGGAGCCTTCTGGTCGCCCTCAACTACGGTTGCCAATTTTACAACTTTACTTATTCTTATTCTGTTTAATACACAGTTGATTTTTTATACCTTGGTGTAGTAGCTATTGAAAAGGGAGCCTTCAGGTCACCCTTGACTATGGTCACCAACTTTACTTTACATTTAAATATTTATGATATCACCATTAATTCTTTCTAGAGTTTTGAGTTATTTCCTCTTGAGATTCAAAGCTTTCTCAAAAAAATATTTGTAGTTCAATATAATAACTGCAGACATCAGGGAATGCCATACTTAAGTACAATGGAGAGTTGATATAATCCTTTTATACTAAAGTATGTATTTATTTAACCGTTCCACAGGATGTGACACAAGCAGAGTATCGTTAGTTTGGTATCAATCTTCCTTCTCCTAGACTGACTACCATTCCAATATACCCCACTGTTCTACTCATAACAAGGGTATTAGCATGATGTGAAATTTAAACAGCCTTGGCCAGGTTTAAACTCAGGCCGCCAATTCCGTTGCCTATGACAATAACCTTTATGCTAAATCTATCTCCTAAAACAACAACAAAGTATTTTCATGAGTTCGCAAGAAATATTTTATAGAACATTTAAATATTTATGATTTTCTGATTAATTTTCTCTTGTCTTTTGAGTAATTTCCTCTCAATATTCAAAGCTGTCTCTAAAATATTTGTAGTTCAGTATATTAAACTGCAGACATCAGGGAATGCTATACTTATCCTGTTTAAGTAGAGTAGGTAGTTGATATAATTTTCTATGCCAAAGTAAGCTGTTATGAGACTCTCTTTAGTGACTGATAAACAACATTGACTAAAACATTTTCTTCTTTAATGTATTGTGACGGCAAATTCTTTAAAATCCCAAAACGGGACTTTATTTTCGCATTTGTGAAGACGAGGCAGGTTGGCACTTGATCCCTTGTAGAATAAGTCCTCGTTCAGAGTTTTTTTCTCGGGCACATAAGAACTGGCATATTATGTGGGGGATTAATTTATGTCCAGACTGACCGCCGCTGGCAAGGGGTTCCAAATTTCACACTATACACACACCCACCAAGGCCGCTAGCCTTCCTCCCCTAGAACAATGGAAGATATGGACCTCTAGGTTTAGTCGTAATAATATTAATTAGAGTAGTCGGCAATTCCGGTTTCCCGTATAAGAATTTAAAGAAATTAATTGGACAGTTTTAAGCCAGATAACATAAGTCGACGTGAAGCTGGAAAAGAAATATGACATAACAAACTCGTAGAAGACACTGCAAATAACAACTTCGACCACGTGGGAACATTAAAATATATCAATCTTTTACTACACATAGATATACACCTTCAACATGTCAAATATATCATAAATGAACAGTCAATGAACATAAATGTCTTTCTTCTTTTCTGTTCTTTCATTTTCTTCAAATTGTGAGAGAGAGAGAGAGAGGGTATATAAAATTGGGTATAAGGAGAAACAGTCCCAAAGTTACTTATCTTATTTGGATGGATTCCTGTGGAGAATCTTTCTTCTTTTACGGGCTGACAGACTTTATCTTATTTTTAGTACTGGCTTGAAGATACAGCTTCTTCTTGTCCGAGATTTTCTTCGTCTTCTTTTACCCGGAGTACTTGGCTTTGGTTCTGTCCCCACGAACCCTGTCAACAACTAACTTTTCTTATTATCTATTTCCGCTGACAGGAAGGAGTCCCCACTTCCGTTTTGGGGTTGCAGCCAATCATTTGGCTTCTCTCTTCTACCTTCCCATGTCAGGCGACCCGAGGGAGGTCACCGAGTACAAACATCTGTTCTTAACGGTCATTCTTTTACGGCTTGCTACTGTTAATTCGAACACGAGGATAGTAGTAATTTTATTTCTATCGTCTCAGTGGGATATCACGTGACAGTATTCATTCAAGGAGCCTAAAGTTATTTGTCTATTTATTCATATTTACCCAACCCCTCCGCTCAGGCAGGATATGACACAAGGTCAATTTTTTAAGCGGAGTTTAACATGTTTGAATTCAGAGTTTTCCTTCTCCTAGACTAGTTGCCTCACCAAGGCTGAAGAACACAGTCTACCCTACTATTTACTCATAGCTGGAGGGAGAATTATTGGATTCATGCCTTCCCCAAGGGTATTAGTGCTATGTGAAATGCAATCGGTCTCGTCCAGGATTTGAACTCGTGTCGGTCGTGTTCATTTTCTACGACGATAACCATTACACCACGGGCACCTTATTTTTCTATTTATTTACTAGTTATAAAACCAAGAAAACGTTGACAGATATACCATAAATTGCAGCATAAAGTTGACCTGGCATATATGTCATACTGAAGATTTTTACCTTAAAATTCAGGGTTAGGTATATATATTTGCTGTATAGGTCACCTTCTAAACATACCATCAGCTATTGTGATATTTAGTGTTTACAATCAGTGTATCAGCTGTTGGAAACAGCGTGTGATATAGCGTTAATATAATATTCAATTTGTATTACAGTTTTATTGTTTTATATCAATCTGTGCTAATTTGTTAGATATATTCACCAAATACAAGTTTCTCTGGGAAATGTTTGTAGCAGTCTACTGGAGTTATGGTAAGTGGTATATATCAATTGTTAAGAGTACTTTTCCACTGGTTGAACACTCTGAGGTAAAGGTTTGGATTTTAACCATGGCTTATAAGTTGACCCCCTAGTTTTGTAGAGATTTTTTCAATCTTAAAAATGTCAACTTGTTTACTGGAATTTACAGTATTTGAATTGCTATGAGAAAAGACACTCTTCTTCTGCTATTGGACTTTATTGGACAAATGGAATGACCAACAAAAACTAAACATTACACTCCTAGAGGTCACATGAACACCCCTTGAAACCCTAATATAAGTGTCAAATTCCTAGATTCTGCCTCTACCAGTCCAGTGTTCAACATTGACAGATATACCATAAATTGCAGCATAAAGTTGACCTGGCATATATGTCATACTGAAGATTTTTACCTTAAAATTCAGGGTTAGGTATATATATTTGCTGTATAGGTCAACTTCTAAACATACCATCAGCTATTGTGATATTTAGTGTTTACAATCAGTGTATCAGCTGTTCAACATCTGACAGTGGTTCTCTGTGGACTTTTATCTTACAACTAGCCCAGATGGCCAGTGAGAAAACTGAACCCTATTACCACCTTCACAATACCACAACCCTAGAAACCTGAAGGAGTACAGAGCCTACAATCTCTGGGAGAAAACTGCCAAGTATTATTGAAATTTACCATGTGTTGTCCCAGTTACAAGGACGTATTTTCCACTCCTGAAGTATGTTGTTATATGCCCAAAAGAGATCTCTTTCTAATTTATCGTAATGATTGCAACTAGCACCCATGAGAGCATTCACTGGATGTTATTGGTGCTGAGACTTTCTTTGAAATGGAGAAAAGGGGTTTCTGCACATAGGATCAAGGCATCAATGAAATTTGTCAAAAAATGAAAATCTTTAAAAGTAATTTTTTGGCCAATCCAAAACAAAGAAAACCCAATCTGATCCGATCCGAAGAGAAAAACTATATAAAAAACAAATTTCTCAACCAGAACTCCAACTGAGAGAGATAAAGAGACAGATGTGAAACTCGAAACCACCCATTCCCAGCATTGACACTTCCTCTTCCTCTTCATAAATCACTGAACATCCCTCTCCTTTCTGCACCTGTAACATCTGATTGACCGTGTACACTTAAGTCCAACAATCCTACCACTATTAAGCATAGGACATTTTTTCAACTTTTTAATTCCATATCAACACGTTTTTACACACCCAGTTATTTGGACTTTTTACTCATTTGTTTTCAATATGTTGTATCATGGTTCATACCACATTACTTCCGGTATCACAGAAGTATAAGACTGAGACAGAAGCAGAAAGATAGCTCTGAAAGGACGTGGGTCAATAGAAGAAAAACTTTGGTAGTAACACCTACAGCGAGAAACTTATAATACTAGTCAGACTGTACCACTTGAGTTAATAATTAACTCTGTTTCACTGCGTATCCTTTCCTTACCACGATATAACACAATACAATTGTTAAAATTTTTACATGCCTTCGTGTTCTTTGTTTTTTCAACTGTGTTTTTTTGTACTTTCTTGGCAAACATATGCTGATATAACTACGTTAGCTGCAAACCATTTCCTTTCATCTTTTTTTTTCCTTCCTTGAATAGTAAAATTATTGAAGTAAAAACAGTTGTGTTTTCTTTTCTTTAAAAGCTCTCAACTTTATTTGCTTTGCTAACTTAAATGATGCTCATAAGCCTTTGAGTTTAACTAGAATTACTTTTGAGGTAGTGTCCTCGTGGCATATTGGTTAAAGTGCTGGACTGCTGGACCGTAGTAAGTGAGTTTGAACTCCAGTCATGCTATTACATTCACTTTTGGACAAATACCCTTGGGAAAGGTACGAATCTCCTTATCTTCCCAACTATGGGTTAAATAGTACCACTACTGTCCTTCTAAAAAGATGGATTTAGCCTTAATTAACCCAAGAAGGTTGATATGCCATTAAACAATAAAAACCTAGAATTACTTTCATGGATAAAAATTCCCACACTATTTCCCTTTTTGCTTTCATTTCTTTGTCTTTCTCTTGCTAATTTGTTAAATATGTTCACTAAACATGAGTTAAAGTGGGAAATTTTTGTGTTAAGTCTGATAGAGTTACAGTAACTGGTGTATTTTGATAGTTAGGAGTACTGTTCAACTTGTTGACCACTCTAGTAAAGATTAGGATTTTTATCCCTGCTGTATAAGTCGACTGCTAGTTTTATAGAAATTCTTTTCTGGCTCAAAAGGTCAAATGGTATACATTCTTGATCTACTCCCCTTTTAGCTTCAAATTTGTCGTCTTTTTTTCTTTTTGCTAATTTTCTAGATTTTAATCTTTTTTGCTAATTTTCTAGATTTTAATCTTTTATGATTCTCTTCAATTAGGCACAAACATGGAATTAAAAAAAATTAATTATTTAAATGCCATGTCTTTAGATTTAAAGTTTGATGAGAATTTGCTTAAATCCTTTCCCTTCCAAAACTATCCCTGAAGAAATGGTCAATTTATGTACAAAGGTACTATTTACCAACCCCTCCGCTCGGGCAAGATATGACACAAGGTCAATTTTTTAAGCGGAGTTTAACAGGTTTGAATTCAGAGTTTTCCTTCTCCTAGACTAGTTGCCTAACCAAGGCTGAAGAACCTAGTCTGTCCTACTATTTACCCATAGCTGGAGGGAGAATAATTGGATTCATACCTTTCCCAAGGGTATTAGTGCTATGTGAAATGCAATCAGTCTCGTCCAGGATTTGAACTCGTGTTGCCGTGTCCATTTCCTACGACGATAACGACTACACCATGGGCTCCTCAATTTATGTACAAAGGTCTGTTATAAAGTCAACCAGTGAAATCAAAGTTGATGATAGTATAAAGAAGAATTAGCTAACAGACCAGGGTTAAAGTTTTAAAAAGTTAGCAGAAAGCTTTATTTTAATTTAAATTTTTTTTTTTTTGCATGTATTTAAATGCTTTTCACTGTCAAAAACTGTGACATAAAAAATCATCAACAAACTAGCATTTAGAAAGATCTAGTTGTTAAAGAGGAAGGGAAAGGAGAGAAAGGTGGGAAAAAAATTTCAATAGCCGAAAATTAGCTATATAAAAAAGGAAAAAAAATTGCTTCTGCATATATAAATGAGTTCGTTTGGTTTGGGTTTTTTTGTCTTTTAGAATATTGTTTATTATTAGGAATTGCTGTTGCCATAGAAATCCTGTATTATTTTTATCAAAAATTCTAAAGGAAAAGAGAAATGCAAAGAGTGTTGTTGGGTAGCCATAATTTACAGATCAGTTTTTGTCTCTTTAATTTAAAAAAAAAATTTATTCAATACTTGGAACAGAAATAGAAAGTAGTGGCCTAAAATGATATTAAAGTTTTCTAATGAAATTTTTATTTTCAGAAAGTTTCACTTGATTTATCATAATGCAAAGTCAACTGGGATAGGCAGCATACAGTCTTGATTGAAGTCAGACTGGAGTGTCAATTACACATAGCAGACAACATCTGGGGAAAGCTGCTTATATTCACTCCGTATTTACTTTGTACATTCACATTTGCATAGATGTACGCACCTGTCTTATCAATCAACCAGCCTTGTCATTTCGCCAAAACATCGCCTCATAAAATACTTCCCACCACTATACACATAGAAAAGTTGTATTAGTAATTTTTTTATTTTTATTTTTATTTATTTATTTTATGATTTTATCTTTCAATTCAATTATAATAACGCAGTAGACAGTTGATACTTTTGAAGAGCATTGGCGTTTCACATGTTACTATAACAATGAAATTTAAACTTGTCAATGAAAATATGAAAACATTCATGGATAGGTTTGATTGGTTGGTTGGTTGGGTTTTATGGCAATTCAACCATTGTAGCTTTTTGTCAAAAACATTTCTATTTCAAGATATTCAGTTTAGTCAAACAGTTCTAATTCAATCATTTCAGATTAGTATAAGTATAGATTTTGTTTACACACAGTTAAATGTCAAAACAGTTCTATTTTAAACAATTCAGTTTAGCATAAGTACAGTTTCAATGTCAAAAACAGTTCCTTTTCAAAAAATTCAGTTTAGCACAGGTACACTGTTTAAATCAAAGTACACAGTTTAAATGTCAAAAACATTTCTATTTCAATCTATTCAGTTTAGTCAAACAGTTCTACTTCAAACAATTCAGTTTAGCATAAATTCACAGTTTAGTTCTATTTGATCCATAGATAGGACCCTATCAGGTGCTACCACTCTGGACCAGAGTGGACCTGGAAGTGATGGCAATGAAGGGGTACTTTGCATTCCCCAAAGCTTCAGCATCATTGGAACTTCAGCATCAGATTGTTTAGTGTCATATCCAGGACACTTGTTGGGAGGTGGTCTTACCCCTCTGAAGAAGTGTAGTCGGTGTATTCTACAGCCCCAGCCAACTGGGCAAGCATATGTTTGAACCTCTAGAAGATATATATATATATATATATATATAAGAAATGAAACTATTTTGATGTTACCAATTAAGTCATTGTGTTTCAAGTCTGTTGTTCAATGTCCTCATTTTGTTGTTATTTTTTATGCTTTGCTTAGATATCATACACAAAACTCAGCTTGCTTATAGTACTTGCTGTTAGTGGTCACCCATAGTATTTGCCTAAGTGGTCACCCACCTAAGTATTGAACAGGCTCATTACTGCTTAACTTTGATGATCTTACAGGAACTGGTGCTTTCAGGATGACTCAAGTCAGTGAGCTCCTCTTGTAATTATTTAACCAACTGAATTACTACAGGCAGGATGTGACACAAGGTCAAATATGGCACATCCAGTGAGGATCAAACTCATGATTCAGTAGCAATGGATCTGCAAGACAAGCTTGTTAACCATTGCACCAAGTTGGGAAGCCCAATGTCTCCTTCTTGTATATCTTTTCTCCTAGCATAACTATAATGGCCTAGTTAACTGGTCTGCAGAATACGCCAACTGCATCTCTGCCATGGGTTAGACTCCTCCATTGAGTGTCTTGAATATGATACTAAACAATCTGATGGTGAGGCTTCAGTAACGCTGGAGCTTTATGGAATACCTTTTTATTGCTATCACTCCCAGGTTCACTCTAGTCTGAAGTGGTAGCACCTGAAAGGTCCTATTTATGGGTCAAATAGAACTAAACTGTGAACTTATGCTTAACTGAATTGTTTGAAATAGAACTGTTTATGTGTATAAAAGTGTATTTGACATTAACTAACCTGCAATGGTTGATATGCCATAATACCCAACCAAACCAAATCATATATATCTAATATATATGTATAAAGAGGATTTAGCATTAAATAACCTAAAATGGTTGATATGCCATAAAACCAAACCAAACCAAACCAAACCAAATCATATATATCTAATATATATGTATAAAGAGGATTTAGCATTAAATAACCTAAAATGGTTGATATGCCATAAAACCAAACCAAACCAAACCATAACTATATATCTATCCCATTTGATCATATACAAATTACATAGAACCACTGTCCAATATCACTAAACTTCCTTGAAGTAAACAGGTTTTATGCCCTTCATGGATCTTGAGCTTCTACTATATGTTGGTTCATTTTTTGTGTTTCTTTGAACTCCGTCCCTGCTCCTCTTTTAAGATCTCTGTTTCCAATTTGAAGTATCATCTTTCAAAATTTGCAACCTCAGATATGATACTTTGTCACAATTAAATATACTTTTATCAGTATCAATATTCATGCCGACTATTCTTATTCTTAACCCACTCATTGGCCTAGTGGGTAGAGTGTTCGCCAATGATCCAGGAGACCTGGGTTCAATCCCTGGTCGAGTCATACCAAAGACTTTAAAAATGGTATTGTATACCTCCTTGCTTAACACTCAGCGATATAAGGTACGTATCAAGGGTAAAGTGGAGCCATCCAGGGAAAAGAGTAGCACCCTCCCCTACACCTTGGTGTAGTAGCTATTGAAAAGGGAGCCTTCTGGTCACCCTCAACTACGGTCGCCAACCTTACAACTTTACTTATTCTTATTCTGTTTAATACACAGTTGATTTTTTTATTTTCAATCTTCCAGTAGTTTTATTGTAGGCTTGCTATGTTGTCCTTGAGCTTTTTGCTCTAGCATGAGGGCTGTGAAATATCTTATCCAAGTTTCTACAAAGCTCGTTTCATCAATGTGCAACAAAGATTCTATGGATCCTATCATCAAAGCCAAAATATTACCATTATATCAAGTAAGTACTGCTGTTTCACGTTTGTAGGTCAATGTCCTCCTCTTGTATTTATTTACCCAACCCCTACACCAATAGGGAGGACGAGACATGTTCCCTTCTTGTAGTTATTAATAAAGCTTTGCTTAGTTGTGACACAAGGCTAGATGTATGAGGCACCCAGTGAGATTCAAACTCACTAGTAATGGTTTGGTAATCCAATTTACTTATCATTTGATGAGGTACTCATATCTTCTTCTTGTTATTTACTAAGATTTGTTAAGTTAGAGCTTCCAAGGAAACTTAGACATGACTATATATCTCTCCCATTCCTTTGTATACATGGGAGTCTTCACAGGGTAGTGGCTTAAGTGCTGGACTGCAACCTCATAGTAAGTAAGTTCAAACTGCAGTCGCACTATTATATTCCCTTTTGGACTAATAATCCAGTGAAAGGTATGAACCCCCTTATCCCACCCTCCTATGGGTTAAATAGTACCATTACTGTTCTTCTACAAAGATGGCTTTGGTATTAAATTACCCACAAAGTTTGATATGCCATCCAACAAAAAAAACAAACCAAACCTTCATATGCAAATAATATACAACCACGGTCCAAAAAAATGTAGCAAAAATTTAAGGGGAAAAAATTGTTTGAAAAATATTTGAAAATATCAAATATATTTATCTTATTTCATTTATTAATTTTTGTGTTTATGAAAGTCCATAGAGAACTTAAACATACATACCAAAAAAACAATTAGAATACAATCCAGGCTAAATTAATAAAATGAGAAATTCTGTTGAAGGTAGACAATTCCAATTAGCATGGCAGACAGTAAATGGAGTGAAAAGAAGATCATCTCAAAAGCAAAACTAAAAGCTGCCAGCCAAGAAGAAAGACATCTGAAGTGGAAAGAACATTTCAAGAATTTACTCAGAAACCCTCCAAAAATCACTGATAAACCGATCCAAAAGATTATTAATGGCCAACTAGATGTCAAACTAGAACAGTTTATAAGGGAAGAACTATGCAGTATCAAAAAAATTAAAAACAAAAAAGCTGCAAAACTCAACAAAATAATCCCTGAAGACAAGAAAATTTGATGAAATACTTCTTCAATTATGAAATGCTGAGTATAAAGAAAACACGTGAGAAATAGACAAACGGCTGCATCCTCCCTTTCTCCAAGAAAGGTGACTTTGGAGTCTCTAAAAACTTCATAGGCATAACTTACTAGTAAGGTTTATAATGCCTTTCTTCTCAATCGTATCTTATCTGAAACCCAGAAAATTCTTTAGAAAAATTAGAAGAGCTTTTGAAGAAATCATTCTGCAACCTTACAGATTCTGAAAAGCCATTGTCAAAGAAATATAGGCCAAAAATCTTGAGGCAACACTTCTGTTTGTAGATTTCTCCTAAGCCTTTGATTCCAAACACAGAGGAAAGACAGAGCAAATACTATTTGCATATGGTCTCCCCAAAGAAACTGTAACTGCTATGATAATGCTTTAGACAAACATGAAAGCAATGGTTCACTCATCTGATGGAATCTCTAACTTCAACATTGTCACTGGAGTCTTGCAAAGAGATGCATATTAGCACCATCTTTCTCTATACTATGCCGAGACTATGTACTTAGAATATCAACAGATCAAATCAAGGAAAACGATTTCTCATTAAAAAAGGCAAGAAACAGACAATATCCAGGAGAAACTATGATAGATGCAGACTACACAGATGATCTGTTGCTTCTTGCAAATACTCCAATTCAATCAGAATTTCTCCTGCATATGGCCCAGTCAGATGGGGCTGTAGAATACACTGACTGCATCTCTGCAGTGGGGTAAAACTCCCCCAGTGAGTGTCCTGGTATGACACTAAACAATCTGATGGTGAGGTTCCAGTAATGCTAGAGCTGTGGGGAATGCAGAGTACCCATTTATTGCCATCACTCCCTGGTCTACTCTGCCCCAGAGTGGTAGCACCTGAAAGGGTCCTATCTATGGGTCAAATAGAAGTAAACTGTGTAAACTGAATTATTTGAAATGGAATTGTTTTTGACATTGAAACTGTGTGTAAATAAATAACTAATGTTTAATTGAATTATTAGTGATACTTAGCAATACTTGGAACCATTTAACTTTGTTGAGTAAACTGAATAATTTGAATAGAACAGTTTTTGACATTTAAACTGTGTACTTATGCTAAACCGAGCCATTGGCCTAATGAATAGAATGTTCACCAATGGTCTGGGAGACTGGGGAACAATCCCCGGTTGAGTCATACCAAAGACTCAAAAATGATACTTGATGCCACCTTGCTTAGCACTCAATACTATAAGATAAGGATCAAGAATAAAGTGGAGCAATCCAGGGAATGGAGTAGCACCCTTCCTAACTCGTTGGTGTAGTAGCTACTGAAAAGGGGGCCTTTGGGTCACCCTCAACTAAAGTCACCAACTTTACTTACTTACTTATGCTAAACTGAATTGTTTGAAATAGAACTGTTTAAATGTATACAAATGGATTTGGCATTAAATAACCTACAATAGTTGATGTGCCATAAAACACAACCAAAACTGTACTGCATAACCTAGAGCTGGCCTTTATATGATTGTAAACAAACAATAAATCAAGAAGGAGCCATTTTTATTCTAAGTGGCAAGCCTTTAAGATTAAAAATCTTAAAGGCTTGCCATTTTGAATAGAAATGTCTCCTTGTTTAAAACACATGAACTCTGTTTTATTTGTTTATTTACAATCATATAAAGGCCAGACTCATTCACATATCTTGGTCGAAACATCTTATCTGATAGTGATATCAACATCTGCCTAGCAAAGGTACTGAATGCTATTGAAAGGTTATCAATCATATGGAAATCTATATGTATACAAATGGATTTGGCATTAAATAACCTACAATGGTTGATGTGCCATAAAACGCAACCAAAACTCTACTGCATAACCTAGAGCTGGCCTAGAGTTCATGTGTTTTAAACAAGAAGGAGCCATTTCTATTCTAAGTGGCAAGCCTTTAATATTAATAGACTTGTGGGGATTTAGGAATTAACAATAAAACTCCCAACCGGATGTTGACTCGTCGGCTGCCACATATAAAATGTATAAACTCGTCGCCACGCATAAGGCTCCATGCATCCATCCGGTTAAAAATCAGAAAAAAAGAAAAATAATAAAAAGTAAAGTAGCCAATGAGAAGCGGTCGCGCCAAAATTAGAAGGATTTTTGAGTGACGAATTTGGAGCCGGTGGAGAGAGATAAATACTCAGGTTTTCTGTGAACCAAGTCAGTGAGGACAAAAGAGACCCAAGGAAGCACGTAAATACGATAACCAGTAGAGAAGTAACGTCTGCCCTCAAGTTAAGAGCCGAAACTACCTTTCTGCTAGTTCCACTGCCTGACCATAAAAGAAAGAGAAGAAAAGAAAAGAAAAGAAAAAGGAATAAGTACTCTTTAAAAACATTCTCCTCCTATCCCCCTTTTTTCTTGATATCTGACTTTCCACCACTTTGAAAATTTACTACTCGCAAAGAGGAACTTCTGAACATTCAAATCCAAGTTGACGTTTTTTGTTTTATAAAAATTGTTTAAATATTAGATGTTCCTTGTTTGTCTTGTGAAGTTTTTTTCTCATTGTATGTTGTAACACTCCAAAACCCAACCAACAGGCTATAGACTCATTCACATATCTTGGTAGAAATATCTTATCTGATAGTGATATCAACATCTGCCTAGCAAAGGTACTGAATGCTATTGAGAGGTTATCAATCATATGGAAATCTATATGTATACAAATGGATTTGGCATTAAATAACCTACAATGGTTGATGTGCCATAAAATGCAACCAAAACTCTACTGCATAACCTAAAGCTGGCCTAGAGTTCATGTGTTTTAAACAAGAAGGAACCATTTCTATTCTAAGTGGCAAGCCTTTAAGATTAATAGACTCATTCACATATCTTGGCAGAAATATCTTATCTGATAGTGATATCAACATCTGCCTAGCAAAGGTACTGAATGCTATTGAGAGGTTATCAATCATATGGAAATCTATTCTATTTGATAAAATAAAACTGGATTTAGTCCAAGCTGTAGCTGTGCACTTACTCCTAAATGGTTGCACTATATGAATGCTAACAAAAAACATAGAGAAAAAACTAGAGGAGAACTACACAAGAATGCTACATGCTGTTTTGAACAAACCCTGGAAGCAACACCCCACAAAACAGCAGCTGTACAGCCACATACATCCCATTTCACAAACTATCCAAGTAAGATGAACAAGAAATGCAAGAAGTAAACATGCATTCATAATTGACATTCTCCTATTCATAAATACATCAATACTGGGTGACTAGCAAAGACATACGTCATATCTGTTTGGACACTGGATGCAGTCTAGAGGACCTACTTGGAGTGATCGATAATAGGGGTGAATGGCGAGAGAGAGAGTCAGGGAACACCAATCTGTCAGTAAAACTTGAAGATGAAGACACTTTTCATTCTTTAGATTCAACAAATGGTGACATAAAAAGAGACAAAAATCTCAAGCACACATCAGTGATCATAATATGGAGATAGTTTTTTTGCTTCACCAATGAACCAGAATGACAGGAGATTAAAGCTGATATTTTAAAATAAATCGATATAAACTGGAAGTTTAAAATACTCAAAATGCTAATCTTTTAATATGAAACTTAATGAATTCTGCTCTCAAGTAAATCAGGAATTACCTCCCTTTGTACATGCTTTAGGTTTTTTTCCTTTTGGTTTCTTTGAATTTACTTAGCTTAGTATCAGAAGAACATTGTTTTTTATGGGTTTTTTTTATGTTTTTTTTTTTTTTACCCAGAGACAGCGTAATTATGTGGCTTAATTTAAGTGAGTTATTTTTCAAGTATCTTTCATTAAAACACATTTTGTAGATAACATTTTTAAACAAGCCTGAGCTCATTTATTTGCACACAGATTGTTTCAAATATTGCTATTCATCACTAACAATTCAATTAAACATCAGTCATTTGTTTAAACACAGTCAAATGATTAAACAGTTTAATTTCAAACAATTCAGTTTAACATAAGTCATTTGTTTACATTCAGTTTAAATGTCAAACAGTTCTATTTGACCCATAGATAGGATCCTATCAAGTGCTACTACTCCAGGCCAGAGTGGACCTAGGAGCAATGGCAATGAAGGGGTACTCCACATTCCCAAAAGCTCCAGATTGTTTAGTGTCATATCTAGGACACTTGTTGCAGGAGTTTTACCCCTCTGCAGAGATGCAGTCAGTATATTCTTCAGTCCCAGCCAACTTGGTAAAAAAAAAAAAAAATATCTTAACAGCTACACAAAAAATGTAAATATACATATAAAATGAATGTGATTACCAAACATTTAGGCTTAAAATAACTCTAAACAGACTGTCTGGTCATTGAAATTAAATAATCAATCAAACTTGTCTTAAAACCAAAATTTCATATGCTGATTTTCAAGGTTGACAAGTTTTTCCTTCATGTAAGATTAGTGCTATGGTATATATATTTTACCTATATGGTCTGCAAACAAATAGTTTGTAGGTAACATTTCTAAATGATTCAGAGCTCATTTGTTTTCACACAGTCAAATGGTTTCAAGTATTTCTATCTAACACTAATAATTAAATTTAACATCTGTCATTTGCTTGCACACAGTAAATGGTTTCAAGTATCATAAATGATTAAATATTTCTATTTTGATCCTAACAGGTACTACTGCTCTGGGTCTGAGTGCTCCTGGGAGTAATGGTAATGAAGGGGTATTCCACACTCTCAAAATTCCAGGACTGGAGCCTCACCATTAGATGGTTTAATGTTACATCCAGGACACTTGCTGGGGGCAGTCTTACCCCCTCTGCAGAGATGCAATTAGCCCCAGCCAACAAGGGCGGTTTCTATAATTGGAATCATGCCATCAGTTGCAGTTTAGTGTCATACCCTAATCAACCCTTTTTTAGGGGGGTGGCATTCTTAGACATCTGCTCAGGATACACTCCGTATATTTTTAGATTACTATTGTTCATATACCCAACAAATACACTAATTACATTCTCTCAAGTTATTGATGGAATAAGACAAGTTTTAATGTGTTCTTTCTTTATTTTTGTTTAATTTGACGTTTGTCTTTTGCCTGTATCATAAAACTCTAAAGTGAATTGAATTACCATGACCAGAAATTCCGGCGAACACTTATGCATGACATTTGGAAACACTTGACAGCTGTTTCGACCTCATTAGGTCTCATCAGCAGTGTATATCGTGATCTCCACCACTGGAGATCGAATCAGCGCCCACAAATTGTAGAGTCGAAACCCTACAACTGAGCCACGAGTCCATATCGCACACAAGTGACACCAAATTAGCTAGTCATGGTATTTGTGCGGCCAGTCAACCTGAATGTGTCTTGCAAGTTACGTCCGTACTCTCTACAGAGGACACGGTCACCTCCAGGGCCACATCTTCCCAAGTGGATTAGAAATATGCATCCGCGTAATTATTATGACCTCAAGGGCAAGGATATAGATGTGCACTTTTCTTTTTTTAAGTAGAGGAATTATATTGTGAATTGAATTACCATGACCAGAATATCCGGTTGACACTTATGAATGACATACAGAAACATTCAACAGCTGTTTCGATCTTATTAGGTCTCATCAGCAGTGTACACCATAATATCCACGGATTTTCTGGTCATGGTAATTCAATTCACAATATAATTCCTCTACTTAAAAAAGAAAAATGTACAAAACTCTAAAGGTTTTGATGCCAAGAAATCGTTAAATGAATAAATTTAAACAGTGTTTTAATCAGTCAAAATATGATCTTTGAACATCTATGCATTTCTGCCATCGATTGACAAGGTTATTTATGTCTCTATTATAAAACTCTAAAGGTTTTGATGCCAAGGAATCCTTGAATAAGGTTTCTACTTCTCCTTTAGAACTGGTTGTTTTTTGGTGTCAAAAAGTGTCCAGATACTTGAACAAATGGTAATCTTTGGGTGAGAGATCAGGAGAATATGGTGGGTGTAGCAAAGTCTCATATCCCAAGTTATTGACCTGCTAGGTTATTGTGAGTGAGTATTGTCATGAAGTAAAATTATGACCATGCTTGAAAAATAAACACACTTTTTTACATATTCATGATAAAATTTTGAAAGAAGTGACTGAAAATTAACAAAGAGGACACTTTAATCATTAGGAATGTGAATTTTTATATGTTTTTTTGTTTTGTTTTATGTCATATGGTGGGTCATTTAATACTGACACAGCTTTGGAATAGTTTCGTAGCAATAAGTAAATTTGGCGACCTTAGTCGAGGGTGACCCAAAGGCTCCCTTTCAATAGCTATTACACAGAAATGTTGGGAATGGCGCTACTCCTTTTCCCTGAATTGTTCCACTTTACCCTTGATCCATACCTTATAATGCTGTGTTAAGCGAGGCAGCATCAAGTACCATTTTCTTAGTCTTTGGTATGACTCGACCTGGGATTGAACCCCGGTCTCCCGGACTATTGGCAAACACTCTTTTCATTAGGCCAGCGAACCGGTGATAGTTTAGTAGAAAACATGTATATATATATATATATATACTGTCATCCACAGACAGACTGTTTTGTTCTATCAGAACTCCTCAGTGTGACTAGACACGTAGGATACTTGAAGCCGGGATCGAAACCCATCCAACTTTACGTTAGACTCAGTATCAGATCGCTCGGCTAACAAGCGTACAATGTTGGTTAAGGGAATTTATGTAGCAACAGCAGCAGCAGCAGCGTCTGTTTGTTTTACATTTTATACCCTATCGGCTATATATATATATATATATATATAAACTATTGTTCAATCATTCATATTTTAGTATAGTCCCACTTCTTTTAGGAAATGTAAAATCCTGGATAGTGTTATTTTCATGAAAAGTTTTTTAAATTACACAAATATGAAGAAGAAAACTTGTGTTGAAACAAGATATTCATCTAAGAAGAGGAAGCAGTGGTCTACTTGAAGTTCACTTAAAGAAATAATAAACTTTGTTTTCAATAAGTCTACTCTGGAAACTAGAAGAACACGATTGTCCAGGCTGATTCTTCACAAGAAGGAGACACCGAGAAGAATAAACCCTTAAAATTAGCTTCAAAATGAACTTTGACATAAAATACCAAAGAAAGGTGTTATAGATAACGAGTAAAATGATATGTTAGAGCTTGCGATTAATTGAAGAAGTCTGAGTCAAATAAACTTGAAAAAGCTTTATTCAACTAAGAACTGGTCTTGAAAGTAGTCACTGATAAAATGGCCACCTACCAGGAATCTAAAAAAAGTGGAACAATTCGTCCCCAGAAAGTTAGGGAGATTATATTGTTCTTTCCTTTATCACCAGATTCTCCGCCGCCCAGGAAAATTCGGATTCATCAATTTGTCGAGGGAGGAAGAGTTCAGCGGACTCTCAAAAGGGTATCTCCAATTAAATAAGTCTCGTAGATGCCTTTGATCAAACTGAAAACAGAAAAAAAATGAAAACGAAAGTTTAACGCTGATAGTTCTTAGTTAAATAAGGCGGTCTTCGACGGGTTCTACTGGAACGTCAAAGATTTAGTGAGTCATCGTCTTCTAACAAGGTCCTCTGAGAATCATCCAAGAGTAGAGGAAGAACACTAGCAGGAATGGAATTCTCAGCAGCCGAGTTTTCAGTAGTACTCTGTAGAAGGGGAGGAGTGTTAGACGGGTTAGGGACATCCAGTTCTTGTAGGTCCCCTGGCATAGGGTCTGGTTCCGTATCTAAACTGTTCATTCCATCACCCAGATGAGCTATGTGACGCAAGGACACGGTTGTTTCTCGCCTATTATTGAAGCGTACGTGAGCATAGTTTGGGTTGACTTCAAGTATATCAACAGTCTCCTCCGGGGGCTCATATTTGCTTCCACGTAAATGGCGCTTCAGAAGAGCTGATTTGGATCTTGTTAACCATGTAGGTATGGAATCTCCAGAAGCTTATTTTCTTTGGAAATTGAATAGGCGTTCATGTGGAATACAGTTAGTGGAAGTGGAAAGTAATGAGCGGATGCAGTGAGAGTCACATCCAGCACCTTTTCCCAATTAACAATAGAGATGATTTCTTGATCGAAGAGCAAAGCTAACCGTTTACCAGATGATGCCATTGTATCTCTCTACTTGTCCATTGCCTTGAGGTTTAAAAGCAGTTGTTCGACTGGTAACGGTGCCTCGAGAATGTAAGAATCCTTTTAGTTCTTCTGACATGAAGGCTATTCCTCGATCTGTGTGCACAAAAGAAGGATTTCCCAAAAGAGAAAATAGATTTGTTAGATTTTAATGATGGTCGCAGCAACCACATCGGCACAAGGGAAAGCGAAAGGAAAACGGGAGTATTCAAGTTAGCTAGTAGCGATTGCGGGAACTTTAAGGTAAAGGTCCCTTGAATTCTACACTCAATCTCTCAAAGGGTTGACTCGCTTGTTTGAGTGTCTGAGGTGCCCTTCTAATGAATCTAGGCTTCATCTCAGAAGAGACCTAGCACGCCCGGACTACCGCTCTTACATTTTCTACAGAGTACGGCATATTTTTGCTTCTGACAAAATGTAGCATTCGGGTTACTCCTGGATGACAAATCTTTGTGCAAGCTGTGTAACTTGTCCGCAGTAGTGGTTGAAGAGCAAATCCGGGATAGGGCGTCGGCAGCTGCATTCTGTTTTCCTAAACGATATGCTATATCATAGCTGAAACGAGCAAGTTCCTATTTCCATTTTGTGATCTTCTCATTTTTTTTTATCTTGCTCTTACTTTTAGGATAGAACATGGACGAGACTGATTTTTGGTCGGTGATCAGTTTTAAATGCTTTCAAAGTAATAGATGTTGCCATTTTCGAATCGCTTCTACAATAGCATACGCCTCCTTTTCAACCGATGAGTGCTTTTGCTCAGCAGAAGTTAGGGTTCTTGCGAAGAAAGCTACAGGCCAACCGTTTTGGATTAGGGAGGCAGCGATAGCATGTTCTGAAGCATCAGTTTCGATCTCAAAAGGAAGAGAAGAGTCTATAGCTACCAGGGACGATTTTGCAATCTCCTGCTTCAGGCACTTGAAGGCCTCTGTTTGTTCCTTAGCAAGAGGATAACGGGTAACTCTGGTTAGAGGATGTAATTTTTGGGGATCCACCGAGAATAGTGAGAGAACACCCCCACAGCTCGTCGAAGAGAAGGAAGATTTTGGAGTACCGGTAAGTTCATCAATCCTTTGAGTCTATCAGGGTCGGGTTTTACCGAACCCTTGCTTATCGTATACCCGAGCAAGTCTATGGAAGTAAGCAAGTAAAGACACTTGTTTTTGTTCAGTGTCAAACCGTACTTTACCACGCTATTCATGAATCTTTCAGATTTAAGTCATGTTCAGCCTGGTTTTGTCCACAGATGGTAACATAGTCGATATAGGCGTAGGTTCCATTGAGGTCTTCTCGCTTGATGATGTCGTCCATAACCCGTTGAAAGCTCGCTACTCCGTTGATCACTCCGAATGGGATTCGGCAAAATTGGTATAGAGATCCAGCAGCTTCAAATGCAGTATATTTTCACTCTTCTGGCTTAAAGCGACCTGGTGATAGACACTGGTTAAGTCAAGAGTGCTAAATACTTGGTAACTGGCAATTTCATTTACCATGTCCGCTATCTGCGAAAGAGGATAAGCATCCAGGAGAGTGAACAGGTGTATGGTCTGGGAGTAATCCACAACAAGTCTCTTTTTGTGATTTTCGGGGGATACTATAAGTGTTTGGGCGCGCCATGGAGATTGAGAAAGCTCTATAATGCCTTCCTTACGTATCCGGGAGATCTCAGACTGAATAAATTTTGTGTCCGGTATGCTATGTCTCTTGGATTTAACTGATATTGGGCGACAGTCCGGGGTTAGGTTCTTAAATAGAGATGGGATGGGGACATTTTTAATGGCGGTCAATCTACAAACTGAGAGGTGGAAGCGGTCCTCAGAAAGGTATTTCCACGGAAGAATGTTCACATAGAAAACTATGTCCAAGAATGACGTCACAGAAAAGGTTAGCCATCACCGATAACTTGATATTCTTGTATTCTATACCACTCAGGTGGAGAGATACTATGCAATGTCCAAGGGTGGTAGAAGAATGGGGACTGCTAGCCATTAAAATGCTTTCAGAACTTGACGCGACTGCCAACCCGAGACTTAAATTTATCGAGGTAAAAAAATTTTTCTGAGCTTCCTATATCAACGAGTATCTGTACAGGTTCTCCTTTAATTTCTCCATATATGGACTAACGAGAGAGACTAACTGAGAAGTTAAGAGTAGACGAAGCAAGCAGGGACTTACCGTAGTTGGTAGCAGCCGCCGTATGAGATCTACAGACGCGACCGAAATGCCCTTTCTTTTTACAATTTTTGCAAATTGAGTTTCTGGCTGGGCATTTGGGTCTGTCGTATCTCTGGTTTCCACAAAAGAAACATTTCTGTCCGGAAATAGCGGCTACAGTTCGTTACTCATCGCACACGGATATACATTCGTCAGTTTCTTTGGTCCGAACAGTAGATACCGAAGCAGTTAGGGAGTCTGGTAGTAAATACGACGCTAGTTGCCTTTGGGCCATTTCTAGCGTGAGAGCCTGGTCAAAGGCTGTATTCAGGTCTAGAGTTTTATTTTCTATAAGCCTCTGTCTGATATGGTTGGACGTAATTCCAGTGATAAACGTGTCTCTGATGTATTCGTCTCTCACTTGTGTTGCCGTAACAGCCTGGAAATCAGTCTTTAGCGAGTCTTTTCAAGGATTGTAGATACTGGTCTACGCTTTCATCCGTTTGTTGCCGACGAGTCGCCAACAAATGTCAAAAGAAGATGCTGTTTTTAGACTTCACGAAGATTTCTTCAAGAGCATTCATAGCCGTACTGTAGTTGTGAATGTCAGATATATGTTTGTAAATAGCCGGAGAAAAGAGGTTGATTAATAGTTTCAATTTCAATCTGTCATGGAGGTAAGTTGTTAAGTTTCGCAGACGACCTTGAGAAAGATATTAAAAGTAATTTTCCTGTGTCTCCAGCCTCCTGCTTCATTATCATCATCGTCATGTCGTGTCGCCAGCACGGATATCCCTGACCCTTTCTCGCCAATTCTCCCTATCGTTCATCGCCTCTGGCAGGTCTTCATGGCTACATCCCGTATCCTCACATAGCTGCTGTATGTATGTTCGAGCTGGTCGTCCTGCTTTTGCCAGGCCATATGTGGGGGTCCATAGGAGTACATCACTTATGAGCTCGTCCCTGCTTCTCCAACAGTGTCCTGCATGTCTGGTTCGTCTAACTTGGATGGGTCTAATTCCAGTCGTTCCGGCTTGAGGTACTTTTCCATTCTGGTTCTTAGTTGAATAAATTGTTATAGATAACGAGTCAAATGATATGTTAGAGCTTGCGATTAATTGAAGAAGTTTGAGTCAAATAAGCTTGAAAAAGCTTTATTCAACTAAGAACTTGAAGGTAGTCACCGATAAAATGGCCACCTACCTGGAATCTAAACAAAGGGGAACAATTCGTTCCCAGAAAGTAAGGGAGATTATATAGTTCTTTCAAAGGGTATTTTATCATTAACAAAAGTTAAACTGACAATGTAATATAATGGCCGAGGGATTTCGGTTCATGCCTTTGGGTTTAGTTAGGCTGTGAACCTTTCGGCTCAGTGCATGGGTTACTTAGGTGCAACATTAACACAGGTGTTCGTGCGCGCGCGGGAGGAGCGGAGGTGTCACTCAGAGATAGCCCACATTGGAAGCGGGGTTACGGAGTGCGGGTGACTTCACGCACCGGAAGAGCGCGGAGGATTTTGGGATATTTTGAAAAAGTCAGTTAGTTGAGATGAGACCTGCCTCGGGGGAAGACGGTTGGCTCTCGCTTGCTCGCGGAGGCCTTGGGCTGGTGTCGCACGAGATGGGGAGGGGGACAGATGAAAAAGCCAGAATAGAAAGATTGTGCCTCTCTCACCTTATGTCGAAAAACCTTTAAGCTCAAAGGTAATAAAAAGTTTCGTACCTGAACTGAGAAGTCGTAAGTGTTTTTCGTGTTTCGAGATTCCTATATTCTATCTTGTACGTTTCACACATAGCCATATCATGGCTATGGTACAACAGTAGGTGGTTGATGGCATTGCTTTGAGCAAGTTAGCCTTAACATTTCTTTATATTCTTCTTTTTTGGCGGGGTTATAATGTTGTTACTTGAATGCATGTTATTTTTGTTACCTTATTCAAAGTTTTCGACAAGCATAGGAAAAATATGCAAAACCGGATTTTGTAAAGTTTATTTCTCTTGAAATACATTACTTTGAACGAACTAGTTGTTTTTGTTTTTAAAAAATAGAGACATGCTTCTCTTTCAGGTGACTAACGTTATAATTTAAGACTAAAACCTAGCATATTTTTTGAATTGAGCGCAATTTCTCATAAACCTGTTCACTTCTATTTTCGTTGTATTTTGAGTTTCATTTTCTAATAGTAGGTTTAATGTTTTGAAGTTTTTTTTTTATTAATGAGTGCATTCCAATAATTTTGCTGTTTTTTTTTAATTATCATTTGATTCACAACCGTTTTTTATTATCATTTTATTCACATCCGTTTTTGTTTTTGTTATTGTATCATAGCTTTCATAGCGTTCTTTGCTTCCGTGTCTGGCCTGTCCTTTCCAGGTATACCAAGGTGGCGTGGGATCCAACAAAAGATTATTTCTTTATTTTTAGACAAGTGGTATATTCTGTTAAGTACTTGTGTGGTTAAACGGTCCCTTACTTTTTTTTCCACTACCAGAAGTTGCGACCAGAACTTACTTTTAATCTAACTGCTGTTGACTCCCTAAAATAGGATATGTTCAGCAGCACGAACCCCCTTATCCTCACAGCTATGGATTAAATAGTACCTCTACAGTTCTTCTAGATGGATGGCTTTGGCATTAGATAACCTACAAAGTTTAATATGCCATTAAAATAAAAAAACCAAAGCCGAAACCTGGTAGCTGAACCTGTGCAAGCTCATGGCCAACGTGCACATGTGTTAGCTCGTAATGATCCTGCCTATCTACAGGAGCCCAGTCAGAGCTGGGGCTGTAGAACACACCGGCTACATCTCTGCAGAGGGGTAAGACTCCCCTAACGAGTGTCCTGCTCATGACACAAAACAATCTAATAGTGAGGTTTCAGTAATACCAGAGCTTTGGGGAATGCAGAGTACCCCTTCATTGCCATCGTTCCCAGGTCCACTCTGGCCCAGAATGGTAGCACCTGATAGGGACCTATCTATGGGTCAAATAGAACTAGACTGTGTACTTAGGTAAAAGTGAATTGTTTGAAATAGAACGGTTTGATTAAACTGAATAGTTTGAAATAGAAATGTTTTGTTCACAATTAAACTGTGTACTCATGCTAAACTGAAATAGAACTGATTATTTATATACAAATGGATTTGGCGTTAACCTCTAAAAGTTAACATGCAATAACCCCCTCCCTCCAAAAAACCCCAACCAAACAACCAACCTATCTCGGTCGAACCTACCTGGAAGCGGACTCATGCTCGGCTTGCAGCAGAACCTATCCTCTATAAACTATGTTCACGCTTTCAGCCAAACTCTATCTCTGCCGAATACTTTCCAATCTGTTACATTCCCTACCGACCACTGAAGATTTTTGTTGCGATCTGGTTAGTGATAGCTTGTAATATTGAATAAAGAACAAACCACGATATGAGAGGAAATAGAGATATATTCCCAGGAAAAAGTATATACAATAGAGAGACTATTAGTAGACAAGAACACAGGATTAGCGAATACAGAATAAAGATATAGTCCAACGATAGTATTGGCTTCCGTTATTATGGTAGCAAGTAAGATGATCTAGTGCGATCTCCAGTCTCCAACGCTCTAATACTATTCCTATGAGAAGCTGCTCTTCGCCTTTAAGTCTACCCTGGTATTAGTAGCTACTGCTATGTATGGCTGATGGACTAGTTCATTGTGTGGAAAAAGATGGGTGATACCCAACAATTTTTTAACCCGTCACAGTTCCTGTTGACCACTGCAGACATTCCAACTCTTCACTATTCCTGTCGATTGCTAACGACCTTCTAGCTCACACCGTCTCTGTCAACCGCCGATCACATTCCAGCTCGCAGCCGATCCTGCCAACCACTGATCAAGTTCCAGATAACAGCCTCCCTACCAACCACTGAAGATTTTCCGGCTCGCTGCTGAGCCAGTTTCCTCCGCTAACTCAGTCATCAGCTGACCGCATGACCACGGCATACAACTGTCCTTATTAGAGCAAGCATAATAGTCTTGTCTTTACAATTGCAAATCGTCGTTTTAGTTCAGAGACGTTCCAATCTTGCTTGCCCTACCTGACAGCCTTGTTCCAGACCCCTAGTCGACCAGCACTCCAGTCCACGAGCGTCAACTCTGCTCGAACTATTATCAGTACTCCGAGGCCACGTTGACATACATCCCCGGTTAACCTAGGATTGAATAAACTGGGACATCAATCAATCAATCCATATGCATTCACCTCTTCGACCGTCTCCAGATTCCTGACAATGCAGCTACACCTATGACCTGCACCAAACCCCGAGATTGTCCTTATATTCTAGCGTCGCTGTTGCCAAAAACCTTTAGACAGTCGAGTCTACGCCTTTCGAGCGCACCGACTTTTAATGCCGCTCAGACTACACGGACATTATGCAGCTGCTGTGATTCTTTACGCAAGCAAACCTTCCGTGACGATTTACCCAATAAATGGTTGGCTTTTTAAATCTGTGGGTTATATTGTTAAAAATGTAAATAATATAAATGACGTAGACAAAAGAATATTCACAACAAGGCAATATAAAACAAAATAAATTCATATATTTACAACCAAAAAAAAAAAAAAAAAAAAAGGAAACATAACAAAAATGTTATGAATGTCCGAATATTGTTTGTTAAATATTTGTGTGTGTGACTAACACAAATGTTATGGTGATTGAGTATTTTTGCTTGAAACGAAGGACAAGAATATAAGAATCCTTACTTACGTTTAGATGCTATTATGTTGGTGGATGCTAGAAACTAAATTATTAAAAAGTGTCCCGTGTGACTATATGAGGGTTGACTGAGTATTCCACACAAAGTACTAAGACACATGAGAATGGCAATGTATTTTTGAAGACCGTGTGTTTCCCCACGTGGGCTGTTTGTTTCTATCGGGATGTGTAGAAATGTCTGAGGCCGTGCACGTGCGTGAGACTGGAACACGTCCAGTCGGAAGGCCGAACGAGAGAGGAAAAGAGAGCGAGCTCTCTGATTCGCAGACTATAGTGGCCCCCATGTCACGTGTCTTGAGCTATGTGTCGCTAGCTTGGAGAGCAGAGAATGAGAGAGCGAGCTATCGAAAGTGTCGAGTATATATAGGTTGCCATGTCACGTGACCGACTCCAAACACATGATTTTTTTTTTTTGTGCGAGGCAAAAATCAAATGCGCGGACGTAGTTGGAAACACAAAGCACATGATTTCTCTGCCCAACAGGTTTCCGAAACTAATTGATTTACCGACGTCCATCACTTTTGGTTTGGGGAACAAGTGAATCATGGATCCTATTTTTCTTGAATTTTTGCACCACGAAGAAATTTAAGAGTGTAAATCCTATAAATCTTACCGTATCGTCATTGTCATTTATCTAGTCCGCTGTCAATCACATATTTTATGAACGTTTGCGGGATCGACGTATTTATTGATCCTACAACAAGTTTTTAGTTTTACATGCAGTAAGTGCAGATAAAGATTCCCGTGAAAATTATGAATTTACAGGGGAAGTTGTGGTTAATAGATCAAGCGTTAAATTAATTGTAATTATTTGGGTACTATATATTGAAGCTATGTTTCTAATTCTTCACCGTTGCTTATTACCTTTTAGTATGGCAGCCCATCCAACTTTATTTTCTTTTTTTGATCCACCTGTATATATATAAAAGCGGTCTGGGTAGTTATCTTTTATATTGAATATTTCAGATTGGTATACGATTGGGTTTATTTTGAATTTAGCATATCTTAGCATAGCTTGAAATAAATCTAGACCTTTAGATTTATTTTAAGTTGGTTTGTGATCCTGGGAGGTGTAGATTATATAATTGGTTTGTGAATTTGTGTTATATATATCTAGTTCTCTCGTATGATCTCTTTTATGCGTAAACTGAAGTTTGATGGACTTTTATTTTTACTAAAAAAGCTCTGTGTACTGTGGTTGGAAGGTTTTACTGTAAGCTGGGTTTAGAGAGCATGATGATAGTTTTAGGTAGTATTGAAAAGCAATTTTTTTCACGTTTTAGTTTAAGAGATGACTCATTTGCTTCTGTATATAATCTTTCAACAGGAGAGGTGCTATATGCTCTAAGGGCTAAGTCTTTGGTGGTGTATGGTATCTAGTTCTTTCAAGTATGTTTTTTTGGCTGCTCCATGTGTAAAGGAGCCCTAATCAAGTTTTGGTCTGATTAGAGAGCGATACAATTTCAATAAAGTCACTTGGCTTCCTCCCCAGTCAGTATGTGTTATGGTTCTGTGTTATTGTATGGCTTTATTATATTTGGATCTCAATAATATGGGGAATAAAGGAGAGTTTGGTCAATTTTCAGTACTGGATCAAGGTAGAGTTTATGTTAGTCGCAGAAGTGGACTCAGTTCGTTTTTTTTTTTTTAAATTTTTGTTCATTCTCTGCAGTCTATTTGTTGAGCTTATCGAGGCATATCTGGAGTTGTCTTCCTATATGGTTCATATTTCGAGTTCTATAACAGATCAGGAAGTCATCCATATATAAAGCACATTTTGTTCTGCTATTTATGTTTTTTATAATATCATTTATCTTATAAGTACGCAGTTTAAATGTCAAAACAGTTCTATCTTAAACAATTCAGTTTAGCATTAATGTAAAGATCAGTAAAGTCATGAAACCACGGTTTAGTTCTACTTAACCCATAGATAGGACCCTTATCAGGTGCTACCACTCCGGGCCAGAGTGGACCTAAGAGCAATGGCAATAAAGGGGTACTCTACATTCCCCAAAGCTCCAGGATTACTCAAACCTGACCATCAGACTGTTTTGTGTCATATCAGGAAACTCGTTGGGTGGGGGTGGGGTCTTACCCTTCTGCAGAGATGCAGTTAGTGTATTCTACAGCCCCAGCCAACTGGGCAATTCTTCGAATTGTTACTGTTTTGTAGTCTTTTATCCCCTGTTTTTGTAATGCAATCTGAATTTCTTCTAATGTTGCTTGTGAAAGTTCTCGGCTTCTTATAACGTCTTTGAAAGTATTTAATGTTGCTGTAGACACTCTCGGCATTTCAGATTGTGGAATTTCTCCATTTGAAGTGGATTTTCGGCTTTTTTTTAATTTGAACTTCCAATAGCAGGTTTCCATTTCGAAGTTTTTTGACATTTTATGGGATTTGACTTACTTGATATTATTTTTTCTTTAAAAAAGATGATAGTTGGTCTAGTTTCATACAAGGAGACACACTAGCCCCGTACCTCTTTATCATCTGTCTAGACTATGTGCTTAGGACTTCGATCGACAAAATCAGAGAAAATGGCTTTGAGCTGACTAAGAGAAGAAGCAAAAGGTACCCCGCAAAAACAATCACGGACGCCGACTACGCTGATGACTTGGCGTTACTAGCGAATACGCCTAATCAAGCAGAGACACTACTACATAGTCTGGAACGAGCTGCAGCTGGCATTGGCCTACATGTCAATGCAAACAAAACCGAATATATGTGTTACAACCAAACGGGCAACATTGCCACACTAGACGGAGCCTCTCTGAAACTAGTCGACAAATTCACCTACCTAGGAAGCAGCGTCTCATCAACCGAGAAGGACATCGACACACGACTGACGAAGGCATGGACAGCTATCGATAGGCTCTCGATCATATGGAAGTCGGACCTAACAGATAAAATGAAACGCAGTTTCTTCCAGGCAGCGGTTGTGTCGATACTGCTATATGGATGCACCACATGGACGCTTACGAAGCGGCTGGAGAGGAGGCTGGACGGAAATTACACAAGAATGTTGAGAGCAGTATTAAACAAGTCCTGGCGACAACACCCCACGAGACTCCAACTATACGGACACTTGCCCCCCATCACAAAAACTATACAAGTTCGACGAACCAGACACGCAGGACACTGCTGGAGAAGCAAGGACGAGCTCATAAGCGATGTACTCCTGTGGACCCCCACTCATGGATGTGCAAGAGTGGGACGACCAGCACGAACTTACATACAGCAGCTATGTGAGGACACGGGTTGTAATCCTGAAGACCTGCCGGAGGCGATGAATGATAGGGAGAAATGGCGAGAGACGGTCGGGGATATCCGCGCAGGCGGCGCGACATGATGATGATGATGATGATAATGAATCTTGGAATATCTGTTGTTTCTATTTCCGAATCAGAGTCGGATAAATATCGTTTTGATTTTTAAAAAGAAGAAACAATGATTTGTGTATATTTTTCATTGGTCCTATTGTTATGTTTTGACCTTTTGACCCGGCCAAAAATGCCATTCAAGGTGATGCACCGGAAGGAAGTGACACATTCTAATGGCAGTTATTAGAGGAAATCTCGTGGGCGGAAATTGGCTGATGAAATGGGACGAGCTAAAAAAAATTCCCACTGTGCCACTACAGAGTGATGCACCGGAAGAGAGTGACCTACGAACTGCATGACAGTTATTTCCGCTTGATGACGATTAAGCATTCGATTTCAAAGATCGAGTGGGCGTCGAACGATTATATAATTCAGTTGAGTTCGACGAGCCAGTTGAATTGAGTTCCGGTTCCAGATGAGTTCGACGCCCAGGGGGTCAGTGGAGTTGCCAGTAGAGTTCCAGACAGTTGGAGTCGAGATGTGGTAGGGAAAGCCACACCCGACCGAGGGGGCCCTCGGGAACCCCAATGGAGTTTGGGGTCCAGAGAAGATGCTGATAAGATGCAGTAAAGAAAGCCAGCATCCAGCAGAGTGGGCCCTAGGACTCCAGTTGAGCAGCCCTAGAGAACAAGAAAGACACAATATGACGGTCATGACAAGGAGTTATATGATTTCATGCGTCTGATATTTCCTTTTCAACTTCATCTTGTCTTTGTTTCTTTGGTTTGGTTTGGTTTGGTTTCTTTCTTTAACGGCAAAAATTATTATCTAACCTTTGTGGGTTATTTAATGACAAGGGTATCTTTGTAGAACAGCAGTGATACTATTTAACCTATAGCTGGAGGGATGTAGGGGTTCATACCTTTCCTAGGGGTATTAGTCTAAAAGTGAACGTAATAGTGCAACTGGAATTCAAACCCACTTTTATTTTGATGGCTGAGGCTCACGCATGTGGCCTTCTGTAGTGAAAATGGTTGAGGTACCTTCAACAAAAATTACCTAAAATTTTTTGGTAGTGCTTATACATATGGTCTTCTGTTGTGAAAATGTTTGCGGTACCTTCAACAAAAAATTACCTTGAATTTTGTAGCAGTGTAGATTGCCTGATGTTGAACCATGTTTCATGCAACCTGCTTCTTGCAAAAGGTTGCACACACCCGTTCTAAGTGTTATATAATTGTGGAAGGATTTTTTTATATTATCATATTTTGTTGTTTATATCTTATCTTTCGGTTTAGTTAGGCTTAGAACCATTCAGCTTAGTGCTCGTGCATGGGCACACATTGAGCGCAGGTGTTCACGCTTGTGCCGGGAGGATGTGACAATCACAGATGTCATAATAAAAACCCTGGATAGGAAATGAACTGGGGATGTGAATGACGTTATGCCCGGAAGTGATGGGCTGAGAATTCTGGCTGATTTTTGAAAAAAAGCAGTGAGTTGAGATTTGAAGCTGGATGAAGCGAGTTGATTTTTCAAGCCTCGGTGAGGCAAGGCCAGTTGGGTCTACGTGATGCGCCGTGCGTTGTTGGGTCAGATGGAACAGTCAGCAAAGTAGGAATTGTGTGTCTCTCTCCCTGTGTCGAAAAACCTCAAAGTCAAGAAGTAAATAAATGTTTTGTACCCTTACCAAGAGAGTCGTCAGTGTTTCGAGTATTTTTTGGATTCCTATGCATGTGAACGTTTTAGAGATCCGTATATTTCTCACATCGTATTTTGAATATACTACATAAGTCCAGCAAGAGAAAAAAAAAAAACAATTTTTGGCATAGATTGCAGTCTGTGTAATGTTTCGCTCTCCATCATATGAACATTTTCAAACACAATCGGATGGATTTTGAAACACTGAAAAAAAAATACTAATATTGTTGTTCCATTTATTTATTAATTTGTTTAATTGCATATCAGACCTTGTGTTGCCCAATCGGCTGGGGTTGTAGAAAACACCAACTGCACCTCTGCAGAGGGGTAAGACCCAACAATGAGTGTCCAAGATATTACACTAAACAATCTGATGGTAAGGTTCCAGCAATGCTAGAGCTTTGGGAAATGCAGAGTACCCCTTTATTGTCATTGCTCCCAGGTCCACTCTGGCCCAGAGTGGTAGCACCTGATAGGGTCCTACCTATGGGTCAAATAGAAGTAATTTGTATACTAATGTAAAACTGAATTGTTTGAAATATAACTGTTGTTGACTTTGAAACTGTACCAATGCAAAACTGAATTTTTTTTAAATAGAACTGTTTTGCCATTTAACTGTGTGTGGACAAAAAATATACTTAAACTAAACTGAATTGTTTGAATTAGAATTGTTTGACTAAACTGAATAGCTTGAAATAGAAATTTTTTTGAATATTAAACTGTGTACACATGCTAAACTGAATTGTTTGAAATAGAACTGATTATTTGTATAAAAATGGATTTGCCATTAAATAACCTACAAAGGTTGATATGCCATAAAACCCAAACAACCAACCAACCAATCCAAGTGAATTATTTAATGCCAAAGCAATGCTTCTAAAAGAACTGCAGTGGTACTATTTAATCCATAGATGGGTTAATTAGCGTATTCATACCTTATCCAAAGGTTTTAGTCCAAAAGTAACAAAAGTAACAGTAATAGCATAACTGGAGTTTGAACTTGCTTACTATGATGTCACAACCCAGGATATTAGTCACTTTGCCACAGTGACATCCTCTGTTCAATTTATCACAAGTAAATATGTGAATATGTTGAGATGTTAAAAGGTCTTTTTGTTATTGAAATTTTTTAAACTAAAAGTTTTTAATTTGTTGTATATAAAAGACATTTGTTAAAAGATTTAAGAAAGTGTTGTATAGCCATGAACAACTATACATACACATATACATATGCATGCAGAATCATAACGACATCACAATAAAGACGAGCGACACAGTTCTTTAGAAAAATATACCTCTCACTTTATTTGAAAGGGTTCGAAAGGGTTACTAAAGGTTTTACTGTGTGAGAGGTGTGTTGGAGATGGAACAGAACGGCAACATATTGACCCCCACTCTTATGGCCATAACAGCGTTTCCTTCCCATTCTCCTGGGCTGCTCAACCAGGGGCCTGGGGGCTTAGCCTCCCTGGGACATGGTCCTCATTCCAGCATCTTCTTTCCAACTGCAACTGTTCAATCGGGGGCCTCTTCTGCTGGGTGCTGGTTTTCTCTACCGCATCTTTTCTCCAACTGCCTGACCTCCTGTCTTCACCTGGGTTATATAATTGTTCGGTGCCCACCTTCTCCTTTGGGGGCGTCACAAATCGCACTCAATTCAACCCGTCCATGGTCAGGGTTATATCCTGATATTCCTCAACCGGATGCACCTGTTATTTACACAGGTGCATTTCCTATTTTGACAGCTTGGCCAGGGTCAATGTTACAAAAGTTCAAGATTGGCAAAATTAACCAAGAAATATATACAAAAAAGAAGGAAGAAAGAATCCAAAGTTTTTTCTCTGCCCTTAAAACATTTTCTAACTAATCAGAGAGTGAGTTACAAAAATTGAAATATTAGAAGATAAAGAGAGGGTGTAAAGTAGATGTCCATCCATTTCTGTCTCCAAAAATTATTATCTAACCAATCGAGTATTGTATAAACACAATCTTTTTGGGGGTGGGGAATTTGGAAGTCCTCTTGGTCCTATCTGATATAGACAAAAGGGCTTAAAACTTTTAAAAACTTCAGTCAGAATCAGCAAGTCAGTTGAACCAGATACAAGTAGAAGAAGAAGAAGCATCTTCTTCTTCTTCTTCTTCTTCTTCTTCTTCTTCTTCTTCTTCTAACCTACTTCATTTATGTTGTTGGGTTAGCAAAATGGTAATTCCAGTGTATGGAGTGAGTGAGAGAGAGGCTCTCTGTGATTGAATATACTAATCACGTGATGAGCCCAGAAGTCTTGGCGCAAAAATCCAAAATCCAGTCAGACAGATTCCACCAGATGTTCCATAAGGCAGGGACATTAAAAGTTCTCAGAAAGACAACCCAAAGATACCAGATATCTTCTTCAGCGCGCTGGTAAGCTCCTTAAACTCAACTTTATACCCAAGGAGGACTGTATATTGTTACTAATTTTTTCTATACTAACACTATCATGTGTTTAAGAAAAAGATAAATTCTCTCAAAAAACCTACTACATTTTTTTACAATTTGAACGAGAAATTGAATTTTCTCAAAAATTCCAGATCTCCTCATCATCAGATACAATTTAGTGTATCTGACAGTGAGGTTCCAGTTCTGAAGATCTGGGGAGTGTGAAGTACTCTTTCATTGCCATTACTCCCAGGTTCATTTGGTTTCTTTGTTTAACGGCATATCAATCCTCATAGGTTATTTAATGCTAAAGTCACCCTGGTAGAAGAACAGTAGTGATACTATTTAACCCATACCTGGAGGGATAAAGAGGTTCTTATCTTTCCTAAAGTTATTAGTTTGAAAGTGAATGTAATAGCATGATTGAACCTGCTTAGTTCAAGGCCACAATCCAGCAAACTCCCAGGTTCATCCTGACCCAGCTTTATATAGTACCAGTTAGAGTCCAATCTGTGGGTCAAATCGAACTTTTAAATCATTTACTAAGGTTTATTATTAGTAGTAGTTACTTGAAACTATATAACTGTGTGCAAATTATTCATATTAGATACTTAATATCACATAATCATGTGCACTAAAAACCTTAAGAAACAACTCCACAAAACATGAAAATATAAACATACAATGAATGTGATTCTTTAACCTTGAGGTATGAAATAAACCTTGATGGGTTGACATGCTGTTAAAATCAATCAGTCAATCAATAACTCTAAAATCCAACTTAAATACCTTTAAGTTTCTCAAAAATACTCAGTTCTTTGACCAGAAAAAAATAGTTTTTTCACTTCTCAATTTAACTATAGTTTGATTCATCTATCTCATTTTAATTTGACTTTTTTTTTACTTCACTTTCCTGATTTGACTTTTTATAATTTGGTATTTTTGACCTGACTTTTTTGACATGACTATTTTAACTTGACTTTTTGATTTGACTTTTTTCACTAAACTTTTTTGACTTTACATTTTTAACTTGACTTTTGTGACTTGGCATTTTTGATTTGACTTTTTTGACTTGACATTTTGACTTGACTTTTTTGACACACTTTAATTGACTTCACCATTCCAACACACCTTTCTACTATAAACTTCATCAAACACTAAACTTAAAACTTGAGTTACATGTAAGAGACACACTTTATGTAAGTATTATCAGTGTAGGAAATGGAATTGGCTACCCAAGTTCAAATCCTGGTCAAAGCTGTTTGTGTTTCACTTCACGCTAATGTCATTGGGAAAGATTTGAATCTATCTTCTCTCCCTGCAACTGTAGATAGTCGGGCAGACTGAGTTTTTTGTGTTCTTAAGACAACCAGTCTAGGAGAAGGAAAAATTTTGAACTGAATAGAAAAATAAAAATGAAATTAAAATAGATTTTAAACAATGCAGAAACTCCCAGAAGCCCATGACAGGAAGTAGAGGTGATGCATGTGTGAAAAAAAAGAACAGTCCCTGCAAAAAGAAAGAAACCTGTTCTCTTTCAGTATTGACCGTTGGATTGAAAGGACCTGTTCTTAGCTGCAGCTGGTGAGGGAACCATATGCCCACTTATCAGTATGTTGGTTCACCCTTCCACTAGCAGCAGCTGTATCTGTTAAAAGCTGCTGATATTAAAAGCACCAAATGGACTTATCAAACCTCGACTAAAAACACTGAATTTGGACAAATCAACCCTGAAAATGACAAGTGAATTTCAATGCCTGATTTGGGAAAAACGGCAGTTCTCAAATAGTCCAGGAAGACATTTCCTCGCCACAGAATAGCCATGCGCATACTCAAATGAATAAAGTTGAAATTTAAAAAAAAAATATCTTTCTCTCTCCACCTTTCTTCCTTGTTCTTCTTTTGCAGCCTTGACAGACAAGAAGATGCCCAGTAAATTAAGATGGGTTTAGAACCAACCAAAATAGAGTCAGATAATAATAACCAACCACATAACAAAAAATATTCTATCATAGCCAACTCTTTGAATACAATCCAACTATACTCCACTTGAAAAAAAACTTCATGTCACATTCTGTCTGTGGTGAAGGGGTTAAATAAACTTATATAAGAATACTCATGATGTAATGGTTCTCCTCATAAGAAATGGATATGGCAACTCAGTTTCAACTCTTGGACTATGTTGTTTGCATTTCACATCACTCTAATATCTGTAATGGGAAAAATTATGATACTTCCTCATACTAAAACAGCCTTTCAGCTGACGCCAAAAACCAGTGTAGAACAGTAGGGAACAACTCTTCCTTTTCCCCGACAGAGAACAAATAAGAAGTAAGGAACCAGTCAAACTTGTTAAAGTCTGCTTAAAAGATTGATCTTGAATCACATCCTACTCATGTGGAGGGACTGGGTTAATACATACATGCATGTAAGTCTTTATCTTTTGAACATTTTATTACCAGTCTTAGAAAAATGATTCTTTGATTTTTAAAAAAATCTTTTCTAGCCACACAAAGTAATATTTCATGCAGGGTTCAGTGTTTCTGAACTGTATAATCATTGAACCTATTTTGTTTTTTGTTTATTAATAAAACTTTTTTGTTATTTGATTCAATTAAAGCTGAGTTTCCTGTCCACTTATCCTAATTTGTCTTGCATCATTTTCTTTTTATATTGGGGAAAATCCCAATTATTATAATAAAGGCAATTATGTTCTGTGTGCATAATTTTGTCATTATAGTTTAAGAGGGATTTAAAGATATTTTAGAATTGAAAAAGATTTCCACTAAACAAGATAATATCTAAAATGTTTATTGTTATAAAATCTATTTCAATGTATCAATAAAGATTTGGTTTGGTTTGGTTTGCTGGTGTTTCATCGCATATCAACCCTTGTGGGTTATTTAATGCCAAATCCTGTTATATATATATATATATATATATATATATATATATATATATATATCAGGATTTATACATATATATATATATATATATATATATATATATATATATATATATATATACTTTAAGAAAACAACAAAACCGGTCACATAGGATTATAAACTCATTTCCATCCTGTTATGCATTTTTGAAATTTCCAAAAACACAAAAAAAATTAACAGGACTTCTTCAGATCTTTTAGTTAAAAAAAGCATAGAGTTAAATTGAGAATTAATGTAAATGAATAAATAAAATAAAATGTTAGATAGAAAATTGTGAAAAGCATATAATACATACGTACTACTCATAAAAAGTGTAACTGATTAATGGTTTCTAAATAGTTTTGAAATTTTAAAATATTCTAAATAAATTAAATATTTGTTTTAGTTTAATATATCTATTACTGTATCATTACGTAAGGTTATTAATTAAAGTTTAAATCTAATTCAATATAAAATTTGTTATTTAGGTCAAAATGTGATTAAAAAATAAAAAATAAAAAAAATTTTTTTAAATAAATTTACTACATTTCTAACCAAAATTTAAAACCGAAGTGGGCTTAATGAGGAGATAACTCTTCACCCCTCTTCTATCCCCTCCCACTTTTCTGTGTCTATTCTAGTTTTTTTATCTAAAAGATCTGAAGAAGTCCTGTTAATTTTTTTCATGTTTTTGGAAATTTCAAAAATGCGTAACAAGATGGAAATAAATTTACAATCCTATGTGACCAGTTTAGTTGTTTTCTTAAAGAATTTATTGCTCTGTATTATTGTTACATTGAGCTCTTTACCAGGAAAATTTAAATATTCACTCATGAATAATTTCTTGTCCTGATGGAATTACTCCCAACTCCGGTTTAACTGGACCAAAGAATACTATATATATATATATATATATTAAAATGAATAGATCAGCAAATGAATTTGAATGCAGTACTTTAGATTTCTATTTTATTGTCCATGAAAACCTTTGGCCCCCGTTGATGTTTTTTTAAAAAAATTTTTAATTTTATTTTTTATATATTTACTGAAATGTACTCTGTGTGTGTGTGTGCGTGTGTGTGCACATTCATATACATGTATATATATCCATGTTTACACACCCGTACACACGTATATTTTCAGGGTTGTCGTTTTTTTCTTTTCTGTCTCTTCTTCCCTGATTTGAATGTAAGATAGTCTGTATATAAGTATATATTTGTATTTGTGAGTGAATGCATGAAGTTTGTTTCTGTGTGTGTGTGTGTGTGTGTGTGTGTGTGTGTGTGTGTGTGTGTGTGAAGTTAGGTTCTTTTTAATGTAGGTTTGAATTTAGCTTTGAAACTTTTTTCTTTTATTTGGACCAATGGGTAGTTGTCAGCTTAGTATATTTCAAAGATTCCATTACTGCATTTGTAAAAGTGTTTTGAAACAAAGTTTTCTATTTTCTGGTTATTTAATGTTACTTTTAGGTAAAGAAAGTCTATTGCTTAGAGCCTGAAACATGCGTCGAGCATAATTATATGGAATAAAAACCTAACATACAACATTCAAATTCATTTGTAGAACTATTCATTTTAAAATATTTACTATTTTCTCATTGGACTAACAAAAAGAAATTACTTATATATATATATATATATATAATTTTTAAGTGAATAGTTTGTGGGTAATTTTATTTTCAAATCTGTTCTTAGAGTTCATTTGCTTGGACATAATTAAATAGTTTCAAATACTGCTATTTAACATTAGGAATTTTGTTTATCAAGTATTCCTATCTAATATGAACAAATTGCTCACCGCTATAAATAACTAATGGTAATAACCCTAAGTAAATGGTTGAACAGTTCTATTTGACCAATAGATGGGACCCTAACCGGTACTACCACGCTGAGTCAGAGTGGACCTGGGAGTAATGGTAATGAAGGGGTACTCCACATTCCCCAAACTCAAAGATTGGAGCCTCACTATCAGATGTAGTTTAATGTTATACCCAGGACAATTTCAGTTCAGGTAAATGTTTGATATTATTAGATTATGTAACTTATATCTTGAACAACTTTATTTTGTTTAAGCACTAATTTTGCTAAATAAGAGGACATATATATATATATATATATATATATATATATATATATATATATATGTATATATAAGGTAATATATTATCAACAGTGTATGTGTGCAACCACACTCTAGACAATCATCAATGAAAGTTGAAAGTACATGTACTCCAACCATAACATCAGAGATTTTGGACAATTAATAAAGAACTTTCACCCTCATTTGGGATGTCTTTCTCATGAACAAGAAAAGGCTAATAAAAAATATCAACTCCAAATTCTTATCTTTCAACTTTGATAGAATATATATATATATATATATATATATATATATGTGTGTGTGTGTGTGTGTGTGTGTGTATAGTTGGGCAGCAATCTTTCATTTAAGCATGTTTGATTAAATATTAAGGACACATTTTGTCCATATAATTTTATTAAGATCCCTTCAAGTTTTCTGACAAGTGTTTTGGTTTTAGGTTGTAATTAGTTGATGAATTTACCGAAATTGTCTCAAGCACTTTTGGACCTTTCATAGGCCATCATCAGGGGTTGTTTGCATGAGTAATTGTGGTTTTTAAAAAAAGTTTTGAGGTTTTTTATAATATTATAAAATTGCGTAAATGTAAAATTGGATAAAACTGAGATGGTAATGACATCAAACAAATTTAAAACAGAATGCTATCAACAGAAATAGAATATTATCAACAGAAATAGAATATATATATATATATATATATATATACGTAGATAAGTATATGTGTCTGTGTATATATATGTATATACCTGTACATAAAAAGCAATACATATATGTATTTACCCAACCCCTCCATTTGAGCAGGATGTGACACAAGGTCAATTTTTTAAGCAGATTTTAACAGGTTTGGACTCAGAATTTTCTTTCTCCTAGACCGGTTGGCATAACAAGGAAAAAATCCCCATCTATCCAACTGTTTTTGCATAGCTGGAAGGAGAATAGTTGGATTCATGCCTTTTCCAAGGATATTAGTACTATGTGAAATGCAAACAGTCTTGTCCAGGCTTTGAACTCGGGTTATTTTGTTCATTTCTTCAGACGGTAATCATTATACCACATGTGCCTCCAGTATATATATGTATGTGTATGTAAAATAATACATATATAAAGAATATAAATCCTGCAGAAAGAAGATTTATGTAAGTATATAGACAGTTTACATCCTAGAAAAATTACATCACATAGTTTTCAAATAGAACACTACTCATGGTAATAGAATCTTGCTAGCAAAAAGGATCAGAACATTTATGTTTAGATGTGAAAAATTATGGATTATTCTTTTTTTTTTTAGTACTATTATATTAGTTGTACAAATTAAAAATGTTACTTTTTTGAGATGGTAACTAAATATTACCAATACATTGTTTGGTGCAATTAGAAAGAACCATGTTTTCTAGTTTTCACTTTATGATCATGTGACCTGTCACAGAAAGTACATCTTTTTCCTACATTAGATGATTTTTTTTTTTTTAAAGAGAAAAAAAAATGCAACATAAATAAAAACTATTAATATTATAAGCTTTTTGTTGTACACCCCAGACAGATAAAAACTTGTGTATATCTCAGAAATTCAGACCAGGGATTGATTCAGTCCTGGTGCTTCCTCGAATAATATATTCAGGAAGTTACTAGAAACTTCCAGTATATAGAGTTACCACTTTATGAATCGGTCATAAATTAATTTTTATGAATCGGTCAAATAATCCATGATACAAATGCAGAGGAAAAAAAACAAAAACAAAAAACCCCAAACAAACAGAATTTTTTTCCTATTACCACTGACAAAGTTTCTTACTTTAAATTACCTGTAACAACATCTTTATCAAGCTTTATATTACGACTTCTCACACCTGGTGCTTCCTCTAATCATATATTGCCCAATCGGCTGGGGCTGTAGAATGCACCGACTGCACCAATGAGTGTCCTAGATATGACACTAAACAATATGATGGTGAGGTTCCAGTGATACTGGGGCTTTGGGGAATGCGAAGCACCCCTTCATTGCCATTGCTCCAGCGTGGTAGCACCTGATAGGATCCTATCTATGGGTTAAATAGAACTAAACTGCATACTTATGCTAAACTGAATTGTTTGACTAAACTGAATTGCTTGAAATAGAAATGTTTTTGATCTTGCATCACATCCTACTCATGTGTACTTACAATTAAACTGCATGCTTATGCTAAATTGAATTATTCAAAATGCAACTGTTTTTTGACATTGAAACTGTACTTACACTAAACTGATTTGTTTGATATAGAACTGTTTTGACATTTAACTGTGTGTAAACAAAATCAGTGCTTATACTAAACTAAATTAGCTGAATTAGAACTGCTTGACTAAACTGAATAGCTTGAAATAGAAATGTTTTTCACAATTGAACTGTTTACTCATGCTAAACTGAATTGTTTGAAATAGAGCTGATTATTTGTATAAAAATGAATTTGGCATTAAATAACCTAAAAGAGTTGATATGCCATAGAATCCAAACAACAACAAACATCAACTAATCCAATCATATATTCAGGAATTTACTTGAAATTTCCAATATATAGTTACTAATTCATAATTCGGACCTTGATTAATTTTTTATGTGGTAGATTACATATCCCACAGTCCAAACGAGAATTGATAGGCATAACTCTTATCAACAGTTTTTAGTCATGACCTATATAACAAGTTCATTCTCTATCGCTTTGCTGACAGATAACATTAAAAAAAATTACTTTATATTGTAATTTTAACATTTATCAAACTTGGGTTTTTTCCAGAGATAAAATAAATTAAAATAAAAGATCTTATAGATGTAATTTTTTTTCAGTGGTTTTTAAGAGTGCTTCTACTTAAAAGATAATAATAAATGATATATTTAGAACAATTTAAAAAGAAATAAAATATATAAAACTTTACTTGAATACTATGTAAAAAAAATTATGGTGTACCATACCTACCATAGATTATAACCCTGTTGGGGTGGGACTTACAATATGTGAACTGTATCCCCTGAAGATGGGTAAGACCCCACCAAAAAAGAAGTGTTTTGAGTATAATGCTAAACAATGTCTGATGGTGAGGCTAAAGTTCTGGAGATTTGAGGAGTGAGGAGCACCTTTTCATTTCTATTACTTCCAGGTTCACTCTAACCTGGAATAGTAGTACCTATGAGGGTTTTATCTATTAGTCTAATAGATCCGTTTAAAAATTATTAACATTAAATAAGAATACTTGATGCTATATAACTGTAAATTATCAATTTGCTTTGCTATTCAATAAACGCCATGAAACTGTAGTCTTTTAAATCAAAGCTTAAATTTTGCGTTGCTATTTAATAAAAGCCATGAAACAGTTGTCTTTTAAATCACAGCTTCTGATGAGTCAATACATATTGACAATTTTTTTTATTTGTATTGTTGTAATTGTTGTAATTTGGTTCTTTAGTTTTAAGAAACTAGAAGTCTGACCATTGTGTAAAGAAAATGGAGGTACCGATTCTGCTATTGTTATCATTAAAACCCTAACCCTCTCTCTCTCTCTTGGGAACTAAGATCTGTCTGGAATCTTGTGTCAAATTTATTACAGTCACCTTCCCGGGGAATTGCAACAAGTATATTTTGGATAATTAAAAAATCTGTTGTCTCATTTCCGAAATGGTTATTTTTTGTAGTCTTAATAAAAAACTTATAAAATTACTTAGTTTGTTTTGCTTAATAATGGATTTTTAAATTTATTTTTATTCATTAATTTATTTACCAATTTATTTTTGTCCCAGGTAATGCCAGGAATTCTTGCAAGTTATAAATAGGATGTAGATATTGGTTTTGGTTTAGTTTCTTTGTTTAATGTCCAAGCCATCCTTTTAGAAGATCAGTAGTGGTACTATTTAACCCATAGCTGATGGGATAAGGGAATTCTTATCTTTCCAAGGTTTGGTTTTATGGCATATCAAACATTGTAGGTTATTTAAGGTCAAATCCTCTTTATACATATATATTAAATATATAGGATTTGGTTTGCTTTGCTTTTATGGCATATCAAACATTGTAGGTTATTTAATGCTAAATTCTTTTTATACATATATATCAAATATACATGATTTGTAAACATGTTTCATCAATAAGATTTTAAAATGAGTTTGACCTCATTTTTTAAACAGAGGTAAATGTTTTTAAGCATTTCTATCTAATATGAATAATTCTATTTATTATTAATCATTTGTTTGCACACAGTTAAATTAATTTCAAGTACTGTTATATAACAGTAACAATTTAACATCAGTCATTTGTTTACACACATTTAAATGGATACACATATAAATTTTAAATGAATAGTTTGTGGGTAATTTCATTTTAAATGAGTTTGAACTAATTTGTTTGCAAACGAGTATTGCTATTTTTTCTTTACTGTTAAATGCTTCTAATTATTGCTATCTAACACTAATAATTCAATGCGATATTAATCATTTGTTTGGACCCAGTGAAGTGGTCACAAGTATTGAGTAGATTGTTCACCAATGGTCCAGAAGACCGGGGTTCAATCCCAGGTTGAGTTATACCAAAGACTCAAAAAATGGTACTTGATACTGCCTTGCTTAACACTCAGCATTATAAGGTAAGGATCAAGGGTAAAGTGAAGCAATCCAGGGAAAGAAGTAGCACCCTCCCCTACACCTTGGTGTGGTAGCTATTGAAAAGAGAGCCTTGATGTCACCCTCGATTAAGGTCGCCAACTTTATTCTATTCAACATGATTCATTTACTTGCATACCGTTTTGCTAGGTAATACAAATAATTCAACTTAGGCACACATTTAAAGAGACTTGAGTATTACTTTTTAACACTAATTAATTCTATAAATTACTTATTTGTTTGCGCATAGTTAAATAGTTCCAAGTATTGCTATGTATCACTAACAATTCAATTAAACAGTCATTTGTTTATACACAGTCAAATGGTCAAAGGGATCTATTTCTAACAATTTGATTTTATGTAAGTCATTTGTTCGCTCACAGTTTTAATGTCAAACAGTTCTATTTGACTGATAGAGATGACCTTGTCAGATACTACTACTCTGGGTCAGAGCGGACATGGGAGCAATGGCAATGAAGGGTTACTCCACATTCCCCAAAGCTCCAGGACTGGAGCGCCACCATCAGATTGTTTAATGTCATATCCAGGACAGACATTGTTGGGGAGAATCTTTCCCCTCTGCAGAGATACATTCAGTGTATTCTACAGTCCCAGAAGACTAAGCTAAAGTCCAAAAGTGATTGTAGATATTGAGCCTAATTGCTGTAAAAGGTGGCTTTTAAGCAAGTTAGTATAAAAAGAAAAAGGAAAATTGATTGCATCATTTCCCAAAACAATAAATTCTAAAAGTATAAAACCTTTTTAATTTACGTTTACATCTGGGGATTGTTTTAAAACTAATTATTTATAATGTTTTAAATTATGGCCTACATTTCATAGCAATAAGGCTGTGAAAAAACTACATTTCCATGCAATCTTACTCTTTTAAGAGAATATAATATTGTCAATGAGACACATCAATATGAGTCATCATTTTTCTTTAGAGCATATCAGCTTTCCACTTAAAGGTAAAACCTTTTCATCAACAAATGCTGTAACTGCCACTCAAATGAAGTGGGATGCTGTGAGAAATGAATCCATTAACTCAAGTTCAAAATCCCGGATGAAGCTATTTGTGTTTCACTTTATGTTAATACCTTGAGAAAGGCATGAATCCATCCATCCTCTCCTCAACTATGGGTAAATAGTAAGTCAGACTGAACTCTTTAGCCTTGGTATGGCAACCAGTCTAGGAGAAGGAAACTCTGAATTTGAATCGCCCTGCTGGTGGGACTTAGAATATGCTGACTGTATCCCCAGAAGACTTATAAGACCCCCCCACCCTACATAAAGGGATGTCCTGGGTATGACACTAATCTGCATTTTATGGTGAAGATCCAGTTCTGGAGATCTGGGTGGTATGGAATACTCCTTCAATGCCATTACTTCCTGGTACTCACTAATTTGGCATGGTAGTACTTGTAGAAGTCCTATGTATGGGTCAAATAAATCTGTTTAAAAATTATTTGTATTTGATAGGAGTGTGTTGAGACCACCAAAGAAGAAGAAAAAAACAAGATCTTAGAGATGAATTCTTGATTCAATGGCATTAATTTGAATTGTATGATGAGATGATAATGCTATTGTGTTAGTTTAGCATTTATTCTAAGGCTAATAGCAACAAATAAATGAATTAATACTTTGTTCAATTCTAACAATTTATTAATCAACACATGGAACAATTATTATCAATATACAGTCCTCTCTGTGTATAGAGTTGAGTTTAAGGGACTTACTGGTGTGCTGAAGAAGACATCTGGTATCTTAGGGTTGTCTTTCTGAGAGCTTTTAACTTCCTCGCCTCACGGAACATCAGGTGGAATCTGTCTGACTAGATTTTGGATTTTTGCGCCAAGACTTCTGGGCTCATCACGTGATTAGTATATCCAATCACAGGGAGCTTCTACCTCACTCACTCCATACACAGAAAGTACCATCTTACTAACCCAACAATGTCATTAAAAAAAATCAAGATTATGTTCTGTATAGTTTAAGTCCAAATGATTGATTTTTTAAAACTGGTAACCGATACCAATAACCAAAGAAATCCTGTTTGAGATAGTTTGTAACTTTGGATCCCTTCATTTGATTTACCATTTCAGTATGAGTTATCGGCACTGGCAACCAATTTTATAGCAGTGGTTCTAATTACATACACACACACACACACACACATACATAATCATCATCGTGTCATGCTGCTAGCACAGATTTCTCTGACTCTCTTTCACCATTCATACCTGTCATTTTTTGCTTCTGACAAGTCTTCTAGACAACATCCTCTGTCCATACAGAGCTTTTGTAGATAAGTTCTTGTTGGTTGGCCAACACTTGCATGCCCATGTGAAGGGGTCCATAGGAGAACGTTGCTTATGAGTCCTTCAGCTGTGTCCCATATGTCATGTTTGTCTTATTTGGATGGTTTTAGAGATGGGAGGTAGGTGGCCACACAGCTGCTGTTTTGTGGGATGTTGCTTCCAGGATTTGTTCACTATGGCTGATAGCATTCTTGTGCAGTTCCTGTTTAGCTTTTTCTCAATACACTTAGTTAATGTGCATGTGGTACATCCATATATATATATATATATATATATGTGTGTATGTGTGAGTGCATGTGCATGTATGTGTGTGTGTGTTGTATACTGTGTTGTTATTAACAATGAGGAACACGTATGTATATAAAAATATAAGATTATATTTTTGACAATGATACTTGTGTGGAGCAGAAAAGCAATTGCAGGGGGTTCGCACACATGAAGGAGCTGTCAGGAGATGGAAGAGCCAGTGAACAACAATTCGGGAACTTACATAGTCTACAACTCTCACGTGACCTGCAGCAATTCCTCTTTTTCATTAACTATGGTTACGCCCACATCTCACTTCTTTGCTTTCCATTGGTTATGTTGTCTGCTTCCCATTGGCTACTTGCCCAAGCCCAGTTCTGTGGGCGTACACATCTGCCGCTATCACCAAATTCAACCACGCCCACAGTTCAGGTGATATTTCGATATCTTTGACCGGATACACCTGTTTTCAACATCAACTGTATTCACAGCACCTGTAAGCATGGTGAGATTTTGGCAATCACCTTGTGGATATTATCCTTGAGCGGATGCAGCTGTCTCAACATCCTCTGATTCACAACACCTGTTGACATGATGACATTTCAGTGATCATACCGGTCTTATCAATCTATTTGTCAACAACATCTGCCATATTCACACCCGCAGGTCATGTTAATATATTACATGTGTGTGTGTGTGTGTGTGTGTGTGTATTTGAGAAATATTTTGCTTTATACAAAGGTATTTCAATAAATTTTGTAAAAAGGATTTTGGTTGGTTGGTTGGTTAGATTTTATGGCATATCAACCTTTCTAGGTTATTTAATGCCAAATCCATTTTTATGTAAATAATTAGTTCTATTTAAAACAATTCAGTTTAGCATAAGCACGCAGTTAAAATGGAAGTACAGTTTGATTGTGAAAAACATTTCTATTTCAAGCTATCCAATTTAGTCAAGCAGTTCTAATTTAGCTAATTCAGTTTAGTATAAGTACAGATTTTGTTTACACACATGTTAAACAATTCAGTTTCGTGGAAATACAGTTTCAATGTCAAAAAACAGTTCTATTTCAAATAATTCAGTTTAGCATAAGTATGCAGTTTAAATGTCAAAAATTCTATTTTAAACAATTCAATTTAGCATAACTACGCAGTTTAAATGCAAAAATCAATGTGGTGAAGGAAGTACGGTTTAGTTCTATTTAACCCATAGATAGGACCCTTATCAGATACTACCATTCAGGGCCAGAGTGAATCTGGGAGTGATGGCAGTAAGTGGATACTCTGCATTCCCTTAAGCTCCAGCATTGCTAGAACCTCACCATCAGATTGTTTCGTGTCATATCAGGACACTCATTGTGGTGGGGTTACCCCTCTGCAGAGGTGCAGTTGGTGTATTCTACAGCCCCATCCGACTGGGTAATAGCAATAGGAAGCACTGTTGGCAGTTAGCATGACTTTCTCTATTGATTGCTGCACCCAGAACTTTTTTTTACCAGAGTGTCTGTGTATTTCCACTACATACTGTGTTTTTCACTCAGGCTTGTTGTGGCAAACCCATGTTTAGCCCATCTGTATAGATTATTTTGATTAAAACATCCTTCTCTGAACACATCACACATTCTTCTGTAAATTTTACATGGTTTGTACTTCTCGGCCACACAAAATTTGATGACAGAACTCTCTGTAAGCCTGGATTACACTGTTTGATATTTTATCATTTAAAATAGCCTGAGAAAAAATATTTTTGTAAGATCAAAATCAATTTTGCTATAAACCAGTTTCAAACAATGCCGAATTTACATTCAAGGAAAAAAATTTATCATGCTTTTTAAAAAAAAAATTCACAGTATTTATTGAATGACCCTCAATATATGCTCCCCTAACCCCATAGGGTTGCGCTCTCTAATGAATGAAGTAATCGCGTTGCCATTAGCGTATATGCAAAGCTCTTCATATGAATTGAGTTCTCGGTAGCCGTTAAGCGGATGTATGTAAACAATAGTAATTATGATTCATAACCGTTTAAAATTTACTTCACTGCTGCTGGTTTCCTCTTGGCTGAGGGTTGAGTCTTGAATTGGCGTTTGAGTCAACGGATTTCGATCCCAGCTACGGGAATCTAGTATGTCTAGCCACACTGATGAGTTCTGATAGAACAAAACAGATCTGTCTGTGGATGACAATATATATATATATATATACTAGCTGTACCCGGCCACACGTTGCTGTGGCTCAGTTTGTTTAAATGAGAAAAAAAAGAAAATGCATGTTTCTAATATGTTTAATTTTCCAATACTTGTAGATACACAATATTCTTGGTAGTTTCAGTTTCCGTGTAGACAAAGAGATTGTCTGGATTGCCGACTCTGGAAAAGGCAACATATAATTGCCCATGTGAGAAGCAATCAGCGTGTAAATATAAGCCACACAATTCTAAAGATTGTCCCTGTGCTTTGTTGATCGTGATTACAAATGCCAATCGAATTGAGAATTGCAATCTCTTAAATTGAAATGACATATCTGTTTGAATCATAGGAATTCGCGGTTTGAGGTCATCTTCAACTTTGAAAGGCCCTGTCAAAATTGTTGCTTCTATGATGTTGGTCATTAATTTTTTTTACTGAAAGACCTGTGCAATTACAAAGCTTGGACTGGTTAATATTTTGTAACATGATAATTGACACACTATAAAATATTTATTAAACAACAAAATAAATGGGATATCAATAATGAAGAAAAATTTTTACAATAAGTTTTTAGAATAAAAAGAAATTTACTTACTACTGTACCAACGAAATATGGTTTAAAGTTTATTAACGAAAGAAAACTTTTTAAGGAATATCTTTTGTTGAAGTTAAAGAAAAAAAAAAGAAATATTGAAAAAAGAAAATAGATATTTAGTAAACAATTCATTACTACTGAACCAACGAAATATGGTTTAAAGTTTAGTATCTTATCGATAATCATAAAATGAAAGAAAACATTTTAAGGAATGTCTTTCGTGGAAGTTAAACAAAAAAAGAGAAATGTTGAAAAAATGAAATAAAATATTTAGTAAACGTGGAAAAACTCTCAGTTAATTTTTTCCTCTAAGGAATAGCTTTCAATTGAGAAATCTTGGATTATTGAAAGCATATATGGTTTAATGCTTCCTGAAAATGTACATGTGATCAAATTGATTGTCAAGCTTCAGGACAATGCAACAAATATTCAATAAGTTAACACATGCATATGAGGACTAAATTTTATCCTGAGCACAGGTCTTTTTGGGGAATGGCCTAGAAACTGTGAAAAATGAGTCCTATTCTAGTCAGTTAGTCACTTCATAAATTGAGGAAACGGAAACAAAAGTGGGGGCTTTAGATTTGATGAACATTTGACTGTGAGAATGATTGGTGATGAATTCATATTGATCAGTTGGTTTTCAGTTGCCATTTTAGAAGGTTTCAAAACATACAACAGGTTGTGATAAACCAACTGAAGACAGTGTCAGTTAAATAATTGATTGATTGATTGATTAATTTTGATGGCATTTCACCTTGCCTAGAGATATTGTATGCCTAGAGGTTAGAGAATCATGTTCATTCAATGTTCATATTTGTATTTTTTGTCAGTTGTTTCTTAAGAGTTTTTTTTTAACAAAGTCCTATCAAATATGAATAATTTTTAAACAGATCTATTTGACCCATAGATGGGTCCCTAATAGATACCTCCACTCTGAGTATGAATGGAACTGGGAGTAATGGCAATGGCGGGTTACCTCACACTTCCCAGATCTCTAGAACAGGATCCTCATCACTGAATGCAGTTTAGTGTCATACCCAAGATATCCCTTTTGTGTGGGGGTAGTTTTCCCCCTTTGCAAGGGATACAGTCAGCTTATTTTAAGTCCTGTTAACAGGGGGTATGTGTCAGTTGAAGACTTCCAGTACTGTTTCCAAAATGGGAACAACATCTTCATGTATTTAGCTTTCCAAGAGAATGAAAATGACTGGTTTAGAATTAAATGGGTAATGAAAATTTTACACAACCAGTCTCATTACTTACTAGACTGACTCAGCAAAACTATTTATTATAGATATATATCACCCGATATAAGGTTAGGTGAAAAGTCTCACAGTAAAAAACAACACTTGAACTTCTCTTAAAGTATCTTAAAACCTATGATGTGTATCAAGTGATCTAGATATTTTTATAACAAAAGCAAGTCTCTGTGTTTTCCAATTTATTTTTAAAAGTGATATCATATAAGATTTCTTGTGCTATTTTAAGTGTATTGTGATAAAGTCTTCATTATCATCATCATGTTGAACTGCTAGCATTGATTTTCCTAATCCTCTCTCACCACCTATCTCTGTTGTCCATTACTCCTGGTAGTTCCTCCAAACTACATCCTATATTGGCACAAAGCTGTTGCAGATAGGTTCTAGCTGGTTATTCAACCTTTGCTTGTCCATGTGAGAGGGTCCACAACAGTACATTGTTTATGAGTTCGTCCTTACTTCTCCTCCAGTGTCCCACATGTCTGGTTTGTCTACATTGGATAGTTTTCGTGATGGGTTGTTGATGGCCATACAGCTGCTGTTTTGTGGGGTGTTGCCTCCAGGACTTGTTAAATACAGCTCGTAGCATTCTTTTGTAATTGCCATCAAGCTTTTTCTCGATACGCTTAGCGTCTATGTGGTGCATCCATGTAGTAGTATTGATATGACCACTGCTTGGAAAAAATATGTTTTATTTTATCGGTCAGGTTTGACTTCCATATGACCGATAAAATAAAACTATCAATAGCTATCCATGCCTTTGCTAGTCACGTGTTGATGTCATTCTTGATTTAAGAGACGCTGTTTCTGAGGTAGGTGAACTCGTCCACAAGTTTCAGAGGACTGCCCTCTCGTGTGGAGATGTCGCTTCTTTGATTAAAGCACATGTATTTTGTTTTTTCTGTGTTGACATGGAGACCTACACCACCTGCTACTCATTCCAGACTATGTTGCAGGATTCGGCTTGGGCGGGTGAATTTGCCAGAAGCACAATGTCATTGGCTTAGTCTTAGTTGATTAATTTTCCTTCTTCCGAGTATTAACATCATATGACATTCTCAGAAATTTCTTTTTCTGATAATGAACACTATTGTTAAAAAGGATTCGGTTTATTAGTAAAATATGAAATATATTTTGATTTGACATCATTTGTCATTCTAACAAATGTGTGTCTTTTTTTTTAAACAAATCTCTCATAAGAGGGAAGGTTTAGTAGGTTGTTGATCATATGGAAATTTTATCTCTCTGACAAAATAAAAAAGATTTCTTCCAAGCTGTGGCTGTGTGTATACAACTGCATGGATGCACCATCTGGGCTTTAACAAAAAGCATGGAGAAAAAAACTAGATGGGAACAACAGAAGAATGCTGCATGTGGTTTTGAACAAATCCAGGAAGCAGCACTCCATAATAGCAGCAGCTATATGGCCACTTATGAATCATCCAAGTGATATGAACAAAACATGCTGAGCATTACCTGAGAAATAAGAACAATCTAATAAGTGACATTCTCATATGGACTCCATATATGCAAGTGTTGGTCGAGCTGCAGGGACTTTCATACAAGGACACTCAATGCAGTCTAGAAGACCTACCTGAAGTGATGGATGATAAAGACAGATAGTGAGAGAGATACAGGGAACTCCATGCTATCAGCACTACTTGATGATGATGATTTAATGAGATCTCGACCCATCTAGGGTTATTCTATGCCAGGAGGTTAAGGAATCACATTCGTTATACATTCACTTTTACGTTTTTTGTGCAGTTATTTGTTAAGAGTTTTTTTTTTTTGCACATGATCCTATCAAATGCTGATAATTTTTAAACTGATTCATTTGATCCATAGATGAGATGTTAACCTCTGTTGGGGGTGTCCTCATGGTGTAATAGTTAAAGTGCTAGACTGTGGAATCATAAGTGAGTTCAAACTCCAGTTGCACAATTAGGTTCATTTTCGGACAAATACCCTTGGAAAAGGCATGAACCCCCTTATCCTCCCAGTTATGGGTTGAATAGTATCACTGCTGTTCTTCTAAAAGGATGGCTTTGGCATTAAATAACCTACAAAGGTTGATATACCATTAAACAAAGAAACCGAAACTGAAACTACCTCTGTGGGTCAGAGTAGGCTTGAGAATAATGGCATTGAAGGATTAGTCCACACACCCGAGAACTCTAGAATCAGAGCCTCATTATCAGATGCAATTTTGTGTCATACCCAGGACACCCCTTTGGAGTTGGCGTCTTACTCTTCTCCCAGAGATACAGTCAGCTTAGAATAAGCAGAGCTATGCAAATAAGGAGGTAAACTGCTTTCATTCACCCATGTTATTTGTACAGAATTTTCTCAGGTTTTGTTGTGCTGAAAACTATGCTGATTTAATACACATGCTTATAAAAGGAGTTTCCGTGGTACAGTGACTCAATTACTGGACCATGGCCTCGAAATAAGTGAGTTCAAACTCTAGTTCTGCTATCATGTTTTCTTTTAGATTAAAACCCCTTGGCAACATATGAACACCCTTTTTCTGCTCAGCCTAGCAACATGGATTCCAACTGCAGTGGTGAATTGTCTGTTGAGATGTCAAAATCTCCAGCTTGTACTGAATTCAATTTTCAAATAGCAGGTAGGTTGGCTAGGTTTTCGAGGCTCAGATATCTTTTCATCCTTAATGACAATATCTTATTCAAGTCTTATTATTCCGGTTTTCTTTGAAAAGAGCATTTCCAAATTTGGGGAATTATTCAACCCTTTTTTAGCGGTCAGAGTACTGGATCTATCTTCTTAATTACAACCTACTTTAATCTATATCTTTCCCCCCATGCCTTTTACCAGCAGGATCTTGGAATTCCCTTATTCCTCCCACTCTCTCTATATTCAAACTTGCTCTCATTCTTTTGGGTGGACACAAGTGTCTTTCATGATGAATCTGATTTTCAAAATGTATAAACAAGGAGATCACAAAATATCAAACAATTACTATTTTCCTATCAGACTATCTGTTCTGAACATTTTTCCAATGCAAACAATCCTGTTCCTCTCTGATAATTTCAGAGACCATTCAGATGAATTTTTTTTTTTTTTTTGCCTGAACTTGATTGCTTGAACTTTTTAGTTTCTAAATATTTTCTTTGTCCAGAAAATATTAAGCAATTAAGATTTTTCTTACATTTTTCCCCCAGAAAATTTTTCAGTGCCAACTTTCTTCCTTTCTTCTGCTTTATGAATTTGAACTGAGCCATAATACCACAGAAGCGACTGAAAATATTTGTTGTATGAAAGGTGATGGTACAGTTGATCATATGACAGTAACCATATGGTTCAAGAAATTTTACTCAAATTACAAGAACTTCAACAATCAGGTTAGGTTTAAAACTATAGATTTCGAGGCCATATGACACAGTTGCCGTTCTGGTTAATTATTTTATTATCTGGTTTGGTTAGGCCAGGAGTTTTTCAGTTAGCTGTTAAGATGGCTGTAATTTTTGTGCAGAAATGTAAGTCAAATTGGAAAGTTCAAGCAAGTTCACCTCAGCCAGAGAAATGTCATCTTACACAGGAAGACCAAATGTAAAGAAAGTAGATCGTGTCTTGTCATAAGTTTGATTGAATAAATGAAAACAGTGAATTTGGAGATGTGTGAGATGACCCAATAACTTAGTTAGATGACATAACCATAATGAGTGTAACCCGGGTATAAGAGACCCGGATATAAGATATATTAATCCCAAATTAGAGCATGTGTTACCAGATACAAGAGACTTTTCTCCAGTACCAACAACTCTCTTATATCCGGGTTACACTGTATAAAAATTAGCGAATTTTGAAAAAGTTGTCAGTTGGTCCGTAGTCATTTGTCAGTTAGAAGTTGGTGTTCAGAGAGTTTGGTTGGGTTGAGAGTGTTTCTTTTTGTCTGTTCAGAGAGACTTACAGATTTTCTCTCTCACTTGTGCTACTGTATGCAGTCTGAACATCAAGCAATAAATGATTGTTAATTGTTGACGGAGAGTTCTTCTTGTCTTTGAGTTGTCAACATCCAGACAACTTTGTTTCAATGGATCACCCCGACTGTCAGAAGTTCTGGATGGATTGTATCATTCCCTATCTATGGATCTTTCAAACGCAGCGTGGAAACAAAGAGGATCTATGAACAAACTACTTGGTATCATATTTGGCACTGTTACCAGGATAAGACCGAAGTAAAAGTACTGTGACAACTATAGTACTGTATTCAGCGCTATTATAAGGATTACCATTACTATTCAATTTGGTACAAGTGTGGTCATGCACAATGCTATTACATTTGGCGCTCGTAGTTGTGACCACAATACTGTTACAATGGTGCTGTGCCAAGATATTGTTATATTTAGTACCGTAGCATTACAAATGGTTACTAACCCCAGAATGTAGTATCAAATTTGGTACTGGACCAGGAGATAGTGTTATAATTGGTGCTGGGCCAAACCATAGAACTATATTTGGTACTGTGCCCAGACAATACATACCATAGCGTTACATTTAGTGCCAGACCAAATGATAGTATTACATTTTGTTTTCTCAGACGCCGGATTCGACCCTGAAAATCCATGGCATGGCCAGACAAAGGAGTTGACTCTGACAACCCACAGCACAGCCATAAACAGGATTCAACCCTGAAAACCCATGGCCAAGTGATTGTACTACATTTGGTGTTGTGCAAACATATTAAGCATATTCTTTGGCACCGGTAACCGGACCAAACTATAGTGTTATATCAAGGCCGTTGGGGCAAATCTGGCAAGTTGCTTTTAGAGAGTATCAGGCGAGCTTTGTATGTCATTGTTTAGTGTAGTTTGTCCCCTTCATGACCTTCAAAAGACATGAAACTACCGTTTTCTTTCCCAAGCTATAGATAAAATAGTTGGTCAAACTAATTATCTAGCTTTATTTATTTAAAACTTTGTATCACTGGTACCCTATGTTCTTGTATTACCAACCAACCAACCACTACTAATTGTACAAACTTTATCTTTTACTTAAGCGAGATTAACATTTCATTATAAATCATCTGTTATCGCAAATTCTCAGAATTTGTTTGCATTGTTTTAATGTTCTAGATCCAAGTTTGCTTTTTTTTCTTTATTAGTTTCAAAATTTTATTTATTCCGTGTAATAAGCATATAAACTTATTACATGGAAAATATTCAAGTATCTTGGCCAAAGAATTTGGTGCCAGCATATGAATCTGTTCGTAAAAGAAACTTGTTATCATGGGAACTGACCTTGGTTCATTGATTTTTACAGCATTTCAACCTATCTAGAAATTATTATTCCTAGACGTTATGGAATTGCATTCATATTTATATTTTTTGTGTAGTCATTTCTTCAGAGATGTTTTTGTGCATACAGTACAACCAAATATGAATGATTTTTAAACAGATCTATTTGACTCATAGATGGGACCCAAACAGGTACTACCACTCTAGGCCAGAGTGGACATGGGAGTAATAGCAGTGAATGGATACTCCACACCCCTTAGAGCTCAAGAACTGGAGCCTCAACATCAGATGTAGTTTAGTGTCATATCTTGGACACCCTATTTTGGGATGGGGCCTTAACCCTTGCAAGGGATGTAGTCAGTCCTGCTGACAAAGCGAGAAATCTGGCCCTGTTACTTGTGAAAACAAGTTGGTAATGAGTGCTAAATATCAAGCCTCTTTTCTAGTGGAGCTATGTAATGACTCGAATTGTTCTAACATACGCAGCTGGACTGTGAGCCACAAAGTCACCTTTACCTAATACAGAAGCCTTTCTAAATACATTTGAGTACCATCATGAGAAAAAGAAAATGCGTTAAGAAAATAAGAGAACTTTTAACAGTGATTAAAACCAAGTTGAAAATCCTAAAAAGAAGATATATATATATATATATATATATATATATATATGTGTGTGTGTGTGTGTGTGTGTGTGTTTGTGTGTGTGTGTGTGTGTATGTATTTGTATATTAGTAAGTTGGCTGTCTATGGTCAAGGGTGATCTAGAGGCTCTCTTTTCAATAGCTACTACAGCTAGGTGAAGAGGTGGGAATAACTTATCTTTGATTTGTATGTTATAATGCTGAGTGTTAAGCTGGGGTTGAACCCCTCTCCTGAACCATTGGTGAACACTCAACCATTAAGCCAATGAGGCAGTTTATATATATATATATATATATATATATATATATATATATATATATATGCACTCTCTTCTATGAATTTTCATCTCAAGAAACTTTGGTCAGCTACACCAAAACTTTATGTCTATCTTATATAAGATATAATGTTCCAATACATCTATTAATATATCTATCAATATACAGTCTCTAAAAGGTATTGTATCATAGAACTCTTCTAAACTGAAAGGGGGTAAGTTCCTTGGGCAAAGTGGCAAATGTGCTGGACAGCAACATTGTAGTATGCTCAAAGTTCAAACTCCAATCATGCTATGACATTCACTTTTGGGCTAATACTCTTGGGAAAGGTATGGACTCCCTTATTCCCCCCACGCTGCTATGGGTTAGATAATATAACAACTGTTCTTCTATAAGGATGACTTGCCCAGTCAGCTGGGGCTGTAGAATACACTGACTGCACCTCTGCAGAAGGGTAAGACCATCCCCCAATGAGTGTCTTGGATATGACACTAAACAATCTGATGGTGAGGTTCCAGTAATGCTGGGGCTTTGGGGAATATGGAGTACTCCTTCATTGCCATTGCTCCCAGGTCCACTCTGGCCCAGCGTGATAGCACCTGATAGGGTTAAATAGAACTAACGGCACCTGATATGGGTTAAATAGAGCTAACGGCATATTTATGCTAAACTGAACTGTTTGACTAAGCTGAATAGCTTGAAATAGAAATGTTTTTGACAATTAAACCGTACTTACATTTAAACTGCATGCTAATGCTAAACTGAATTATTTGAAATGGAACTGTTTTTTGAGATTGAAACTGTACTTACACTAAACTGAATTGTTTAATATAGAACTGTTTTGACATTTATCTGTATGTAAGCAAAAATTATACTTATACTAAGCTGAATTGTTTGAAATAGAACTGTTTGACTGCACTAAATTGCTTGAAATAGAAATGTTTTTGACAATTGAACTGTGTACTCAGGCTAAACTGAATTGTAAGAAATAGAACTGATTATTTACATAAAAATGGATTTGGCGTTAAATAACCTACAAGGGTTGATATGCCAAAAAAACCAACCAACCAATCCATAAGGATGACTTTGGGATTATATAACCCATGAAGGTTGATATGCCATTAAACAAAGAAGCCAAAACTGAACTGGAAGGACCTTTGCAAACCTTTCCTATTGTCTATTTTATAAACTGAATAAAATATCTTCTTAGATGTCAAAATTTCTGAGACAAAGCTTGGTGATTTTTATCATTAAGGGTTTTCGGACTATTGTCTTCATCTTTATCGTTATTTCCACAAGGTTTCAGCCGATATGTCCTCTGGCCTTCTTCAGGTGTTTGTCGAACTCGGGAAGCTTCACGGAACTTTGAACTACATCTTTTATTGAATCCATGGTGGTTGCCTATTCTGATTTCGTTAGCCATAACTGGGTACAAGTGTTAAGTATTCCTTTATTGTTACTCGCCTGCAGTCAGGATTGAACCAGCAACCTCCAGATGATTGTCTCCTTAGAAGCTCAGGGAACCAACGCCATAACCGTTATGCCATATGTCCTGCTGGACATATCAACCGAAAAATTGTGGAAATAACAATAAAAATGAAGACAATAGCCCAAAAACCCTTAATGATAAAAATATCTTCTTGATTATTAAATATAACTTCATAGCTACAAGAAATACAATCAAGGGAGCGGGAGAAAAAGAACAAACGAACAATGAGGCTCGGGTTAACTCAAAGTGAAAGAAGAGGAGTTATGTAACATTGCATTCCTTTGTGCATATGTAGACTAACGCTAGCGTGGATTTCGACCGAAATTTCTACAAAGCTACAAGGAATGCCAACCCATCTTGATCGGTCTTCTCTCACTGCTCTGGACCCTATCTCATCCCAACTCGTCTCTCTGCTGTCCGGTGTCGACTGGCCACTCGCGTCACCCTTCGCCAACAGCCTTCTTCTCAGTCCCTTTGTCTCACTCTCTGACTGGCGTTCCCTTCCTACTTCCGGTCACGTCGAGATCTCGAGTCCAAACCCTTTATCTGGTTTCGCGCCAAAACAGACAAAGGGATCGTCTGCTTGGCGGACCACCTACATAGTGCTACAGTAGTACTATTTAAACTATGGCTGGTGGGATAAGGGAGTTCATACCTTTCTCATGGGTATTAGTACAAAAGTGAATGTAATAGTGCAACTGGAGTTTGATTCGCTTACTATGATGTTGCAGTCCGGTACGTTGGCCACTATGCTACAAGGACTCCATGAATTGTATCAAAATCATGCTCATCATTCTCATTCTCTAAAAGAAACGTGGGATTATACAAGTACCATCCTGAATTCTGAAATTATTGATTAGACTCATGATGAAGAAAATTTGCCAAGTGAAAACTTTCATTTTGCAGTATTTAGTTGCTAAAATTAAAAGAAAAATGACCGAAGAAAAGTTTCTGTGAGATGTCGGAAACAAATCTCCTTAAAACCCTAAAATTTGGTATTAAAAGTTTTAATATGAATATTATTTATGGATGTAAAAATAAGCGGAGGTTTAAATTATTTTTAAGCGGAGGTTTAAATTAACAGGTTTTAATTCAGAGTTTTCCTTCTCCTAGACTAGTTGCCTCACCAAGGCTGAAGAACCTAGTCCGTCCTACTATTTACCCATAGCTGGAGGGAGAATAAGGGGGTTCATACCTTTCCCAAGGGTATTTGCCCGAAAGTGAACGTAATAGCGCGACTGGAGTACGAACTCGCGTACTACGATTCCGCAGTTCATCGCTTTAACCATTACACCACGAGGACACCCCATGGTGTAGTGGCTAACATACTGGACATCATAGTAAGCAAGTTTGACTATTCCCTTTGGGAAAGGTATGAACATCCTTATACCCACTGCTATGGGTTAAATAGTACCTCTGCCATTATTCTGCAAAAATGGCCTTGGCATTTAATACTTCATTAAGGTTGATATGCCATTAAACCAAGAAACTGAAATCAAACCAAATTGTTTGGAGAAATTTGTCATTTTTATTCTTCAGTATTGTTTTGAGTATTTTTCATTTTTGTTTTTTCTTTTCATGTGTAGGGAGACAATAAATAATTGTCTTACCCTGGATTTGAGGGGATGTCTTTGGACACTTTGTGGTCATATGTCAATATCTTAATTCAAATCAGCCTCTTTTTTTCCTGGTTCTTTGACCAAAGTAGACATGCATTTTTATTTCTGTTTATTAAACAAAAGAGAGACTTTGTCTTCAACCCTAGCAAAAGACTTTGTCTCGTCGCGGCATTAATATGTAAAACCTTGTGGCTTTGCTCACCAAAGAATTAAAGTAAGACTTTTTGTCATTTCAATCCCTTTTCATAAACTGTTTGTTTATATGTTCATATACTGTTTGTTCATGTGAGCACATTTCCTCTATTGGCACACGTTCAGATGTTTTTTGTCAATACTACTAGCACGTTTATTATGAATGTATTAGATATTGTTGTATGTATAAACGAACTTGTCTTTCCTTCACTTTATTCAGTGTTAGTATTTCATTGGATATCATCATTATCTGACAACAAAACTTTCTGTCGTCATCCATCCATATCAGCCATTGCTCTTAGAAAGACCTTTAGATGGTTTTTGAAGTCTGCATAGATCTGATGAATGAATGTTTTTGCTAGTGTGCAATCACTAGTGTGTCCATGCTTATGAATTCATCCAGACTTGTACAGCAATGTCTTATTCGTCTTACTATGATGGTTTGTGTGATGAGATTTAAGTAGCCATACAATTACTGTCTTGTAGGCTGCTGCTTTCAAGATCTGTTAAAAACGGCTTGCAGCATTCTCATGTAGTTCCCATCTTGCTTTTACTCCTGGTGTTTTGTTAAAGTGCAATTGGTGCACCCATACAAGAATACTAACACGTTTACAGCTTGGAATAATTTCCATTTTGTTTTATCAGAGAGATCAGATTTCCATATGGTCATTAACCAGTTAATAGGAGTTCACGTTTTACCATTGCACGTATTGAAATTTCTTTCAGTAAATTGTTATATAATTAAGGAATGAGTTTTTTTAATTTTAATCATTTTTCATTAATTATATATTATCATTCAGATTGGTTGGGCTTTGAACTATTCGGGTTAAGAGTTCAGGTGTGTAGTCAATTGGTGCAGTTTCCGCTCGCGCGCAAAGGATAAGACAATCACCATTGTCATAATAAACCCCAGACAGGAAATGAGGCTGGAGTGTGGATGACGTCATGCCCAGAAGAGATGGGCTAAGAATTTGGAAGATTTTGAAAAAGATTGAGTTGAGGTCCAACCATGGTGTTGAGAAGTTGAAGTCCGACCATGGTGTTGAGGATTTGAGATTGGACCATGCAGGCAGACAATTGAGTTTCTGCCATTGGGGCAGAGAATTGAGTTCTCTGTCATTGAGTTGAGTTTTCTAACGTTGCGGCAGCGGTTAAGTTTTGCGGGTCCCGACCAGCGAAGATGAATTGAGATCTAAAACACCACGAGATGTGCCGAACGTTGGGGGTGTTGTTAGCATAGTATAATACGAAAGACTTTTAAGAATTGTGTTTCTCTCCTCGTGTCGAAGAACTGAAGTCAGAAGTTAATAAATGCGTTCGTACCTGAACAACAGAGTCCGCCTGCATTTGTATTTGCCTGTATCTGTTTTTGTATATGTATATGTATAGCTATACAACAAAATGAGATGTTGCTACTAAAGTATATGAACTTGTTTGCTAATATTAGAGGTTTGCCATTCAATTGAAAGATATTTTATATGAGTTCTCATAGAGACGAATGTTTCTTGCTGCCCGCTCCAGGTTGAGTATGAACACAATTAACTCACCCTATCACCAACCAACACAAGTGTAGCAGCCATGATGCTAACCCGCTACGAATAAGAATAAGGGTAGTGCCGTGCGTTGTCTGTTTGAGAGAGACTTGGGATTTATGGGAAACACATTTTTTTTCTAGTCTTAAAATAAGCAATAAAAACATACTTAAGAACATTCTAGAAATTTAGGATCAAAACCACATTAGCATTTAAGTTACATTTTTATATTTTTCAACCAATCAGCTAAAAACATAGAATAGAACATACTAGAAAAATAGGATCGGAAGTCAACTAACAGTAAATATTTAGGCTCGAAAATAAAATAGTAAAATACAAATCTGATTGGTCAATAAATGTCTACGCGCCAAAATTTTAGGACGATTCTTTGATCCACTATTACGGTATAAATAACACACAGTTAGGGAGCCATTGACTAGCAACATAAGGCAAGCCATTAAGTCAGTAAAGCAGTAGCCGATACTCTGTCCAGCTAATTCCTTTTCTTCCACAACCAAGTTCATGACCTAGCTACAGATAGCCGCGAATCCCGTTCAAAAGAAAAACCCGACAAACTTCTTTCATCAACACGACACGCTGTCGCCACAATAATAAAACATGATATGAACTTAATGTAAGTAAGAACGACTTATTTACGGACTCCGTTAACATAAACATACACACACCTTTAAACAAATTTATTTTCTTCTTGCCAGACTTTATTTTCCAAAAGGCCATTTACACATCATGTATTTTATTTGTTTTCACATTCTGTTTTATGTATATTAAATTGTTTGTGGTTTGATGTTCGTTGTGTTCTATTCCATTTCTTTCACGCGATTGTAATGTTTTGTGTTGTATTTGTGGAGGAAATAATATGGTGAGCAATACCCGTAAAATACGGATGCACATCTACTAAAAGAAACCAATTACATACCATCCTCCACAAATTGAACCAGAAAAAGAGGACTCACGGGAGAGGACGAGACCATCCATTCTTTTCCACCTCTCATTTAGTTGGGCCTTTTGATTGGTTCTGCCATTATGTTGCTAAGTGCCCGGATGTGTAGGCTTTGGTCTCAATAAATGGACAAACCAGTAGCCGAAAACTACCGCAGATCGTCCAAGCAACCAGCCAAAGAAAGATAGAAAGAAAGAGGGGGCAAGGAGTAGAACTAGGTGAAAGAAAAAGACGACCGAAAGGTGGAAGAAGGAAGAGAATGGGAAGATTTCTTTTACCTTGCATCAACAAGAAAAAGATTTGGTTAGGTTTTATGGCATATAAACCATTGAAGGTTATTTAAAGCCAAATCCTCTTTATACGTATTATATACGCTTTGTAAACATTTAGTTTATCGATAACATTTTAAAATGGGCTAGAACTCATTTGTTTGCGCACAATTAAATGGTTATACATATGATTTCTACGTCAATAGTTTGTTGGTAATCTTATTTTTAAATTGGGTCTGTGACCAGAGACACAAATGGTTCTAAATATTCTTACACAAATAGTCCTATTTAGTATTTGCATTCCCTGAAATGGTTTCAAGCATCGCTATGTAACACTAGTAATTCAATTTTGGCACATAATTCCAGAGTTTCAAGTATTGCTAATTAACACTATTAAATTCTATTAAACATTACTCGGGGGTGTCCTTGTGGCGTAATGGTCAAAGCGATGGACTGCGGAATCGTAGTAAGCGAGTTCGTATTGCAATCGCGCTATTACGTTCACTTTCGGGCAAATACTCTTGGGAAAGGTATGAACCCCCTTATCCCCCCCCAGCAATGGGTTAAATAGTACCACTACTGTTCTTCTGGGAGAATGGCTTTGGCATTAAATAACATACAAAGGTTGATATGCCATTAAACAAAGAAACCAGACCAACCAAACTAAACATTACTCATTCGTTAGTTAAATTGTTCTAAGTGTTGCAATGTATCGCTAATAATTCAATTAATCATTTGTTTACTCAAAGTTAAAATGTCAAACTGTTCTTTTTGACCCATAGGACTCTCGACATTCAGTATATTCTACAGCCCCAGCTGACGGGGCTGACCAGCAAAGGATGTAGTTTGGCCGGTTGGTTTTTCAGGCACATCAACCTTGGTAGGTTATTTAATGTCAAATCCTGTTTATGAATATAAGCATAAATGATTTGTAAGCAAGTAGATTGGTTTGGCTTGGTTTCCATTTTGTTGATAGCATTTTAAACGAGCCTGAGTTCATTTTTTTGCACACGGTTGAATGGTTGCAATTATTTTATCTAACACGATTATTCTATTTACAATTTATTATTTGTTTGCATGCAGTTAAATGGCTCCAAGTATTGCTATGTATCACTAACAATTCAATTAAACATCAGTTATTTGTTTACACACTGTTAAATGGTGAAACAGTTCTATTTCTAACAATTCAATTTAGCATGTCATTTGTTTGTAATCAGTTTAAATATCAAACAGTTCTATTTGAGGAATAGATAGGATGCTATTTGGTGCTACTACACCAGGCCAGAGTGGACCAGAGAGCAACAGTAATGAAGGATACTCCACATTCCCCGAATTTCCAAGGCTGGAGTCTCGCCATCAGATTGATTAATGTCATATTTGGGACAGTCGTTGGCAGAGCCTTACTCCTCTGCAGAGATGCACTCCGTGTATTCTACAGCCCCAGTTGACTGGGCTTACAAAAAAGGAAATAGAAACAAATAATAATAAATATGAGATAATAAAACAAAAGTAGGCATAAAACTTGAATCATAGAATTAACCTCTTCTTCAGGTCACATGTTCTTTTGAGGGGAGAGTATGTAAATGTTCTATTATAAGATTAAAAAAGGCTCTGAAGATTTACAATATTTACTAAAAAGTACATTAGAAAAAAAAATGAATCTTAATCGCCCCACTACTTTTTCAAACTAATAAGTGATCTTTAAAGGTTAAAAAATAAAGAAAGAGCATTTACTTTAGTAAATGAAGATCCTTTTCTGTCTCAAAAAATATTCTATATATAAGTTGGCCACCCGTGGTGTAATAGGATTTGGACACGACGACACGAGTTCAAATCCAGGACGAGACTGATTGCATTTCACATAGCACTAATACCCTTGGGAAAGGTATGAATCCAATTATTCTCCGTCCAGCTATGGGTAAATAGTAGGACAGACTGGGTTCTTCAGCCTTGGTGAGGCAACTAGTCTAGGAGAAGGAAAACTCTGAATTCAAACCTGTTAAACTCCGCTTAAAAATGACCTTGTGTCATATCCTGCCCGAGCGGAGGGGTTGGTAAATATGATATAAGTTGGCGACCATAATCGAGAGCAGCTGGAAGGCTCCCTTTTCAATAGCTACTACATCGAGTTGTAGGGCAGGGTGCTACTCCTTTCCCTGGATTGCTCCAATTTACCCTTGATACGTACATTATATTGCTGAGTGTTGAGCACAAAGGTATCAAGTACCATTTTTAAAGTCTTACGCGACCTGGGATTGAACCTATGTCTCCCAGACTATTGGCGAACACTACTCACTAGGCCAATGAGCCGGTTAAAACTTTAAAATTCCAAAACTGATACTTGATAAATGTAAGTATTTTTGCTTAGTCTATTTAGGATATGTTTTGCCTTATACAAGGGTCTATCGTAGCCTACGGTACTCACATCAAAAATCCCTGTTTAAAAAATGCAACGTCTTTTATGTCGTCAGGGAACGGAATTTTTCACCACTACCGGAATCGAACCCCGGCATCAACAAAGATAGCATCGCTAAGTTCGTTAGCAAGTGGAATTTTCCATTACCAACTCAGGTTATTTTCGAGATAAATTAATTCGGCAAAACTTTCGAAAGTAGTTTCTAACTGTTGAACCGAATGGGTTACATTTGCAAGCTTCTCTTAACGGTATAATGATTAATTTTATTTTTACGCACATTAAAAAAAAAAAAAGGTTTCTCGTTCAAGGTCGGACACATCCGAGCCCAGTTGTTATGCAATCCCTCTCTGCAAAAAAGCAACACTCACTGACAGCAAAGATTCACTAGGCACCGGGCTTTTTGGCCCATTGACAGAAGTCACTGACGACAAAATTCTCTTGGCAGCGGGCCTTAGAGCCGGCACCCGGGATTCGTGCCAGGTGGTTATATTTGTCCTTGTAGACTTTGCCATAGGTGGCTGTCCCGCCAGATTTTACTTCTGCAAAGTTGGGTTTATTGCTCGGCGTATGAAGCACCTCAATACGGGAATGCTGACGAGGTCTAGTATTTTTGTTCTTGCCACGTATGAGTCTTGATTCGTGAATAATTCACACTATAAAACAGCCTTGTGCCGCATTCTGGCTTTGTAGGAAGCTTGATACATATCACTTGGACCCGGGCTTTTGGACCCGGTGACTGGAAAACTGAACGCTTGACCCCCCTCTACCAGGTAATATATTCTTTGCAAGATCGAGTTCATTGCTTGTCGTCTGAGGTGCCTCAACAGAGAAATGCCGACGGGATCAAGTATTATTTGAGTCTCGATTTGTGCGTGGCTCCCCACATTAAAATATCAAGTCATACCAGCTCGGAGGTTGGACAATTATCTGCCTTGGCGGCGGGCCTCTGGCCCAAGGCTAAGAGAGTAAATCGAGCTCGCTTCATTCGTACCAGCACACACCGACCAGACGCTTTATACAGCACCCCCCACCTCCCAGCAGCAGACACCAGGGTCCAGCCTATTATCAGCCACTGGATCTCAAACAGTTTTTTTTTCAGGATTAAACTTCGAAAATCTCAAACAGGATTATAACTCTTGATTCCTCTATTCACTCCTTTTTAAGAATGTTCTGCAGATCTTATCTTACCAGTACCACGGGATACAATGAAGCAGCAGCCCAGTTATTGCATCTCAGCGCGATGATGTCTCCTGATAAGCAGAAGCCCGGTTTCTGCATCTTGGCGCGCCAATATCTCCAGACAAGCAGCAATCCGATTCTTGCACCTCGCTGCGTCAATTCCCCCAGAGAAATTAGCAATGTCCAACTCCGGCTATTCAACTTAGCCTTTCAAACTACGACGATGGACCACGATGAGAACAATAAACATTTTTCGTATATGTTTGCCAAATAAAAACTCGGGATTTTAAATTTAAACTCTTATCTTTATCTTTCTTGCCTAGTTTGTAATTTACGAAGCTCTTTACTTCGATGTAGCACAAGGCCGATTAAATGATGTGTTATATCATTTTATCGGCTTCGCAACAAGTCATTCAATAGATAAGCTGAATTTTCCCTAAGGAGTTGATAATAGGAAGCACTAATTATAGTTGCACCTTTTTCAAGGAAATCAATAGGGATGCATTCTTTTCATACGCCAGAACACTATCAGTATCACCTTCTTTACTGACTGCTGTGTTTGGAATTTTTTCTTTCTCTGAGAGTCAGTGGATTTCCACTTCATGAGCTGTTTTTTTTTAACTGTCATGCTTGTAATGGCAAACCCATGTTTAGTCGATTAGTAAAGATTATTTTGACTAAAAGATACTTTTTTTGTACATATCACACACTCTTCTACAAATTTCACTTGCACTTTTCAGCTACCAAAAGTTTGATAACAGACCTCTGTTTAAAGCCGCATCACTTGTAGCAGGAAGAACTTCGTATTTTGTTTGGCGCGTAATTTAATTTGACCGTTAGGGTCGCCGCATATTTTCACCCAATCAGGATGACTTATCCTATTCAGCCCGGATCATCTTTCCGAGCTGCACCAAAAATTGGGGAAAGCCGCCAAAACATTCTCTCTTCCTCAGAACTCTTCAATATGAACAGACGTCTTACTGTCTGCTCTTCAATATTTAGCGAGGGGATAACAACGTAATACCAACATAACCAATGTAACACCAACATAACCTAATAATTTCTCATCACTAAACACTCTGATTTGCTACCATTTTGAAAAGCTTGAAAAGAAACATTTTTGCAAGTTTGAAATAATTTTCGCTTTAAACTAATTCCAAGCACTGCAGGGAAAGATTATACTTAAAAAGATATTGAATGTCCCGAATATAACTTTCCTTTTAAAAAAATCCTTTCTAGGCACACTGAGTCATAGTTTGAGAAATGTTTTTATATTTCAAATTTGTATAATCATTGACCTTATTTTTGATTGTAAAGGTTTTTGTTAGGTTTTCGGGTTGAATTTCTTATCCACCCATATCAAATTGCTTTCGTCCGAACCTATTTTCACTTTGGGAAAATTCCGACACCCTACGACATTTACCCGTCTTCAGAGAAGATAGGGCAATTAAAAATATCTCTAAAAGGTTTTTCAAGAATTAAAAAGCAATAATCATGAATTATGTTGCGCATCAGCGATTTTTCCAGCCTTGTTAGCTGGGGTTGCAGAATGCACTGACTGCATCTCTGCAGAAGGGAAGGACTCTCTATCAACGAATGATACTAAACCATCGGATGGTGAGGCTCCAGTTCTCGAGCTTTGTCGAATGTGGAGAACCACTTCATTGCAATTACTCTCAGGTCCACTCTGACCTGGCGTCGTAGTAGTGACTGTTAAGGTCCCATCTATGGGTCAAATAGAAATATGTGATCATTTTCTAAACTTCAAACCATTTAACTGTGTGCAAACAAATTACCGATGATGTTAAATAAAATTATTTGTATTACATAGCAAGTCTTGGAACCATTTAACTGTGTGCAAATAAATGAGCCCAGGTTCGTTACCTACAAACTATTTATTTACAAATCATACATATATATATATATATATATATATATATATATATATATATAGGATTTGGCATTAAATAACCTACAATGATTGATGTACCATAAAAAGCAACCATGAATGATTTTTCTTTTATGAAAAAATAAAAACAGAACAGACTAAAAACATGAATCATATTACTGAAGTAAAAAAAAAAAAAAATTTAATCTATAAAATTAAATTGCGTCTTTAACAAGCTATAATTCAACCATATTTCCTTAGTTTTTCCTTCATTCAACCTCGAAGAAAATCTAGCGAAAGTATAATTTTGGGATTCAACTGTTTAGTAAAAAATGAAGCAAAGAACTTGAAATTATTCTTATTTGAATAATAAATGTAACAATTACATTTCTATATAACTTTCTTGTACATTGTATAGGATTTACACTTCTATATTTTTAGACCAGTTGACGAAGAACCCGTGGAGTGGAAAATCCTGAAAAAATAGGATCCAAAACTCACTTGTAGAAAACTTGTTCTTTTAGACTAGTTGACGAAGAACCCGTGGAGTGGAAAATCCTGAAAAAATAGGTTACAAAACTCACTTGTAGAAAACTTGTTCCCGAAACAAAAATAGTTAGGCTCCAAAATAAATTAATTAGTTTCGGGAACCTGGTTGGACAAAGTAGTTACGTACCGGTGTTTTCCATTACGTCCGTGCGTTTGGAATCCTGAAGGCACTTGTCCTGCGCAAAAATAAATCTTGCGTTTGGAGCCAGCCACATGACCAGGAAACCTATATATTTCATGATTTTGAAAACAATTTCCTCTTTTTCTCTTTCCGCTCCTTCACTCCCATTCACTCTCTGATCTCAGAGATTCGCCACACACAGCTTCAGACATGCAATCGAAAATAGCAGAATATACAGCCAGCGAAAATACATTCATAGCCATATCCAAATTAGTATATTTACCATCCTTCAATATACTAAACTTCTAGTGGACGTCAACATTGCCTCATAGACACAGACACACACAGTCAGTGGGCAGACACATACTTCACTGCTATTTAATTTTAGTTCCCACGCGTAAATACATACACACCCATATACGTAAGTAAGACACACCATCACACATATAGATATAACAAACACATACAAACAATGCTACGTTAAATTGACTTCTCCTCGTTTGTTTTGTAATATTAAAATTATCTGTTTTAATATTCTCGTTGTTATGAATTTTTTTGTCTGCGTTGTTCATATTTTTGTGTTGTTAATTGTGGAACACGACACCCGGAGTTTTGCTTCAAACAAAACTTCGAGAACTAGCTCATCACTCCACAAGTGACGTTTGATTCTCCACAATTGCCACAGAATTACCGCAAATTAACTGGACAAAGACCAACAATATTTAGAATACAAAACAAACACGTATTTTATATATTGATTTATGATCGTAGTTTAAATTAGATGCAATATTTGTATACAAAATCATAATTGGACAGAAATGTCTGAACTGGAAGTGCACAGAAAGTCTGGTTTTTGTGTGCATTCACCCGAAACATCCGGGTTTGAAGTGCATTCAGTCAATACGTATGGGGGGAAATTGATTTAGTGATTTGTCACTTTGTGTCAAAACTGAAAAGCTCAATCTATTGTATTTTAGGGTGCGACGTATAAGCTCCGGCTAAATTTTTCTTTAAATAAATAAAAATAAATAAATAAATAAAATATAAAATAAAATTGATAAAGTAAATATGAAATAATAAATTAATAATGAAAATAATAAATAAATAAATAAATAAAATAAGTAAATATAAGTAAAATAAAATGAATGATAAAAGAAAATTGATAATTAAAATAAATAAAATGAAAAAAATATTAAATGAAAAATAAATTAAAATGAAAATAAAATTATAAATTAAAAATAAACAATGAAAATAATAAATAGACAAGATAAGATATAAAAATAAAATGAAAGAATAAAGTAAATAAAGTGATAAATAAATAAATGACTTGAAAGAAAAGCCTCGACATTGTCAAGTGGTCGTAGATTTTTCACGTCATACTGACGTTGGCCTTCATCTCAACCAAACATAGAACATGTGGCCGCATTTTTGTGCTCGAAGCGGATAAACTAAAATTTTATTCTTTATTAAAAAAAAAAAAAAAAAATTATTCAATTTCTATAGTTGGATAATATCCTGTTCAAGTTTTGTTTTTTGTTTTGGATTTGATGACAGACAATTTGACATTTTCGGACTCTTTCTCTCTAGCGAAAATACGAAAAAACAACTAAAAATACTTCATTTGTCGTTTTGTTTTGGAAAAAGTTAACTGCGACTGGATTGGAAATCTTTTTATCAATAACTCATTTTATTTCGATCTTATCTTTTTAAAATGAATCTTGGTATGATTTAATATTTAAAATAGCAGGGAAAGTTTTTTTTAAAGGCTTTTTAAAAATTTATTGTGTGTTAAATTATCTTAATCTTTACGCTAAAGAAAACTTTTTTTTGTAACGGATATTTTAATTTGTATTATGTTCGTATATTTAAATTCTAAAATGTCGAAATGTTTCTAATATGGCAAATTGGTTACCTACGAAGAAGGCAGTCGAGAAATACACGATCTGGAAACGAAATCATTTTCTGTGAAACTGATGATAACAATTTAAACAATCTCGTTGAGGTAAGACGGAGACTTGAAAGCGAAATGGATGCTATGGCTTCGACTTGTACGACGAATCGAGACGAACATCTCCTAACATTAAACGTGAAATACAGACATGTTTTCTCTACTATTACAATTTCTACCGATTTGACTGTAGCTGATTTAAAATCTACAGCTTTGAAGAAATTACAACTTTTATCAGATGATTCTCCCGAATTATACCGCCTCATCTATTGTGGGTCGCCTCTCAATGAGAAATTGTCACTGCTGGTAAATATATCTTTTTCTGTTACTCTTTGTATTAATAATTAAAGCACCCACACAAACAAATGTCTATATTTTATTGAAGGTTACAGACAACTTAAATCTATCATGCTTTTTTTTTTTTCATGTTATGAGTTTCTTTCAGTTTTTCGTACGAATTTTCTCCGTAGTGTCGAAACTAAAAACTATCCAAAGTTCATAAAATAAAACTTGAGTGTTATTGACTATTAATGAAAACATTTAAATTACAATTTTCAATCTTATAATATATAAATATATTGTAGCGATCGGTTTATCTCTAAACTAGAATTACTTCTATAATAATTGAGATATAGTCGCTGCTAACAGTTGTCCTAATACAATAAAATAAGTATTTACGAAAGCAGAAAAGAACGTAAAATAGAATAATACAAATAATTAGGCTTTTGACAGACATGCAAAACAAAAAATTTAAACACACACAAAAAAAAACAAACAACAATAACAAGAATTGGTAGGTCTATATACATATATGAGTTTAATGTGAACCAAGAGGTTATGAATAGTACGTTTACAATGAAAATATTTTACGGACAGAGATAAATGGTTTTCCTTTTTGGTCTCTTCTTGTAAGAAATTTTATATCTAAAAGAATATTTTAAAGGTTTTGCATCTAGTAAATATAGTTACTTACAAAGTCTTGTAATAGGTTTATAATCTTGTGGATTTATGTTTTAATAGTTCAAGGTTATTTTCATTAAAGGTCCTTCGTTCTTTGTTTTATAGTTCCTTCTCAAATTTACTTGTCCTGAGTTCAACTAACTTTTCTTTTGGAAAACTGAATCTCTAAGCTAGAATCAGGAAATGACAACAGGTCATAAATCAATTTTTTTTTTTTTTCAGACAATTGGTCTAGCACTAAGGGTGTTCTTTGGACTTACTGGTGCTAATTTTGTTACATTTATATCATATATTTAATGCTGTTAAAAAATTATTGGCTTTTTGAGAACAAGTGACAGCAAGTCTCTTTGTTCAAACTTTATTATTATTATTCAATATTTATTTTAAAAGGTTTTGAATTTTGGGTCCCATAATATCACAAGGTATGCATTCAACTATTCCACTTTTAGCTATGGGCAATTAGTAGGGCAGACTGTGCTTTTTAACCTAGGTTTGGCCACCAGTTTTGGAGAACTCAAACCTTTTAAACTCTGCTTAAAAATTGATATTGTGTCACATTCTGCTCGTGACGGTGGCGTTGGATCAATACATATAATTTTCTTTCTTTTTTATTCTGGCAATTAGTTTTAATATAATTATTAAAAACTTAAGGAGCGTTATATCGACGTTAGCCTGTTTCAGTTACGAACATTTCCAACCCGAATATCTCTGCTGCCTTTTTGTCTTTCAAGAAAAAGGAAAATGAAAATAAAATAAATTATTCGTTTTTTTTTTTTTTTTTTTTTTCTTTTTGTAATGTGCATGATATATTTCCACGAAAACCGATTAAAGAAATAATCAGTTTTTGAAATATTGTTTTTCGTTAAGTATAAAGAGGGTTTAATTTGCCATATAAATGTCTTGTAAAATGCACCCCGATCATTGTGTATCGAAAAACGGTTGACTGATTAGAGGCTGAGAAATTGCTATAGGATCGCCTGTCACTTTTTTTTGTGGCGGGGGGATGTATGTTGCCCGTTAAATAAAAGTGTAGCTAATCACTTATATCGACAGCATGCACAGCCCGATCATCAATCATTGGGAGATTAAAGTATATGTATCTATGTAACCGTTTTCTTGCAAGGAGTGCTAGTCGGCCGTAGCACGATAATTTTTTTCTCATTCATTTTCTTAAAAGATTACTTGTTTTCTATGGCTTATCTATGTTTGAGATACGATGCACCTGTTGGTGTGCATTTTACAAGTAAATTGAACTCCCCAAATGATTAATGAAATATCTTTAAAAAAAAATGTTAATTTGCAACAATTGATTGTTCGACAAAATTTTAGAATAACTAGATGTAAAATAGTGGCATAAAATGATTAAGATGGGTGTAATTGTAAGAATTTACCAAAAATGTTAGTCATGTGAAGTTTTTTTAGCGGAAAACGAAAAGTACTCTAAAAAAAATAACTGTATTGTTTTCTAATAGAAAACGCTTGGGATTTTTACCCAAACGATTTTGTAATCCTTCAAACGGTGAAATTAGCTACAACCAATTTTAACCAATACGATCCCAAAATAATGATATTGGTCTGTTATCGATTCAAAAAAGTTGTCTGTCTTAAAAGATGATGTATGTCAGGATGAACAGTTGTTGTATGAACTAGCTAGCAGATAAATAGAACTCGAGGTCAGGTTTAAAGACGGGTACTCTCACTTATATGTGTATTGTGTAGGTAAATAGAAATTGTTTTGTTTCTTCAGCAATATTTTCTCTAGTTACTAATGGAACGTTGGCTCATAACTTTGTTTTGAGACATTTGTTTAGCAAAGATAATGCTGACTGTAAACCATTCTGCAGGGTAATAACCGACAAAAACATGGCACTGAACTGTATCTGATGGTGAGGCTACAATTCTGGATTACTCCTTCATCGCCATTACTCTCAGGTCCACTCTGACCTGGGTTGATAATACTCATCTATAGTTCAAATAGAGCTGTTTAAAAATCATTTTTATTTGAAACAAAAAAAATCTCTTAAACTACAATGGAAAAAAATGTAAATATGATCAGTTCTTTAACCTCTAGGTATAAAATAAGCCTAGACAGGTTGACATGCCATTAAAATCAATCGATTCATAATGTTAAACTAGACTCTTACTTGGTGCCTCTAAGGTTGGCTAAATTGAATCTTTATCTTTTTGTGTAAGTGTATAAAGTAGACATCAAGCTGAAAATTTCTTAGCTAGAAATCCAAGTTATCAGCTTTGTTGTACAGCTAGTTGCGCTACGATATGATATTGTGTAGAATGACTGGATTATAAGAGAGTGAAAAAAACTAAGGGCCAATAGGTGAGTGACATTCCTCAAGCATACAGCCTCTATTCATTTTCCTCACTTAGAATTTATATTTATTCGTTTGATGAAAATGATATTTAATATAAAAAAAAAAAATGTCAGTCACCTTCCCATCATTTAATTCTATGAAATTTCCTTTGAATGATAAAAATGTTGACATGTTTTAATAAGTCCTCAGAGAAATATTTGAGTAATACTTTGTAATTAAAATTTTTTTTTTTTGATGAATGTAATACACAAAAGAGGGTGAAGGGTATGCCTCCTTGACAACAAGAAAACCACGTGAAATCAACTTCTTAGTAAACAGGCCTTCTTTCTTCTTCAGCCTCTTTCCTCCGCTCTCCTGTCTCTTTCTTAATTGACGCGTTCACTCGCTCAGCGTTCCTCCTCCTCTTCTCTTGTCCGTCCAAGACTTTGACAATATTGTCTAAGGGATGTAACTCGTACCGCCTTGCTGGTACACTTCACTAATGCAGATTCTGCCTTTCAGATTCACTACATACTTATGCTAATGAAGTAGTTTCATCTTGTAACAGAATACAAAGTGAGATAGATTTAATTGAAGTAAAACTAAAGATGTCTCCTTTTAGTCGAGGGGTGACCCGAAAGCTCCCTTTTCAATAGCTACTACACCGAAGTGTAAGGGAGGGCGCTACTTTTTTCCCTGGATTGCTCCACTTTACCCTTGAAATGTACCTTATAATGCTGAGTGTTAAACAAGGAGGTATCAAGTACCATTTTTTTTTTTTTTTTTTTTTTTTGAGTCTTTGGTATGACTCAACCTGAGATTGAACCCCAGTCTCCTGGCCCATTGGCGAACACTCTACCAATTCAATTAAAGCAAGATAAGAATTAAAAAAAACATTGATTATAATTTTTTTTATTACTTTCTTAAGGAAAAGTATTTACTTTTAATTTCACTTTCTTAAATTTTTTAGGCCTTCACAAATTAAGAAAAATAATAAAACTGAAAAGAGTCTTAGGATTTTTATTCTCTGAATTTTTATAATTATTTTCACTCTCTGCAAGTTTTTTTACACCAGTTTAAACTGATGGTTTTCATTGGAGTGTGAGTGAGAGCATGTCACCTTAGATGTCCAGGACTCTCCCAAGTATCATAGCTCATCTTAACAGTGCTGTTGTCTGGATGATTTTGATTCTTTCTCCAATCTCCTGTTCTCCCATTTTTTTTCCCAGTATTTTGGGGACTGTTCCAAGGGCACCAACTACAATTGATATCATTGTCATTTTCCACAGCTTTTCTGCTCTCTAGCAAGATCCTAGTATTTGTCCATCTTTTCACTCTATGGTCTGCTGAAATAGTAGATTCCACGAGATGATAAGTTCTATTCTTTTTGTTAATTTATACAAAGTTTGATCTTCTGGTCAGATTTAAGTGTTCTGTTTGTATCTCAAAGTCCTAGAGAATTTTATTGGCTTTGTTTTTTTTTGTTTTTTTTTTTGAATTTTTTTTTTTTTTAGGATGGATTCCGTTTGTGCATATATCATTTGTCAGCATTGTCAAATTTTAATCTCTTGTACAATTACCAGTAGATCACCTTTCCTACCCTGTCATACCTACTCTTGTATTCCTTTTGTGACAGTTTGCTGCATTTGCTTATTCTTTTGTGTATGATCAATTTTTGCTTTGGTATAATAGGTTCTCATGACTTTATTTTGCATTGCTATTGAGAGATTCAGTTGTTATTGTTAATAATTGTAATACTGATATCTTAAATTTTGAAACTATTTTCTCAACTGAAGTATGACATTTTTCACGCAGTTTCTTACTATTTTATTTTACCATTAAGGGTTTTCGGACTATTGTCTTCATCTTTGTTATTTCCATAACGTTTTGGCCAATATGTCCTCCGACCTTCTTCAGGTGTTTGTCGAACTCTGGAACTTACACGGAACTTCGAATTACATTCTTTATTGAATCCATGAGGGTCACCTGTTTTGATTCCATTAGCCATAACCCCTGTGGTTTCAATAAAGGATGTAGTTCGAAGTTCCGTGTAAGTTCCCAAGTTTGACAAACACCTGAAGAAAGCCGGTGGACATATTGGCCGAAATGTTGTGGAAATAACAATAAAGATGAAGACAATTGTCCGAATACCCTTTATGATAAAAGTCATCAAGCTTCATCTCAGAAATTTAGAGAACTAATATTTTATCTTATAGTTGTTGGTCAAAAGTGAGTTGTAGTTTGAATTTTTTCATTTAAAGTTAATTTTTCGTACCCTTTTTTTTTTTTTTTTTTTTTTTTTTTAGCAAAAATTATTTTGTGTAGGTAGAAAAAAGGAAAAAGCATCATTATTATTTATCGAGACAGAGAGAGAGATCTAAGTCAGATTTACATATACTCTATCACTGATATTGAGCTCTCTTTGTTTATAGATACAGTAAACTATCTGATAAAATAAAATATGAGTTTTTTTTTTTTTTCCAAGATGTAGCTGTGTCTATACTATTATATGGATGCACCATTTGATCGCTCATAAAATACATTGAAAAAAAGCGAAATGGAAACTACACAAGAATGCTATATGTTGTTGTGAATAAATTATAAAAGCAATACCCTTACCAAAACAGCTTCTGTATGGCCACTTGGCTCTCATCTCACAAACCATTCAAGTAAGATGAACAAGACTTGTGGATCATTGCTAAAGAAGCAAGGAAAAACTCCTAAGCAACTTTCTCTAATGTCCATTTTGTACACATGGACATATATATCAAAACAAATCAAGAAGTGTACAATGTAATATTAGAGAACAATCAAAATGATAATATAAAATATACATGAGTAGGCTCGTAAAATTTGCCTATCAGTCTGTTCATATATATATATATATATATATATATATATATATATATATATATATAAATTTTTTTTTTTTTTTTTTTTTTTTATGAAAGTTCCATTTTGATTTTGTTTAATTTCAATTCTTTTTCCTGTAGATTATTTTCTTTGTCATTTTTTTGTTTGAGTCTGTCAGTAGATGATATTTCTATAGTTGTTTTTGTTGACCCCCCCCTATAGTTGTGTTAAAATGACCAACTGGCAGTTGTAGTAAATACTACAAGAAATATGCAGCTTTTTGACTATTTGTTGTAGATTACCAAAGTATCCATATTTACTTTGAATTTGGGGCCCTGTCGGTTTTGAAAACTCAAAATAAGAGTTTGGTTATGTTTGCTGAGAAACTCAGTTGAGTTGAAAATACCCGTGAGATTTAAGTGTTTGAGGACTTTTGTTGACAAAGTCTGAGATTTTGTGTCTTTTTTTTTCTATTTTGGTGTTATGGTTCTTGCAAATTTTCTTTGTTTAAAGAAATGCTTGGGTCAGTGAGTTGACATAGTTAGATATTGTTGAATCATCTATTTTTTTATTTTTTTATTATTTTTTTCAAAATTTTAGTTAGTCAATGCAATTTCGGCATGTTAGGTGTTTAGATTCTTTACTTTTCAGCACTTAAATATGTTTTGATGTATTTTGATTGCAACTATTAAATGACAGTGTTTCAGCTTGGTCGGGTGTATTTGCCAGTATCGCTATGTCATCGGCGTAGTCGGTGTCAGTAATTGTTTTTGCGGGGTACCTTATGCTTCTTTTCTTCGTCAGCTCGAAGCCATTCTCTCTGATTTTTGTCAATCGATGTTCTAAGTACATAGTCTAGACAAATGATAAAGAGGTACGGAGCCAGCGTATCCCCTTGTAGTACTCCTGCTACAATGTCGAAGTATTCTGTGTCTCCATCTGGTGATCGTACATGTTAATGCACGCAAAACGGAATATATGTGCTATAATCAAATGGGGGACATCTCCACTCTAGACGGAACCCCTCTTAAACTAGTAAACAAATTCACTTACCTAGGAAGCAGCGTCGAATCAACTGAAAAGGACATCGACACGAGGTTAACGAAAGCATGAACAGCTATCAATAGGCTATTGATTATATGGAAATCAGACCTAACCGATAAAATGAAACGCATTTTCTTCCAGGCAGTGGTCACATCGATACTGCTATATGGGTGCACTACATGGACGCTAACAAAACGGCTGGAGAAGAAGCTAGATGGCAATTACACAAGAATGCTGCATGCAATCTTGAACAAGTCCTGGCGGCAAGACACCAACTGTACGGCCACCTGCCTCCTATCACGAAAACTATTCAAGTTAGATGAACCAGACATGCAGGACACTGCTGGAGAAGCAGGGACGAACTCATAAGAGATGTACTCTTATGGACCCCCACACATGGCCGTGCAAAAGCAGGACGACCAGCATGAACATACATTCAGCAGCTATGTGAGGATATGGGATGTTGTCCTGAAGACCTGCCTAGGGCGATGAACGATAGGGAGGAGTGGCGAGAGAGGGTCAGGGATATCCGTGCTACCAGCACGCCATGATGATGATGATGATTAAATGACTGTCCAGTTTTTTTTTTTTTTTTTTTTTTTTTTTGTTAGAATGTTTTATGTTCATATGGGCAAAGAAGTCAGTGTTAAAAATTTGTTTTTCTAAAGCTTTTTTTGCTGACTTGTGTAAAATATGAATTTCAAGAAGGGAGTAGAGTTTGACATGGGAGAAATGTCTCTTAAACCATGAAGAAATAGTTTTTTCTGGAATTTTCTGATGACTTGTTTCAAAATGTAGAAATTATATTTAGGAGATCTTTGGTCCTGGTGTTCTTAGTTTTTCTGGTTGTCTGTAAAATTGTTTCTTTTCAACAAAAGTTGAGTAAAGTGATATTGTTAAAGAATTTGTTTATTTTGCCGGATGTTCTGCAGAAGATTTCAAGTGAAATACAAACATAGGCTAGTCTATTAGTCTGACAATTGATATTTGTTGAGCTGTTCTTCAGAGGTTATTTTTAGAAGTGTTAATTGAAACTGTAGGAGGTTATATTGTGTTTTTGATATTTAATTTCCATTTTGTAGTGGTATATTTGTTTTTATATGTGGTTGCGTGTTCTCAGAAGTTGGAAGGTCACCATTTATAGCGATGTGGATAACATTATTATTGTTATTATTGGGTTTTTAGGTTTAAGGTTTAAGTTGGTTTTGCATTGGTTGCGTTGGTATTTCATTGGTAGCGTTGGTATTTCGTTGGTTGCGTTGGTAGTTATCCCCTCGCTAAATGTTGCTGGAAAATAAAGGTGTTGGAGAAGAACGAAGAAGTCATTAGGTTTTTGTATCAAGGTTTTAATGGCAGCATGAAGTAAAGGGGTTTACACTGGTATGCTGCAAGGTCTCGTAAAGGAAAGAAGGTTGGAAGTTGTTAGAGTGTATCATCTAATTTGTTTTTAACTAGAATCCCTTGGTCTAGAAGAATAGACCTAAGGGATCCATAAACTAGATAGCTCTCCTCGTAATGGTTGATGTGGCTACTGCTATTCAGGAACAGATGAATAGACATCCATTCCCTTTAAGGATTTCTGAGTGAGAGAGAGATTCACGGGCTTTCTTCAATTTTTGGTGCTGCTAGGAAATATGGTTCGGGCTGAATAGGACAAGTCATCCTGATTGGGTGAAAATGTTCCGTGACTCTAACGGTCAAATTAAATTATGCGCCAAACAAAAATTCAAGGTTCTTTCTGCTACAAAGCTTTATGTAAAGATGTGTCAAAGCATCTATTGAAGATTGTCTGCATAAATTTGTAGTATTATTTGTTAAAGTATTTCAAGTTTGGAATCGTCAATAATTTGTGAGAATTTATTTTTCTTAATGTATTGGATGTTATTAATAATTGAAGAAGGAGGTTGTGTATTATATTAGATATTTTATCCTAGTGGAGTTACTGATAGACTATTTGTATTCACAGTGGGTCACTAATAATTTATTTTGGAATATTATCAAGTTTGTTTGGTTTTGTTTTATGGCATATCATCCATTGTAGGTTATTCAATGCCAAATCCTCTTTATATGTATATGTTTTGAAAATACATTTTGCTGATAACATTTTTAAATAGGCCTAAACTCATTCTTTTACACACAATTAAATGATTCCAAGTATTGTTATATATTATTAACAGTTCAATTAAATGTTGGTAATTTGTTTTCACACAGTTAATGAACCAACAGTTCTATTTCTAGTAAATCAGTTTAGCATGTCATTTGTTTGCACTCAGTTTAAATGTCAAACAGTTCTATTTGACCCATAGATAAGACTCTATCAGGAGCTATCACTCTGGGTCAGAGTTGAACTGAGATCAGTGGCAATAAAGGGGTACTTTGCATTCACCAAAGTTCCAGCATTACTAGAGCCTCACCTTCAGATTATCCAGGACACTCATTACTCCTCTGCAGAGATGCAATCAGTGTATTCTACAACCCCAGCTGACTGGGCTGAATAAGTTCGTGATTGTGTTCCTAAGTTAGGTTAACAATAATTTGTGTGACCCCTTTATCTACTTATATTTCATTCATTTTCCCATGTTCACCAATAACTTTATTAGTAAATGAATATTTATTTATATTCCTACATCAGAAGTCACCAATGTTTTCTGTGACTCCTTCATTTACATTCCTATGTATAAATATTTGTGTTTTTTTTGTTGTTGTTGCGTGTTTTTTTTTGTTTTTTTTTTTAAGTTGTGCTTCAATAATAGTTTGTATCAGATAAAAGAATTGATTACTGAATAAGACGCTGATTTACAAATTGAATAAATTCTATTTATTTAAGTTGGGTGAAAAGTTTGTTGAAAAACAAGAGTTACAAAGTCTTTTCTTGTAAGGAAAGATAATATTAGTTTGAATGTAAATATTCACCAAATAATTGTTAAAAGAAAGAAAAGTCCATACATAAAAGTGTAGCAGTTGTATTGTTGAAATCTAGTTAATATATTTTGTGTGTGCGCGTGTGTGTCGCTATGTAAGAGAGAAAGCATATTTATATGCTAATATGTAAACAGCTGCAGCTGAAATTTTCATCTGCAAGTGAAGACTGTAATGGTAGTACAAATAAATTCATAAATGATATTTTCATTCAATTTAGAATAATTAATTAGAATAATTAAGTGATGTTAAAAGCAAATGCCTTCTTGAATGAATGGAACTTTAGATTTTTACTCAAGAGAAGTAAAGTTGAAAGTTGTAGATTTATTGAATGGATCCAATAAATCTGCCCAAGGATGTATTTGTTTTATTACTTATCTATAAGATTAAGGTAGGTTTGAAATTAGATTAAAAAAAAAAAGGTGATTTATCTATCATTCTAATTGGTTAAAAATGTATTTTAAACAACCTAGGAGGGAAAATATTTCTTAAATTATTTTGGGTTTTTGATTCTTCAAATTTTTCATGGCAAGTCTATTATTGTTATCTGCAAATCTCTGAGAAATTTTGATTGGTCAATAAATTTGAAAATACAGATACAGTAATTACAGCTTCTTGAGTTGATTTTTTTGGATACGAAAATGAACCTTTTTTTTATTTTTTTAATTTTTAATTTTTTTTAAGTATGAAAATCTGTTGATTTTCCTTACACTCCAGGAGTACATTTTGGTTGGGTTTCTTTGTTTAATGGCATATCAACTCTTTGTAGGTTATCTAATGCCAAAGCCGTTCTCCTAGAAGAACAGTAGTGGTACTATTTAACCCATAGCTGGGAGGATAAGGGGGTTCATACCTTTCCCAAGGGTATTTGCCTAAAAGTGAACGTAACAGTGCGACTAGAGTATGAACTCGCTTACTACGATTCTGTAGTCCATCGCTTTAACCATTACACCACGAGGACACCCACCAGTACATTTTGGGACTATCACCACCAATTTATTTTGGTTTAAAACACTAGATATTCACATTATATTACATTAAATATAATGCTCTGTTGATGGGGTTTTGCATCTGTTTGTTTTTCCTGCAGAAGGGTACACTCCCCACCAAAGATAAGGGATTTCCTGAGTATGACGCTTAACTGTATTTGATAGTTAGGCTCCAGTTCTAGAGCTCTGGGGAATATGGAGTACTGCCATTACTCCTAGGTGCATTCTGACCTGGGTTTCCATCTATAGGTCAAAGGGAAACCACCAAGCTGACTCAGTAGCCAAATCTCCTTTCAACAAGGTACTAGACAATAGCTTCAAAATTTCATACATTGATCTAAAACCTCAAATTAGGCAAATTCTAACCAACAAATGGCAACAGCTGTGGGAGGAAAATTCCAATAAGAAGTTCTACCAAATTCAGCCTCTTATAAAAGTGAGGAAACCAGACCCTAGTAAGACTATAAGAGAAGAGACCACATTAAACTGACTGTGCATAGGCCACTGTCAAGTAACCCACTCCTATATACTAAAGCAGGAGCCACAATCAAAATGCTCCTGCAAAAAACCTAACACAGTAAAGCATACATTGATAGAATGCTAAGATCACTCTCATATATGAAAAGCATACAACAAATCCACAAACATAAAAGAACAATTTGAATCAACAAATTTCGCCCAAATAATGAACTATTTTAGAAAAATCTGCCTCCTATCCAAGATATAGGTCCATGTGCTTCCCCTGCAACAGTAAAGTTTATTTCAGCAATGCAAACAAATGAGCTTCGGCTTGTTTAAAATGTTACCCACTATCTATTTGCTTACAAACCATATGTACTTAATGTACACATAAACAGGATTTGGCATTAAATAACCTACAAAGGTTGATATGCCATAAAACCAAACCAACAATAACAAACAAAAACTATTTGTATTCACTAAGAATACTTGATGCCATATAATTGTAAATTATTTGTTTTAAGAATAGTTACTTGAAGCTCTAATTGTTTACTAAGGATTATTATTAGTTACTTGAAACCATATAACTGTGTGCAAACAAATGACTATTATTAAATAGAAATAATTACTTAAAATAATATGATTATCAGTATTAGGTAGGAATACTTGGAACTATACAACTGTGTGCATATTATTTGTATTAGATAGGAATACTTGATATCATATAACTGCATGCAAAAAAGAGACTCTTAAATAACTAGACAAAAAATGTAAATATAAATGTACAATGAAGGCAATTCTCTAACGTTCAGGCATAAAATCATCCTAGATAGGTTGATATGCTATTAAAATCAATCAATCAACCAGCCAATCAATCATCATTATTCTGATTTTAATGTTCAATTTTTACCTTATTTTTTTTAGAAGAGGCAGCTCTTGTATGATAATTTTTTTTTTTTCTCACAGGATTCAAACTTGACAAATGAAAGTAATTTACATGTCATAAGAATTGATCAGAAAGGTACATTAAGATCAAGTTCTGTCGGTGAGTACAATCATCTTTTATATTACCTTTGTCCCATAATAATTGTTATATTTGGATATACATTTCAGACAACAGTGTAACAACTTTTATGGAATTGAAGTAATTTTTAAACTGGAATTTCTTTTCTTATTTAGTGCAAGAATATCATTTAATTTTGCTTGTAATATATCCAGATAACTTATCATCTCTTATCTTTGATCAGAAACAAATTTTGAATAATTCTGCCTACTTATATTTATTATTTTAGAAAAGTGACTTCTTTAGAATAAGGAAGTTACTTATCAAGTAACAGAATCTCACCAAAAAGTGAGCGGATAGCCATTCTTATTTCCACCAAGCAGTTTTAACTCCATGCTTGTTTTGGGGTCATCAGGAGAGAATGTGCACCGTTTCGGGGCTTTCCTCTCGAAAGTAACTTCCTTCTTCTAAAGAAGTCATGTCTTTAGATTATATTTCATATGTATGAGGGTCATTCAAAAAATTCTAAGCCTCACCAAACTTTTTTCTTGTGGCAACACACTATCATTTTTAAAACTAGAAAAATCTGAATTCGTTTTTCTAGTTTTATAAGAAGTAGTAGTGTATTGTCACAACAAGAATGTTCAGCTCGGCTTTTTTTTGATGAAGCTTAGAACTTTTTGGACTACCCTCGTATAGATGTGTATATGTGTGTGCATAATTCAAATAAAGTCAGTGTTAGCCATTGAAAGGCCAAATTGACCTCATACAACTACCATGAAAAAACATATTTTTAATTCCTCTAAAAGGGAATTGTACCATTCTTAAAAAGGGCTGGAGATATAAACGAAAGTGCTAGAAGAACTGAATTTTTGGGACAATTTCTACATCTATTTGATCTAGATTTGTGTTCCCTTGTTTGTAAGCAAAAAAAAATCTCAAAAAGAAAGTAGCATTCATTTTTTCCTTTATTCATTATTTGTGTTTTCATCATCAACGTACGTTGATAGCATGTATTTCCTTGACCCCCACTTCTTGCCTACCGTTCCTATCAGCCTCTTGGTAAGTCATCTAGACAGCATCTAGTGTCTGTACAAAGCTGATAAATGTAAGTTTTTCCTGGTTGACCAACACTGGTGTGTCCATGTATTGGAGTTCATTGCAAATGTCACTTATAAAAGCTTCTTCAGTAGTACCAAACATATCTTTCTCGTCTTGCTTCGATGGTTTGTGAGATGGCCATGTAGCTGCTGTTTTGTCGGATGCTGCTTCCAGGATCTGTTCAAAACAGCATTCCTATCTTGTTCCCATCTTGCTCTTTCTCCAAGGGGTGAAACCTTATGGTAGTACTGACATGGTTACAGCTTGACAGAATCCTTGTTTTATTTTATCAGAGAGATCAAATTCCCTCATAGTTGATAACTTATCAATAGCAGTCCATGTTTTACTTATGCGTATGTTGATATTGATTTCAGCAGATAAGATATTACTACCAAGGTATGTGAATTAGTCTACTAATTTCTGAGGCTTGCCATTTAATGAGGGATGGCCCCATTTTGATTAAAGTAGAGATCCAATGCTTCTTGCTGCCAGCTGTTTAATAACTTTTTCAACTCTTCAGCAAGGTCTAGGTATTTATCTTTTTTTTTTTTCACTTTCTTTTTCATTTGTGATCTGCTGAAAGTCTACTAGCTAAGTTCTTTTTTAATTGAAATTAGATCTTATCTTTTGATTATTGTTATTTTAACCGTTTGTGGGTTTTTCCCACTAGTTGTTACGAGGGGCCTTCATTGAAGAACTAGTGACAGCAAGTATCCTCAGCTCTCTAGGGTTCTTCTAAGTATTCTAGCTAATCTCAGCAGTACTGTGATCTGGATGGTATCTATTCTGCCTCAGAATTTCCATTCCTCCAGTCTTTCTTTCTGGGTTTTTAGAGTTCTCTGATTATGGTTGGTATCACTGTCACCTTCATATTCTATAACTTTTCAGATCTCTAGCAAGGTCCCGGTATTCATCTTGATGTTTGCTCTCTTTTTAACTCTGTGATTTGCTGAAATGGCAATGTTTACTTGCTGACTAGTTCTTTTTTTTTTTTTTTTTCAAATAACTAAAACTAGATCCAGTCTTCTGGCCTGGATTGGCTGATATTCTTTTATCTGAAAATCTCAGAATTTTGTACATTTATGTTTCCACAACAGATTCTGATTTATGTATTTACCATTTGTCTGTATGGTGAACGTTTAACTGCTGGCACAATTCCCAGTGAATCACTTTCCATAATCATCTTACTTGCTCTTGAACTCCTTCTGTGCCAGTTGTTGTATTTGCTTATGTGATTGCTTCATCTCTCTTTCCACATAGCCTACACTTGCTATTTTCTTTAGTCTTCTCTATTCCGTCTTTTACATAATTAGTTCTTACAGTGCTATTTTGGGTTGCTTTTTATAGTGATTCTGTTTCTCTTTTTAGGTTTCCTCTGTACCGATCATCTCTTGTACAATTTCCTTAGTTTTTCTTTTGAGGTGTCTATATGGACATTTTTCTCCCAATTTTTGTTTTTATTTAATAATTCCAGTTTTTTGTTTCTCCTTGTGTTTTTCTTTTTCTTTTTTTTGTTATTGACTGTTGGTTTTTTTTTTTTGGTTTTTTTTTTCGTCTATTCTTTGAGTTCTTGAATTGCTGCATTCACACAATCCTCAATGCTGACAATTCTTCTTCCACCTCCTTTTCTTGTAATGTAGTCTTTCCATACTATCTCTGTGTGTTAAGCCTTGTGCATTTTCAGTGTTTTTTTTTTTGTGGTCTATGTTTTTGAGTTGCTCTTGCCTAGTTTAAGAAGGGCCTAAACCAGGAAGACTGTTGCAGTATTTACTGCATTGATTAAATTCCTTTCTTACTTTTTCTTTTATTTCTGTTTGATAGTATCTGCATCTAATATTCTCAGGTATTTGTATTTTTTATTTTTTTTTTTATTTATTTATTTATTTATTTTTTTTTATGCTTTCCTGATTGGATAGTTCTATTCCTTGTGTTGTTTCACTTTTTCCTTTGATTCATTGCAAGCATTGTACATTTATTAGTTCCAAATTTCATCTCTGTCTTGGTTGAAGATTCTGTTTGAAAACAGGTGTTCTAGTTTAACATCATTTTTTTGTACATAAGGTAGTTTGTTTTTTCTTGCACTTTTGTGAATCTGTATATTTCTTCGCATTTTCTAAAGATAACGAATAATAGCAGCAAATGATGCATCTGCTAGACATTGTCTTATTGCTATCAGTTCCAGTGTTGTGTTTTTCATAGCTCTCATACTGAATTTGATTACTCGCTCAGATTTTTAATATTGTACACCCCCCCAAAAAAAACCCCCAACTCCCACGCTAGAAACAGTGCAATCAAAGTTATTCAGAAAGACAAACTACATTTTGGATTTGTTACTACTATGCCATGAGTTTAGTGATGCATTCTGTTATCTATTTTTGGTGAAATCACAGTTGAAATTTTCCTTCCTTCAGTAATGCCTCAATATCCAAATCCAGTCCAGATGAAATACACTACACTCACCTCAAAGAACTCTCAACGATATCCCTGAGATATCTCCTAGATGTATACAACAATATCTAGATCGCTACCTTATGGAACCAAGCCACAACCATCCCTATCCTCAAAAAGCAAAAAGATCCCACAAATCCTACCAGTTATAGATCTATAGCTTTAACTCACTGTACTTGCAAAACTCTCACAAGGATGATCAATCTAAGATTGACATGGTTCCTTGAATCAAATAATTTCCTCTCAAACCTACAAACAGGCTTCAGAGCCAAGTGAAGTACCATTGACCAAATAGTCTTTATAGAAACCCTAATCAGAGAAGCATTCATCAAAAAGGAACATCTGGTTGCTGTTCTTTTTGACCTTGAAAAAGCCATTGACATGTTATGGCCATATGGCATACTCAAAGATCTACAAGGCAGACTCCCTATCTTTTATAATAAACTCCCAAAAAAAACCTGACCTTTCAAACACTAATAAACAATAAACTCCCCAATGGAGGTGTGCATGGTGTAATGGTTATCCTCGTAGGGAATGGACATGGTGACACGAGTTCAAATCCTGGATGAGACCGATTGTATTTCACATAGCACTAATACCCTTGGGAAAGGTATGAATCCAATTATTCTCCCTCCAGCTATGGGTAAATAGTAGGACAGACTAGGTTCTTCAGCCTTAGTGGGGCAACTAGTCTAGGAGAAGGAAAACTCTGAATTCAAACCTGTTAAACTCTGCTTAAAAAATTGACCTTGTGTCATATCCTGCCCGAGCGGAGGGGTTGGTAAATATGAATAATCATAAGGACCAAGATCACAAAATTAATTGATTGATTTTAACGACATGTTTAGATGTCTAGGGTTCAATTCCTAGACGAGACTGATTGCATTTCACATAGCACTAATACCCTTGGGAAAGGTATGAATCCAATTATTCTCCCTCCAGCTATGGGTAAATAGTAGGACAGACTGGGTTCTTCAGCCTTGGTGGGGCAACTAGCCTAGGAGAAGGAAAACTCTGAATTCAAACCTGTTAAACTCTGCTTAAAAAATTGACCTTGTGTCATACCTTGCTCGAGTGGAGGGGTCAGGTAAATATGAAAACAATAAACTCCCAAATCCCAAAGCACAAGAAATATGTGTACCACAGAGTAGCATTCTCTCTGTGATCCTATTCATGATTAAAATTAATAAAATAACAACCTGCTTCCCTCCAGAAATCAATGGATCGTTATATGTCAAAGACTTCCTCATTTATTAAAGCTCCAAAAATTTGGTTACCATGGGAAAAAAAATGCAATAATGCATCAACAAAATATCAAAATGGACTATGAAAAATAGTTTCAAAATCTTTTTTAACAAAGCCTAATACATCCTCTTCTACCAAATCCACAAAATGCTTAATCAACCTACCCTAATACTAAATGATACTGAAATACCTGTAACCCAAAATCATCCTTTATCCCCTATATCAAAAAACTGAAGATCAGATGCAACCAAACTATCCAACTCATGATAATCATAGCCCACACAGACTGAAGTCCTGACAAATAAACCCCTATCAAACTATACAGATGTCTTATACGATCAAAACTTGATTATGGTTGCTTTATGTATGAAGCAGTCAGAAAATCCTGCCTCCAAGAACTTGAAACCATTCACCCACGGGACTCTGTATTGTCCTAGGAGACTTCACTACCTCTCCAATTGAAAGCTTATACATAGAACTCAATGCCCAATTGGCTGGGGCTGGAGAGTACACTGACTGTACCACTGCTGAGAGGTAAGACCCTCCCAATGAGTGTCCTGGTTATGACACTAAACAATCTGATGGTAAAGTTGCAATAATGCTGGAGCTTTGCAGAATGCAGAGCACCCCTTTATTGCCATCGCTCCCAGGTCCACTCTGATTCGGAGTGGTCACACCTGATAGGGTCCTAGCTATTGCTCAAATAGAACTAAACCGTGGTTTCTTGAGTTTACTGTTTTCCACATTTAAACTGGATGTTTATGCAAAACTGAATGGTTTAAAATAGAACTGTTTTGACATTTAAACTGAATTGTTTGAATTAGAACTGTTTGACTAAACTGAATAGCTTGAAATAGAAATGTTTTTAACATACTGTGTATTCATGCTAAACTGAATTGTTTGAAATAGAACTGATTATTTGTATAAAAATGGATTTGGCATTAAATAACCTGCAAGGGTTGATATGCTATAAAACCCAACTAACCAACCTACCTACTTTCCTTGAAAAGCTATAAACTTGTACTCCAATACTATTCTAAACTCATTTCATGCCCCCAAAATTCTGATATAACTGCATCATGGAAATAAGATACAAAAACCTGCCTGAAAATTAAGTAAAAGCCATCCAACCTTTTAATTAAAGAACCCAAATCCTCATAAATAAGATCAAAATCAATCCCATTGTAATACTTAATACCATTCTCCCCAAAATAACTCAGGGGGGGTCCTTGTGGTGTAATGGTTAAAGCGATGGACTGCAGACTTGTAGTAAGCGAGTTCGTACTCCAGTCGCACTATTGCGTTCACTTTCGGGCAAATACCCTTGGGAAAGGTATGAACGCCCTTATCCTCCCAGCTATGGGTTAAGTAGTACCACTAGGGGAGTGTGTCTTCGTGGCGTAATGGTTAAAGCGATGGACTGCGGAATAATAATACGCGAGTTCGTACTCCAGTCGCGCTATTGCGTTCACTTTTGGGCAAATACCCTTGGGAAAAGTATGAACCCCCTTATCCTCCCAGCTATGGGTTAAATAGTACCACTACTGTTCTTCTAGGAGAATAGCTTTGGCATTAAATAACCTAAAAAGAGTTGATATGCCATTAAACAAAGAAATCAAACCAAACCAAAATAACTCCATACATAAATTCCATACATTGACCTAATCGTTAACAAATTCATACTAATCTAATGGGAAAAATCTTGGGATGATCAAACACAGAACAAGCTCCACTATATACAAGATCCCGTAGGTGAGTAGCTGGCAGGCTACAGAAGAAATAGAAAAGAAGTGATACTCTCCAGACTTCATATTGGCCACATCCACATTATCCTCCTAAAAAGGGAAGATCCCCCAATATGCTCAATGTGCAAAGTACCCCTCAGTCAATTGCATTCTCATAAACTGTGACAGGTTTAGACAAATTCATTCAAAATACTACCTTGCCCAGTCGGCTGGGGCTGTAGAATACACCAACTGCACTTCTGTAGAGGGGTATGACACCCCCAACAAGTGTCCTGGATATGACACTAAATAATCTGATGGTGAGGTTCCAGCAATGCTGGAGCTTTGGGAATGCGGAGTACCCCCCCCTTTTTTTTCCTGATTCCTTCTCTTTAGTCGTGATTATTGTTTTAATCATTTTTACATGATGCATTTACTCAATCTCTCCACCACTAGGCAGGATGTGACACAAGGTCAATTTTTAAGTAAAGCTAGTTTGATTTCAGTTTTCCTTATCCTAGACTAGTTGCCTTACTAAAGATAGATATCCAAGTCTCGGCAGGAGAAGAGATGGATTCATGCTATTCCAAGGGCATTAGGTTATAGTGAAATGTGAACTACTTCGTCTAGGATTTGAACCTGCATTGCCAAATCCATTTTCTAACCTGATAACTCTTATGCTCGGAGAACCTCTATTTCTTCATTATTTTTATGATATATTTTGACTAGTATTTTCTTTTATCATTTTAATGATTTAAGAATACTTGTCAGAATCAATAAACAGTGATTGGCAATGATACATCTATAAGTAATTAAAGGATAATATTAATAGTACTAAGAAAATAGTATATGTAAGGCACTACCCATAAATTTAGGGAATTTGAACAACACTAATTAACCAATGTAGACTTTCTTGTTACCCTTTGTGAACAGTCCCCTAACAGTTTCCACTATCTTTATAATTTTGAAGACTGTAATTTAAATGTTAACAGATTTTTTTTTTTTTTCATTCCATAAATTTTTCATTGGAATTGATTTCACTTTTATTTCTTAATACAAAACACTTATTTCTTTTCACTTTGTCTTTATGCCAGAAATTCAGAATTTTTAGTCTCTCGATTGGCCTAAGGGTTAGAGTATTCGCCAATGGTCTTGGAGACTGGAGTTCAATCCCAGGTCAAGTCATACCAAAGACTCAAAAAATGGTACTTGATGCCACCCTGCTTAGCTCTCAGCATTATAAGGAAAGGATCAAGGGTAAAATAGAGCAATCCAGGGAATGGAGTAGTGCTCTTCTCTACACCTCAGTGTAGTAGCTATTGAAAAAGGAGCCTTTTGGGTTGCCCTCGACTAAGGTTGCCAACTTTACTTTTTTACTTTTAGATTGGTCTAAGGGTTAGTGTTTGCCAATGGTCCAGAAGACTGGGTTTCAATCCCAGGTTGAGTCATACCGAAGACTCAAAAAATGGTACTTGATGCCACTCTGCTTAGCACTCTACATTATAAGGTATGGATCAAGGGTAAAATAGAGCAATTCAGGGAATGGAGTAGTGCTCTCCCCTACACCTATGTGTAGTAGCTATTGAAAAGGGAGCCTTCAGGTCATCCTCGACTATGGTTGCCAACTTTACTTTTACCTTAGTCACCCGATTGTTACTAACACCTAGTTTTGATCATGTGACTTTTTTTTATTTTATTTATTTTTTTTTTTTTACACTTTCTATTATTAACAATGCATTTTTGGTGGGTTCCATCTGAAAAATGCTTATAAAATCACCATAAACCCTTAAAATTATGTAAATCCATTCATCAAATTAAAGGAATTTAATTTATCTAGTAGGTTCTCAAGATTGCCGGGGGTGTCCTCATGGTGTAATGGTTAAAGCGGTGGACTGCGGAATCGTAGTACGCGAGTTCGTACTCCAGTAGCGCTATTACGTTCACTTTCGGATAAATACCCTTGGGAAAGGTATGAACCCCCTTATCCTCCCAGGTATGGGTTAAATAGTACAACTACTGTTCTTCAAGGAGAATAGCTTTGGCATTAAATAACCTACAAAGGTTGATATGCCATTAAAAAGAAAAACCAAACCAGAAACCAATCAAGATTGCCTATATCTGTATTTTTTAATTACTTATTATTGATGTGACATGAGTAAAAAAAAAAAAAAAAAAAAATGACTAATATTCAAACACTATTTTTTCATGTATAATTCACTTGCATGAGGATGTGTTAGTATACTTTGCTTATTTACAAACACTCACTATAATGTGAATCTGATCAAATTTAGCAGAAAATAAAGAATGCCATTTAACATAGTCTTTTGTCAGTTAATTTTATCATAATCCATTCTCAGAGTTCAGCTTCTGCACCATTGTAACTTTACATTGTAAAAATTCCTCTCAACCACAAATTGCTGTGAAAGACTTTGTATTAATTTTTTTATGTACTTTTGTATAAATTTATGTTCAGTAGTTTGGTTGTAATTGCCATAAAAAGCATGCATCTTCTACACAGATTTACCTTAAAGAAAGACTAACAAAAGTGTAATGTAATGGCCAAGGGATTTCGGTTCATGCCTTTGAGTTTAGTTTGCCTGAGAACCTTTCGGCTCAGCACATGGGTTAGGTGCAACATTGAGGCTGGTGTTAACACGGGCGCATGGAGGTGTCACTCAGATGTCACAATAGTCCGAGACGAAACGGGTGACGGAGTGCGAGTGACGTCATGCACCGGAAGCGCGCAGAGGTTTGTGGAGAATTGAAAGAAAGTTAGAGAGTTGAATACTAGACACCAGACGAGAAGGATCGACTTTTGGAGCTTGCAGACACGAGGCAAACTTGCACCCTATGGGGGCCGCTCGAGATGAGGGCCAAATGAATAAGACAGCATAGAAGATTCTCTCTCTCTCTCTCTCTCTCTCTCTCTCTCCTTGTGTCGAAGCCTTTCACTCAAAAGTAATAAAAAAGTTTCGTACCTGAACAAACAAGTCCTTATGTGTTTTTCTTGTAATTTCGAGATTCCTATGTTCTTTATATGTTCTATCGTTATGAACATTATATGTTTATTTCGCACATGGCCATATTCGTGTATATGGCTATGTAACAAAAGGATTTTGCAATGTTAAAAACAAATCAAGTTGAATAAGTGTTTGTTTCTATTTAATTCAGGTAACACAAATTTGACTCCATCAGACTATTTCATTTACTGCCCTGTATGCAAGACTATTCAAGCTTCTAAACTTCGGATAAAATGTTCTGGATGCTCCGATTTAAACAGCTTCCTGATTGACCAAAATAATGTAATTATTTTTCAAAATCTCTTTCTTAACCGTATTTGGCATGAGGAAGAATAAAAATGTCTGTTTTTAGTCAAATTAAGAAAAAAAAGATCAATAAGTAAATAGAAATGAAATAGATTTGATTAAATGAAATTTAGTGTCTGCCATATTTTTCTTCTTCAATTATAATCTGTAATTATATTTTATATCATAATGAATTGCAAACTATTACTTTTTAATAATAATCTTTTAATTATATTAATAATGAATTGCAAACTATTACTTTTTAATAATAATCTTTTAATTATATTAATAATTAATTGCAAACTATTACTTTTTGATAATAATCTTTTAATTATATTAATAATTAATTGCAGACTATTACTTTTTAATAATAATCTTTAATTATATCTTATGGTTATAATTGTAATCATAAAATAGGTTTTCAAATCATTTTAGAATTAAAAATAATTCTACTCAACTGCAATTCAGCATCTGTTTTCATGCTTTACATCAACAAATTCTGTTATTTAAAAAAAAAATTTGTCATATCTGATGAAGGTGTTATGAGTAAATTGTAAATTTCAAGTTTTTATTTTTCAGACATATTTTTTGACTAATATATGTATATTAGAGAAAAATGGAAATCTGACTGTAAATATGAGAATATGAAAAAAAAAAAAACAATCTTCTAAGGATGTATTTATTCATATATGATACAATGTCAGTTTGCTTTTTTTTTTCTTTTGTTAAACCATCTTCAGGTTGATGTTAGAATGTGATGTTAAAATGGCTCATCTGAAAATTATTTTTAAATAGAAAAGTTGAAAAAAATGAAAATTTTTTTTTTAGTATTCTATTGTTTATATTTCATTTCAAAATATAGTTAGCCCAGCCAGCTGGGGATGTAGAATACACTGACTGCATCTCTGTAGAGGGGTAAGACTCCCTCAATGAGGATCCTGAATATGACATTAAACAATCAGATTGTGAGGTTTTAGTTCTGGAGCTTGGGGGAATATGGAGTACCCCTCCATTGCCATTACTCTCGGGTCTACTCTGATCTGGAGTGGTATCACCTGATAGGGTCCTATCCGTAGGTCAACTAAAACTGTTAGACATTTAAAACAAATGACTTATGCTAAATTGTATGGTTAGAAATAGAACTGTAGATCATTTAACTGTGTAGAAAAAAAATGAGCTCAGGCTCATTGAAAAATGTTATTAACAAAATATGTTCACAAATCATATTTTATATGTATAAAGAGGATTTGGCATTAAATAACCTACATTAGTTAATATGCCATATAACCCAAGCAAACCAAATCATATATATTTAATATATATGTATGAAGAGTATTTGGCATTAAATACTCTACAATGGTTGACATGCCATAAAACCAAACCAAACCATATATATATATATATATATATATATATATAAGCAGATTTGGCATTAAGTAACCTACAATAGTTGATATGCCATAAAACCCAACCCAACCCAACCGAACCAAAATATAGTGATGTAACTAGTGTTTGAAAATTTTTTTTTTCAGAAAGGTTAGCATCTTTCCTATGGATGTTTTTAGAAATTTGAAAACTTTTAATAGAAGTATGAATTTAAAAATATTAACAAAAATATCATCTATGTGTGTAGTTGAAAATTTAAAAAAAAAAATTTTTTTAAACTGCCCTATTGGCTGTTGCCATAGAATATGTCAGCTGCACTTTTGCAGAGGAGTAAACCTCTTCCTTAATGAGTGTCCTGTATATGACTCTAAAATGCATTTAATGGGGAGGCTCCAGTCCTGGATCTTTAGAGAATGTAGAGTTCTGCTTCATTGCCATTACTCCCAGATCCACTCTCATCTGGAGTTATAGTACCTTTATACATATGAATCAAATATAATTGCCCAATCATTTACTAAGGATTATTATTATTATTAGTTATTTAAAACTATACTGCTTTGCAAATTATTTACATAGGAATTCTTGATAAATAGAATTACTAATGTTGAATAGTCATACTTGAAACCATTTAACTGTAAGCAAACAAATGATTAATATTTAATGGAATTATTAGTGTTAGATGGAATACTTGAAACCCTTTAACTGTGTGAAAACAAATGAGTTTTAACTAATCATTTAAAAATAAAGTTATCAACAAACTATTTGCTTATAAATCATAAAAACATAATTTGGTATGAACCCACAAGGGTTGATATGCCATAACACATCAATTTAAGAAAAAAAAAGAAATTATTTTTTCTAAGTGATTTATCACTTGACTAATTGCATAATTTATTTCCCTGAGTTTGGATTGCTCTGATGTCTATAATAAATGATTTTTTTTTTCTTGTGTGAGTGTCATATCAACGAACATCTTGTTATGTGACAAATACTTCACATCATAGATATGACTAATCAGCCATTTTTTTTCTCGTATTTCAATCTAACAATTATGTGATCCATATGAAACTTGAAGTAGTATTTGTAATTTGAATATTCTAGATTTTATACCTGTGCTGGTATAAGAGCCCCACTGAGCACCTTTTTTTTTTATGTACTTTTATTATTTACCTTCCTTTTATTTTATTTATATATATATATAGGGTATTATTCGGTCAAGTTAAACCAGAGTTTGGAGTAATTCCTTCAGGACAAGAAAATCATTCAAGAGCCGAACATTTAAATTTTCCTGGTAGAGAGCTCAATGTAATTTATTACAGAGCAAATTAAAATAAAACGGAAATTCAATAAAACGAGGAGGTAACTCCTTAATCTCTTCCCCCCCCATACCACCCCACCTGTCTATTCTGTTTTAATTAATTATCCATTGGATCTGAAGAAGTCCTGTATAAATTTTTTTCTTTGTGTTTTGGTTCACACCAGAAACTGAAAAACAGGATGGAAATAAATTTATAATCCTAAAATAACCGGTCTTTGGTTTTTTCTTAAAGGAAAAAAAAAAAAAAAATATATATATATATATATATATATATATATATATATATATATATATATATATATATATAATCTTTTTTCTAAGATATCCAAGATATTTTAAAGATTTGTGTACAGTTTACTTATGTATATAATTATTCTAATTTACAGAAATAAGTCATAGAGGTTTCTTCAAAACTTATTAGCATGTTAGAGGTGTTATACCTTATAATTTCCATTCATGGCATCCCCCAAGGCAATTGGGGTTACTTACTGGTGTTCATCTCTTCTCTAAGTAACATGCAACGGGCTTTATTTATTTACATGATACCAGTGGCAAAGAGTAATCACTGATATCCTATTTACCAACCCCTCCGCTTGGGCAGGATATGACACAAGGTCAATTTTTAAGCGGAGTTTAGTAGGTTTGAATTCAGATTTTCCTTCTCCTAGACTAGTTGCCTCACCAAGGCTGAAGAACCTAGTCTGCCCTACTATTTACCTATAGCTGGAGGGAGAATAATTGGATTCATACCTTTCCCAAGGGTATTAGTGCTATGTGAAATGCAATCAGTCTTGTCCAGGAATTGAACTCGTATCGCCGTGTCCATATCCTGTAACGATAACCATTACACCACGGGCACTGATGTAATCTATTATTGAATGTCCAAAATGTAATGCCTTTTACAAGAGTCAATGATTTTAATTTATCCTTAGCTGAGGGGAGAAGTGGATTCATGTCTCTTCTAAAGATATTTGATTTTTTTTCTCCTTTGTGTTTAATGACATATTAACCTTCATGGGTTATGTAATGCCAAAGCTATCCTTGTAGAAGACCAGCAGTGATACTATTAAACCCCTTAACTAGGAGGATAAGGTTTTTTTTTTTTTTATATCTTTCCAAGGGTATTAGTCTGAAAGGGAATCTAATATAACTGCTGGAATTTAAACTTGCTTACTGGATGCAGTTCAGCACTTGAGCCATTACACCATAAGGACTCCCCGCTAAGGATATTAATGAAAAGCAAACCACTCTAGGCTTTTTTTTTTTTTTTTTTTTTTTTTTTCCAATTTCTTGCTGATTCCATTGCTTGTGCTTATGTTTGTCAGGCCACCTGCATCGCCAATATGCAAATAAGTTTCAGATTCTATCACTGAGCTGTAAATGCCATAATTTTTCTACATGTACATTGATTTTATTCTTTGTTTTATTTCAGATGAGATGTCGTGAAGATGTATTTTCTCATCTGACAGTGCCTGGCTCCTGTAGCAATTCAGGTTGCAAAAGTACTCAGGCTGTAGGTTTAATAAAATCATTATAATTTGAATTTCTTAAATGAATTTTCTTAATCTGCATCACTAATTTCTAAAAATTGCCAGAATTTTTCTTCTATGTATTTACTCAACCCTTCTACCATGAGCAGAGTGTGATACAAGATGAATTTAAAGTGGAGTACAGCTGGTTTGAATTCAGTTTTCCTTTTCCTTCCCATAGACTGGTTGCCTAAATGAAGCCAAAGAACCTAGTCTGCATTACTATTTACCCATAGTTGGCAAGAAGAGATAAATTCATGCCTTTCCTCGGGGCATTAGCACAAGGTGAAAAACAAACAAGATTTGAACTTGGCTTGTAGGTTGGTTGTTTGGGTTTTATGACATATCAATCTTTGTAGGTTATTTAACGCCAAATCCATTTTTATGCAAATAGTCAGTTCTATTTCAAACCATTCAGTTTAGCATGAGTGCACAGTTTAATTGTCAAAAACATTTCTATTTCAAGCTATTCAGTTTATTCAAACAGTCCTAATTCAGTTTAGTATAAGTAGAGGTTTTGTTTACACACAGTTAAATCTCAAAACAGTTCTATATCAAACAATTCTGTTTAGTGTAAGTACAGTTTCAATGTCAAAAACAGTTCCATTTCAAACAATTCTGTTTAGCATAAGCACGCAGTTTAAATGAGAAAAACATTTCTATTTCAAGCTATTTATTTTAGTCAAACAGTTCTAATTCAAACAATTCAGTTTAGCATAAGTATGCAATTAGTTCTATTTAACCCATAGATAGGGCTCTATCAGGTGCTACCATTCCGGGCCAGACTGGACCTAGGAGAAATGGCAATGAAGGGGTGCTCTACATTCCCCAAAGCATCATTGGAACCTCACCATCAGATTGTTTAGTGTCATATTCAAGATACTCATTGAGGGGGTGGGGTGGGGGTTCACCCCTCTGCAGAGGTGCAGTTGGTGTATTCTGCACCCTTATCTGACTTGGCAATTGGCTTGTAGATTCCATTTCCTCTAACAATAACCATTACACCAAGTGTGCCTCTTTTTTCTATGCAGTAGAAGTTGGTTCTTTATAAACAAAACTGCCAAAGAATCGGAGACAATTTCTATTTGTAGAAATGGACTCAACTAGAAGTATGGTGCCTTCAGTGAGAATAGAATTCACTAGCAGTGGTCTATGAACTTAGCTTGCCAGTTATACCATGTAGGGCATTCATAATAGATGCCTGTCTCATGGGGCTTAGAATACGCTTATTCTATCTCCTCCTGAGGAGTAAGATCCTACCTTCTGAGGCATCCTGGGTATGACACTAAACTTCATCTGATGGTGAGGCTTGAGATCTGAAGATTATGGAGTAGGCTTCATCGCCATTACTCTCAGGTTCACTGAATTTGTAGTACCTGTTCTCATCTATGGATCAAATAGAACTATTTCGCAAAAAATTTAATTATAAATGTACATTGAATATGATTCCCTAACCTCCTGGCATAAAATAACCCCTGATAGATTGACATGCCATTAAAATCAATCATGATGGATGAAGATGTAATGAAACATGAGCAACTTTTGTATTTGGACGGAATTTAACACTGAATGCTGATTGGTTATTGAATTCAAAAAGATTTGAGATCCTTCATCTCCAAGATGGTAACTGCTCTGGGGTTTTCTTTGGCAGCACTACTACTACTACTACTAGCTGTTCATCATATCAGATGATGGCTTACTGCTGATTTTTAAAAAAATTTTTTGACAGGTATTGCCGATTGTCTAAAAGGATTTTCATGACCCCCAGGTTTCTTTTGATGATATCCTAATGCCTGAGTTTTGGTCTACTTGTTTTACATGACCCTTCTCTTAGTTGAGAGTAGGGGATCTATTTTGGTAGTTTGCTGTCCTAAAGTTTGTTAAAGTGCCTGGCCCATTTTAGGTTGCGTTGGGCAAGTATATTGTACATGACTGGGAGTTTAGATTTCTCCAGGATTGATTTTTTTTTTTTCTTTTTTTTTTTTTTTTTTTTTTTTGCAAGTGACACATCATATACATGTGTGAAGTCTTTGGGCCTCTGCTTTGTATATTGTACAAATGTCTGCATCATACAGGAGGCTTGAAAGAATTATGGCACTGTACACTGCAAATTTAGTTTTTATCAAGAGGTCTTTGTTGAGTCAGACTCGCTTCCTCAGCCAACCAAAAGCCTTGGAAGCATTTGATGTTCAGGTACCTAATTCCATACCTAGTTTGTTGTTGCCAACTGGGGAGCTTAGATATTTGAATTTGTTTACTTGAGTTGGTATCTAGCTTTCTATTTATATGTCTTGGCTAATTGGGCACCTTTGGTGGTGTAACGGTTTGCAAGCTTGACTAGCAAACCTACACGAGTGAGTTCGAGTCTCATTGGGCACCCCATTCATTCGGCCTTGTGCCACATTGAAGCAAAGTGCTTTGTAAATTACTATATGTCTTGGCTAATTTTATAAGATCCTGGACATGGTTGGTCATAATCTTGGTTTTCTTAAGGTTAATTTTCTGCCCAAATATCTTTGCTGATTTTGAGAAACAGGTGATTATTTCCAATGCATCTTGGTGATTGTATGCCACAAAGGCAGTGTTGTTAGCAAATGTGAGCTTGGATACCAGAATTTTTTTAAGACCTTATTTTCCCAATTCAAGTATCAATGGGGAATGAGAAAACTTTTTTTTTTTTTTTTTTGAAAACAGACCAGGCTTTGAAGCGTTTACTAAAACTTTTCTTGTTCTTCAATGATACCTGCATAGGAAAATAAGGTCTAAAAAAAAAAGTGCTGCTTTGACTTATGCTTAACATGCTTTTAACGTGGACTAATAGAGATATGTATGAACTTTTTCTTGTATCATTACATTTCTTTTTTCTTTTTTGTTGTTTTTAATGCTAAAATACAAATTAAAAAATTTTTCTTCCTTTTTATTTAAAAGTATTTTTTTTTCTTCAACAGATGTTCATTTTTCAGTGCAGACAAACACACCAATATGGAAATTCAGTGCCATTGAAACATATCCGAAACAATGCCCGACATGTTCTTTGTGTTACCTGTGTAGACGACGTGTAAGTAAAGCATTTATAAACTTATCTTTGATGCAAAAGAGATTGCACAAGTTATCTGCTACTAATATCTTTTAAGGTGTAAGGAGCAGCTTTTTGTGAATAATAAATTATTGCCCAGTTTGCTGGGGCTGTAGAATACACCAACTGCTTCTCTGCAGAGGGGTAAGACCCCCCCCCTAACGAGTGTCCTGGATATGACACTAAACAATCTGATGGTGAGGTTCCAGCAGTGCTGGAGCTTTGAGGAATGCGGAGTACCCCTTCATTACCATCACTCCCAGGTCCACTCTGGCCTGGAGTGGTAGCACCTGATAGGGCCCTATCTATGGGTGAAATAGAACTAACAGCATTCTTATGCTAAACTGAATTGTTTTGAGTAAACTGAATAGCTTGAAATAGAAATGTTTTCGACAATTAAACCGTACTTACATTTAAACTGCGTGCTTATGCTTAACTGAATTATTTCAAATAGAACTGTTTTTCGACATTAAAATTGTATTTACACTTAACTGATTTGTTACATATAACTTCTTGAATAGTTTGAAATAAATGTTTTTGACAATTAAACTGTGTACTTATGCTAAACTGAATTGTTTTAAATAGAACAGATTATTTACATAAAAATGGATTTGGCGTTAAATAACCTACAAAGGTTGATATGCCATAAAACCCACCAAACCAAACTAAACTGAATAGCTCGAAATAAAAATGTTTTTTTTACAATTAAACTGTACTTACATTTAAAACTGTGCTTTTGCTAAACTGAATTGTTTTAAATTAAACTATTTTTGACACTGAAACTGTACTTACCCTAAACTGAATTGTTATATATAACTGAATAGTTTGTAATAGAAATGTTTTTGACAATTAAACTGTGTACTTATGCGAAACCGAATTGTTTGAAATCATCATCATCATCATATCGTGCTGGCAGCACGGATATCCCTGACCCTCTCTCGCCACTCCTCCCTATCGTTCATCGCCCTAGGTAGGTCTTCAGGACAACAACCTGTATCCTCACATAGCTGCTGAATGTACGTTCGTGCTGGTCGTCCTGCTTTTGCGTGGCCATGTGTGGGGATCCATAAGAGTACATCTCTTATGAGTTCATCTCTGCTTCTAATAGAACTGATTATTTACATAAAAATGGATTTGGCGTTAAATAACCTACAAAAGTTGATATGCCATAAAACCCAACAAACCAAACCAAAAATAAATTAGCAGAGCTAATCACAACCCATCTTATTCTGGAATTGGCTGTGTGCTACCTTGCTATGAACTCGTTGTGTGCTGTTTAGTTTATGAACAAGCTATGGCAAACAGGAACATGAAAGAGCAGTAGCACATATAAATTGTAAATACCTGCAGAAGATATAAAAATTCTGCTACTGGCTACTGACACAAAGATGTTCATCACCAAATAAATGGAAATATTACATTAAATCACATCCCAATTAAATGCTTGAAATTGGATGAAAGAAAATTAAAAAAAGAATAAATGACCAAATGGCTATAGTTGGACATTGCAAAGCCACACCAATTACTTATCTTATATTCAATGAAATAACATCAACTAGATTAAACCCTTTTAACTCTTATTGCCTTGGTCTTTATATATCCTGTACTTGAGCTCATGAAATTCATTAAAATAATTGAACAGAGAGAACATTCAAATCTCACTTCAGGGTGCAGACATCTTTGTTTAAAGCTATCATATCATTCCATTAAAAGAAAGGCTGTAAATTAAGATTATATTAAGCCTTTTATTTTTAGTATATCTGATGTGATCTCTCTGAGTTAATGATTGGTTTGGTTTCTTTGTTTAATGGCATATCAACCTTTACAGGTTATTTAATGCCAAAGCCATTCTCCTAGAAGAACAGTAGTGGTACTATTTAACCCATAACTGGAAGGATAAGGGGGTTCATACCTTTCCCAAGGGTATTTGTCCGAAAGTGAACGTAATAGCGCGACTGGAGTACAAACTCGCTTACTACGATTCCGCAGTCCATCGCTTTAACCATTACACCATGAGGACACCCCCACCTGAGCTAATGATGTGGACATCTTTGTTTAATACTATTGTATCTTTCCATTAAAAGAAAGTTTGATGAAATTTATTTGGAATCATCTATTACTTGGGAATTTGCTGGTAACATTTTTTTTTTTTTTGAATACAGAGAAAGTGGAGGAAAAGTTATCAACTCAAAAAGTTAAAATATATAAGTGTTACTACCAATTGAGCCTGCAAGTGAGGAGAGACTTACAGTCGGACATTGTTGTTTTTTTTTTTTTTTGTTTGCTACTAAGGTTGCCAATCGGGCTTGTGAGTGAGAGGAGAATTACGGTCGGACTTGTTTTACTTTTGAAGAGACTGACTGTCGGACTTTGTTTTGTCAAAAAGGCTACCAGTTGAACTTGTAAGTGAGGAGAGACTTATGGTCAGTCTTGTTTTTCCTTTTATTATTTAGTTGGCTCACACTCGGTTTAAAAAAAAAAAAAAAAAATTTCTGCGTCAAAGTCATCTTTGTAGCAGAATATTAGTGGTACTATTTAACCCATAGTTGGTAGAAATAAAGGGGTTCATACATTTTCCAAGGTTATTGATCCAAAAGTAAATGTAATAGTGCAATGGAACTGCAAACTAACTTACTACAATGTCCAGCACTTTAGCCACTTTGCTATGAGGGCTTTTCCTCCCAGTCTGCCTTACTATTTATCGATAACTGAATGAAGGTTAGGTGGATTAATGATTTTCCCAAGGATATTAACACTGTGAAATGTGAACACCTTCTTTTTGGATTTAAGATTGGGTTGCCAGGTCCGTTTTGAACAGTAATAACCGTTATGTCTCAAGCACCTAAAATGTTAATGGTAACTATTCAATCTCGAGGCATCTGATCTATATAAGTAAGCTGGTGACTGTAGTTGAGGGCAACCAGAAAGCTCCCTTTTCAATAGCTACTACACCGAGGTGTAGGGGGGCACTACTCCTTTCCCTGAATTGCTCAACTTTACCCTTGATGTCATATTTAGGGTTATTCTATGCCAAGAGGTTTGTGAACCATGTTCACTGTACATTTCAGATTTACATTTTGGTGTAGTTACTTTTTTTGGGTGGGGGGCATACAGTCTGATCAAATAACAAATCTATTTGAGCTATAGATTGGACCCTAATAGGTATTACCACTTCAAGTCAAAGTAGACCTGAGAGTAATGGCCATGAAGAACTCCACACTCTCGGAACTGGAACCTCACTATCAGCAGCAGTTTGGTGTCATAATCAGGACATCTTCCACAAGGACTACAGTCAGTATCTTTTAAGCTCTACGAAGAGGGTGATATTTATAGGAGTGAAAGTAATGCAATCAGCATATTCTACAGTTCCAGCTGACTGAGCAAGTTGAAAATCTATCAATCTTATTAATAGAAGCATCAATATCAACTTTGTGGAGGTGCCCGTGGTGTAATGGTTATCGTTGTAGGAAATGGACATGGCAACATGAGTTCAAATCCTGGGCGAGACTGATTGCATTTCACATAGCACTAATACCCTTGGGAAAGGTATGACTCCAATTATTCTCCCTCCAGCTATTGGTAAATAGTAGGGCAGACTAGGTTCTTCAGCCTTGGTGAAGCAACTAGTCTAGGAGAAGGAAAACTTTGAATTCAAACCTGTTAAACTCCGTTTAAAAATTGACCTTGTGTCATATCCTGCCCGAGCGGAGGGGTTGGTAAATATGAATATCAACTTTGACCGCTGTTACGTTAAGAACTTTATGTTTGTGTCATGTGTTTTTCTTGTTTCCTTTTAATTTTCAAGTTGCTCAAGTCAGCTGGAACTGTAGAATATGCTGATTGCATTACTGCAGTAAGACTTCCCCAATGATTGTTCTGGATATGACACTAAACAATCTGATGGTGAGGTTCAAGTAATGCTGGAGCTTTGGGGAATGTGGAGTACCTCTTCATTGCCATCGCTCTCAGGTCTGTTTGGGTCCGGAGTGGTAGCACCTGATAGGGTTCTATCTATGGGTCAAATAGAACTGTTTGACATTTAAACTGAGTGCAAACAGATGACTTCTGCTAAATCTTATAAATAGAAGCATCAATATCAACTTTGTGGAGGTGCCCGTGGTGTAATGGTTATCGTCGTAGGAAATGGACATGGCAACATGAGTTCAAATCCTGGGCGAGACTGATTGCATTTCACATAGCACTAATACCCTTGGGAAAGGTATGAATCCAATTATTCTCCTTCCAGCTATTGGTAAATAGTAGGGCAGACTAGGTTCTTCAGCCTTTGTTAGAAATAGAACTATTTGTTCATTTAACTGTGTGTAAACAAATGACTGATGTTTAATTGAATTGTTAGTGATACACAGCAATACTTGGAAATATTTAATTTTGTTGACAAATCATATATATCTAATATATATGTATAAACTGGATTTATTATTAAATAACCTACGATGGTTGATATGCCATAAAACCCAACCAAAATTTCAAGTGAATTATTCTTCCAGTATCAGTTATTCCCCTTTTATTTAATTCTGTGAAGAAAAGGGTGAAGAAATCCATTTAGGATTTCTTCACCCTTTTGGCTGTGACACATTTGGCAAGAAATTTAATGGTTGGAATGCACTTTTGACCATAAAATGAAAAAAAGTTTATGGGAATTTCACTAATACTTATTACAATACACTATTGGCACTGAACTCTTTATTCATTGATGCTTCTAAAAACCACTGTTTTAACAAAAGTTCTTGAAGTAAAGTATTCTTTTTATTTTTTCATTTTAGAGTTGGGATATATTAAACTAGAGGCACTCTCGTGGTGGTATATTGCTCAAGATCTAAAAATTTTTAGTAATGTGAACTATCGTTACATCTCACCCTCATGTGTGGTGACTTGAGTTGTTCTCTGCACCAAAAGGGTGAAGCAGAAAATTTCTTTTTTTTTTTTTTTTTTTTTTTTTGTGATAAAATGAATAAATTTATTTATTATAAGTAACAAAGAAATTTCAATATTGTCATATGATAATGTTTACCTTTTATTTATTTATTTATTTATTTTAATGATTTATAAAATTGTCCATGGGTTACAACAATGAAGTAGTAGGATTGACACTGAATTATTTAATTCAGTATCATGTGTGAATACAAAATTCCCCTGTCTTGAAAGACTATCATTGGTGAAGGTAATTTTTGTAGTTCAATGCTTGCTTATAGAAGCTCCTATTATTTAATGGAACAGTCGATTTCTATCTATTGGTATAAGTGTACTTTTTAAATAAAATCAGTGAAATTTCTTGCAAATAAAGACAGGCTTACATGGTAGATAAAAACTGAATGGAAATGTTAATTTTATACTTTAAACTAGAGAATACATATGTTTAATCACCCGCTACCCCAAACTGATTCAAAACTACAAATATGATACTATAGGGTATTTCTGAACATTGTTATCTTTTGATTTAGACTAATTTTCTTTTATCTCTCCATTTTATTTTTAATTGCAAGATACTCAGGTTGTTAATCCACAACAGTGAGAATATATTAAATGATATGCTCTCTGTGAGTTTGAACTTACTGAGAGCTTATCTTTTGTTATTTCTGTAGCTCTGTGAAAAGGGTAGTACCTGTTAAAGTCCCATCTATGGGTTGAATAGCTCTGTTTGAAAATTATTCGTATTTGATAGGAACGGTTGAAATTATATGCCCTAATACCAGGGCTTTGAATATGTTGACTGTATAACTTGTAAGTAGCCTTCCCTCAAAAAAGGGGGTATTCTGGGTTTGACTCTAAATTGGATCTGGTGGCAAGGCTCCAGTTCTGGGGCTTTGGGTAGTATGGAATACCTTTTCATTGTCATTACTCCCAGGTTTTCTCTAACTCAGAATGGTAGTATACAGTTAGGGCCCATCTCTGTCAACTAGATCCATTTTAAAATTATGAGTGTTGGTTAAGTTTGGTATGGTTTAATAAAATTTCAACTTTCGTGGGCTATTTAATGCCAAAGCTATCTTCATAGGAGAATAGTAAAAAGTAAGTAAAGTTGGCGACAGTAGTCAAGGGCAACCCGAAGGCTCCCTTTTCAATAGCTACTACACTGAAGTGTAAGGGAGGGCGCTACTCCTTTCTCTAGATTGTGCCACTTTATCCCTGATACGTACCATATATTGCTGAGTGTTAAGCAAGGAGGTAACAAGTACCATTTTTAAAGTCTTTGGTATGATGTGTCCTGGGATTGAACCTCGGTCTCCCGGACAATTGGCAAACACTCTACCCAGTAATGGTAGTATTTTACTCATAGCTGGGAGATAAGGATTTTTTACCTTTCCCAAAGGTATCATTACAAAAGTGAATGTAATAGTGTGATGAGTTTGAAATCACATACTTTGATGTTGTTGTCCAGCATATTAGCAAATATACCATGAGGATTCCCCTGTGTAGGATAGGAATATGTGAGTCCATAATTATGTACAAACAAATGATGATGATGATTATTATTAAATAGAATAGTTGTTAGGTTGGGTTTAATTTTATGGCATATCAACCCTTGTTGGTTATTTAATGCCAAATCCTGTTTTTACATGTATATTTAATATATGATTTGTATACACATTTTGTAGATACACACAGTTAAATGATCAAACAATTCTATTTAGCCTTAGTCAACAAAGTTAAATGGTTCCAAGTATTGCTATGTATCACTCACAATTCAATTAAATATCCTTTCATTTGTTTACACACAGTTAAATAATCAAACAATTCTATTTTGAGCAGTTCAATTTAGCAGAAGTCATTTTGCTTGCACTCAAACAGTTTTATTTGGCCCATCGATAAGTCCCTTTCAGCTGCTACCACTCTGGGCCTGAGTGGACCTGGTTGCAATGGCAGTAAAGAAGTACTCTGCATTCCCCAAAGCTCCAGCATTACTCGAGCCTCACCATCGGATTGTTTAGTCATATCCAGGACACTCGATGAGGTAGTCTTACCCCTCTGCATAAGAAATAGAATTGGCAACCTGAGTTTGAATCCTGGATGAAACTGAATGAGTATCACTTCATCCTAATTCACCATCAGATTGTTTAATATTATATCAAGGACACTCGTGGGTGAGGGGAGTATTACCCTTCTGTAGAGATGCAGTCAGTGTATTCTACAGCCCCAGCTGACTGGGCTAGAATTGTTGTTAGATAGGAATACTTGAAACCATTCAACTGTGTAAACAAATGATATTATTGAATAAGAATAGTTACTATATAATTTTATATGAATTATTTGTATTAGACAGGAATACTTGATACGATATGTAATTGTATATAAATTAGTTATAGATAAGAATATTTGAAATCATAGAAATGAATACAAACAAATGATTATTAATAAATAAAAAAAGTGCAATTAAAAGAAAATACAATTGGACATTTAAAATATAGTTATTACAATAAAGCATTTATAAATGAATCAAATTTTGACATTAAATAACCCAGAAGGAGTTGATATGCCATTAAACAAACCAAACCAAATATGAACAGTTATAATTACAATCAAGCATTTACAAATGAATCAAATTTTGGCATTAAATAACCCAGAAGGAGTTGATATGCTATTAATCAAATAAACCAAACCAAATTTATTATCTCTGACCAGTGCTGTTTATTACTGTTGTGAGTGACTGACTGAACTGAGTTGCAATAAAATGCAACTTATGTGAAATAAATTTACATCAAATTTAATCATAATGGTTGACAATAAAACTGATAAAGGAATACTACCTTGTATGGTGTATATAAATTTTGCATATTGGCATAATGGTTAGAGTGTTCGCCACTGGCCCAGGAGACCTGGGTTCAATCCTAGGTTGAGACATACCAAAGACTCAAAAAATGGTACTTGATGCTACCTTGCTCAACACTCAGCATTATAAGGTAAGGATCAAAGGTAAAGTGGAACAATTCAGGGAAAGGAGTATCGCCCTTCCCTACACCTTGATATAGTAGCTATCAAAAAGAGAGCCTTTGGGTCACCATCGACAAACATCGCCGACTTTACTTACTTTATTTACATTTTTAATGGCTGTATCAGAATTTAAACAAAAACTAGCCTAATCATTTAAATATTAAAAGCAAAGTTGGCAACCTTAGTTGATGGTGACCCGAAAGCTCCCTTTTCAATAGCTACTACACCAAAGTGTCAGGAAGGGTGCTACACCTTTACCCTTGATCCATACCTTATAATGCTGAGTGTTAAGCAAGGCAGCATCAAATACCATTTTTTTTTTTTTTTTTTTTTTTTTTTAAGTCTTTGGTATGACTCAACCTGGGATTGAACCCCGGTCTCCCGGACCATTGGCAAACACTCTACTCATTAGGCCAATGGCCCAACAATCATTTCAATAACAAAGAGAATTTAGAAAATCATGCGTGGAAGTTTTTTCGAAATTAGAATAAAATGTTTGTCCTTCCAATGTCTTGAAATTGAATTCTTTATTTTTTTTCTTTTTTCTAGTACACCCGTCATTGTCTTTCCCTGTGAGTCCCAGCACACAATGTGTTTAAACTGCTTCAAGATTTATGGCATCATCTGCTTGAATGAGCGACGTTTTCAGCAAACAGAAAAACATGGCTACTCTCTTCTCTGCCCAGGTAAATTATTCAAATTAGTTATGCTCAATTGCTTTTCCCATTTTCAAAATCCAAGACTCCTTGATTGGCTATTTTGGTATTGTATCTTAATTGTACAATCAATTGGTTAGTCATTTGTAGTAACATAAACACAAATAATTCCTCTTGCCTTCAGTTATTTTTAGTTTTAGTCAACCCACGAATAATCAGTTGTAATATTTATGCTTTCAATCATCATGATCTTCATATGAAAGTAATTCTGAGGATCAAGTGACAGCAAGTTTTCAGATATGACTATTATTAGATAGGAATAATTATTTGAACCCATATAATCATTAATCTTAGAAATATTTGAAACAATACAATTGTGTGGAGATTATTTTTATTAGACTGAAATACTTCATATATGATTGTGTGCAAAAAAAAAAAAAATTAAGAAAAACTACAGAAAAATTGTAGATATAAATACAATTCTCTGACTTGTAGGTATAGAATAACCCTAGACAAGTTGTCATGTCATTAAAATCTACCCATCAATCAACCCTTATGCCATAGGCAAAATTTGACTGAAAGTCAATTTTTAAGTGAAATAAAGGTGGTTTGAATTCAGAGTTTTAGATTGGCCGTCTAACCAAGGCTAAAGAACCCAGTCTGTCCCTAGTATTTACCTATAGTTAGAGAGGAGACAGATGGATTCATGCCTTTCCCAAAAGCATTAGCTCTGAGTGAAATTTAAAATCTTGCCAAGGATTTGAACTTAACTTGCAGGTTGTGTTTTCTATGACTATAATGGTTACATTCACTGCACGTTCCAACTTGAATTATGTAGTAGTTTTCACTGTTTTAGATTTATTTTTCTCCAGATCATTAATTCATCCATTGTCTTTTCAAATTATCTTGGGACTAGTTCAAGTGCTCCAGTGATTAGAAGCATAACTTTCACTTTCATATTGAGCAGTTTTGTTATTATTATGTTGTGGTGTTTAGGGTCAAAATGAAGACCCTCAGACAAGAGAAGTAGGTTGAAACAAATATATTACAAAGACAGAACAAATATACAGACTACAGGTGTTATACAACAGTTAGGAATGTCCTTCTGGTACTGTCAGGCAGCTATGAGTTTATCTCCCTGAGTGTCAAGTAGAGTCAATACGTGAAAATAGCTTGCTATTGTAACAGGGTAATTTCTAGTTTATTATATTATATGGTTTCAAGTATTTCAAGCAATTATATAGTTTCAAGTAACTAAAGGATAATCCTTTGGAAACAATTATAGCTTTAATTATCTATTCTTAATACAGTTTAATTTTTTTGCTTAAGTGTATATCAACTTTTGCAGGTTATTTAATGTCAAAGCCATCCTTTGGAAACAATTATAGCTTTAAGTATTGTAGAGGGTATATTTATTTATGAGTAATACTGTCTATCTTTACAAATTTGGTTGATGTCCATAGGTAAATATGTTCTTATATTATTGGTACATCAATAAGTTTGTAGCTTAATCTATAAAGAAAGCATTTATTTTACACTACTAATATTTATTATTTTTTTTCAACATAATCTCCTTCATTGTTAATACACTTAACCCGCCATTTTTCCGTAGATGGCTTGCAGTCAGTTCATGCTTAAAGCTGCTCTGTTGGCTGGAGCTGTAGAACGTGTCAACTGCACCTTTGCAGAGGTATAACCCTCCCACCCAATGAGACCACCTGTTGACCATGGGCAGCGACCCTTAAGGTGCTAGGATGGGATCCTGATGGTTGAACAGTCATTGATCCAGCGACAGAATGGTCAATAGTTTGTAACACATCACTTGGCCTTTACTTGGTCTGAAAGGTGGTCAAATACGCCTGATTCAATCAATTGGCTGGTCTCCTCATGCTCTAGCACATGTATGTTTCTTTTCTCATGAACGTACTATTCAATCTGCATTTGCAGAACAATTCCCAACCCTTTTGTCTTATAAGTTCTTGAAGATGGGGACTGAGGGTCTGTTGTGTTGAGAGCAAAGGTGTACATTATTAAAACCAGAAATTGGTAGAGGCTCAGAATTTCACTCTTGATATGAGTATACTGGTAATGTATCTCCATCTCAACCAGGGTGATAAAGCGATGGACAGTGGAATCGTACTAAATGAGTTTGTAATCCAGTCAAACTATTACTTTCACTTTCAGGCAAATACATATTTACCAACCCCCTCTGCTTGGGTACGATATGACACAAGGTCAATTTTTAAGTGGAGTTTAACAGTTTTGAATTCAGAGTTTTCCTACTCCTGGACTAGTTGCCTCACCAAGGCTGAAGAACCCAGTCTGCTCTACTATTTACCCATAGCTGGAGGGAGAATAATTAGATTCATACCTTTCCCAAGAGTATCAGTGCTATGTGAAATGCAATCAGTCTTGTCTAGTATTTGAACTCGTGTTGCCGTGTCCATTTCCTACGAGGATAACCATTACACCACGGGCACCTCTAGGCAAATACCTTTGTGAAAGGTATGAATCCCCTTATCCTGCCAGCTATGGGTTAAATAGTACCACTACTGTTCTTCTTGGAGAATGGCTTTGGCATTAAATAACCTACAAAGGTTGATATGCCATTAAAGAAAGAAACCACAAACCATCAACTAGGGTGAATGGGTTTCCCCTGTGACTTATTCCCAATACAAGTTGGACTCCATGGTGGGTGGGGGAGCGTGGGACCAATGAAAAATATCCACAAATCATGACTTCTTCCTTCAAAAAGATATTTATCTGATTCCGATTCAGAAACAGAAAGTGACTTTCCAAGATTCATCATTTTTGAATCACTACAAGATATAAGATTACATCAACTGTCACCTTTTCTGATCAAAAAAAATAATATCCTGTTGATCAAATCTGAAAAAGTAAAGAAACTCTGAAATGGAAACCTGCTAATGGAAATTGAAACAAAAAAACGTGCCGAAAACCTATTAAAAATGGAGAAATTTCATAATCTCAAATGCCGTGGAAAATTGAATACCTCCAAAGGCGTTGTAAGAAGTAAAGAACTATCACTAGTAACACCTGAAGAAATTGAAACAGCTTTTAAAAAAATAGGGAGTAAAAGAATACAGAAGAGTCACTATACACTGAAATGAAACCATACAGACCCATACATACATTCTGACCTTTGAAAAACCATCAATACCAAAAGAAATCAGAATTGGCTTCACGATAGAAAAGGTAGAGCATTATATACCAACTCCTCTGCGGTGCTTCAAATGTCAAAAATTTGGACACTGCTAAGAGATTTGCAGAGAGTGCCAAGTATGTGGCAAATGTAGTGAACATGATCCAAACTGTATGGAAAATGAATGCAGAAATATAAAATGTGCAAACTCCTATGAGGAACACTCTGCTTTTTCGAGAATCCTTGGAATTTATAAGAAAGAAAAAGAAATAACGTTTATCAAGTGCACAAAAAATATACCTTTCCCAGAACAAGAACAATTGTCGATAACTATATGGGGACGAAAATATATGCTAATGTAGCACAAAAAATAAATCAACAACCCCAGGATAGCTCTTCTACCGATAAATACCAAAAATTAATTGAATAACTGATGAATTTAAAAGCAAATGAATAGCTAACATTTCAAGAAAACCTAAAAAGAATACATTCAACTGAAACAAAACAAATTGCGCCCTGTATGTACTAATACCAACACAGAAGAAAACCCTAAAACCTAAAATATTTGATCTTGAAAAGAACCTAAAAGTACGGCATTGTAAAAGATCTTAAAAACCTTGGATGAAGGCAGAATGCCAGCATTTATCCCAAACATCCTACAGGATATAAGATTTAGGGTGAGAATGGGAGAGGTTTTCTCTGAAGAAAAAGAACAAAAGAAAAGCGACAAAGATCATCCCCCCCCCTCATTAACAAAGACGTAAATGAAAATAAAACAAGATATTGCCATTAAAAAAACAAAACACAATTAAAAGAATTTCTCAAACACAGTCCAACCCAATAATCACATCAAACAAATTTGAAGAGCTCGAAGAAATGGAGATTGAAAATTAAACTTCAACAAGCAAAAGTCAATTACCCCCCCCCCCCGCAAAAAAAATCTTCAAACTAAATGAATAAAATAATTCAATTGAACATTCGAGGAACCAGGGTCAATTACTCTGAATCGTTACTTCTTATTACAAAATACTGCCCAGCAATCATATGCCTTTAAAAAACTTACCTCAAAAACTACAACACCATCAACATTAAAAGTCATTATTTGCACAACTATATTAAACAGCACATCAATAGACCTTGTGGCAGATCATCAATAATCATTAACAACAACAACAACCCCCACCATGAAATTACACTAAATACAAATATGCAAGCAACTACAATATCAGCAACCCTCGAGAAAGCATTAACAGTGTGTTTGTTATATATTCCCTCAAGTGGAGAACACAAAGAATCGGAGCTGAACAATAAAAATCCTTTATTATAATGAGGGACTTCAATAGCCGTAATGAGATTTAAGGAAGTAAGAAAACAGATACAAACAGCAAAGTAAATGAATCATTATTAAATCAACGTCAATTGTGTATGTACAACAATAAATCCAACACATATCTGCACCCAGCAACAGGCACACATTCTGCAATCATCATCATGTCGTGCTGGTAGCACGGATATCCTTGACCCTCTCTCGCCACTTTTCCCTATCGTTCATCACCTCTGGCAGGTCTTCTGGACTACATCCTGTATCCTCACATAGTTGCTGAATGTATGTTCATACTGGTCGTCCTGCTTTTGCTCGGCCATATGTGGGGGTCCATGAGAGTACATCTCTTATGAGTTCGTCCCTGCTTCTCCAGCAGTGTCCTGTCTCATCAACCGAAAAGGACATGGACACAAGGTTAACAAAGGCATGGACAGCTATCAATAGGCTATCGATTATATTGAAATCAGACCTAACCGATAAAATGAAACGCGGTTTCTTCCAGGCAGCGGTCGCATCAATACTGCTATATGGATGCACTACATGGACTCTAACAAAATGGCTGGAGAAGAAGCTAGAAGGCAATTACACAAGAATGCTGCGAGCAATCTTGAACAAGTCCTGGTGGCAAAACCCCACAAGACACCAACTGTACGGCCACCTGCCTCCTATCACGAAAACTATTCAAGTTAGACGAACCAGACATTCTGCAATAGACCCAACAATATGTGACCCTAACCTGTTTCTCAATTATAATTGGAAAGAACATGACCACTTTCTGATTCTATTAGAAAACAGCACTGATGAATCGAGTAAAAGAACTCTGAGCTCGGAAAGGCTAATTGGAATAGATTTAAAACTTCATGCCTTGCCCAACTAACCCCAGAAGCCAATAAAACAATGAGGAAGACATCTTATATTTTACGAATACACTGTTAAACCTAGCTGAAGAACATGTACCCGAAAGCTCCACTTTTACGAAATACAATAGACCATGGTTCAATGAAAAATGCAAAAAAAGCTGTGAGATTACGCAGAGCAACATTAAAAGAATTTAAGATAAACCCAACACAAGAAAATTTAAACACTTTTAAAAACAGCAGAGCCAAATCCCAAAAAATCATCGAAGACTCCAAAAGAAATACATGGAGAAATTACATTGCCAAAATGAATAATATACAGAGCCGAAAAAAATTAAGGCAGATGATTTGGAAAATAACTGGCAAAAATAGCAATACTTCTTTTAAACATCTCACTCGCAATAATCTGAAGATTTGATGAGAAGGATATAGCAAATCACCCAGCCAAAACTTTCTTGCAAAATTCAACTGCCAAAAACCAAAGCAAAAGTTTTCAAATCATTAAAAAAAAAAAGTAAAAATCAAATTTCAAAACAAAAACACTGAAAGCTATGACTAACCTTTCTCTACAGCAGGACTAAAAGAATCCCTCAACAAGGCCCACAATACAGCTGTTAAACCTGACAAAATCCACTATCAACTCCTAAAAGAATTACCTGAACCATCCATAAATTACCTTCTACAAATCTTCAATGATATATGGAGCAGCGATGAAAAACCTAAAATATGGAAACAAACCACAATTATACTGATACCAAAACCTTTCAAAGACAATACAAATGCAAAAAATTACAGACCCATTACTCTTAGCAGTTGTCTGCAAAACACTAGAAAGAATGATAAATTCCAGATAGATATGGTATTTAGAAACACACAAATTAATTAACAAATATCAATCTGGTTTTAGAAGCCAAAGAAGCCCTTATAGATCACCTGATATGATTAGAAACATTCATCAGTGAGGCTTCTATTAAAAAAGAACATTTAGTGGTAGTTTTTTTTTTGATCTTGAATAGAACCTAGAAGTACGGCATTGTAAAAGATTTTAAAAACCTTGGATTAGAAAGCAGAATTTAGGGTGAGAATGGGAGAGGTTTTCTCTGAAGAAAAAGAACAAGAAATGATTGTACCTCATTGCAGTCTGTCATGCTGTTTCATATCAAAATAAATAATATTGTGAAAAACATTAAAAGCGGAACAAACTGTGCTTTGCATCTGAATAACTTCTTGCTCTATTATAGAGCAAGAAACATGAACCTCATAGAAAGACAACATCAAATATGCCTCTATAAGCACAGCAAATGGTCCACAGAGAATGGATTAAAATTTTCAAAAGTGAAAATAAAATGTGTCCACTTCTGCAACCAATGTAAGCTCCACCTAGACCTAGTACTGAAAATTGACCACACTGAAATACCAATAGAAGTCATTTTTGACCGCAAACTCTCCTTCATTCCACATATTAAATACCTGAGAACAAAATGTAACAAAACCATACAATTACACAGAACTATAGCACATACTAACTGGGGAGGAAGCAAAGAAACATTATTAAAATTATATCACTCTTTAATCAGATCAAAACTCAATTATGGCTGCTTTATATATGGGGGAGCCAGAAAGACATACTTGAAAGAACTGAATGCCATATACCACCAAGAACTTAGCCCTTGGAGCATATAGTACCTCTCCTGTTGAAAGCCTATATACAGAAACAAATGAATCAACACTTAAACTAAGATGTGAAAAACTGGCTCTCCAATATTACACAAAACTCAAATTTTGCCCATCCAACCTAGCTTATGATTGCACCTTCAACCCTAAATACAAGCAACATTTTGAAAGAAAAGAAAAATCAATAAAACCTTTCGGCCTTTGGATGAAGTCGACCTTACAAGAATCAATTATACCACTAAATGATATACATGAAAGCACTTTACTGCAAACGGCACCCTGGATCATTAAAAAACCTAAAGTGATTCTCAAACTGAATGAACTCACCAAAAATCATCCCAGCACTTATCAAGAGAAATTTGGCAATAGCCATTCTGGCCTACTATATATCTTTATGTATGGCTCCAAGAACAACTCTAAAACAACATGCGCAGCTGTTCTAAACAAAACAATTCTCAAGAAAGCTCTTCCAATGGAAAGCTCCATCTTCACAGTAGAAGCCCATGCAATAAATCTAGCTCTCAACATCATCTTGAAAAGTAATCAGCCTTAGATCTGACCTCTGACAAATTCAGGATTCCATATACTGACCTGAAACCCACAATCAATAAATTCCTTCACATAAAATGGTAACAATGCTGGAATAATAACACCTATAATAAACTCTTTCAAATTCAGCCCATTTTGGGAGAATGGAGACCAGCTTTCCGAAAATCAAGAAGAGAACAAGTCATTATATCCCGATTGTTCATACAAGGCTTACTCACTCTTTCATACTGAAACAGGAACAACAACCACAATGTTTGACATGTCAATCGCCTTACACTGTTAAACACGTTCTCATAGAATGTAAAGTTTTCGCTCTCATCAGAAAGTGATTTTTCAAAGTGAATAGTTTGAGCGATCTGTCCTTCTTGTAAGAGACAGGGTTGTACCAAAAAATATGATGAATTGAAACCAGTTAATCATGTTCAAACAGATGAAATCCTGCTTATCTAAAATTTTTATCTATTCAATATTCGTTTAGGAATCTTAGGTTGAACGTATATACATATGAACAGAATTTGACATTAAATAACCTACAAAGGTTGATATGTCACAAAATTCAACCAACTATGCTAAAAGCATCTGTTCTCATCAGCTGATCTGAGTTAAGCAATGATGAACCTGTTCAATACTTAAGTGAGAGACTACTCAGTAACAGAATGTATTGTAATCAATCTAAGTCCAAAATATCAGACGAAGAAAGTTTTATTAAATAATGATAATTCTCTGTAGATCAGATATTATGCAGAGAAAATCTAAGATCAAAATTCAGTCAATAGATATATCAGGATATGTATAACTGATCAATTCTTGTAAATATAGCCAAATGAAATTTAAATCTAAAGCCCTTAAAATCTCTAAAAGTGATATTGATAACTACATGATACATCATTATCCTAACATAGTTTCCCTTGATTCTTTCCCACCCTCTGTCTGTATCGACTATGGCCCCTGGTAGGTCCTCTTGACGGCATCCAGTGTCAGCACTGAGCTGATGAATATTGATTTTTGCTTGTCAGTCAACACTTGTGTGTCTATGTGAAGATATCCATAAGAGAATGTCGTTTATGAGTTCATCCTTACTTCTCCTGCAGAGCCAGCTTGTCTTGTTTATCTACTTGGATAATTTGTGAGACAGGTGGTAAGTGGTCATACAGCTGCTATTTTGTTGGATGCTGCTTGCAGGATATGTTTAAAACAGCATGCAGCTTCCTTGTGATTCTCAATTATTTTTTTCTGATAAAATGAAATGGGAAATCTTCCAAACTTTTGCTGTGTCAGTACTATTGTATGGTTGCACCCCTTGAACTTAGATAAAATGACTGGAGAAAACACCAGATGGGAACATGATACAAGGGTCTCAAAAATGCCTCCATCTAACTATATGCTAATCTGTTTATGTTTTTGTTTAAATGCCTATCTGACCCTTATTACAAGGGAGGTACTATTTAGAAATATATTTTATTTTAATTTTTCAGCTGGCTGTCTTCATTCCCATATCCAAGAACCCCACCATTTCTATATCCTTGGGCCTGAAGAGGTGAGAAAATTATTTTCTTACTAAGATTATACTGAGATATTTCTGATTGTGCATGTAAATCTGTGGTTATGATTATTAAAATGATCTGTCATGTTGACATTGTATACTTGCAGTATGAACGTTACAAGAATTTTGCTACTGAAGAATATGTGATTAAAAATGGTGGGGTTCTATGCCCGAATCCTAAATGTGGACAAGGAATGATACCAGAAACAAATGCTAATACAATCTGTTGCCTTAACTGTCAGGTGAGTAAATGCCAAAAATAGGAACATTTGATTGAACTTTTAAATCTTAAGCCCATCCTCATTTCTAATCCTTTAAACCTGTAAGACTTATATCTTAGGCCAATCTCTGTTTTATTATACACTGTATGCCAGATATTTTAGTCAAGCCTCTGTTTTATTATACACTGTATGCCAGATATTTTAGTTAAGTCTTTGTTTTATTATACACTCTTAGCCAGATGTTTTTGGTTAACTTGTATTAAACTCTGTCAGATATTTTTGACCAACCTCTATATTATACGAGGATCATTAAATAAGTTTCCACACTTTTTTCATGTGGGCACTTTTATTGATAGTACACACATGAAATTCTAGTCCCCTTTGAAGTAATCTCCTCCGGCTGCAATGCACTTGTTGTACCATTCCAAGAACTTCTGGAAGGCCCCATGAAAGTCCTCTTGTGTGAGCGTGTCAGTGACCTTCATCATAGCCTCTTTCATCTCCAATTGTCTCATAACGACAGCCTCTGAGCTTAGGGAATAAGCAAAAGTCACTTGGAGCAAGGTCTGGACTATAGGGAGGGTGAGGAAATCTCTTGATGCCCATCTTGGTCAAATAGTATGTAACAAAGATAGAGTTGTGGACTGGTGCATTATCCTGGTGGAAATGCCACTGACCCAATTTGAAGAATGCTGGCCTCTTCCCTAGGAATCTCTTCCTGAACTCCTTTAAAACCTCAACATAGTAACCCTAACCGTTTGGCCAATCAGCTCCGGTGTATTGACTTCCTTACTCCTCCCACATCTCTCATCATCCCTCACAGACTCCCTGCCTCCCTTGAATCTCTTATGCCACTCAAAAACTGATGCTCGATTCATGCAAAATGGTTGAAAAGCAGTCTGAAGCATTCCATACATTTCTGTGGCATCATTTTTTCAAAGTTTAAAACAAAATTTTATTGCATATCGTTCTTCTAAAGTGTCAGATAGCATTTTTGAAATTCACCAGCTGTGACAATCAGGCTTTAGTAGAGTGTATTCCAATTGCTGCTGTAGCTGTTCATTTGAACCTGAAATCATAAAAATTGGTCAATCATCTCATAGGATGTATAGCAATAACAGACTGAATTTTCAAGAGTCTACAACAATTTTAAATGCCTGTACAAAAAAAAGTCTGGAAACTTTTTGAATGCACCACGTATATTATAAGGCTGATATTTCAGATTGTATTGAATTATTTCTTACAGTTCTATTTCTTGCAATTCAGTTTAGCATAAATACGTGGTTTAGTTCTATTTGACTCATAGATAGTACCACACTAGAGCACTTCAGCCATTATGCCATAACCATTGGCCTCTCTACCCTATGTTCCTGATGTGAAAAGCAGCTGAAAATGTTTTTTAATCACTTTACCAGCTGTTGAATAACAGGTTACAATATTTTATAGATTATTTGAAATATATATTTTTAAAAAATATATGTAGAAGATAGAATTGCAACATTTTATTGGCAATAGTGAAAATCTGACTGCCTGGGTTTATGTACTTCTAGTTAATGACACAATACTGGCTGCTCACATTCAAAGAGTTAACTAACTCTAAATTGAACTATCTTATGGGTACCATGTTGGGGTGTAACAGCAACCTAGTCTTGCAGATCCATTGCTATTGAGCCTAATTGGCTGAGGCTGTAGAATAATCATCTGCAGAGCAATAAGCCTCCTCCTCCCCCAATGAGTGTCCTGGATATGACACTAAATAATCTGATCTTGTGGCTCTAATGATGCTGGAAATTTGGGAAATGCGGCGTACCCCTTCATTGCCATCGCAACCAGGTCCATTCTAGTCCAGAGTGGTAGCACCTGATAGGGTCCCATCTATGGGTCAAATAAAACTGTTTGACATAAACTGAATGGAAACAAATGACTTATATTAGATTGAATTGTTTGAAATGGAACTATTTGATCATTTAATTGTATGTAAACAAATGACTTATGTTTAATTGAACTGTTAGTGAATCTGAGCAATACTTGAAACCCTTTGACTGTATGCAAAAAAAATGATCTTAGGCTCATTCAAAAACTTTATCAAGAAAATGTGTTTATAAATCGTATATATTTGATATGTATAAAAAGGATTTGGCATTAAATAACCTACAATTATTGATATACCATAAAACCCAACCAAACCTATATATATATATATATATATATATATATATATAATTCAATCTAGAATAGGGAATAATTCCAATCAGGACAAATAAAGTATTCAAAAATAGAATATTAAATCTAAATATTCCTGGTAAAGAGTTCAATGGGCTATATATATATATATATATATATATATATATATATATATATATATATATATATAAAGAGGATTTAGCATCAAATAGCCTATAATGGTTGATATGCCATAAAATCCAACCAACCATTGCTATTGAGTCATGAGTTTGATAACTGCTAGGTAATCCATACTTGCATCTTACCAGGCATTAGCTGGGCTGTCTGGTATTCATGTCGGACAAGGTATCGAATATTAATGGCAAGGTATCGAATATCAATGGCAGACTCAAGGCTGAAAAGCCCCCAGCTCCGGCTGGGCCATCTTTGTTTGGGCAAGCTGCATCACTGACGTGGTCCAGTTTAAGCTATAATCAGGCATATGTGTCTGGACCCAGATTTGGGTCCATGACCAGCTAGGCTCATCAGCCCCACATTGCACCAAGTGGGCTGATGACCTGCATAGTCAAGCAGGCTCAAGCCTCGGCTCATGCCTCCCCTAATCCCTACTTTAAGCTGACCTTCAGGTCATTGACCTTGTGTCAAGTCCTGTCTGGTGGGAGGCAGAGACAAATATCATACTTACATCTTTGTGCCAAATGTAAAATGTGCTTAGTCTTTTTAAAGTAAATTTAAGCAGCAATGTTCCTGCTCAGAAATTAGATTGATGACCATTTCAGAACAACAGATATCATAAGTAATCTTAAGCCTGTACAAAAGACTAAGCAAAACTTAGGAAATTCTAATTTGAATTAACTTTTAGTTTGTTAAAAATGAAAACATTTGAAGCTTTTAATGCTCATGTTGCAAGGTGTGACATATTAAATGATAATACAGAAAATAAACTTGTGAAAAGAGTTTAGTTCCAGTCACAAATGATTCGTATCAAGTCAATTAACATTACACCATTCAGTTCAACATTACGAATAAGCTAATCCAAATTGTACATCCAATATTGGCATAGCCCAGTCGGCAAGGGCTGTAGAATGCACCGACTGCTTCTCTGCAGAGGGGTAAGACCCCTCCCCCCCAACGAGTGTCCTGGATATGACGCTGAACAATCTGATGGTGAGGTTCCAGCAGTGCTGGAGCTTTGGGGAATGTGGAGTACCCCTTCATTGCCATCGCTCCCAGGTCCACTCTGGCTCAGAATGGTACCACCTGATAGGGTCCTATCTATGGGTTAAATAGAACTAACAGCATACTAATGCTAAACTGAATTGTTTGAATAAACTGAATAGCTTGAAATAGAAATGTTTTTGACAATTAAACCGTACTTACATTTAAACTGCGTTCTTATGCTTTGAAATAGAACTGTTTTTCGACATTAAAACTGTATTTACACTTAACTGAATTGTTACATGTAACTGCTTGAATAGTTTGAAATCGAAATGTTTTTGACCATTAAACTGTGTACTTATGCTAAACTGAATTGTTTAAAAAAGAACAGATTATTTACATAAAAATGGATTTGGCGTTAAATAACCTACAAAGGTTGATATGCCATAAAACCCAACAAACCAAACCAACCAACATTGGCAAGATATCTTTTCCCTGCAGGAAACATATTAAATAGCTTAGATGAGCTAGGTCTTTTATACTAATTAGAAGATTCATTTTTCACAGAATGCAATGTTGATGGTTATTTATTTCAGAAAGGAAGCTGTTTATAGCTTATACCAAGATCATAATCCAAAAGCTTATTTGAAATATTCATTTTTGCTGCAGTATGAATTTTGTCGTCTGTGTTCCTGTGATAGCCATCCTGGTGCTTGTGGACGACAGCAACAACCTGTGGAAAGCAGTGAACTGGTAGGTTTATTTTTGTGTTTTTCTCATTGGTCACATGATACTCTGTTGGGATGTTTTGAACGTTAAAACTCTGATTGGAATGAAGGTTGTCTGAAAAGTTCCTAGGCTGACCCAGATGCTCTTATAGGATGTGACTAAATGAGTTTTATATTTCAACATAGTTCCCTGCCAATCCATGCACTTCTTTCATCTGTGTTGCAGTGCTTATATCCCATTGGTCAAAAAGTAATCAACAGTAGATATGAATTTTTCAGTCCACATTTGTATAGAATAAGAAATATTCAGTTGTGAGGGGATCGAGCTGAGATTGGGAGAAACAAATCAACACCAACAACCAATTCATTAAAAACAGGATCCTTCTAATTCATTCTCTTTGAGCTTCTTGAAAGGTGGAATATGGGAATTACTATCACTTGTAGTCATTTGCTAGGCTTAGTTTAGTTTGGCAAAAGGTTAGAAGTATGGAGAACCCAGTGAGGATCAAACTCACTACCAATAGTCTGCTAACCTAACTTGCTAAACTTTACACCCTACTGGTTACTTGTAACTGACAGTATGTATTCACCCAAACCCTCCACCAAGAGCAGGATGTGATCCAAGGTCAATTTTTAAATGGATTACTGCTGGTTTTTAATTCTAGATTAGTTGCCTAACCAAAGTTAAAGAACCCATTTAGCCTTATTTTCCCATAGCTGCATAGAGGAGAGAATAGATTGATTCATGCCTGGCTCAGAGTGGTAGTACCTGATAGGGTCCTATCTGTGTGTCAAATAGAACTGTTTGAAATTTAAACTGAGTGCAAACAAATGACTTATGCTAAATTGAATTCCTTGAAATAGAACTGTTTGATCAGTTAACTATGTGCAAAAAAATGAGCTCAGGCTTGCTTAAAAATGTTATCAAACCACATATATTTCTTATATATAAAGAGGATTTGGTATTAAATAACCAACAGTGGTTGATATGGCATAAAACCAAACCAAACCAAACTTTCAGCCCAGTTAGCTGACCTCCCATTTGAAAAAGAAGACCTTGAACTGTTTCTGTCTTCAACAACTTCCTTCCAGTTTGTGTATGCCTGATACAGCCTTTTTTCTCATAATGCCATTCAGTCAACATGATTATAAGTAGCCTGAATGAAGATATTTAAAAATTCCTATTAGATATAAAAATTTTTGTTAACATTGTCTCCTGTCAACAGGAGATTTTGGCATGAGTAATGGCAATCAAGGAATGACTCAGCATTTCCCAAACCTCCAAAACTGGAGTGTTACTATTGTTGGATTTTATTGTTATACCCAGGATATTTTTTTTATTTTTTTTTTTATTTTTTAGTGAGATCTTACTTTTATGCAGGGGATATATTTGGTATATTTTAAACCTTGCCACTACTGAATGGAGAAGGAATGAACAATTTTAATTAGCATTTGATAGTTATCTGCATTATATCCAACATTTTAATGATTTAAAAGAAAAAAAATGTTCTGCATAAATGCTAACTCCACAAACCTATAATTCAGTTGCAGATTGAACTGGAAATCGCTTTATTTTCTAAGTCAGAGCTGTGATAATTTTTACTCAGATGCAAAAAAGCTTGTGCTACTTTGCTGTTTTTTGTTTTTTTTTAGTTCAGCTGCCATTTGCAATATGATTTGTGTGCATGCACATGTTTGAGTCTTTTATATGCATAAGTTGTGGTACATGTGATGGCAATAGAAGGGAGTCTTGGCAGAATGATTATTAGAAGTGAACCAGAATGAGAGTGACATCTAGTTGTAGTCCATAAAATGGACCTTTGTGTGAGAGAGAGAGTGATGAAATGAATATTGTTGTTGAGGAAACCAGACTTTGTTGTGAAGAAGGAAACTAAGTTCTGTTTAATAAAAATGTCACTATAATATGCCATTTTTAGTTGGTTAAATTCAAACATTATGGATAGTTTAGTAATACATTGTTTTTGTGATCAGTTATTGATTCTTATAAAGAAATAAGTTTATTTTGAATATGGCATTGGGTTATTTTTTCTTTCCAGTCCACATTACCTAGCTCTGAGATTTTAAAGAAATGTCAGTGGGAAAATGAGAGTTTGTCTCTTATTTCCCAAATCAGTAAAGCCTGTCCAAAATGCAATGTGAAAACTGAGAAAAATGGTAAGAAATTGTATATATACTTAATCTTTCTGCATGAGATACAAGGTCGATTTATTTTTGTTTCTATTTCTATTTTTATTTTTTTAACAGTTTTGAATTAAGAGATTTATTTCTCCTAGACAGGTTACCAATCTATCTTATTTAGCCATAGCTGGAGAGAAAATAGATTTGTACCTTTCCCAAGAGAATTTGTGTAATGTGAAATGCAGTGTTTAATATTAATTGGCAAGCCTCTGAAAATACCTTGGCCTCATCTACTGAAAGTGAGGTCAACCTATGTGTAGAGAAGATGTGGACTGCTATTGACAAGTTGTTGATCATATGGAAATCTAATCTCTCTAATGAAATAAAACTGGATTTCTTCCAAACTGTGTCCGTGTCAGTATTACTGTTTGGTTGCACCACCTGGACCCTAATAAAACACTTGGAGAAAAAGCTATATGGTAGCTAATAAACAGAATGCTACATGCTGTTTTGAACATATCCTGGAAGCAGCACTCCCAAAAAAAACAGCAGCTGTACAGCCACCTGCTTCCCATCTCACAAACTATCCAAGCAGTTGTGAACCAAAGAGGAAGCTTGGGAGCACTTTACTGGGGTCGGCATTTTGCAGGTGAAAAAAAATTGAAGACTGGATAATTCATTTTTATGTTATGGTGCTTAAAAAAAGAAATCTAATAATTTGTTGTTTTTTTTATTCGATTTTTTTTTTTAACATTCATTCCTTTGTGTTTAAAAGATCACAAACATGACATGCAATCCTGTTAGTGACCTCGGCTTTTAATGATTTTGGGTAATTGTCTGAAATGCCTGTACTTTGATCTGGCCCTGCTGTGAGCAACCACACCGGGACATTCCAAGAGACATCTCCACTATATTGTATATTTACTACGACCAGTATCTATATTCCACCCCCTATGTTTTTTTGTTTGTTTTTTTACTTTTGTGATAATCGACCTAAATAATTTTTTGATCGTTTTTTAATTATTTTTAATGAAAAAAATCTCCAAAGATGTTGTGTTTTTTATTTTTTTTATTTTCCCAATGATTTCAAAATCAATTGTGGACATGTTGAAATTTTAATGAAATTTTTGGTATTTTATTCATTAATAAATTAATTTTATAATGAATAGTTTCTTTTGATTTAAAAAAAAAAAAAAAACAAAAAAAACTTGAAGATATTGGTCATTTGAATAAAAAAAATTCCAATCGCTAATTTTTATATTTTCAGAAAGATCAAAAATGAGAAGACCTTATGTAAAAAAAGGAAAAAAAAAAATTAAATTTACGATGTAAACACCTTGAAAAAGTTATTTGAAAATTTTAATTTTGTTTTTAAAAAAACTCAAAAGAATCTTTATACATATATTTTTTTTTTTTTTTTTTTTTTTGTGAGTGGTGTTTTAAAAACAGTTTTTTTTATTTTAGGTTTATCTAAAAACAAATTTCCTCTGATGCAATTTATCTACATTTTATTCACTTAAAAATTTCACAGTAAATTTTGAAAGCCTTCAAACCCTTCTGCCTAAAATGAAATATTTGTAATTAAATAAAGATTTATTTAATCTATCTAAAAATGTATGATTAAAACTTCCCAATGTAGGATAGCATATCTTTTGAGATTTTAATATTTAAAAATATTTAAAAGCAATTTTTCATTCAGACCAAAGTTGCTTAAAGAAATTAAAAAAAAAATAGTCAGTCTTCTTTGAAGGGTTAAGATTTTTAAGATTATATTATAGAGAAATTGTTTTATTTTTTTTTCTTTTAAAGTTGCACAAACCAGAGGTCTTTCGGGTAGTAAATCAAAAATAAAAAATCACGTTTTTTTCAGATGTTTTTGTTAGATTATAACATATATTTTTCTTATTGTCCATGAAACTTGAAAATATTAGCGTTAATGTTTAATTAATAATTTGATTAATTTAAATTTCCGATATTTTCTTAGACATAGATTAGATTTCCGATATTTTCTTAGACATAGATTAGATTTAAGAGCAAAATCATTGAATAAAAATAAGGATTATAGTTGATTTTGATAAATAATAACACATATGTGTTTAAAGAAATAATTGGTTTTTATTGTTTTATTGTCCCAATGATGTTTACTCATGATATATTTCATGAGTCTGTGATGTCAATGGAACTGACCAACATGTACACTCAGAGCACCTATACACTATTTGACTGACCTATTATCATTGGTAAAAACCTGTTAACTTCAAAACATAAGTTTTTTTGTTTTTTTTATTCAAAAAATTTTTTTTTTTTCATAATTGAAACATTTTAGAACAAAACCACCTTCATTTAGATTTTTAAATTGGGAAGAGGCTATTTTTTCAGTCCCTGCATAATTATGATCACCTCATTATTTTATTTATTTATTTACTTTTTTTTGCAATATAACTGTTATGATGTTATGAAGAAGTGTAAACTATTTATTCAGAAAAAAAAACAAGTTTACTTATTTGATTATCTTCAAAATACACAATCCCAAAATTTTCAGCTTATTCTTTAAGGAATGCTCTCTTCATAGTAGCAGCAGGAGCCAGACGTATCCTCTTTTGATCTGCCGCACCACTTTTTTTTATTTTGTAATAATGTTTTTGTTTTCAATTCATATCAAAGAGTTTTCAAATTCTGTTATTATTAAAAAAAATTGATATATATTTACTGAAAAATGCCCAAAATAAATAATTTTCTTTTACAATAAATTAAGAATTCAGATGAAAAACAAGTTTATTTTTCCAAAAAAAGTAGACCAAATAGCGTCGGAGGCTGACTCCTGCTAATTCAAAGGTGCCATTTCTTAAAAAATGGTGAAAAAATTCAGATACTTATCTTGAAGATAACCAATTAGCTTTTTTCATTGAAAAACATTGATCTAAAACATTGGATCAGTTGAAGATTCCCCCAGATTGATCAACTGTAAATCTTTGAAACTTGTTAAAAATGAATGTTATTTTTTCTTTTGAATTGGTTCCTTTCGTAGAAAAAGACTGGAGATTTTTTTAAATAAAGAAAAATATTCATTGTAAAGTAGAACCAGAAATATAAATGATTTAAAGTTTGTTTACATTTCAAAAGTTTTTACTAAACTTGCAATTTTTAAAGCTTAAAAACTCTATAAATATCATACTCTCTAGATATTTCTATAGATTTTATATAAAATCACTATTTCAGAATTTCAGAATGTAAAAATAACATTTTACATTAAATTTGAAATTTCTAAAAGATTTTAAAGTAAACATTTTCAGAAAAATCAAATCTAATGCATATTACCCAATTAACGTTTTCTATTAGCATTACAAAATAAGAATCTTAAGTTTGTAATATAAAAAGGTAAGTTAAGATTATTTAGAGATAAAATTTTCAAATATAAAGTCTTCTGGAACAATTTTAAAAATATTTTTAGATATTCATTAGGATCAACTGTAGAATCCCCCGAGCTGAGATGGATTTATCGATGGCTAAGAAACATTACCAAATATTGTGATTACTCTATGGCTGTTTTTGATGCTCAGAGTTTCTGTTGCTACTGCAGAGTGAAGCTTCTCAAAACTGAAGCTCATTAAAAGTTACTTGAAATGTCACAAGATCGCTTATCCAATTTGTCCCTCATTTCAATTGAACATGAAACTGTGGAGAAGATAGTAAGTTAAGTTGGCGACCGCTGTCGAGGGTGGCCTGAAGACTCCCTATTCAATAACTACTACACGTTGGTGTAGGGAAGGGTGCTACTCCTTTCCCTAGATTGCTCGACTTTACTCTTAATCCGTACCTTATAATGCTGAGTGTTAAGCAAGGCACCATCAAGTATCATTTTTTTTTTTTTTTTTTTTTTTTTGAGTCTTTGGTATGACTTGAACTGGAATTGAACTCTGGCCTCCTGGACCATTAGTGAACACTATACTCATTAGGCCAATGGAATTATTAGTAACTTTGCTTCTGCAAAAGCTGAAAAAAATAATGTTGGCTCAGCTAATTTTTGAATTTGTTGTTTTCCAAATACTAATTAACTCAGTTAAAGGTATGTCATGTATATTTTTCCTCCAGAAAAGGTGGGCTCCATTATGAACACAGGCTCTGGGTGGCACTTTGCCTTGGTACGCCCCTGCATCCAAGTTACATGAACAAGACTGGCTTTTACTCTGAAGGATCCAGATTAAATGTTGCCATGTCATTTGTGGCTTAGAATATGTTGACTGCATCCCTTGCAGAGGGGTAAGACCGACTCTTAAACAGGTCTCCTGGGTATCTCTTCACATAAACTCTCCTACATGGGCAGAATGTGACACAGTCATTTTTTAGTTGAGTAAAGTTGGTTTGAGAAGAGAAACAGAAGAGATTTATACATACTTTCCCAAAGGACTTTGTGTGAAGTGAAATCTAAACAAGGCGTGTCTAAACTGCATCTGAGGGTGAAACTTCAATTCTGGGGAGTATGGGATATTGCCATTAATCTTAGGTTGACTCTGACCCAGAATGATAACATCTATTAGGGTCCCATCTTTGAGTCAAATAAATCTGTTTTAAAATCATTTGTATTTCATTGGACTATGTGCAAAAAAAAAACCCTTAAAAAAACAAATACCCAAAAAATGTATATATGAAGAGATAATGAATGTGATTCCCTGATCTCAAGGCATAAAATAAATCTAGATATGTTCATATTTACCAACCCCTCCGCTCAGGTAGGATATGACACAAGGTCAGTTTTTAAGTGGAGTTTAACAGGTTTGAATTCAGAGTTTTCCTTCTCCTAAACTAGTTGCCTCACCAAGGCTGAAGAACCTAGTCTGCCCTACTGTTTACCCATAGCTGGACGGAGAATAATTGGATTCATACCTTTCCCAAGGGTATTAGTGCTATGTGAAATGCAATCAGTCTCGTCCAGGATTTGAACTCGTGTCATCGTGTGCATTTCCTACGACGATAACCATTACACCACGGGGCACCTCCATAAATCTAGATATATTGATGTGCTCTTAAAATCAATCCATCACCTAACCAATCTACGGATTCTAATTGTGTAAAAAAAAGAGTTGGATTCATAGATTAATGCCTGTATCTGGTTGTTACATATTGACCTTTTAACAGCTGGTTATTGTGGATTCTGTAAACAGGATGTTCCAGCTGTGTAAACAAGAGAACAGTGGAAATAGATCACATGGGTTGAGAGCAGGAAGGTTTGGTTTGGTTTGGTTTGTTGGGTTTTATGGCATATCAACCTTTGTAGGTTATTTAACGCCAAATCCATTTTTATGTAAATAATCTGTTCTATTGAAAACAATTTAGTTTATCATAAGTACACAGTTTAATTGTCAAAAACATTTCCATTTCAAACTATTCAAGCAATTATATGTAACAATTCAGCTAAGTGTAAATACAGTTTTAATGTTGAAAAACAGTTCTATTTGAAATAATTCAGTTAAGCATAAGCACGCAGTTTAAATGTAAGTACGGTTTAATTGTCAAAAACATTTCTATTACATGCTATTCAGTTTAATCAAACAATTCATTTTAGCATAAGTATGCTGTTAGTTCTATTTAACCCATAGATAGGGCCCTATCAGGTGCTACCACTCCGGGCCAGAGTGGACCTGGGAGCGATGGCAATGAAGGGATACTCCACATTTCCCAAAACTCCAGCACTGCTGGAACCTCACCATCAGATTGTTTAGTGTCATATCCAGGACACTCATGGGGGGGATCTTACCCCTCTGCAGAGGTGCTGGCTGAGAAGCAGAAGTAGTACTAAGTGTGGCTCTGAATACACTCATAATGTGGGTTAAGAAGATATGGGGTCAAATATAGCTGTTCTTCATCAGTCTCTTTGTTGAAGTCCTTCGTCTCCGTCTCTCACACTTACAGTCAATTTTGTTCCTTTAAGTAATAATGTAATAAAGAGAGAGTTATATTTCTATAAGTACAAGTTTTGTTGTTCCTTCATTCTGGCTACACGTGTAGATTACACAGAATTAAATTGGAAACGTTTTTTTTGGCATCTTACATAGGGGTATATTGTAACATTTCTCCCCTCCCCCTTATTTTGGTTATACACAATTTTTAGCATTATAGACAAATAAATACAATAGCTCAGATATTCAAAACCTTGGTATATTCAATTTTTTCATATACTTTTTTTTCTTTCTCCTTGATAGGTGGATGCAACCATATGTACTGTTCCAGATGTGATGGAGAATGGTGTTGGATTTGTGTGAAAACCTGGACTTCAACCTGTATGGAAGACCATTGGCTAGACTGACAATCTTTTTGCATTCTTTTAAATTTAATCAACTTGGTGCTAAATGAAAAGGCTAAGATAACATGAAAGTAAACAAAATAGTGAAATACTCATCAAATTTATAATTATTTCATTTCAAGATTATTATTCATCATTGAAAAGTTTGTCAGCAAGCATAAATTGTTTGAAAAAAAAACTGTTTTAAATTATGTATTCATTTGGAAAATAACTTTATGATTAATCTTTAGATTTATATTATAATAAAATATAACTGGGTATCTCAAAAGTCTGGATTTAAAAACATTTTTCTCATATTGTAATGAAAATTTTTTAAAATCAAACTTTTCCAAACAGGTAGATCAGAAAGCAAGTCTGGTTGAATGACCTTGAAAGTTTCCAGACTTAAGGCTACTCAACCTTTTTTCTTTAGGGTCACCTAAAATCAAAGTCTCCAGGCTACTCAACCCTTTTTCTTTAGGGTCATCTAAAATCAATAGTCTAGTAAAATAAACCTGAAAAATTGTTGAACTAAAGGCAGAAATCTTCTCTGAATTTTAACAACAAAAATTTGGTTATATTAAGAATTATTGAATGTTCTTGTATTTAATTTATGAACAATTGCTGCAAAGTTCAAGACTGTTCATCAAGTTGAGAATTTACTGTAATTAAGCTTGTAATGACAGTTTTGTCTTGGAATTCAGATTTTTAGGGCACCCTGTATAATATATACATATGATAATAACTGAAATGAATGGATGTTTATTTACCACTCTGTGGCAGCCTAATTACTGTCAGTTTCACATTTTTAAGAAAAAAAATACAATCTTCAGGTGGGATTATTAGTCTTAATGTTTTTTAGTGAGTAAAGAGTGTAATATTCAGATTTATTGAAAAGATAGTGCTAAAATAGATAAATATTTATATTTGGAGCTTATAATAGTTGAATAAACAAATTTAAAAACTTTTATTCAAGGACTGAAGAGTGCTCAATACCTGCCAATAGGTTAAAACCTAAAATGAATAAATGTTTACTCACTTCTCTGTGACAGCCTCATAACTCAGTTTCATGTGTAAAAAAAAAAAGAAAAAAAAAAAGACAATCTTCAGATGAGACTTCTCTATATTGTTATAGATAAATTGTCATATATAATATGATAATATGGTCAATTGTGTGATTAAAGAAAGTTTTAAAAAGTTTAGTTAAGTCTTAGCCTTTTCAAAATTATAGAAGAAAACAATGAAATTAATATAAAAAAATTAGCTGAAAATATCATTGTTTTCAGTAAGTTCTCTTCACCAGCTTCATATTTAACACCTTTTTATAACCTTTTTTTCAAAATTGTTTAATTTATTTTTGTCAAAGGTTTTCTTGTGCTGTGGACCTTTGACCCCAGCTGTTACCAGTAAACCCCCAGATAACAGGACACCAGAAGGAGGATACATGGCGAAAACATTTTGTAGAAATAACAATATAAACCATGAAAATAGTTTCATTATAACAACAAAAGAAGGAATATCATGGCAGGTCAAGAAATATTTGAATAAAAATCTTAATTTATAAAATTATTAATAATAATATCAATACACATTTTACTTAGGGTGGCTCACTTGTGAATTTGATACACATTAGGTGCCTTAAATTATTGTCTTGTTAGATCAACTTGATCTTAATGAATAACAAAAATAACTTTGCCATGGAATATTAGCTTGTAAGCAAACATAACACATTGTTCATACTCTTACACATAGACATATCAGTGTTGGCGGACCAGCGAAAAGTTACATTCATTAGCTCTGTGTAGACAATGGATGCCGTCTAGAGGACTTGCTTAGAGGGATGGATGGCGAGAGATAATCAAGGTAATCTGCTGTTGGCACTACTTGATGATGGTGATGACTACTAGTTCTATTCTCATGTCACTTTGTGTTATTTTAAGTTAAACTTAGTAAAAAAAAACAAAAAAAACAAACAAAAAAAAAATTGAATCTACTTTACCAATTGCTAACAAACAAGTTTAGGAAACATATACCAATCAGACAGATTCCTTGGACTCTCTCTCTCTCATCATCCGTCCCTATAAGTCATTGCTCTTGGTCGGTCCTCTAGACGGCATCCAGTGTCTGCACAGAGCTGGTGAATCTAAGTCTTTTGCTGGTCACCCAACACTGGTGTGTCCATGTGTAGGAGTCCATTGGAGAAGGTTGTTTATGAGTTTGTCTTTACTTCTCCTACACTGCCCAGCATGTTTTATTTATCTTACTTGCATGGTTTGTGAGATGGGATGTAAGTGGCCGTTCAGCTGCTGTTTTGTGATGTACTGTTTCCAGAATGTGTTTAAAACAGCATAGAGCATCCTTGTTTAGTTCTCCTCTAGCTTTTTCTCTAAGAATTTCATTAGACTCCATATAAACAGTTGTACTGACATAGTTACAGAATGGAAGAATGTCCATTTTTACTGTGTTAATATTAAGGGGCACCTGAGATTAATGATTAGCACTCTTGCATGACAGACCATAATTTCTATAATGGCAAAAATCCTGGGATGATCAAACACAGAGCAAGCTCCACCGTATACAAGATACCATAGGTGAGTAGCTGACAGTCTACAAAAGAAGTGATACTCTCCAGACTTCATATTGGCCACACCCACATTAACCTCTCATACCTCCCCAAAAGAGAAGATCCCCCAATATGCTCAATGTTCAAAATACCCTTCACAGTTAAATGCATTTTCATAAACTGTGACAGGTTTAGACAAATTCACCCAAAATACTACCAGACATGCAATATAAAGGACCTCTTCAAAAATGCTGAACCAGAGGAAATCTTGAGCTTTCTAAAAGAAACCAACCTCTTCATCAAAATCTAACCAAATATTTTAAAAAAGTATAACAAAAACTCATGCTCTAAACTCTAAAACATTCGGGGATGTCCTCATGGTGTAATGGTTAAAGCACTGGACTGCGGAATCGTAGTAAGCGAGTTTGAACTTCCCACATAGCCACCAGGAACGCTGACTCATCCTCTCACGTTGGCCAACCCAGCCTCTGAGTCCACAGGTCCTAGCAGTTGCCTTTCTCTGACCGTCAGCTTCCTCCGAATTCTGTTGACTGCTCTTTCCTGCTGACTGCCTTGTTCTGTCCTGCCCTGGGACCTTGCCTTCCTTTGTCCTATTCCTGTCTCATAGGTAATCTCACAAGCACGCCCTTTGTGTGGGTTTCATGCCAAAACAGACAAAGGGATCCTCTGACTGGCACATACCCAGACCCACATAAACAAATGCCACCTATCACGCCACTGCCAAGGTCTGGCTACCATAGCTACTGAACAACCATTGCCACTTTTATGCCATTATGAGGTACTGATGCAGGAGCATACCCAGACATACCATATTATTGTGGCCTTATGCAAAATAAAGCTGTATAAATATAGGGGCTGTCATATCAAGGCTATTATATGTAAAAAAGATATTAAGTTTGCTAAAATAAGGAAAGAGTATCTTTTATATTATCAATGAGCAACTACTTGTGAACTAGATGATGGGTACCTTTTATAGTGTCTTTGTTAGTGTGCTAGGTTAGCAGACCATTACTAGTGAGTTCGATTCTCACTGTGTGCCATATACTTTGGGCTTTGTGCCTAACTAAACTAAGTTTAGTGAATGATCACTTGCTAATTGTATGAATAATTCTGAATATGTTCCAAATGTGTATATCAACTACAGATAGGTACATCAACAAAATGGAAGGAAAATAGTAAATTCTTTATAGCCATTCACAGACCCATCCAATTTATTTCATGTAAAGTTGGCGACCGTAGTCAAGGGTGACTCGAAGGCTCCCTTTTCGATAGCTATTACAACAAGGTGTAGGGGAGGGATCTACTCCTTTCCCTGGATTGCTCCACTTTACCCTTGATTCTTACCTTATAATGCTGAGTGTTAAGCAAGTTAGCATTAAGTACCATTTTTTGAATCTTTGGTTTGACTCGACCTGGGATTGAACCCAGGTCTTCCGGGCCTTTGGTGACATGTAAGTACAGTAAAATGTTGGGCCTTATTCTTATAGATAACACAGCTGAAAATGATCCTCACAAAATGACTATAATTTAGAATTAATAAATTCTATGTTTTATCAAATCATTTTTTTTTTTTCTTATTGATAGTAAACAATATAGAACTAGTTCTACTCTTTCTGAGTGCCTGTTTACCATTTGGGGTTCGGTAAATAAAAACTGTTCTTGTTCTTGTAGAACCAGAAAAGAGTCAAATTGGTAATTGGCTTGTATGTGCCATACAAAAAAAAAAATTATTTTTGTTTGAATTTCTTTTTAATTTACCAGGTTGGTCTAGAAAATAATGAGTCTGGTTTTTTTTTTGTTGTTTTTTTTTAAGTTGGCAAGCCTGATTAAAATCACCTGATCTGTATTAAGCTTGAATACGTTTCTTTGGGGATTCATATTCTGCTTAATAAACTTATCTTATTAGAAATATGTTTGTTAAAGGTTACAATGAAAATAGAACACAAAAATATCATATTGAATTATATGTTCAATGAGTCTCCCACCCCGCTGTGGTACTTCAAGCTCTTACTTTTACTCCATCTGATCTAAGTCCCTGTGTCTATGTCCTGTTCCCCAAAGTCAAAACCCAACTCTGTGATTATCTCTTGAGAACTTTTGAGGATATGCAACAGGCTATGATGAGTCGACTAAAGGCAGTGTCAGTTGAAGACTTCCAGTGCTGTTTCCTGGAGTGGGGACAACATATTTGTCAGTATATGGCTACATCAGGTAAAATTTTGAAAGGAATACAGTTCATTATATATATAAAATGTTGAAATGATTGATTGTGGTAAATCTGACAGTATGATAGAAATATGTGGAAGGTTGGATAGATCAAACACTTAATACAGACTTAGAACCAAAGAACAAAATATCATGCCTACTAAATTTATGTTAAGTGTTTGATTTATCCAACCTTTGATGTAGTTCTATTTTATTTATATATATATATATATATATATATATATATATATATATATATATCATCTAGGTTATTATAGCATAGATATAGTCAACTGTGCATGGTAATTACTACTCTAAGCTATCCTAACTTAGATATATATGCTCAGTCACTGATATTGACCACTCATTCTTTATAAGTATAGTAAATGTGCTTGCTCTCTCTCCCACATATATATATATATATATATATATATATATATATATATATATATTATCTCTTTTTTTTTTTTTTTTTTTTTAAATTTTTTTAGTCTCATTACTTTCTAGACAAATCTCATATTTTATTAATTATTACTAACAAAATTTACTAAGAGCTTTTAAAAAATATATATATTGAAATGGAAAATTGAATTTTTCAGTTTCCTTCTAATATAAAAAGAGATTTAAAAATATTTTTGAAATAGAACCTTGACAGATTGAAGATGTTGGGAGATCATATAACTGAATTGTTTTCATTTCATTGAAATATATAGTGTGTATGTGTGTGTAAATATATATATATAATGCTGTAAAAAGAGGTTTCAATTGAATAAAGTATATGGGAAATGTTTTTTGTTTTGTGTTTTTCTTTAGGTTAATTAATTCATTTAATTTTTGATTTTGTTACTTGTAGTGTGAGAAGTTGTCTATTTGTTTTGATTTGGCATTGAGCAAAAGAATTTTCAATCATTTTTGAGAGGGTAACTTTGTTTAGAAGTCGGAGGCCATTTTGAATATTTATTTTAACTTGATTTTTTTTTTTTTTTTAAATTCAAATAAATTTTATTTATTGAGAATAATGTGATATACATTTAATTAGTTGAAATATACTTGTGCAAAAATAATATTGCTGTAAATAAAAATTTTAGGTCTCTTTCTTATATATATATATATATATATATATATATATATATATAAAATTTTCATGTTTTTATACCAGGTATTTAAAAAGAATTGAGGTGAACACAGTGTTTCAGAAAAATCAATATCATTTTGTAATGATTGCTCCACTTTACCCTTGATACTTACCTTATAATGCTGAATGTTAAGCAAGGTAGCATCAAGTACCATTTTTTTGAGTTTTTGGTATGACTTGACCTGGGATTGAACCCAGGTGTTCTTGACCAAATTTTAGCCTCATAAGGAAAAAACTAAAAATTCTATGTTTAATGTTTAAATGCCTTTCCTTTTTAAATTGAATGTCATTTTTATATCTGAAAAGAAAAAAAAACATGAAATATATAATTTTGAGTTGTTTCTACACATGACGTTAAAATTTGAGATCATTTGAATGAGAATTGGTTAAGTTACTCGATTATGAAATAATATCAATTTTTCTGAAACATCTGATGTTACTCATCATCATCGTCATGTCATGCCACTAGCATGGATATCCCTGACCCTCTCTCACCACTTCTCCCTATCATTCATCGCTTTCGGCAGGTCTTCAGGGCTACATCCCGTATCCTCACATAGCTGCTGTATGTATGTTCGAGCTGGTCGTCCTGCTTTTGCTTGGCCATATGCGGAGGTCCATAGGAGTACATCACTGATGAGTTTGTCCTTGCTTCTCCAGCAGTGTCCTGCGTGTCTGGCTCGTCTAACTTGTATAGTTTTCGTGATGGGAGGCAAGTGGGCGTACAGCTGGTGTCTTGTGGGGCGTTGTCACCAGGACTTGTTCAATATTGCTCTCAACATTCTTGTGTAATTGCCGTCTACCTTCTTCTTCAGTCATTTAGTTAGCGTTCAAGTAGTGCATCCATATAGCAATATCGATACGACCGCTGCCTGGAAGAAACTGGCCATCATTGTGAAATTTTCATTTGCACAATACACTTAAAATTGCTATATTCTCTAATTTGCAACTCAATGATAATTTTATGCTGTCTCACTTCATTCTTTTTTTTTTTTTCTTTTAATTTTCAAATTTTCAATATGTACCATAGCCATGATATGGCTATGTGTGAAACATACATTGAATGTCTATAAAGATAGAACATAGGATCTCGAAACACGAAAAACACTTAACGACTTCTCAGTCCAGGTATGGAACTTTTTATTACCTTTGAGTTTAAAGGTTTTTCGACATAAGGTGAGAGAGGCACAATCTTTCTATCCTGGCTTTTTTATCTGCCCCCCACCTCGTGCAACACCTGCCACAAGGCCTCGTGAGCTAGCGAAAGTCAACCGTCTTCTCCCGAGGCAGGTCTCAACTCTACTAACTTTCCACAAATTCCCAAAATCCTCCACGTGCTTCCAGTGCGTTACGTCATTCGCACTCTGTAACCCCGTTTCTCATCTCGGGCTATTGTGACATCTCTGAGTGACACTGTGATAATGTTGCACTTAAGTAACCCATGCACTGAGCTGAAAGGTTCTCAGCCTAACTAAACCCAAAGGCATGAAACGAAATCCCTCGGTCATTATATTAAAAATATAATAAAAGTAGCTATATGATAATCAGAATCCTTCACCTCTTCCTTATTAGAAGCATCAATATCATCATGGACTACTTACACCTGGAACCCAATGTGTTCATGAGTGTGTGTGTATATATATATATATATATATATATATATAATAAAATATTATCAAGAGAAATAGAATATTAAAAAAAAGACTAAAGGCATTTCAAAACATTGTCACTATTTTCAAAGTTAATTCTATTAACTCTTTTTTTTTGTATCTGTAGGACTTCTAGGATTTGTAATCGTTGCTTAACTTTGTGTGCTATTATAGTGGTGATTCCAACAATATGTATATCATCATCATCATCATCATGTGCCACTAGCACAGATATCTCTGACCTTCTCTCGCCACTTTTCCTTATCATTCATCGCCTCAGGCAGGTCTTCAGGGCTAATTCCTGTATCCTCACATAGCTGCTGTATGTATGTTCTAGTTGGTCGTCATGCTTCTGCTCGGCCATATGTGGGGGTCCATAGGAGTACATATGAGCTCATCCTTGCTCTTCCAGAAGTGTCCTGCACTTAGTATTAGCCAACAATCCACGTCAGCAAGGGAATTATAAGGTATTAAGTAGTAGCATTTTATACCTTACCGGATACCAGAGTGCTCAATTCGTTTGAAGAGCTTTGCATTATGAGACTTCTAATATTTCCAGTGTAACATAATACAATTACGAGTATCATTAGTTGTTAGTAATAACCAAACTCTATAATCCTGGAACAAAAATTATGAATATATACATCCTTTATATGTATATTTATGCAACTTAATTCTTGCTTCAATGCTGTATAGTTTGGTAATAAATATGTTCCGGTTTGGTTTGTTGGGTTTTATGGCATATCAACCTCTTATAGGTTATTTCATGCCAAATCCTGTTGATGTATATATATATCAAATATATATGAATTGTAAGCACATAATTTGTAGTTTAACATTTTTAGACAAACCAGAGCTCACTTGTTCGCACACAGTAATATTTATGTAATATTTATATATGTAATATGTAATGTATGTAATATTTATGTTCTGATAGTATAAAAATATTTTTTTTTTATCTTGTGGGACACTGAAAGTTAAAACTAAAGAAGAAAATTCTTTATAAAGAAATATTTGGTTAATATCTGGAATGGAATATTTCAATCGCACAGCTTGTCTCGTAAAGAAGACAAACCTAAAGCTGAGGTTGTTGAATTTATAAAAACTTCAGTTTTATACAACAATATTAGTTACATAACAACAAAATAAAAGTATGAACTGTTGAAATGATTGAGTCATGTGGTAACCTCTTTCAAGCATCCACTCCATCATGTTGTGTCTTTCTAAGTACATATGTGCTTTGTTTTATAAAGCTTCCAAATGTGTGAAATTTTCCCAGTTCACACTTCCCAACAAATCGATAATTTTTATCTGGTTGATAAATGTCGTGTGGCTGGGAGTGTACAAAACCAAAAGAGTACAAGCTGACCGTCTTTTTTAACTGCTGAAGTTCTCAATAAAGTGTCTGAGCATTAAACTTGCTTAACGTAAAAATTTCTTTGAAAGCTATTTTTATAAATTGTTTTCAATACAGCAAAGAAATTAAAAAAATTTAAACACAATTTGAAATCAAAAGACTGTGGCATCCTTTTTTGAAACGCCATTTACAAGGTGTTTCAAAGAATTTGATATCATTTGAGATGTACAAGGTGTTTTAGAAAAAAATTGATATTATTTCGTAATCTAATAACTTGACCGGTTCTCATTCAAATGATTCCAAATTTAAACAGTGCTAGGTCAGTAAAATGGTAATTCCTGTGTATGGAGTAAGTGAGGGAGAGGCTTTCTATGATTGGATATACTAATCATGTGATGAGTCCAGAAGTCTTGGCGCAGAATCTAAAATCCAGCTAGATTCCATCAGGCGTCCAGTGAGGCAGTGACATTGAAAGCTCTCTGAGAGACAACCCTAAGATACCAGATATCTTCTTCAGCATGCCGGTAAGTCCCTTAAACTCAACTTTATACACAGGAAGGACTGTATATTGTTATTGATTGTTTCACGTGTTGGTTAATAAATTATTAGAATTAAACGAAGTATTCATTTATTTGTTGCTGTGAGCCTTAGAATAAACGCTCTACTAACACAATAACAGCAGGTGTAGAAATAACTCAAACTTCTGTTTAGTGCTTAAATACCTAAGTAGGCAAGGTCGGCATTACATGGGTTAATTATTAAAAATAGAGAGTAAAAAAAATCTAATTCATTTGTAACTTGATTCACCAAATTCAGCAAATGGTCTTTATTTTCATCTGGGATGGAATTCCGATGTCTTTTAACATCAATATACAAGCAGGGTTCGATTAGAGGAACTCTGGATCCTGGGTTAGAGAACATTTGGGGCCTACAGCATCTGTTCCAAAGAAACTTAATGAAAGTATTAAAGTATGTGAATGAAGGTCTACATATACTATAATTATTTTCGTATAATACTCACTCATGTACAACATGTACCCCTAACTTGGGACAAAGAAATCTGAAAAAAAGTTTTCATGTATAATATACACTATATAAAGTTAGGATAGCGTAGATACTGAGTCAATGGCGCTTCTAGTTTCTCGCTATCCTAATATATATATATATATATATATATATATATATAAGAGTCACTCAAATTTTTTTTAGCCTCACCCAGAAAAAAGAGCCATAGTTAAACATTTTGTAGAAGCAACACATTACCATTTCTTAGAAAACTAAAAAATCTGATTCAGATTTCTGTCTTAATTTCTGTGCAGGAGAAGTTCATTCAAAGATGAGAGAAGGTGTTACAAATCTAAGTGAGACTTACAACTTTTTGAGCAACCCTCGTATGAGTATATGATGATGATCATCATCGTCATGTCGTGCTGCCAGTACGGATATCTCTGACCCTCTCTCGCCACTTCTCCCTATCGTTCATCGCCTCTGGCAGGTCTTCAGGGCTACATCCCGTATCCTCACATAGCTGCTGTATGTATGTTCGAGCTGGTCGTCCTGCTTTTGCTCGGCCATATGTTGGGGTCCATAGGAGTACATCACTTATGAGCTCGTCCCAGCTTCCTCAGCAGTGTCCTGCATGTCTGGTTCGTCTAACTTGGATAGTTTTCGTGATGGGAGGTAGGTGACCGTATAGTTGGTGCTTTGTGGAGTGTTGCCTCCAGGACTTGTTCAATATTGCACGTATATATATATATATATATATAGAGAGAGAGAGAGATACTGAGAAACAGACAGACAAAGAGAAAGAGAGATTTGATCAGAAGAAATAGAACTGATATATTCTACTGATAAACCTGTTCATTTTGTCTCACATTCTGAGTGTGCTTGTGCGGGTATGTGCGTGTGTGTGTGTGCATATCTATATCTTTATATATATATATATATATATATATATATATATATACGTGGGTAGGCTGAAAAGTTCAAAAGATGTCATATCTACGATAGACGACTTTTTTGACCAATGGGATACAAGATCTGTAATACCGATGAAAGAATTATGCAGACCGTAAGGAAGGCTTTGTTGAAAAATAAACCTCATTTGGTTATATTTCATGAGAGTATCTTGATCAGTCTATGAACCTTTCGTCCGACACATTTCTCTTATATATATATATATATATATATATATATATATATATATATATGTGTGTATGTATATGTACATACACTCAAACAGAATTGTCTTTAGAAAAGCGTTGAACCAAGGTCTCCTGGACCATTGGCGAACATTCTACCCACTTGGCAAATGAGCCAGTTCATGATATCTGTTTCGAAAAAAAAAAAAAAAAAAAAAAGTAAAAGAAAATATTTTTGTTTTGTTTTTAAAATCTTTTGAGACATTGAGAGCGAAAGCTAAGAAGAAAAATTTTATAAAGAAATATTTTGGTTAATTTCAAGAATAATTCAATCACACTGGTAGCTTCATAAAGAAGACAAATGTCAGCATAAGGTAATTGAATTTATGAAAACTTCATTTTTATACAATAATGTTAGTCACGTGACAACTATTTTCACCAGAGATAACCATATTTACCCAACCCCTCCGCTCGGGCAGGATATGACACAAGGTCAATTTTTAAGCGGAGTTTAACAGGTTTGAATTCAGAGTTTTCCTTCTCCTAGACTAGTTGCCTCACCGAGGCTGAAGAACATAGTCTGCCCTACTATTTATCCATAGCTGGAGGGAGAACAATTGGATTCATACCTTTCCCAAGGGTATTAGTGCTATGTGAAATGCAATCAGTCAGGTCCAGGATTTGAACTTGTGTCCATATCCTGCGACGATAACCATTACACCACGGGCACCTCCTTTCACCAGAGATAACACAGTTGAAATGACTGAGTCATGGGCTAAACTCATTCGAGAGTCAGCCCAAGGACAACTCTATTCTGTGTATAAATCTTACAAACTTGAGACGTTTCCACTAGAAATAATCAAATCTTCGTATATTTGGTTTAGCTGAAAATTAGAAGAGTGAACTTGTCTTTAGGTGGGGTGTCCTCGTGGTGTAATGGTTACAGCGATGGACTGCGAAAACGTAGTAAGCGAGTTCGAACTCCAGTCGCGCTATTACGTTCACTTTCGGACAAATACCCTTGGGAAAGGTATGAACCCACTTATCCTCCCGGCTATGGGTTAAATAGTACCACTACTGTTCTTCTAGGAGAATGGCTTTGGCATTAAATGACCTACAAAGGTTGGTATGCCATTAAACAAAGAAACCAAACCTTATCTTTAGGCGAGAATATATATATATATATATATATATATATATATATATATAGAGAGAGAGAGAGGTGTGTATTGAAAGAGCAACATTCTGAAAGAGTGACAAATTAAAATCAAAAGAGTGATATGACAAGAGTGTGACGATTAAAGAAAAACAATTAGAAAGAGTGACACGTTTATTTCCGTAACAATTTTTTAGATACAGTCCTGGTCACAATTATTGGCAGCCATGACATTTCAGTACAAAATGATGAATATCTTTTGGCAAAGAAAAAAGTAAAGAAAAGAAAAAAGAATAGACAAAACAAAAAGCAAAAAGCAAAAAGCTAACAAATCTAGCGAGGAAACAAATTTGGTCTATATACAACATATGTTTAATAAACAACAGAAATGATAAAACAAGTTTATTTAACTTGGTCATTTTTTTGGTTATTTCTGAAGATATAGTTGAAAAAAAATCAGGAAAGTGTGAAGAGGACTGTAAATAAATGTTTCCAAAGATGTTTTTCCTATTTCCGAAGTTTTTAATGTGTATTGATTGTTACGTATACTTTTATTGACTTCACAGTTGTTTCCCCTTATTTGTCCCGCCCGGCTATGGATTAAATAGTAATTGCTACTCATCTAGGAGGATGGCTGTGACATTAAATAACCCATCAATGTCGATATGCCATTAAACAAAGAAACCGAAACAGAAACTTCACAGTTGTTACAACTCTTAACATTTTGTTGATAGAGAAAACCGTTTTTCTTTAGAAACAATCACGAGTTGAGAATGTTGGATTTTTTGAAAACGATTTCAGTTGGTCGTCAGGTTTCTATTATATTTTGTGAACTTAAAACTGCCATCTAACAAACTGTCTGATTCTTAAAGCAGTTTTTAGTCATCCATTCCGTATTTATAACCTTTTCTCACTCTTATGTCACCGTTTTGATTTGTCACTCTTTTGAACATATATATATATATATACGTGTGTGTGTGTGTGTGTGTGTGTGTGTACATTTGTGTGTATGTATATATGCGTGTACATATATATATATATATATGTATGTGTGTGTGTGTGTATGTGTGTGTTCGTGAGAGTATATATATATGTGTGTATATGTATACATAGATATGTGTGAATACTCATACATACATGTGTGTATATATATATATTTATATATATATACACACATACATACATTTATGTGTGTGTACACACATCCACACATATATGGATACATACATACATACATACATACATTATATATATATACGAGTATGGGCTGAAATATTCATATAATGTCATCATATCTGCTGTTGATGACTTTTTGCAACACCGATGGAAGAAGTGTGAATTATGCTGAGAAATGGTCACATTCTATGAGATTATCTTGGTCAGACAATGAACATTTTAGCTACCCACCACTATATATATATATATATATATATATATATATATATATATATTTCTAAATTTTAAATGCCTACATTGTAAGAGTTTGTAATTCATTCTAATATAAATTTGTTTGTAATTCATTCTAATATAAATTGTATGTTCTGTCATATTTTTCTTTCCTTTATTTTTGTTATTATTGTTAGGGCACTTTTTTTTATACAAAGAAGCTCAAATTTATACAGGTTGACGGAGACAGTTGATCAGTGCCACAATTCTGAAGATTAAGTATAAGTGAAATTGTTTAAAATAGTGATTCCCTGGGGATGGGAACGGTCAGAAGTAGAAGAAAGAAGAAGGGATGGAGGAGGAGGCGATGAAGTAACGGAGGTGGAAACAGTAGCGGAAGTTGATGTTGTATTTGGCCCAGGTGATTGGTTGCTATGGTCACTGGCATCCGAGGGTGTACGGAGAATCTGGACATGTTGACCATCACGTCGGGTGAGCACCTGATTCGTCGAGGGCATCAGATTGCTAAAATTGTTGTAACCCTTACAGAAAGATTTACGCGTCTTGGAGTAGGAGAGAATGTTCTCTAAGAAATGTGATGGCGGTGGTAGAGGCTGAGAAATCGGCTTCGAGGAGGAGGACGAAGATTGGTTTTTTCTGAAAAAGATTAAATAAATGAATGGAATTAAATAAAGCGTCAAATACATAAAACAACCTTAAATTGCATAGCACAAATCGACCTGGCATATATGAATTTAACACTCCTTTCTCATAAGGCAAGATACGACACAAGGTCAATTTTTAAGTGGAATTTAACAGGTTTGAATTCAGAGTTTTCCTTCTCCTAGACTGGTTGTCATACTAAGTTCGAAGAACCCAGTCTGCTCTACTATTTACCTATAGCAGGTGGGAAAATAATTGGATTTATATCTTTCCCATGGTTATTAGCGCCATGTATAATGCAATCAGTCTAGTCTAGGATTCGAACTCGTGTCGCTGTACCCATTTCCTACCACGATAACCATTATACCACAGGCACCTCCTAGCATATAAGTCTACCTGGCATATAAACTTCAATGGTCACATTCCACGAGAGTATCTTGGTTATACTATGAACGTTTTAGCTGACTCCCCTCCACACACACACACACACACACACACACACACATATATATATATATATATATATATATATATATTGTGAATTGAATTACTATAACCAGAAAATCGGGTGAACACTTACGCACGACATACGGAAACACTGGACAACTGTTTCGACCTTATTAGGTCTCATCAGTAGTGTATACCGTGATCTCCACCACTGGAGATTGAATCAGCGACCACGGATTGCAGAGGTGGAGATCACGGTATGCACTGCTGATGTGACCTAATAAGGTCGAAAAAACTGTCCAGTGTTTCCGTATGTCGTGCGTGAGTGTTTGCCGGATTTTCTGGTCATGGTAATTCAATTCACAATATAATTCCTCTACTTAAAAAGGAATATATATATATATATATATATATGAATTTTAAATGCTAGCATTGTAAGAGTTAGTAATAAAGTTCATTCTTATATTAATTATATATTCTTCTGTCATATCGACTAAGCGTATAAGTCGATCTTAAGATTCTTAGTTCAAAATTCTGGGATAGTCCTATACCTGCTGTATAGGTCGACCTCTAAACATACAATAAGCTACTTGGGGAGGGAAAGCTAAATTCAAACTTGCTAAACTCGGCTTAAAAACTGACTTTGTGCTGCATCCTGCTTATGCAGAGGGGTTGGGTAAATACATTCAGTGAACTACTGGTAGTCCGAAACTTACCCAGTAGGCCTAAATGAGGATATGAATTCACAATCTATGGCGCTATCATGAAGTTGCGCTGATAAAAAGATATATCGTAGTTGTCTGACTGGCGATCTGAGTGCTATGACGTTCTGGTTAGTGTTTACAGACAGGGCATCAGCTGTTGGAAACGGCGTGTGATATAGCGTTGAAATAATACACAATATGTATTACAGTTTTCTATTTTCTATTAAAATCTGTATTAATTTATTAAATGTGTTCATCAAACACGAGTTTCAGTTAGAATCCTATTTACCCAACCCCTCCGCTCGGCCAGGATATGACACAAGGTCAATTTTTAAGCGGAGTTTAACAGGTTTGAATTCAGAGTTTTCCTTCTCCTAGACTAGTTGCCTCGCCAAGGCTGAAGAAATCAGTCTGTCCTACTATTTACCCATAGCTGGAGGGAGAATAATTGGATTCATACCTTTCCCAAGGGTATTAGTGCTATTTGAAATGCAATAAGCCTCGTCCAGGATTTGAACTCGTGTCGCCGTGTCCATTTCCTACGACGATAACCATTACACCACGGGCATCTCCACGAGTTTCAGTTAGAATGTTTGTGGCAGTCTGCTGGAGTCACAGTAAGTCGTGTATATTGATTGTTAGGAGTACTGTTGACCCCACTCAGAGGTAAAGGTTTGGGTTTTTGCCCTGCTTTATAAGTGGACCCCTAGTTTTGTTTAGAGTTTTTCAGGCTTAAAATGTCGACTTGTACGTCGCAGTTTACGCTAGTTGGAAACTCAACTTACATTCGGCTGGTTAGGGTTTAATGGCATATCAACCCTTTTGGATTAATTAATACCAAATCTTATATATATATATATATATATATATATACGATTCGTAAGCAAATAGTTTGTAGGTAAATATCTTAATTTTTAAAAGAATTATTGGAGCGCGAGACAAACGTTAGTAGACAAATTTTGTTTCACTGGTGAATACTTTGTTGATGGTCTTGTTTCGTAGATGTATCTTATATCTTTTTGTATATATCAACTAATTGGAGGTTGGCAACCATGTTGTCACTTTCAGTATCCATACTTTCTACGCTTTCGGATCCATTTAGGTTGGTTGGCGTTTTATGGCATATCAACCCATGTAGGTTATCGAATGTAAGCAAATAGTTGGTAAATAACATTATTTTCAAACGAGTTGTTAGAGCTGATTTATTTGCACACAGTTAACTGGTTTCACGTATTCCTATCGAACTTTAAAAATTTTATTTGATATTAATAATGTGTTTGCACACTATTAAATAGTTTTTAACATTAGTAATTCTATTTATCAAGTATTCTTATGTAATACAAATAATTTGCACGCAGCTGTATGGATTCAAATAACTAATAATAGTAATAATAATGTTTTGTAAATGATTGAACATTTCTATTTGACTCATTGATGAGACCCTAACAGTTACAACTTCATTACTCCCAGGTTCACTGGGAATAATGACAATGAAGCGGTACTCCACATACTCCAAATTTTCAGGACCGGAACATCTCCCTCAGTTTAGTGTCATATCAGGACACTCGTTGAAAGGTGGGAGAGTCTTATCTTTCTGCAGAGGTTAAGTCTGCGTATTTTTATTGTAACCTCAGCCGACAGGGTTAGAAACTCGACTTACGGAAGTAATTTGAAGTTACGTAAGCTAACAATCAATTTATCCGTTTCGCTTTTTTATCGCAGCAAATTAACTGGACATAACTTTGAACATTTTTTATTTTAATCCATGTTTATTTTTATACAACAATGAAGCCAACTTAAGAAAGAAAGAAAGAAAGAAAGAAGGATGGATAGATTCCTACATAGTCGATAACCTATCAATAGCAGTCTATGCTTTACTTATGTGTATGTTGACATCACTTTCAATAGATGAGATTTTGCTACCGATGAAGCCAACTTACAGAATTTTGCACCGGGTGGGCGAGGAAAGATTATCAGCTTTCTAAGTGAGCTTTTCTCACAGGCAGCACCGGCCACTTCGTCTAAAAGTCATAAAGGATGTGGCTTTATTGCCCGGTACCTGATGTGCCCCTGAAGGAGGAATGCCGATGAAACTAAACAATTTTTGTCCCTATCTGCCGGGAGCATTGATTCTAGTCGGGTATATCCCACGCTAAACTGATCCTATGTCACATTTTGGTCCCGTGGAGAGCCAAATCAGTCGGTAAATCGCCGGCCTTCGGGCTTGGACTAGAGTGCGCTGCCAGTTCATATCTCTCAGCCATCTTTTAATAGTTCCTAGGCAGGATTTAGCAAAATATTTCGATCCTGTGGCATTACTTCCCTAATGCATCAAGTAATGGAGAAGGTCGGAGGATTCTGGTACCTTCGTGACACTGATCGTGGGGAGTGGACAATTTTTGCCCTTGCCCTAACGTCTACTCATGAGACTCCTTATCAAATTAACCATTTGTTAAACTCAACCTCGAAAAGAAGGATGTTTAAATATATACTTAAAAGGAAATAAATGTGGTCGAGAGGTTAAGGTTTATGAAAATGTTTTAAACTTCGATTTTCCAATGATGTAGAAAAGGGGATGATTTTGGTTTTTATCAAGCAAAAGTTCAGGTGGATGCTTACTTCTTATTGATATAAAGGTTTGGTTAGTTTTGTTTTGTTTGGTGGCATATAAACCCTTGTGGGTTATTTAATGCCAAATCCTATATATATATATATATATATATATAATTTGTGAGAGAATAGTTTGTATGTAACAGTGTTTTTAAACGAGGAAAGCTCATTTGTTTGCACACAGTTTCATAGTTTCAAGTATAGTAAATGATTTAACAATTCTATTTGACTCATAGATGGCACCCTAATTGGTACTAATATTCTGTATCAGAGTGGAACTGGTAGTAATGGCAGTGAAGAAGTGCTCCTCATTCCCCAAGGTTCCAGGACTGAAGTCTCACTATCAGATGCATTTTAGGGTCATAAACAGGACACTCGTTGGGGCGGATGGGTGTCTTACTTCTCTTCAGAGATATAATCGGCGTATTTGAACAGCTCTGCTGGGTAATTTAATACAAAGACTCAATTTAGCCAACCAGACAGACACAAAGTGAAGGTTGAGTTTAGTATTATAATTAACATAATAATTGGAAATCGGACATCTTGGTAAACATTTTGAAGTTTCGAAGTTTAAAAAAACAACTGAAAATATGGTTTGTGGTCTCATTGATGACCACAGAAAATTTGGTGGTTATAAATTTATTCATTTTTTTTTTAGTTTTGCGATGACAAATGGACGAAAAAGATATTTGGTGGACTATAATGAGACTATAAATTAAGTTCTTTTGTACTTTATGGTATTGATTGAGAAAGAAAGAAAGAAAGAAAGAAATAAGGATGGAAAGGGAGAAAGAAGGCAAGAAGGAAAAAGATTAGAAAGAAAGAAAGAAAGAAAGGTGAGAAAGAAAAGAAAGTGAAGAAAAAAGACAGAAAGAAAGAAGGATGGAAAGGAAGGAAGAAAGAAGGCAACAAGGAAAAAAGAAAGAAAGAAAGAAAGAAAGGCGAAAAAGACAAGGAAGAAGAAAGAGAGAAATAAAAGGAAGAAAAAGAAAGAAAAGGGAGGAAAAGAAAGAAAGAAAGAAAGAAAGAAAGAAAGAAAGATGGAAAGGAAGAGAAACTAAAAGAAGAAGAAAAAAGGCAAGGAAAAAGAAGAAAGAAAGAAAGAAAGAAAGCCGGAAAGGAAGAAAGAAGGAAAGAAAGAAAGCCGGAAAGGAAGAAAGAAGGAAAGAAAGAAAGAAAGAAAAGGAAGAAAGAAGGACGGAAAGGAAGAAAGAAGGAAAGAAAGAAAGAGAAAAGAAAGGAAGAAGAAAGAGGAAAGAAAGAAAGAAAGAAAAGGAAGAAAGAAGGACGGAAAGGAAGAAAGAAGGAAAGAAAGAAAGAGAAAAGAAAGGAAGAAGAAAGAGGAAAGAAAGAAAGAAAGAAAAGGAAGAAAGAAGGACGGAAAGGACGAAAGAAGGAAAGAAAGAAAGAAAGAGAAAAGAAAGGAAGAAGAAAGAGGAAAGAAAGAAAGAAAGAAAAGGAAGAAAGAAGGACGGAAAGGAGGAAAGAAGGAAAGAAAGAAAAAGAAAAGAATGGAAGAAGAAAAAGTTGAGAAAAAAAAGAAAGAATGAAAGATAGATTCACACATAGTTGGTAACCTATCCATATTAGTTCATGCTTTATGCATATGTTAACATCAATTTCATTCGACGAGATTTTACTAACGACAGTGGCCGCGCAGCACTGACAAACTGGGTTCGAGTCTCGGCTCCTTCCCGACCTTCCCCTCCCCTTTATCCCCACTTTAATTGGCCTTCGGGCTTTTGACCTTGTGTCAAGTCGTGTCTGGTGGGAGGCAGCGACAAATACTACGACGAGATTTTACTAGTGAGGTATATGATCAAGTCACTTATAATTTTAGAGGCTTGTGATTTAATGGGGAGATGGCGCCATCTTGATTAAAACACAAAATGAAGTCCAAATTTCTGGCTATACATATCCTCGAATTCTATAAGAACCACGTATCTCAACCTGGAGTTCGAACTCAGTTACTAAGAGGTCACCGTTGGCACGTCAGCCACTACACCGTGTGGATTTCATCCCTTAACTTTGATATTAAATCATTTTGATGTTTCATTAATAAATAATGTTTAGTTGGTTGGTGGTTTTATGGCTTATCAACACTTGTGGGTTATTTATTGCAAAATCTGGCTTGTACATATATTAGTCATATTTTATTTGTACTCTAACAATTTCTAGGTAACGTTATTTTAAAACGTGCCGGAGCTCATTTGTTTGGACATAGTTAAATGGTTTCACTTATTGTTACGTATTGCATCTTTAATAATTCTATTTGATCTATAGATGGTTCTACCAATCCGGGTTGAGTGGAATTGGGAGTAATGGCAATGAAGTGATACTCCACATTCCTCAAAGGTCCAGGACTAGAGCTAAGCCATCAGATGGAGTTTAGCGTTTTATTTCGGACATCTGCTGAGGTTGGGGATGGTGGTTACACCTCAGCAGGGATGGAGTCAGCGTATTCTACAGCTCCTCAACCGACTGAGCTGAATAAATTATGATCCTTATTTTATGAATTTTGCGATTTTTTCTGTCCTTTTAAGATTGCAGTTGTGCGCCGTCCTGAGTTAAGCTTTGTGGCCCCGAGATAAAAAGGTTGGGGACCACTGCACTAAACGCATTTATACAGCAAAAACTAAATTTAACATTTTCTTTTAATTTTATAATATTTTAACAAGACACTTGTCATTTCTTAGAATAGAAATGAAATGAAATGACATTCTTTTAACATAAAGTTGGATAGAATCTTTTGATTAAATGCGTTTGTTTCACTGATGGCCACTGGACAACTTTTGTCAATTGTACGTTGCTCTGAGCAAAACAAGGAATCGAACTTACTTGAAATTGCTGATGAGAAGATTAAGAATATTAGAATAAATTAATGGAAATAGGCTTCTTCATCTGTCTGTTTAAATAATTAATTTCATGTGTCTACCATTACTATTTGCAAACAAAAGTGGAGTTGGCAGTCGTTGTTGAAACATAATGGAAATAGTAGTTGTCCCCACACGATTCAGAGAAATCTTTTGTTATTAAATAATCTTTCTTTCTTTCTTTCTTTCTTTCTTTCTTTCGTTTTTAAATCACTTTTCTTTCTTTCTTTCTTTCTTTCTTTCTTTCTTTTGTTTTTAAATCACCTTTCTTTCTTTCTTTCTTTCTTTCTTTCTTTCTTTCTTTCTTTCTTTCTTTTGTTTTTAAATCACCTTTCTTTCTTTCTTTCTTTTGTTTTTAAATCATCTTTCTTTCTTTCTTTCTTTCTTTCTTTCTTTCTTTCTTTCTTTCTATTTGTTTGTTTATTCTTTGTTCATCCCAGTTAGCTGGGGCTGTAGAATACACCGACTGCAGAGAGGTAAGACTCTTCCAATGAGTGTGTCCCAGTCGGCTGGGGTTGTAGAATAAACTGACTGCATCTCTGCAGAGAAATAAAACTTGCGTCAATGAGTGTCCGGATTATGACACAAAACCGTCTGATGGTGAGACTCCAGTCTTGGAGCTTTGGGGAACGTGGAGTAACTCTTCATTGCTATTACTTCCAGGTTTACTCTGACCTAGATTGGATGTACTTGATAGGATCCCATCTATGGATCAATTAAAACTGTTTAACCATTTAAATGCGCGCAAACATATGACTGATATTAAACTGAATTGTTAGCGAAACATAGAAATACTTGAAACAAGTTAACTGTGTGCAAACAAATTAGTAATGTTGAATAGAGGTATTAGTGATGAATAGCAATACTGAAAACAATTTAACTGTGTGCCAACAAATGATTAATATTAAATAAAATTACTCATGTTAGATAGGAATACTTAGAACCATTTAACTGCGAGCAAAAATTGAATTATTGGTGTTTCATAGTGATACTTGGAACCATTTAACAGTGTGAAAATGAGTGAATGTTGAATAGAATTATTTGTGTTAAATAAGAATACTTTAAACCATTTAATTGCGTGCAAATTAAACTATTAGAGTGAGCAATACTTGAAACAACTTCACTGTATGCATGCAAATGATTAATATTAAATAGAATTATTAGTGTTAGCTAGAAATACTTGAAACCATTTAACTGTGTGCAAACAAATGTTACCCATAAACATAAAAATGTTATCCACAAACATAACCCACAAGGTTTGGTTGATAAATGTCATATCAACCTTTGTAGGTTATTTAATGCCAAAGCTATTCTTCTTGAAGAACAGAAGTAGCACTATTTAACCCATAGCTGGGAGGATAAGGGGGTTCATACCTTTCCCAAGGGTATTTGCCCGAAGGTGAACGTAATAGCGCGACTGGAGTACGAACTCGCTTACTACGATTCCGCAGTTCATCGCTTTAACCATTACACCACGAGGACACCCCCACAAAGGTTGTAGATTATTTTTATGCCATAAAAATAGACAGACAACCAACCAACTATCTTTCTTTTTTAATATTCCTTCCTTCCTTCCTCCCTTCTTTCGTTCTTTAGGTGTCCCCGTGGCGTAATGGCTAAAATAGTGGACTGTGGCCTCAAAGTAAGCAAGTTTGAACCCCAGTCGCGCCATTGGATTCACTTTCAGGCTAATACACTTAATAAAGGTATGAACCCCTTATCTCCCGGCTTAACAATAGGTTAAATGGTTCTTTAACAACAATGACTTTGGCATTTAATAACTCACGAATGTTGATATGCCATTAAACAAAGAAACCGAATCTTTCTTAACGTGTCTCTCTTTTAAAAATAATTTTATAAGAATTCATTTTAATACCATACTCATATAATAATCCTATTCTCTCAGCAATTGCAGAAATATATATGCGACATTGTCAATACCTATTTTACGCCATAACAAGCACCTCGCCTTTTAACTTTCCCTTATGGCATTTTCACCAATAAATACCAATTTATCAAGTTAGACTATTCGACATGTAATCTGGTCTGTATGTGTCACATTGAAAAAAAATCATTTTGTCTCGCTATTTATTAAGCATTCGAGAATCCTCGTTTCCAGTCGGAATTCGTGCCATTTTGGGGTTCGTCTTTCACCTTAGTATTTGGAAGCAGAAGTTATAGATATCCTCGTGGCCGAGTACTTTCCGTTTTGCAATGTTATTATTTCAAACAAATGTAATGATAAAAAAGAAGAATAGCGTTCGATTCTCACTAAGTACTCTATATCCCTGACCTTAAACCAAATTAGGTTAAGCCTAAAAATATCGGTGAAAAGGAAAAAAGTTTGAATTAACTTTCTGAAAATGGGTGTTTCTGCATATCCCATGAAGAGAATAGTAAAAAAAATCAACATTGGAAACCTTAAATTTCCCCTTGACACAAACATTGACCAGTAACGTCGTTTGGAAGGATGCATCTGTTTGGACTGTTTTCTTGAATTGAAGGATATATCTCGAATTGAAGGATGCATCTGTTTGGACTTTTTTCTTCAATCGAAGGATACAACTATTTGAACAGCGTTCTTGAATCGTAGGATACATTTTGAATCGAAGGATACATCCATTTGGACTGTTTTCTTGAATTGAAGGATAGATCTTGTATCGAAGAATAAATCTGTTTGGATTGCTTTCTTGAATCGTATGATACATCTATTTTAACTGCGTTCTTGAATCGAAGGAAACATCTTGAATCGGAGGACATATCTATTTGATCTGCTTTCTTGAATCAAAGGATATATCTTTAATTGAAGGATACATCTGTTTGGACTGCTTTCTTGAATCGAAGGACGAAGGATACATCTGTTTTGACTGCTTTCTTGAATCAAAAGATATATCTTAAATGGAAGGATGCATTTATTTGAACTGCTTTCTTGAATCGAAGGGTACATCTATTTGGACTACTTTCTTGAATCGGATACATTTTGAATCGAAGTATTATATTTTGACCTTCGCCCCGGCCCAAAAATGCTATTCCAAGGTGATACACCGGAAGGAAGTGACACATTCCAATGGCCAGTAATCGAAAGAGATCGCGTGGGAGGATTAAGGCCTATGATATGGGACAAGGTGAAGGTCCCATTGTGCCACTACAGTGATGCACCGGAAGAGAGTAACCTCTGAACTGCATGTCAGTTATTTCCGCTTGATGACGATTAAACATTCGATTTCAAAGATCCAGTGGGCGATCATGTGGGCGTTGAATTATTATATAATTGAGTTGAGTTGGGTGCCAAAGCAGTTGCCAGCAGACTTCCAGACAGTAAGAGACCAGATGTGGTAGGGAAGCCACGCCCGACCGAGGGGGCCCTCAGAAAACCCCCGATGGAGTAGACCCCAACATCAAGAGAACAAGAAAGACACAACGTGACGGTCATAAGTAATGGAGGTCAAAATATGAAGTTTATGTTCTGTCTCCAGCACCCTCTCACATGCAAACCTTCAACAACCCTTTCGAAATCTTACAAATAAAGTGAGAGGTAAAATAAAATTGTAAAGAAGTCTCCCGGCGTTTTCCTTTATGCATCTGTCTTTGTCGTTGTGTCGTTGTGAATTATCCTACATATATATGTGCACGTATGTAGATGTGAATCTGCATATGTGACTATATAACAGAAGTATATATCTATTTGGACTATTTTTTGAATTGAAGGATACATCTTGAATCGAAGAATGCATCTGTTTGAACAGCTTTCTTGAATCGAAGCAGATTCCAGTCGTATTAACAAAAATATCAATTCATTTTCTTAAAAAAGATACTATGTAAAAATCCAATATGGATTTTGTTTTCGCTTGTTCAAATCAAAATTGTGATTATTATTCATACTTGAGGGATGTTAATCGGTTGCAAAAATTCATAAATAATAGTGGCGGCTGCAGAGAAAAAATTGAAGATTATGCAGCTTAAAACATACTCTATGTAACGAGTGTCACCCGTATGTGTTGTAGCTTCCATAGAACTAAATAGAAAACTTTTCTTTCAGGATTTCCCAAGTGTTGGTCACACAAAAATATTTGTAAAGTAGACTGACATTTAAGTTACACTAAAAGCGCTGGATCCCACAATATTATCAAAGTTAAGGCGCGTTGAACCTATTCACTACTCAGATGGGTGACCAGCAGAGATGGAATTCAGCCGGTTTGCACCGGTTGGTAAGAACCTTTTTATAGTAATTTCCTTATTCTTGAGAACCGGTTTTTAGTTTAAATAAGGAGTTTTCAAATCTTTTATTTAACTTGGCATTTTTTTTTAAATTGGGAAAATAACTAAAATTAATAATTTCACGAGTTAAACTGTTGCATGTGGCAACCAAAAAAAACTTTGTGTGTATCTCAGGCCAGCTGGTTTGCTGCTGTAGACTGTAGTAGTGAGAGAACCTGTTGTTAATGAGACTTCTTAAATTATTTTTTTATCCCTCAGAATCTTCTTCATTTTTCATCTCATAGAATATTCTTCATTTTTTTTTATCCCTTAGAACATTCTTCATTTTTTTATCCCTTAGAATATTCTTCATTTTTCATCCCTTAGAATATTCATTTTTTATTCATTAGAATATTCTTCATTTTTTTATCCCTTAGAATATTTTTGATTTTTTATTCTTTAGAATATTCTTCATTTTTCAACCCTTAGAATATTCTTCATTTTTCATCTCTTAGAATATTCTTCATCTTTTTTTATCCCTTAGAATATTCTTCATTTTTTATTCTTTAGAATATTCTTCATTTTTTATCCCTTAGAATATTTTTCATTTTTTATCCCTTAGAATATTCATTTTTTATTCCTTAGAATATTCTTCGTTTTTCATCCCTTAGAATATTTATTTTTTATTCCTTAGAATATTCTTCATTTTTCATCTCTTAGAATATTCATTTTTTATTCCTTAGAATATTCTTCATTTTTCATCCCTTAGAATATTCTTCATCGTTATACTCACAACGTCTCGGCCGATATGTCCTTCGGCCTTCTTCAGGTGTTTCATGGCGACTTCGATAGCCAACACAGAACCTCGAACTGAATCTTTTATTTAATCCACTGGCATAGATTGTTCTAATTCCGTTAATCATAACCGAATATAAGTGTTAACCTATGGGAAGCATTCCCTGTTATTCTTACCTGTCGCTGATATTGAACCTGCAACCACCAGATCATTATCCCTCAGAAACATTTTTCAACCGTTATCCGTTGTGCCATGTGTCCGAAACGTTGTACGTATAATAATGAAGATGAAGACAATAGTCCGAATATTCTAACTGATAAAAATTATCAAGCTTCCTCTCAAAAATTAAAACAGTTCTTAAAACTTTTGAATCTCACTACCAGTAATCAGTACCATTTAGTAATAGCAAGTACTGTAAACAACCTGAGATCTGCACGCGAAGTGGGTAACGTGCTAAGCTGAGAAATGAGAATGTTTTTGTTTGTCTGTATGGGTTTTATGGCAATTCAACCTTTGTAGGTTATTTTAATGCCAAATCCATTTTTATACAAATAAATAGTTCTATTTCAAACAATTCACTTTAGCGTAAGTACACAATTGAATTGTAAAAAAAAATTCTATTTCAAGCTATTCTGTATAGTCAAACAGTTTAAATTGAAGTTTTTGTCTACACAGAGTTTAGCGTAAGTATAGTTTCAATGTCAAAAACAGTTCAATTTCAAACAATTCAGTTAAACATACAAGAACAGTTCCATTTTAAACAATACAGTTTCGCATAAGCACACAGTTTAAATGTCAAAACAGTTTTATTTTAAACAATTCAGTTTAGCATAAGTACGCAGTTTAAATGAAGTATGTGGTTTAAATGTCAAAACAGTTCTATTTTATAAGTACACAGTTTAGTTCTATTTGACTCATAGTTAGGACCCTATCAGGTACTACCATTCCAGGCCGGAATGGACCTGGGAGCGATGGCAATGAAAGAGTACTCTACATTCTCCAAAGCTCAAACATTACTGGAACCTCACCATCAGATTGTTTAGTATCATATCCAGAACACCCATTGGGTGGGTGGGGGTCTTACCCTTCTGCAGAGAAGCACTCGATATATTCTACTTCCCCAGCCGACTGGGCAATGAGAATATTTGCAAAGTAGTAAGCTTGTATCGTGTCATTCGCATAAACTTACCGTCTACAGTAAATCCACAATCCCAAAGCACAGAGCATCATCCCAAGAAAACCACACGAAATTCCAATGATAATTCCAGTCACTATACAAAAAAAAAAAAAAAAAAGACAAAACAAAAAACAGAAAACAACGACAACAAAAAAAAAACGAAAAGAAAAAAACCCCAGAAAAATAAATCAATATCTACCATAATCACAATAATCAATGTATATATGAAGTTACCAACTCCTCCACGCGAGCAGGATGTGACACAAGGTAAATATTTAAACGAAATTTAGCAGATTTGAATTCAGCGTTTTTCTTCTCCAAGACTGGTTGCCTTACCAAGGCTAAAGAGCGCAGTCTACCCTACTATTTACCCATAGCTCGAAGGAGAAGAAAAGGATTTATATCTTTCTCAAGGGTATTAGCGTTATATGTAATTTAATCAGCCTCATCCAGGTTTTGAACTTGTGTCGCCGTGTTCCTACAACGATGACCATTACCATAACGGCCACCTCCTTTATATACAAATATAAAACGGCTTAGCAGACGCATTCATAATAATTTTGAACTTATCTTCAGGTTTAATCTGTTGAGCTCGAAAGCCCGGCATTTTGAGCTTAGCACTTAAAGAGATATTAATGTTATTTACTAAGCCTAGCTTAAATATGGTACAAGGCCAGAAGTATGGGGCACCCAGTGAGAATAGAACTTATTAACATTGGTCTGCGAATCAAGTTTTCTAACCAGTGCACCAAAACTAAGCATAACTTAGATTCGGGACAAGGCCGCAAGTATGAGGCATCTAGTGAGGATTGAACCCACTTTTCAGTAGCAATGGATCTGCGAGACGAGGTTGTTAACCATTATACCACGAGGAAAGGTCCAGGGAGATCTTAATATAGCGACTGATCACAGCCTTTCCTTTTGAATGGTTTTGTTTGGTTTGAGTTTCATTGCTTTATGGCATATAAACCTTCGTGGTTTATTTAATGCCAAATCAATCATTGTAGAAGAACAGCAGTAGAACTATTTAACCCTTAACTGGTGGGCTAAAGGGGGGTTTATACCTTTCCCAAGGAATGGTGGGATAGCTTTAAACAAAATATGTCCCACATTGTAACGTAAGATTGAATGAATTCGTATTTAGGAGGAAATTTGGGGAATTTTGTTAGCTCAAGTATTAAATATGTGAAGGGCAAGTGACTAAGATTTCGAAAAACGTTAAAAAAAACCCCAAAAAACGTTAAAGAACGAAAGATTTCAAAAGGGTGAAAAAAAAGTTAAAAAACGAAAGCAAAAAAAAAAAAAAGAAAAAATAGACAAAACATAATAAACTGAAAACAAAAAACAAAACGAAAAATAAAACAAGCAAAAAAACAACAACAACAAAAAACCAACAAAAAACAAAAGAAACCAAAACAAAACAAAATAAAAACAACTGTAGCACTTAAAAGTTAAGCAGGATTATTTCGTCTATAGACTTTTAAAAATATACCAAGTAATTAAGAAAAAATGTTAACTCCTTTATAAGAGCACCTTTATGATACAAATCTGGTTTATTTATATTCACTTTCCTCGTCAACACATGGAACCTCTCACAGCTGATTAAAAAATGTCTATATTTCTATGGGAGTATTTTTATTAGAAAAGCAGAACTAATATTACGGAGACCAAAGGGGAAAGATTCTTATAAAATGTTGACAGGGACAGTGAACAGGTGGAGACTTTTAAATCATGATATCAGAAAGGAACTCCTGTAGGGGTTTGAAAAAAAATCCTAAGTGTAGCAGTTCTCAGAAACCTCTGACAGGAAGTAAAATTCGTGCATGGTTAAAAAACAGACTTACTGGTACCAGAAAGAAACTCTTTCTCATTCAGCAGTGACCAATTGGACTGGAAAGACCCATTTCTCTCCTGCTGATGGTAGGGAAAACCACGTGTCTACTTAGCGGCGCGCTAGGTTACTGTCCCACCTGTAGACCTTCAAACTCACTTGAGCTTTACCTTTGATATTAGGTGGACCTTCTCTCCCTCGGCTCCTAGCAGACAGCGCAGTTGTCCACCCAAGCCTCATACTTGGCGTAAGATCGTGTCTCCTCTTGCAGCAGCCTATAGTAAAAACATCCACTGGACATGACAACACCGAATTTGGATGCATCAACCACCGAAAACGACCAGTGCATTTCAACGCCTTATTTGGGAGACACGACTGTTCTCTAACCGTTCAGGAAGAATTCTCCTCCCTTCAGAATAGCTGCATGAAACCCAAAAATAAAGTTGAAATTTAAACGGTATCTTTGTCTCTTCTCTCCCTTCTTTCGGTAATTCTTTTGCAGTCTTCTACAGTCACAGCAGACGCCAACGAGTTAAATGGAGTAGAGAGGAAAACTAATGGAGTCAGATATCTAAACCCAATACCGACTATTGCCAACCAAACGAAACAAATAACACCAACAAATTCCCCTAGCCCCATACTCACATAAAAATATTAATATTTTCAAAAACATCTTACGTGTGCACGTGTTTTCTAACCTCATCCTGTAAGTCTCATGTCTACAGGTTTCATGTATTTGTATATATATATATATATATATATAAATGAAACATAGTCAAGAGTTTGACTTGGAAAAATGAGAAAAACAACTTATAATAGGTTTTATCCTGCTCTACTGGCTAGTATTTGAGCATTTTCCTGATTTACAACAAAGAAACGTTTCTATAACAATTACTCCATCTCATTATATATATATATATATATAGTGAATGTTTCATTAAAGATGGCTGCTGACAAATGATGTTTTTTGAGACAATGTGCTTGCAGGTATTGTCCATAAAATTGATCCTTCCGATCGTGTCCCGCTAATCTACTGACTATTTTCAAGGTGTTGTGCGTTGTCAGAAATCAAGTTATATCAACGTGTTTGTCTTTTCTAGATTCATTCTCCTATGTGGGAAGTGTATGGGTTGATAATACGAGGCCGAGGCAAAAGTTTTGCAATATTTTGATAACTTGCAGCACAATTTTGCAGCTCCAGATATTTTTACCAATGCCATGATTGTGACGACCCACACTAGACAGTGAGAGGGCGAGCTTGCTTGTTACCCCTCTAGTGTTATTACACACCGGATTTGCCTCTATGGCTCGGAACACGGCCTCGGAATCAACGGTTTTAGTAGACTAACCTGATCTTGCCTGATCGTCGGGATTTTTGCAACCAGAGCGAAATTTCTTGAAGTCCCTGCTTATTGTACTGTGATTAATTGCGTTTTCATCTTTCGCACAACAAATGTTTTTGGTGGCTTCGGTGGAGTTCGAACTCATAAGGCATAAGTTCCTGAATTAGACTACAGATGTTTCACGTTCATCAGTATGGCTTTCAAATCACACACGGAATGAAGCAATGCACCATGTGTCAGCGCACCAACTTCCATGATACTATCAACCACGATGAATACTTACCACGGCTTGAACTGCTTAGGTGACGTGATATAAACGCTAAAAACGAGTACGCATCAAAATATTGCAAAACTTTTGACTCGCCCTTGTACTTATGAAGTGGTTTTAATCACCAAACACGGTTAGAATATTACTGTCAAGTTCAAAAGACAAGTTGTTCAGTGTCAGTTTTTATTTATTTATTATTTTTTTCGCTTTTTAAATTAATGTTATCCACACTAAACGGTAGCTCTCTGAAACTAGTAGACAAGTTCACCTACCTAGGAAGCAGTGTCTCATCAACCGAGACAGACATCAACACGTGACTAGCAAAGGCATGGACTGCTATGGATAGGCTATCGGTCATATGGAAGTTAGACCTGACTGATAAAATGAAATGCAGGGTTTTCCAAGCAGCAGTAGTATCAATACTGTTATATGGATGCACCACATGGACGCTAACTAAACGTATGTAGAAAAAGCTTGAAGGCAACTACATAAGAATGCTGCGAGCAATATTGAACAATTCCTGGAAGCAGCACCCCTCAAAGCGGCAGTTGTAGGGCCACCTACCACCCATCACGGAAAATATCCAAGTTAAACTAACCAGACATGCGGGACACTGCTGGACAAGTAGAGACAAACTCATAACTGACTACTTATGTGGACCCCTTCACATGGACGATTGAAGGCAGGACGACCAGCTAGAACCTATATACAGCAGCTCTGTGTAGATACGGGATGTAGCCCTGAAGACCTGCCGGAACCAATGGACGATAGAGAAGGGTGGCGAGAAAGGGTCAGGGATATCTGTGCTGATGTCACGACACGATGATGATGAATTAATGTTGCAAAAAACTAAAAACAGAAACAAAAACCAAACAAAAACCAAACGAAAAAACAAGTGAAAACCGCATAGGCATATAATTGTTTCATGTTTTTGCAGTCATTAAGCAATATCACATTATGAAGAACTGCGAGTTTGTATTCACCCAACCGCTCTAACATGAGTAGAATGTGATATAAATTCAATTTATAAGCGGAGTAAAGCTGGTTTGAATTCAGAGTTTTCCTTCTAGACTGGTTGCGTAATCAAGGGTAAAGAATACAGTCTACCTTATTTACACATAACTTAGGATAGGACAGATGAATTTATGCTTTTCTCATGGATATTAGAACAAAGTAAAACTCAAAAAACATCATCCATTTAGTTTGGTTTGTTTGGTTTTATGGCATATCAACCATTGTTGGTTATTTAATGCCAAATCTTCTTTATACATATATATCAAATATATATGATTTGGTTGTGTTGGCTTTCATGGCATGTCAACCATTGTTGGTTATTTGATGCCAAATCTTCTTTATACATATATATTAAATATATATGATTTGGTTTGGTTGATTTTCATGGCATATCAACCATTGTTGGTTATTTAATGCCAAATCTTAATACATATATATCAAATATATATGATTTGGTTTGGTTGATTTTCATGGCATATCAACCATTGTTGGTTATTTAATGCCAAATCTTTATACATATAGATTAAATATATATGATTTGGTTTGGTTGATTTTCATGGCATATCAACCATTGTTGGCTATTTAATGCCAAATCTTCTTTATACATATATATCAAATATATATGATTTGGTTATGTTGGCTTTCATGGCATATCAACCATTGTTGGTTATTCAATACCAAATCCGGTTTATTCATATATATTTGATATATATGATTTGTAAACTTAAGTCAACAAAGTTAGATTGTTTCAAGTATTGCTATGTATCACCAAGAATCCAATTAAGCATTAGTCATTTCTTTAAACACAGTTAAAAGATCAAACAGTTCTTTTCTAACAATTCAGTTTAGCATTTGTCATTTGTTTACACACAATTTGAATGTCAAGCAGTTCTATTTGACCCATAGATATGTCCCAATCAGGTGTTATCACTCCGGGTCAGAGTGAACCCGAGAGCAATTGCAATAAAGGGGTCTCCAATACCTGAGTCTCACCATCAGATGATTTGATGTCATATCCAGGACACTGGTTTGGGGAGTCTTACCCCTTCGCAGTGATGCAGGCGGTGTATTCCACAGCCTCAGCCGACTGGGCTGTAGCGTTAAGAAACTATTCTTAATAAAAATAATTCCTACACAATTATCTGGTTTTAATTAACTATTCATATTTGATAATAATGATTTGTTAGCACACAGTCATATAATTCAAATGATTGCTATCTAACACTTACAATTTACTTGTAATTATTTGGTTTCAACTTATTAACTAACAAACTTCTATTAGTATTAGTACTTATAATTATGCCCTGTAAACAATTATACCATCAAGTAAGTATTCAAATTTGAACTTGACTTGCCGTATCCATTTGGTAGTTTCTGACTCCAATAACTATTACGCCACCTGGTGTTTAGTAATGGGCAAGTAAAAAGTAGTTTTTGTATTAGACACATCGTGCACTGAGGAAAAGACAATTTTGTAAGCTCTTAAAAAGCTAGAAATACCTACTTGATGATTTTGGCTTGCTGACAAGGAAGGCAGAAGATGGACTTGTCTCAAGAGAGGATGTTCGGTCTGAAAGTGTTGTTCGACGTAGAGTGGTTGATTCTGTCTTAATGACTGAAAAAAACCCACAAAACAAAACAAAATAAAACAATCAAATACGTAACAAAAAAAAAAAAAAAGAAAAGAAAAGAAAAGAAAAACATGTTAAAGTGTTATCAAAGAGAAACATGAAAGGTTTTATTGAGTCAAAGTGAAATAACTTACCAGCTGTTATATACGTATATATAAGTGACACTAACACTGAAATCTTAACCACAGAGTGAAACTAATTGTTTCATGCTTTTGCGATTATCAGTCAATATAACATTGGGAAGAATAGCGTGTATTATGGGGGAGTGGTACATCGGATATGAAACAGAATCGTATTTACATAAAGGAAGATCAGAGAAATCTTTGCTCGTTCTATTAGAACGAGTAAAGATATTTTCGTAAAACAAGCAAACATGAGCTGAAAAGTACTATTAAAGCAACCTGGGCTTCCATTACACCTCAGAGAGGCTATAGGTTGATTGGTTTGGTTTTATGGCATATCAAACCTTTTAGTTTGTTTAATGCCAAATCCTGTTCACACACACACACACACACACACACACACACACACACACACATATATATATATATATATAGGTATTATTCGGTCCAGTTAAACTAGAGTTGGGAGTAATTCCTTCAGGACAAGAAAATCATTCAAGAGCTGAACATTTAAATTTTCCTGGTAGAGAGCTCAATGTAATCAATTTTACAGAGCAATACTTTCTTTAAAGAAAAAAAACAAACACCGGTTATTTTAGGATTATACATTTATTTCCATCCTGTTTTGCGTTTCTTTTTTTTTATCCATTGGATCTGAAGAAGTCCTGTTATATTTTTCTTCGTGTTTTTGGTTAACATCAGAAACGCAAAACAGGATGGAAATAAATTTATAATCCTAAAATAACCGGTCTTTGGTTTTTTCTTTAAAGAAAGTATATATATATATATATGATTTGTACGCTGATAGTTTTTAGGTAACATTTTTTTAAACAAACAAAACCTCATTAGTTTGCACACAGTTAAATGGTTTCCAGTATTTCTATCTAACACGAACAATTCTATTTAAATATAAATCAGTAGTTTGCACAGAGCGAAATGGTTCCAAGTATTCCCTTCAAACACTAATCGTTTTATTTACAAATAAATAGTCTCAAGTATTGCTATGTAATATTCTCATTTAACCTCAGTCATTTGTTTAGGTTTTGGTCATTTGGTTGAATGGAGGGACATTGGTATCCAGGTTCCTTTGAGAGTGACCTTCAGCTTGTTTGTATTGTTGGATCTGGTGTCTCATTTTCCTGCTGACAATACCCCATAGATTCTCTTTTCAGTTCAGATCAGGTGAGTTGGCTGGTAATTCAAGTCCAGTAAATGTTAAGGTTTGAAAACTGGTTATTTTAACACTGAGGGCAGGTGCCAAGTCGTGTTGAAAAAGGAAGTTAGCTTCTCAGACGATAGAAGTAAGAAGTAGTTTAAAATCTACTGGTAGACGGCTGCATTGAATTTGGACTTGTTTAAACGCAGCGGACCAGCACCATAAGACGATATGCTACCCCCAAACCCTTACAGACTGAAAACTTCACTCTGGACATCAAACAATTTTAGAGTTGCGATAAAGAAAAGTAAAACAAAAGAAAAAAAATTTTTAAATAAAAGAATCTTTTTTAAAAAAAGTTTTCTACTCCTTTTTTTTTTTTCGTAATGGCTAACGTGCTGGACTGTGACATCGTAGTATGCAAGTTCGAACCCCAGTCCTGCTGTTATCTTCGTTTTCGCTCTAATGTTCTCGGCATTAAGGACTCCCTTATCCCCCACCCCAGCAGTAGGTTAAATAGTTCCGCTACTGTTCTTTTTTCAGGGCTGGCTTCGGCATTAAATAACCCATGAAGGTTGACATAATAGGCAAAGAAAGCAGACCAACCAAAAAGAGCTCTCGCACACACTTATGTTTTCGCAAGTATTAAGAATATTTATTAGGTTTTTTTTTTAGTATTTCTATTTATACATTATTTCTATTTTTTATTTTTATTTTTTATTTTAGTTTTTTATTTAACTGGCTCATTGGTCTAGTGAGTAGAGTGTTCGCCAATGGTCCGGGAGACCTGGGTCCAGTCCCAGGTCGCGTCATACCAAAGACTTTAACATGGTACTTGATACCTCCTTGCTTAACACGTATCAAGGGTAAAGTGAAGCAATCCATGGAAAGAAGTAGCACCCTCCCATACACCTTGGTGTAATAGCTATTGAAAAGGGAGCTTTCTGGGCGCTGTCGACTAAAGGGAGACAACTTTACTTTTTATTCTTTATTCATATCTTTTTATTTACTTGAAATATTACGAGTTTTCATAATTATCTAAAAAAGCAAAACTTCACTCTGGTCATTAAACATCTTAGATTCTGTCTCTTCTTTCTTCTTCCAAACTCTGACATCTTTGATTTTCAAAAGAAACATAACATTTTCTTTTATCTGAAAAGAAGACTTTTCTATCACAGAGCAATTGTCCAGTTCTTTTTCTCCTTAGCCCAGCAAATACGCTTCTGACACCGTCATTGGTTATGGAGTAGCGTGACACTATGGATGCAACACTTGTAGCCCATTTTCGGGACCCACAAGTATATGGTGACTTTTGATGCATTAACTCAAACCTTAGAATAATTCTTGTGAAGCTCCTAAATTCTTGAAACGAATTTGCTTGACAATCCTCAACGACTTGTAATATGACCTTCTGTGGCTTACTCTCCATCAGGAAGGTGTCAGTAAGTGTCTTCTGAAAACTGTCAACAGTCTTCTTGTATGTACAGTATTTAATATACAGGGTGGAACGACAAAATTGTCGCCCTAGAAAAGACATGATTCCATTTCCGTTTAATGAAAACCGGTTTTCTTTTTTTGTTGCAGACCATCTACTAGTTGGCCTGTTGTGTACAAATCCCAATAGCGATAGGAGCCTTCTATCATGTCTGAAAGTGACACAATGTTCAACGAGTGAGATCGGAGATACGCCGCTGTACAACTCATGTTCTCTACCGATCCAAGTTATGACAACAGGACCATTGCCAGCACCCTCAAAATGCAAATCTGGATTGCCACGAATAACAGGGATGTGCCCAGGGTGATGAAAACAAAGTTTTTGGCTACGGTTATGGTCTTTGGTGTGGTTTCAAGTGAGGGACATATCATGCCACCTCACATCTTCGAAGTCGGCTTGAAAGTCAACACCAAAGTGTACCTGGATGTGCTGAAGAGTGTGGTGATCCCCTGGTGCAATCAAGTGGCAGGTGGCAAACCCTGGGTGTAGCAGCAAGACTCGGCGCTGACTCACAAGTCCAAAGAGACCCAGACTTGGCTTCAGAAGGAGTGCTACGACTTTGTACCCTTTTCTCACTGCCCCCTCCTCCCCCGACCTGAACCCGCCGGACTACTTCGTTTGGTCATACGTCGAGAACATCACCAACATGACCTCCCACAACATCAAAGCCAGCCTGATCGCCGCCATCCGCCGAGTATTCGCCGAGCTCGCGCCGGCACTTGTGGAAAAGGCATGCTCCCAGTTCCGGATCCGTATCGAGGCGGCGGTTGAGGCTGAAGGCGGCTACATTGAATAGATGTCAGCTCCACTACATAATCAAGTTAGCTGAATTGATTTTTTTCAATAAAAGTTTTTAAAATAAAGCTGTTGTGTTGTTTTCTTTAGGACGACAATTTTATCGTTCCACCCTGAATATAGCACAAGACCAAAAAATGGAAAGGGAGGCTGGTCTTTTGTATTCTATCATTAACTTAACAAATTCCATTTACTGACCTAAATATACTATAATATTCCTTTCACGATAACTTCACATTTATTCCGGGAATATTTCAAACTACAATCGCTGAGATACATCAATCTATCTCTGTTAATCTAACAAAATCCCAAATGTACATATTGTACATGTAAGAGGAGCGAGAGAGATAAATGGCAATTTTATTTACCCTAAAAATTCCCTGATGAATGAAAAATGAGAGAGAGAGAGAGAGAGAGAGAGAGAGAGAGACGAATGTTTACAAATAAAAGAGGATTCTTTGTATGAAACCCCACTCCAAATAGAAACATGGCAGAAAAACAAGATGGCCGGTAAAAAAAAAAAAAAATGATGCAAGAAATGGGAAGGGAAAATGAAACCGAAAACATTTTAACATCTTCGAAGAACTAGGTTCTTTGTGATATAAGCATAGCGTATATGCATGTATATGCAATATGGTTGTGAGAGTATCTATATGAGTAAATATAAGCTTAGGGGTTGCGTGTATGCATGTATGTATGTGTGTATATTGCGGAGGAGGTGGTAAATATGATACAATCTTTAAATGAATTTTAGTTCTAGGAGTTCAATGCGGGAAAAGCAGTTTTTTCCTGGAAGTCAAGGCCTCATATATTCAAAGAAGCAGGTCGAGTCTTGGGCTGAGGTTATTTGAGAGAGCGGTAGTCAGGGGTTGGTCGTTGATTGTGAGAATAATTGTCTAGTTGTGGAATGAGGTACAGTTGGCGTATTCTACACCCCCAGCCCACAGGATGGGTGCACATACCGATATATATATATATATGATTATTTACTGTAATCCAGCTTTATTACTAATATGTTTAATCTTGAGTAAATTGAGACATATATTTGCTGAGTTGCAATTTTATTTTCTGTCAAGATACAAATAAAGCGATAAAAATGATATATCGATTTTTAATTCTGGGTAATTGTTTCTAATTTGATCATGAAATTCCAACTGGTTCAGCTAGTTATTATTCATAATGTTAACATATTATATCGACTTCATATTGAAATTTTTCTATAAATCCAAAGGAAAAAGTCTCTGAAATACGATAGAAATATTCAAATCAAAAACGGCTGCGGCCAACATTGTGTTAAAAGTGATCATTGATTTATTAATTTGAACTTGTAGAGGAAACAACGCAGTCGTTTAATTCCCCTTGCTTATTATTGATTGTTGGCAAAGTTTTCTTACTGTTCTTACCTGATACTTTAGGATGATTGGTACTTTTAAGCGTGCTGCTTTCTGTATATGTCGGCACTGTGGTAGTCGTTATGGAAGCTGTAAGTAAATTATAAAGAAGGATATATAAGTTTTGAAATAATAAAATGATTTTTAATGAACTTGGCTGGGGGAATCTCTATGGCGTAACAGCTTAAGTGCTACACTGTGGCTTGGAAGGTAAGCGGGTTCGAACTCTAGGCGCGCCATTACGTTTACTTTCAGACAAATACTTTTGCAAAATGTATGAACACTCTCATTCTCACAGCTATGGGTTAAATAGTATTACTCTTGTTCTTCTATAAGGTTGACTTTGTTATTAAATAACCCACTAAAGTTTGATATGCCCTTAAACAAAGAAATCAATCAAATTTAATAAACTGACGAACGAACATTACTGGAATCAAACTCTCTGTCACCACGATGAAATATTCAGATAAAATATCAGACAGAATTGCGTTGCAGTACCAAAGAGTATGTAACATAACGACTCCGTCTAGATATTCGTACCTCAAGGACCGCGTAGTGACCCCACCGCGGTAAAAGCTGACGAACGCACGAAACTCTGTTTAACAACTTGAAGGTAGTCACCGGGAGAAAGAAAGACAGTATGGAAACTGAGACGACTGCTTTAGTTAGGCAAAGACAAGCAACATATCCTGATGAGAAAAGAGAGAGCAGACACAGACCTTGAATTTTCTTCTTCGTTTTCTGTTATATTTCTAACATGCTTGTCAGCTGGGTTGCGTCCAGTGTAAGGCTCCCTTCGGAATCCTCTCTCCCCCCGATAGAAAATGGGCCTCGTAAACTTTGCCCCCCCATCTTTGCAGCTCATTTTCAACTCCATCTCTTTAGCTCATCACGTCTCGCCATCAACTCTCCAAAAACTGACCCACAACTGCCTTAGCCAAAATCACTCACAGATCAACTACCTGCTCCTATGTCTGCCTTTTTTCTTCCTTATTTTTTTCTTCTCTCTCTTCTTCCTTAGAAATTAGCCTTTCGTTTTCTTTATAACTTACCATATCATGTTACATAAAAACGAGAAATAAGACGTAAAAATAAATTTGGTGAAGTATTTATTCACTGGCCTAATGAGTAGAGTGTTCGCCAATGGTCCGGGAGACTAGGGTTCAATCCCAGGTCGTGTCATACCAAAGACTTTAAAAATGGTTCTTGATCCTGCCTTGCTTAACACTCAGCACTATATGATAAGGATCAAGGGTAAAGTGGAGCAATCTAGAGAATGGAGTTGCGCCCTCCCCTACACCTGAGTGTAGTAGCTATAAAAGATGGAGCCTTCGGGTCACCCTCGACTAAGGTCACCACCATCAACAACAACATTTATTTTAACGTTGTGCTCTGTACGTGCTTTATCAGATAAGAATTTAGAAAATTTTCAAATTTTAGAAAAAAAATCTGAAAACTGTTTATGAGGTTGTCAGGGCAACGTAATTAGGAATGTCGATCGTAATGATACTTTAAAAAGCTGTAAACGCAAAACGTCTGTAATTGTGCTTATGACTGTTATTTTAGTCACAGGTTTAAAAATATTGTTGTACGCGAAGTGAAAAGTTATTAGTAATAGTAAAGTAAGTAAAGTTAGCGACCATAGTCGAGGGTGACCCGAAGGCTCCCTTTTCGATAGCTACTACACCAAGGTGTAGGGGAGGGCGCTACTCCATTCCCTGGATTGCTCCACTTTACCCTTGAACCGTACCTTATAATGCTGAGTGTTAAGCAAGGTGGTATCAAGTTCCATTTTTAAAGTCTTTGGTATGACTCGACCTGGGATTGAACCCAGGTCTCCCGGGCCATTGGCGAACACTAACTCTTAATTAATAGTTGTTATTTTTTTGTTATTCTAATTGGAGGTGACCGTGTCCTGTTTCGGATAAAAACGTATCTATAAGATACATTAGGTTAAGTGGTCGTGCATTTACCATAACTAGTTAATCTGTTATCGCTTGTATGTAATGTGGCTCAGGGGTAGAGTTTCGGCTCTGCATTTGTGTGGTTGCTGGTTCGATCTCCGGTGGTAGAGATCATAGTATACGCTGCTGATGAGACCTAATAAGGTCGAAACAGCTGTCCAGTGTTCCGTATGTCTCATGGAGTGCTTGCAAGACTTTTCTAGTGATGGTAATTCAATTCATATATATATATATATATGATTTGCAAACGAATAGCTCGTAGGCAATATTGTTTATTAAACGAGCTCGAGCTTATTTAAGTTAAATGGTTTTAGGTATTGCTATTTATTGTGTACACACAGGTGAATGGTTTTAAATACTAATTGTTCTATCTGCACACAAACGTTCACCAATGGTCCGGGAGACCGGGGTTCAATCCCAGGCTGAGTCATACCAAAGACTCAAAAATGGTACTTGATGCCACCTTACTTAACACTCACCATTATAAGGTAAGGATCAAGTAACTATTGAAAAGGGATCCTTCGGGTCACCCTCGACTAAGGTCGCCAACTTTACTTTTTACTTAAATGGTTTCAAGTATTTCAATCTAACAATTCATTTTGATATTAATCATTTGTTTAAATGGTTTCAAGTATAGTAAATGAACAGTTCTATTTGACTCATAGATGAGACCCAAACAAATCTAGCCTCTCCTGGTCAAAGTGGACCTGGAAGTAATGGCAATGAAGTGGTATATCACACTCTCCAAAGTTCGAGGACTGGAGTCTCATCATCAAATGCAGTTTAAAGTCATATTCAGGAAACTCATTGGAGGGGCAGGGTCTTCGCCCTCAATAGAGTTGAAGTGGTCGTATTCTACTGTTCCAGCAGACTGGACTATAGCAAACCAACTAAGAAATTCGAACGAAAGCATAAACGTACTTAATGCAAATAATAAGACAACTTTATTACCAAACAGACTTAAATGAAGGCGACGCCTTTGCTTGTTAAGTTCTTTTTTATTGCTTAGTTTAAAATAATTGAGGAAATTTCAAAAGTGGCTTTTTGTGTAGATTGAGAAAAGAAGCGATACTGTTTATGTTCCTATCGTTTTTGTTTCTTGCCTAATTTATTTTTCCCTTTCGGAAAGAAAAAAAAAAGATACTACATTAGGATTGGTGTCTATTCAGGAATACGAATAATGACCACAAATTATGACGTCATACAACGTTGTCTACGATGAGGAAACCAACATTTTGGACTTAAATGAAATAAAAAAGTAGACAAGAAAATAAAAAGGTTTATTTATTTATTTATCAAAATATAGATCAATTACGTATGGAACAGGGAATTTTTATTTTCATTTTTTTGGATTGAGAGCCAGTTAGTAAAAGAACTGACATTACAAAATATTCTTTAGATATAAAAAAAAAAAAAAACACCACTAAGATATTTTTTTCTGCAAATTTTTCACATCTGTTTTAACGTGATTTTTCACTGAAATCTGAGTGACAGTAAGCCTCCCAAAGGTTCTAGAACTCTTCTGAGTATTCCAGCTGATTTTAACACAGCTGTTGTGTGGATTGTCTAATTCTTTCTCTAATCTCCAGTTCCCTCTGGCTTTTTTCCAGGCCTTTGAGGACATCAACTACCATTGACATCACTGTCACCTTCGTGTTTCGCTGCTTCTTTAGGTTTCTGGGAAGATCCTAGAATTTCTCTATATATTCGATTGCTTTTATTTTCACTCTATAGTCTTCTGAAACAGCAAAATCCACCAGATGGCAAATTCAAATAGGGTTGACTGATCCGTTTGAATTTCAAAATCCCAGAAAAAATTTATAGGTCACATTTTCTAAGAAAGATTCTGGTTTGTATGTATACCCTTTGTCAGCCCGGTCAAATTTTAATCTTTTGCACAATTCCCTGTGGATCACCTTTTGTGCCCAGTCGTTTCTCGTGTTGCAATCGTACTGGTTTGCTGCATTCGCTTATTATGAGATCAACCGTTTGATCACCGTCACTACATAACCTAAACTTGCTATTCTTCTGGTTATTATCAAATTTTGCTTGAATTGGAAGAGAGACAGCGCAGTATTGGGGTTGGGCAGTTGGTTTACGTGTTAGATGATTAAGGTAATGATTTTTTTTATATTAATCATTTTTCGTTAATCATATTTTATTATCTAGTTTGATAAGGCTTTCAACTACTCAGTGTCTCTTAGTTCAGGTGCATTGTTCAGATGGGCACTCTTACGCCCGCGCGGAAAAGATATGATAATCATCATCTGTCATAATAAACCCCCAGACAGGAAATGAGGATGGACGACTGTTGGATTGAATTGAGAGTGTGGATGACGTCATTACCGGAAGAGATGTCCTGAGAATTTGAGGATTTTGAAAAGAGTGTTGAGTTGAGGTCGACCGTTGAAGGTAGTGGTTGAGTTTTTTTGGATCTGGTCAGGTCAGAACATATTTTTTAGTCTCGACCTGCAGAGATGAATTGAGATCTTAAACATCACAATATGGGCTGCGCGTGAGTATAGGCTTTTATGATTTGTGTCTCTCTCCTCGTGTCACCTAGGACTGACGGTAGAAAGAAATAAATTCGTTCGTACCCCCTGTGTAATATAATTGCCGAGGGATTTCGTTTTATATATCTTGCCTTTCGGTTTAGTTAGGCTGAGAACCTTTCACTTAGCGCATAGGTTACTTAGGTGCAACATTAACGCAGGTGTTCACGCGCCCGCGGAGAGGATGTGTCATTCAGAGATGTCAAAATAAAAATCCCAGATAGGAATTGAGACCAGGGGATGTGAATGACGTCACGCACCGGAAGCGTGGCCTGAGGACTTTGGGGATTTGAAAAAAAGCAGTTAGTTGAGTTCCTGTCTCCGAACGAGAGAGTTGAGATTTAGACCTGGGCGAGGCCAGACAACTTTGTGCGCTACGGGCGCTTCGCGTTTGTTGGGTTGAGAGCTGACGGTGTAAAAGCAGTCAGCATAGAAAGATTGTGTCTCTCTCTCTCCTCATGTCGAATTACCTTTAACTCTAAGGTAATAAAGTTTCGTACCTGAACCAATTTCGTGTTTTCGGATTCCTATATATGTTTATGAACATTATGTCTATTTCAGATATCCGTATCATGGGGATGTTACACCTGTATTTGTATTTATATTATCATTGTTGTTATTGATATCATTATGGCTATATAACATACGGCTTGAGTTGAGGTTTGGAATGAAACATTCCGAGATATGTTGCAAAATATCAAATGCTTCTCTGTGTGTTACGTCAACATGAATTCATCCAAACACTAGCCTAGTCGGCCGAAACTGAAGAATAATTCCTCTGTAGGGATGCAGAGGGGTAAAAAAAACCCCTCCCAACAAGTGTACTGGATATGAAACTAAACAATCTGAAAGTGAAGCTCGAGTAATGCTGGAGCTTTGGGGAATGCAGAGTATCCTTTCATTGCCATTGTTCCCAGTTCCACTCTGGTAGCGCCAGGTAGGGTTTTATCTGTGGGTTCAATATAACTGTTTGTCATTTAAACTGAGTGGAAACAAATGACTTACACTAAATTGGATTGTTAGAAATAAAATTGTTTGTTCGTTTAACTGAGTGTAAACAAATGACTGAGGCTTGATTGAATTGTTCGTGATACATGGCAATACTTGAAAACATTTACCTGTGTGCAAACGATGGAGTAATGTTGAATGGAATAATTAGTGTTAAATAACAATACTTGTAACTGCTTCACTGAGTGCAAATAAAGGATTAATATTGAATAGAATATACGTGTTAGATATCAGTGCCTGAAATCATTTAACTGTGTAGAAAAAAATAGCAATTCTGTACCTTTTCCAGTTCAAAATGGGAGTAGTTCAGTTCAAAATGGAAAAATTATTATAAGTATAAATATAAAAAATATTTTATAAATTATTTTAGCGATAAAATTGTTAACGTTTTATACTTATAATAATTTTTCCATTTTGAACTGAACTACTCCCATTTTGAACTGGAAAAGGTATAGTGTGCAGAAAATTAGTTCTAATCCGTTTAAAAATAAAATAACTGACAAACTAATTTTACATATTATATATATCAACTTAAATGTGTATAAATAAATGACTGATTTTAAATTGTTACTGTTACATAGCAATTCTTGAAACCATTTAACTGTGAGCAACAAATGATTAATAGTAAATAGAATTATTCGTATCAGATAGCAATACTATAAACCATTTAACTGTGTGCATAAAATGAACTCAGGCTCATTAAAAAATGTTATCAATCATCAGGATTGACAGTTTTGAAAAATAAGGTATTTCATTTTATTCTTTGCATTTTATAGTCTTGCAGTGTCTGCAACCCATGTCTTAAGATCTTACCCAGCGTTGACAGGTATTTCAGCTGATCTATCAACTGCTATGCATTTTTTTTTTAAATTTTAATTCTGGATCTAAATAGTAATTTACAAAGCTCTTTGTTTCGATGTGGCACAAGGCCGAATGAATGGGGCGCCCAATGAGACTCGAACTCACTCTTGCAGGTTTGCTACTCAAGCTTGCTAACCATTACACTACCCGAGGTGCCCCATTCTGGGTCTAAATAGTAATTTACAAAGCTCTTTGTTTCGATGTGGCACAAGGCCGAATGAATGGGGCGCCCAATGAGACTCGAACTCACTCTTGCAGGTTTGCTACTCAAGCTTGCTAACCATTACACTACCCGAGGTGCCCCATTCTGGGTCTAAATAGTAATTTACAAAGCTCTTTGTTTCGATGTGGCACAAGGCCGAATGAATGGGGCGCCCAATGAGACTCGAACTCACTCTTGCAGGTTTGCTACTCAAGCTTGCTAACCATTACACTACCCGAGGTGCCCCATTCTGGGTCTAAATAGAATTGTTACTAAAACAATCTCTTCTTGTGTTAATGAGTTTACATGGCTCGCAAATGGGTTTGCTAATTTGCATATTTACAGTGACACATTAGCACTAGAATAAAAAAGCGTCTGACAAAATATGCAGTGGGAAGTTCTTGTGGCGTAGTGGTTAACGAGTTGAAGTTTAATTTGGTTATTTTCTGAACACACCCATTTAAATTGGCCAATTGGCTTAGTGGGCAGAGTGTTCGCCTTATGGTCCGGGAGACTAGGTTTGGTTTTATGGCATATCAACTATTGTAGGTTATTTAATGCCAAATCTATTTTCATACATATTATCAATTCGATTTCAAACCATGTTAGCATAACTACACAGTTCTATTCTAGCAGGTGTTACCCCTCGGGCCAGAGTGGACCTGGGAGTAATAAAGGGGTAATTCGCATTCCCCAAAGCTCAAGCATTACTGGAGCTTCACCATCAGATTGTTTAGTGTCATATCCAGGATACTCGTTGGGGGAGTCTTACCCCTCTGCAGAGATGCAATTGGTATATTTTATCGCCAGGGAAACTAGGGTTTAATCCAAGGTAGAGTGATAACAAAGACTCAAAAATGGTACTTGATGCTTCCTTGGTTAACACTCAGCATTGTAAGGTATTGATCGAGGATAAGTGTTGCAATCCAGGGATAGGAGTAGCGCCCTCTACTACACCTCGGTGTTGTAGCTATTGAAAAGGGAGCTTTCGGGTCGCACTAGACTATAGTCGGCCAACTTATTTATGTCCATTTTACACTGGAAAACAGTATATATGAAACTTGATAATCGCGCTGCGAATATTTACTTATCCAGTATATGTATTAGGATAAATATATTGCGAATATGTAATCAGCACTACAATGCTACTTCCCCATCAAGTCACCGTTAAGACTGCTGTACTTTCTCCATTAGTTCACGAACGTATAAATTCTCTCTCCAAAGAAAAAAAAACAGATTATGTTAAAAAAATTTATACTTGTCGAGTAAAATAAATGTTTGTACAAAAAGAATGTATTGGACTGCGACATCGTAATTCGAACTCCAGTCGCGCGATTACGCTCATTTTTAGTTGAATACTCTTAATAAAGCCTTGAACCCCCATATCCCCCACAGCTATGGGTTAAATAGCACCACTACTGTTCTTCTACAAGGATGGCTTCGGCAATAAATAACCCATCAAGTTTGATATTCCATTAAACAAAGAAACTAATTCAAATCAAATGTGCAGGGGGTGTCCTCGTGGTATAATGCTTAAAACGATAGACTGCGGAATCATAGTAAGCGAGTTCGAACTCCAGTCGTGCTATTACGTTCACTTTCGGGCAAATACCCTTGGGAAAGGTATGAACCCCCTTATCCTCCCAGCTATGGGTTAAATATTCTTCTATGGCATTAAATAACCTACAAAGGTTGATATGCCATTAACCCCCCCCAAAAAAACCCCAAACAAACAAAACAAAACAAAACCAATCAAATGTGCAACCTGGCCAAATATGCGTCTCTTTCAGACAGGTTCACCGTAGCTCCAGTTACAGTTAAAACTTTCGGTGTTATTTATCTCAACACGTACTCTATTTCACGTCCCCCCACACGTACTTTATTTCATTACATCGGCAGAAAGTCTTCTCGTTGTTATAGACAAGCGTATGATAGCAAGGAAAATTATAACGGACAAAATTTTAGAGTTCAGTTTGCTTATTGTAAAACAAACTGATGTTGTGTGGTGTATAATTGGTGGTCCCCGAAAGAAATAGTGTTCTTTCTCGCTCTGATGTGGATTCTGGAGGCGAGTGAATAAGAGTTCGTTCTTTGTCCTGTATACGTGGTGTGAGTGAATCAGTTCTGGTAGGTTTAATGTGTTATAGGGGGTGTGTGGGTTCGTTGATAAGCCGGCGGTCTTCTCTATCCTTTCCCGAGCCGTGGGGTGACCCGCTTTCCAGTCTGTTGGTGTCTCTTTTTATAGCACAGCTGAAGAAAGCATCGACTCCTGAAGGTTTTAGAGGAAAGGTTTCTGATTGATAGTAAAAATTTTTTTATTCGTTTATTTTGCTATTTCAACCGGATACACGCGCAAAGCCTACCTGCGCAGCGATGTGTTTTATTTATTTTGTAATAAGCTACCATTCAGACAACATCTTCTTAGTGTTACCTTTTTCAACCGAAATTTATTCACGTTGGATTTTTTTTTCAAGAGTTGATGGATGGATTTATTTGTTTTGTTGATGAGTGGGTATAAAATGTATTGGTAAATCAGAAGAGATTTCGATTGAAGTTGTATAACATCACAGAAGAAACGAAATGGGTTAGTGATAGAACGCATCTCGCGGCCCGCTGTCCGTTGTAATAAGGTTACTATCCGACCTGGTAGGATGTTTTTGACTTTCAATAAAAATCTTTTTTTTTCCATTAAAAGTACTGATTTCTGTTCATTTGTTTTCTGATTCATTTTTCCACGTCACTACATGATAATACAATAAGGAAGAAGCTGATGCTCTGATAATGTATGATCTATTTCACCAATAGATGGAAGCCAAACAGGTACCACCACTCCGGGTCAGAGTTGATCTGGGAATAATGTTAATGAAGGGATACTCTACACTTTCCAGACCTCCAGAATTGGAGCCTTACCATAGATGTAATTTAGTGTCATATCAAGGATACCCTTTGTGTGTGTGTGTGTGTGTTAACCTACTGCAGGGAATATAGTCGGCATGTTGTACCCCACCTTCCCACCGACAGGACAGTTTAACATGGAGAATAAATTACACTCGAATTTCGGAAATATCAATTTTCCTCTTGAGAGATGTCGCGACCTGTTCACTAACGTAAATACATCGGTTTACTCGCTCGCCCTAGAAAAACAACATCCGGTTACGATCGGAAATGACGAAGCCCTTTTTACGACCCTGACACACGTTTGTAATTCCGACAATAAGTTGTCACTTTGTTATATTTGTTACCTCGCCTTTGTTTCCTTCATTGTCTTTGGCCGTCAATTACTCACACGCTTTAACTTAAACCATTTGTGGGGTCGACATGCTTATCGGCTCCGCAACAGAGAGTCCGTCATTGGCGTTTCATTTTGGAATTTGGTGTGGTCCAGTCTGAAATAAAGTACTCGTAACTTTGAGGAGTTTTTGCAGGGTAGGAAAAATTACTAAGCGTTGTTTTGGGCACCTCAGATGGTGTAATGGTTTGCATACTAGATTAGTAGACCATTGTTAGTGAATTCTATTCTTACTGGGTGCCCCATATTTCTGGCCTTGTGCCACAGCTAATCTAAGTTTTGTAAATAACTACTTTTGTTAGTTCCAGTTTTCTTTGGTGGTGTCTTTTCTCACACATGTATAAAAGATACTCTCCCTGCCAAAAAACAAACAAAACAAAACAAAACCAAAACAACAAAAAAATTAAAAAAAACAAAAACAAAAACAAACAAAACAAAACAAAACAAAACAAAAATCAACCAATCAAAGAAACTTTTACATGTCGTCGTGAAAGGCCAAGAAAGTGATTTCTTTTCGTTTTACGTGTCTTTTACAAGAATGTTTGGAGAGTTCCATTGGCAAGGGCGGTAATCGAGTTTTAAATTGTTTTATTTTATTCTGTTATTTTTTTACTACTTCCCACAATTTACTTTTTTGTTCCTCTTTATCCTTGTTTTCATTTCATCGTCTTCACTTTTACTTTTTTTTTCTATTTTTGTTTTCCCCACTTTTTTTTTTGAATTAATGAGTGTGTCTCTTTGTCTAAAAAACAATCGATTGTGAACGGGTTTGAGTTTCTAGTAGTTTTAGACAAATATAAAAACAAAGCGATTTTTTTACTTTAAACTGTTTGGTGGTCCTTCTTACTGAGAAAACCGGGCAGAATTTATTGCCCAATAGAATATTGTTTTAGCTCTGTGCAATTTTTTTCTTTTTTTTTGTAAGACTCAAAGTGAATGTTAGTGTTTCGAATCGAAATCAATTCATTGTATTTGGCCAATAATTAAAGCTTTCTTGCAGTTACTCGCATTAGGATTATGATTAAATATGTTAAAAGCTGAACTAGTCGAAATTCAACGACTTAATTAGTATATACAAGGAACATTCTGAAAATAATGCCGTCTATTTATTTTCATGGAAACTACGACTGATACAGGGAACGCAGTAATACCGTTAAAAAGCTAGATTTCAGCTACAAAACACTATTTTTACACATTATCATTATCTATGTATTTTTTCTGCGATGAACAAAAGCCAGAATGCCACAATTTTAAGGTGGGCCCTTAGAAAGTAATGCCTCCTATTTTATTATGTTGGTGGTATGGTAGTAGTAGCTGAACCTTTTCAGTCAATGCTATTTGCTACGCATTTTTGACTGCGATATACAAGAGCCTCCATACTGCACTCGTGGAAATCCATTTTGTTCAAGTCATTGATTATTTTAGAAAAATTATGCATACCAAAGGGCGAGACGATTGTTTAAAATATATTTCGAATAATAGCTTTCCTAAAATTTGTATATATGTATATGAATCATTGTTTCTTATAGTCAAGGTTAAAAGCTCGGTAAACCTTGGCCGAAATTTTTAAAACCTTATTTTTCTGATGCAGGTATCATTGGGGAACGAGAGAAGCTTTGGTAAACGGGCCAGGCTATTACATTTTGGTTATATAATAATCATATCCCAGTTGAGAATAATATGTCAGCAATCCTTTTAAAATATTTATATATTTACCAACCCCTTCACACAAGCGGGATGAGATACAAGGTCTATTTTTGTGACGGGGTTTAACAGATTTGAATTTAGAGACCCAGTCTGTCCTAAACATTATCTACTACACTAAATATAAAACATCCAACCTTATTGTTAAGAATTACTCAACCTTCTCTAACCCACCACCTAACCCAAACCAATGCAGTATATAAATTTACATGTCCATTTCGAGAATATTTCTCGGAAAATAGCGTAACACCTCATATATATATATATATATATATATAGGCCATACAACAACCACGCTCTCTCGTGACCTTACCTACCACCTTTCCAACATAAGTATCCTAAAACGGCATATAAGGACAAAACATAATAAAGACTCCGACAAACTCAAATCCCCAGACATAAGAAAAATTCTAATCAACAATACAAAAGTTATGTATGAAAATAACAATAAAAAACCGTTTACAAATCCTCGAAGCAATAACTATAAAAAAAAACACAATAAATAAAATAACATTCACCACAAGAACAAACATATTAAACGTATTCAACTAACCACCTATCCTAATAGAATCAACCAACCCCCATTGTTAAAAAAAAGCCACCCCGAATATATATAAAACACAATTTTCCAATCAACAAACAATTTAACACGAAGTGAACCAGCGAAATGGTTGAAAGCGCTAAAAAAGTTTTTTTTCTCGACCATCTCGACCCAAAAATACGAAGAATAGTAAGAAGACTTGAACGTCTTCACTTGAAGATCATAAAAATGAGGCAGTCCGCGGTATCTAACAAAACTTATCTATATATATATATATATATATATATAAATATATATACGAGGTATGTCTGAAAAATAACGGGTCTGGTGTCACAAACAATTTATTTCAGTTTCAAACAACTAACTACAAAGTTTCCTGTTTAAAGTAATCTCCTTCTCGCGTCTCATGCACTGTCCCATCTTTCTCACCTACTGCTGGACGGATTCTCCTGGGATGCTCGTCAACTCCGTCGTTACGGTTCTTTTGATGGCCTCCATACTTTCAAAACGGATCCCATTGAGCTTGCGGATAGAAAAAGTCACACAGAGCAAGATCTGGTGAATAGAGAGGTTGTTCAAGTATGGCGATGTTTTTCTCGGTAAGGAATGTCGATCCGGAACACCCAATCCCATTACTTTTCTTTTCAGCAGACTTACGATCACTCGAACAGTCAACCAACGATTACCACGCACCAACTGCCTTACCCACTCGAAGTTGTTTTCTGTTCTGCATGTTGAAGGCTCCTCGCTCCTGGAGTCATCTTTCACCTCCTCGCACCCTTCTTTTAAACTCTTGTGCCACTCAAAAACACGCGTGCGCAACAGAATGTTATCTCCATACACTTGTTGAAGCATTTCAAGAGTTTGTGACGGAGTTTTCCCTCGCCGGACTAAAAGTTTCAGGTTTATTTGTTCCTCAGTGCTTATAGCTGAACGACTTGAAAAAGAAGCGATGTAAACAAAAGCATACGAAAAAATGCAAAGATTGCAGAAAGCTAAAACTACAGTTATATACACCCACGATAACTTATTAGAAGATAACGCAATTCGCCCATACCTCACATAGCAAAGGCAGTTCCCTTACTTTTCAAACAGACCTCATATATGTATGTATGTATGTATGTATGTATGTATGTATTTATGTATGTATGCTGGGACATACAGACAGCGAGAGAGAGAGAGAGAGAGAGAGAGAGAGAGAGAGAGAGACAGTAAAATTTGGAGTCGGCTCGCGCTAGTGAGCGCTGATGAGAGTGGGGTGAACAGATAAGATGAATCTCTAACACACTTATAGTAAATTGACTTCGACGAGCATCATACCAACTTGAAAGAAAAGAAAACAGAAGTAATAACAGTTTTTTTAGCGATGGGAATGTTTGTTATTGTTTTTAGCGAAGAAATGTATTCTTGCGCGTGTGTGTTATTCCCTCGCTAATTGTTGTTGTTTATAAAGGAGGATGAAGAAGTAAGAAAGCAAAGATGCCGTTAGCTTTTACATGAAGGTTTGTAATGGCAGCATGGAATAAAGAGTTTACGTTTATGCTGCAAGTCTCGTAAGAAGGAAATAAGTAAGGAAACGAAATGAAGTTATGATAGAGTTGAGAAAGCAGCGCGTGTCGTTGGACGTGCGAGGGAGATATGTTCGCCATAAGTGTAGCAAAAGTCGTGTTTGCTGTTTGAGGAGAGAAACGTTGAAGTCATCGTGGGTTTGTGGTTCTGGTTGTTTCGGGGAGAAGCGTGAATGTCTCCAGAAAATGTTGCCCAGAGGTGAAGTCGCTAGGTGTCGGAGTGGAATTCTGCATTGCAGTCGACATAGCCAATTTTGGGGGTGATGTAAAGTTGTTCCTGTGTGTGGCGTATTGGATTTATCTAATTCATATTCAACTGGGAACCCTTGGTCTAAGAGAAATAGACGCCAGGGGTCCATAAATTAGACTGCTTCCCTCATTGTGTCGTTGCTGCTGCTATTCAAGAGTAGACAGTAAGACGTCTGTCCCGAACGAAGTTGTTCTGCTAAAGAGAAAGTATTTTGGCGGCTTTCCCCAATTACAGCTGCCCAGAAAGGTGGTTCGGGGTGAATAGGATAAGTCATCCTGACTGGATGAAATTATGCGTCGACCCTAACGGTCGAATTAAATTAGGCGCCAAACAAAAATGTTAAATTCTTTCTGCTACAGTTTTTTGAATTTGTAAAAAAAAAAAAAAGATTCGTTGTGTTCACTTTCTAACTTTCCTTCCATAGAGGTGGTCAGAAGAAGTAAGCCCCCGAGTCGAAATCAAGAACAGTGAGACATTTTCTAAAGACTCTGTCCTCTTCAAAATCTCATCTGTTATAAGATAACACCCGTAATGGGTATTCCTGTTCTGTTACAATTTTCTTTGTAATTACAGTACATAAACCAGTTGGTATTAACTAAGCTTTGCTTATGTTGTGTAACATGAAGGAAGGAAGAGACCGTAAGACTTCTTTATAAAAAAATATTAGTCTCTTTATTGTTGACTGTAAGAGAGAGAGAGAGAGAGGGGGAGGCAAAGGATTCGGACATAGACTGACGGAGGACTGCTATATTGACCCTATTCAAAGCTCCACTCAGTGCGTCTTCGACATCTCCTCCGGGGGCTACTTGCCCTCCCTGCGGGCGGCACCCAGGGCGGCTTCTGCTTTGATTTGACTGACCTCCTGAACGACCGATTAACTGTTCTCTCTGTGGGTACTTTTTGTAAAATAATTTCATAATGCCTACTATTCCTTTCGGTGGTCTTTCCGGCTGTCAACCCACGTGACCGGCTTCTTCTGTTTTCTTGTTTACACAGCTGAAACATCCTGTGTGCAAATCCCAAATCGACGGCTCTGTCAAAGGTCAATATGAAACACTTAGGTTTGGTTTGGTTGAGCTTTATGGCATATCAACTATTGTAGGTTATCAAATACCAAATCCTCTTCATGCATGTATATTAGATAAATAGGATTTGGTTTGGTTGGGTTTTATGGCATATCAACCATTGTAGGTTATTAAATGCTAAATCCTCTTTATGCATATATATTAAATATATGATTTGTGAACACATTTTGTTAATAACATGTTTGAATGAGCCTAATCTCATTTATTTGCATACAGATAACGGTTTTAAGCACTGCTATATAACAGAAACAGTTTAACATCAGCTATTTGATGACACTTATTCAAATGGTATCCATATGGTTTGTAAGTGGATTGATTGTAGATAATTTCACTTTTAAATTAATTAATAAACATTTAATTTGTTTGCACACTAGTAATCCAATTGTTTCTAGATAGTCCTAGGGTTTCAGTTATTGCTAACACTTGTAATTTTATTCAATATTAATCATTTGTTTGCAAATATTTAAGTAGTTCCAGTTATTGCTATTTAACACTAATTATTCTGTTCAATACTTTATTCATTTGCATACAGTCAAATGGTTCCAATTATTGCAATGTGATGCCAAGTATTCAATTAAAGTCCACAGTTAAAGAGTTTCAAGTATTGCGACTTAATATTAATAATTCTATTCAACATTACTCATTCGTTTGCCCACAGTTAAATAGTTCCACGTATTGTTATATATCACTAACAATTCAATTAAACATCAGTCATTTGTTTATATATAGTTAAATGATCAAACAGTTCTATTTCTAACAATTCAGTTTAGCAGAAGTCATTTGTTTTCCCTCAGTTTAAATGTCAAACAGGTCTAGTTGACACAGATAAGATCCTATCAGGTGCTACCACTCCATTTGTTGGTGGAGGGTTTTACCCCTCAGCAGAGATACAGCCGACTATGTCCCATACTAAGCTTTGCTTAGTATGACACAAAAGCCCTAAGTTGCTTGTAGTAGCAACTGTTTTTAAGAAGTCACCCATCTTAGAACTGAATTGGTTCATCGCTGCTTAACTTCGATGATTTGACAAGAACTAGTGTTTTCAGTGTAATTAACTTATTCTACGTGAACCTGTTTGACCATTAAACTGTCAATATATTTCTTTCGTGTCTGACACACATTAAATATAAACATTTGTTTAGATATTTCCTTAGTCTTTTATCGGAGTCAGTTGATAACAGATTTGAGTAAATAACAGTCCAAGTTTTTATTTTGAGGATTTAGTCTCGTAAAATAAATTCCGTTTATTATCGTCGAGTAAAAACTGATTGATGTTTGGTTTGGTTTATGGCATATCAACCACTGTAGGTTATTCAATGCCAAATCCATTTTTATACATATAAGCAGTTCTATTTCAAACAATTCAGTTCAGCATAAGTACACAGTTTAAATGGGAAAGCAGTTCTATTTCAAGCAATTCAGTTTAGCATAAGTACACATTTGATACATAGATATGACATTATCCGGTGCTACCACTCCAGGTCAGAGTGGACCTGGAAGCGATGTTAATGAAGAAGTACTCCGCGTTCTCCAAAGCTTTAGCATTCCTGGAGCCTCACTATCATATTGTTTAGTGTCATATGCAGGACACTCGTTGGGGGAGTCTTACCCCTCTGCAGAGATGCAATCGGTATATTCTACAGCCCCAGCCGACTGGGCTACAGATTGATGTTAACAATTGCCCAGTCGGCTGGGGCTGTACAATACGTACATACACTAAACTGATTTGTTTAATATAGAACTGTTTTGACTTTTAACAGTGTGTCAACAAAACCTCTACTTATAAAAAAAAGTAAAGTTGTCTCCCTTTAGTCGAGGGCGACCAGAAGGCCCCCTTTTCTATACCTACTACACAGAGGTGTAGTGGAGGGCTCTACTCCATTTCCTGGGTTGCTCCACTTTACCCGTGATACGTACCTTATATTGCTGAGTGTTAAGCAAGGACGTATCAAGTACCATTTTTAAAGTCTTTGATATGACGCGACCTGGAATTGAACCCAGGTCCCCCAGACCATTGGCAAACACTCTACCCACTAGGCCAATGAGCCGGTAATACTAAACTGATTTAGAACTGTTTGAATAAACAGAATAGCTTGAAAAAGAAATGTTTTTGATAATTAAACTGTGTACTCATGCTAAACTGAATTGTTTGAAATAGAACTGACAATTTGCATAAAAATGAATTTGGCGTTTAATAACCTACAAAGGTTGATATGCCATAAAACCCAGCCAACCAACCAACCTGCTGTTAACAAGGAACATTTCTATCATTTCCAATAACCGATAATTACTAACATCCACCCTATTGATGGGGCTTAGAATATTGTCATTTGTATTGGGGTAACAGCACCCCTAAAAAGGAGGGTTGTCCTAGGTATAATGCTAAAGTGCATCTGAAAGATGAAGGTCGAATTCTTGAGCTCTGGGGTGTGCGGAGTACTCCTTCATTGTTAGTGTGAGTACCTGTTAGGGTCTCATCTACGGGTCAAATAGATTTGTTTGACAATTATTTGTATTCGATAGGGATACCCGATGCCTTATAACTGTAAAATATTTGTATTAAGATTAATTACTTGAAGATATAATCTTTCACTAACGATTATTATAAGTTACTTCAAATCATACAACAGTGTATTAGATAGGAGTACTTGATATCACATGTTTAGAATTAGAGTTATGGTAACCCCATAAGCAGCACCCAACGAAACAAACAGTTGTTCGGCCACTTAACTCCCATTTCCAAAACCATCCAAATAAGACGAACAACACATGTGGGACACAGCTGGATTTGCAAGGATGAAATCATAAGTGACCTTCTCCCATAGACCCCTTCACATAGACATGCCAGTGTTGGCCGACCAACAAGAACTTACCAACAACAGCGAACACAGAATGTTGTCTGGAGGATCTACCGGGAGAGATGGAAGATAGGGACGAATGGAGAGAGAGAGAGAGAGAGAGAGAGAGAGAGAGAGAGAGAGTCTGGAAAATCTGTGCTAGCAGCGTGACTTGAAGATGATGATAACTTGATATCATATAACCGCGCACGCGCAAAAAAAAAACTCTTAAGAAACAATTACACAAAAAATGTAAATAAAAATATTTAATGAACACAATTCCCTAATGTCTCGGTATAAAATAACCCTAGTCAGTTTGAAATGCGCTTAAAAACAATCAATCGATCATTAGTTTGCTTGAGCCACCGGAGAACATATAACTAAAAGGCTGGACAACGCCAATCTTTTTAGTGAGAATGGTCAGCCTTCAAAATCAGCATTCGAAACTTTGGCTTTTCTTTTTACTGAGGTTTTCATTATAACCGGTGACATCGATTGGATATATACCACAAATAGGTCTAGTATTTGTTATTACTTCAAAGGAAACTTGAATGGGTGGCCTTATTTTATTGTTAGTGATGATCTCAAAAGAAGAAAGAAAAAAAAAAAGACCTAACGATGAGCAAATGATTGCATTGTTGACATAATCTTTGCTAACATAGCTCGCCTTCTTTTCATGCAGGTAGTGCTTTGGTATTTCCACCACACTTTAAACTGTAAACATTTTTATCGAACTAGTTGAAGTACCCGTCTACGCTGGGTAAGATTTTAACATCTGGGTGGCAGACAGACTAAAGATCCCTTTTCCTTTTTCTAAACAATATCTATTTTAAATTTTTTATTGCCAACTGGAGTTTACACAGGATGGTTGAAAACTACAGCAATTATTCATCAAGCTTAGTTTGTTTGGCAGATCATGACAACAGGTATTGTAAGTACCTACGTGGTCACTGAGAAGGTTATCGTCGCATACCGTCGGTGATTTTGTAAGAATCGGTGATTTCAACGTGACTTTATCTTAAGGCAACTCTGTCGTTGTCATTATATTAGAAAAGAGATTTACAGTTACCAATATTTTAAATAATAATTAGATATACATTGCTCAGTGAAAAAATTCGTGGAATTTTTCAGAAAAATATTTTTTGAGATATATTGATCTAAATATTTTTTTTTTAAATTTATCGATTTAAATATATCATAGATTTATAGATTTAAATATTTCTGCGATCATTCGATTCAGATACATTTCAGATTTATCAATTTAAGTATATTCTAGATTTATCGATTTGAATATTTTTGTGATTTATCGATTAAAATAGCTTTTAGATTTATCGATTTGAATATTTTTGTGATTTATCGATTAATAGCTTTTAGATTTATCGATTTAAATATTTTTGTGATTTATCGATTAATAGCTTTTAGATTTATCGATTTGAATATTTTTGTGATATATCGATTAAAATAGCTTTTAGATTTATCGATTTGAATATTTTTGTGATTTATCGATTAATAGCTTTTAGATTTATCGATTTAAATATTTTTGTGATTTATCGATTAAAATAGCTTTTAGATTTATCGATTTGAATATTTTTGTGATTTATCGATTAAAATAGCTTTTAGATTTATCGATTTGAATATTTTTGTGATTTATCGATTAAAATAGCTTTTAGATTTATCGATTTGAATATTTTTGTGATTTATCGATTAAAATAGCTTTTAGATTTATCGATTTGAATATTTTTGTGATTTATCGATTAAAATAGCTTTTAGATTTATCGATTTGAACATTTTTGTGATTTATCGATTAATAGCTTTTAGATTTATCGATTTGAACATTTTTATGATTTATCGATTAATCACTTTTAGATTTATCGATTTAAATATTTTTGTGATTTATCGATTAAAATAGCTTTTAGATTTATCGATTTGAATATTTTTGTGATTTATCGATTAAAATAGCTTTTAGATTTATCGATTTGAATATTTTTGTGATTTATCGATTAATAGCTTTTAGATTTATCGATTTAAACATTTTTGTGATTTATCGATTAAAATAGCTTTTAGATTTATCGATTTGAACATTTTTGTGATTTATCGATTAAAATAGCTTTTAGATTTATCGATTTGAACATTTTTGTGATTTATCGATTAAAATAGCTTTTAGATTTATCGATTTGAATATTTTTGTGATTTATCGATTAAAATAGCTTTTAGATTTATCGATTTGAATATTTTTGTGATTTATCGATTAAAATAACTTTTAGATTTATCGATTTGAATATTTTGGGGATTTATCGATTAAAATAGCTTTTAGATTTATCGATTTGAACATTTTTGTGATTTATCGATTAAAATAGCTTTTAGATTTATCGATTTGAATATTTTTGTGATTTATTGATTTAGATATACATATTTTGTGCAGATTGTTAGTCCACACAAAGCAAAATAATTCAGTGTTATTTTTTTAGCGTCTCCAGCTTGTAAAAATGACCGACAAATCTATTTAAACAAATGTGGAAAATTCTTTTCAGGAGACGATCCAGTTCTCATTTGTTTTTAATTTTGTAAGTTAAATTCTGAATGATAGTTTTCACTGATTGTTGTCTACTATTATAGAGCCTTCCTCGATGATCCACAGGAGCCTCACGTGGGGTAATGGTTAACGAGCTAGTCTGGCAGATCAGGTAATGGCGTTCGATTCTCACTGGCTGCCAATAATCTTCTGCACTTGATTTAAACTGAGCCAAATTTATCAAATGTCTCTTTTGACGAGCAACTCGTTTTTCCCGTGAGAAACATACAAACAAATTGAAAATTTTTTTCCATTGAAACCTTTCCCCTCATTCTAACAGGCATGCCAAATCTTGTAATTCCACATCAAACAGTTCGGGTGTCTAGCGTAGACAGGCAAACAAAATCTGCGCAATTATATATATATATATATATATACGAAAAGATATAGAGGCAAAAAATAACCAGGTCTTTTTGTTGAAATATTTGCCAACGTTAAACGTTTCGATTTTTAGACTTCATCAAGGTGGGTAAGTTTTTACACTTACGCATCGATTATATATATATATCTTTAAAGAAAAAACCAAAGACCGGTTATCTTAGGATAATAAATTTATTTCCATCCTGTTTTTCAGTTTCTGGTGTGTACCAAAAACACAAAGAAAAATATAACACCAGGAAAATTTAGATGTTCAGCTCCTGAATGATTTTCTTGTCCTGAAGGAATTACTCCCAACTCTGGTTTAACTGGACCGAATAATACCTATATATATATATATATATATACATAAATATATACATATATATACAATTATATATGTACACACACACAAACACATATATATATATGTGTGTGTGTGTGTGTGTGTAGTTATCCTAAACCATTAACAATCAATAAACCTAAACTGCAAAAACTAATTTTATAGTAATTATAAGATGAACATACATTAAAAAACCTTATCTAAAAAATGTTCTCCTTACCGATCCTATCAAAAAAGTAAGACTTATCATTTACTACAACTAATTTTAAACCTCCAACCTAATTATTTCCAATAACACTTCCCTCTTCACTGAATTTCTTGATAAGACAAACGTCGCAAACGAGGATCATTAAATAAGTTTCCAGACTTTTTTTTTGTATGGGCACTTTTGTTGATAGTACACACATGAAACTCTAGTCCCCTTCGAAGTAATCTCCTCCGGCTGCAATGCACTTGTTGTACCGTTCCAACAACATCTGGAAGGCCCCATGAAAGTCCTCTTGTGTGAGCGTGTCAATGACCTTCGTCACAGCCTCTTTCATCTCCTCAATTGTCTCATAACGACAGCCTCTGAGCTTAGGGAATAACCAAAAGTCACAGGGAGCAAGCTCTGGACTATAGGGAGGGTGAGGAACTATTTTGATGCCCATCTTGGTCAAATAGTCTGTGACAAGGATGGAGTTGTGGACTGGTGCATTGTCCTAGTGGAAATGACACTGAGCCGATTTGAAGAGTGCTGGCCTCTTCCCAAGGAATCTCTTCCTGAACTCCCTTAAAACCTCAACATAGTAACCCTAACCCTAACCGTTTGGCCAGTCAACTCTGGTGTATTGACTTCCTTACTCCTCCCACACCTCTCATCATCCCTCACAGACTGCATGCCTTTCTTGAATCTCTTCTGCCACTGAAAAACCGATGCTCGATTAACGCAAGATGTTCGAAAAGCAGTCTGAAGCATTCCATACGTTTCTGTGGCATTTTTTCCGAGTTTAAAACAATTTTATTGCGTATCGTTCTTCTAAAGTGTCCTCACGTCCAGATTGCATTTTTGAAATTCACCAGCTGTGATAATCAGGCTTTAGTAGGGTGTATTCCAATTGCTGCTGTAGCTGTTCATTTGAACGTGAAATCATAATAATTGGTCAGTCATCTCATAAGATATATAGCAATAACATACTGAATTTTCAAAAGTCTACGACAGTTTTAAATGCTTGTACAAAAAAAAAAGTCTGGAAACTTATTGAATGCACCACGTATATGTTCAAATGTCCCTTGGGAGACTGTCTCCAAAGAAAATAATGCGCATGTTAGTTTTACCACTACAGCTCTTTCTACACAGCTTACAATGCACCCAAATGATTCTAGTTCCGTTGCCTTCCATCTTAAAACCCATTCTACCCCGAATCCAAATTTCGAAAAATTCTTGTTGAAAACACGACTATAATAGCACACGAAATAAATTAGCTACGACTACAAATCCTTGAAGCCCTACTTATAAAAACAAAAAAACACTTAAGTCAATAGAATTAATTTTAAAAATAGCGACAACGTTTTGAAATACCTTTATTGTTTATTTTATTTTTTAAATACTCCATATTTTCTTGATAATATTCTACTTCTGTTGATATCGTTCTCTTTTTTAAATTCATCAACCATTCACTTTTATCCAACTATGCATTTGCGTACTTTTGTTACGTTGTAAAACCCCCAAATCTTTCAAAACACTTTAAAAACACTCTTTATACATGCAAGCAACCCTTGATGATGGCCTATGAAAGGTCCGAAAGCGCTCGGGACAATTTTGGTAAATTTATCCACCATTTTCAACTTGAAATCAAGACACTTATTAGGAAACTTGAAAGGATCTTAATAAAATTATATAGACAAAGTGTGTTTTTATTATTTTATCAAATATGCTTATATATATATATATATATATATAATTTTATAATTGGCTCCACTTGTGTTGAGCACTTTAGTAATTGTAGCATTGTAGGATTCGCGGAAGGTTTTTAGTTTTCCTTTGACCACTGACTACGTATCCCTTGATTTTTTCAAGGGGTCGGACGAGGTTGGCCTTTTCTTTCTTCTTGACCTATAATTTTTTCTTTTTCCCCCGAGCGGTGATTCGAGATACTTTTATCTCTTCCTGGCGGTTTTTTTTTGCTTTTTTTCTGATACCGTGAATGCTGGTAGATATTAGATAAGTAAATATATATATAAGAGTACATATTTAGGCAACAAGCTATTATTTAAGCAAGTTTTGTTAAAGACGATGGAACACTGTTTATTATTTTTAATACTATTTTTTGAAGACTCCTTGTAATTTCTCTTGTGTCGGGATCTAGATTGTAAAGGAATTGTCCTATATCTTCTGGTCGTCATCACGAGTAGTGTTGAATTAACTGTTTAGTTTTTACTGTTTTAATAATTTGTAGCGTTTTTTTTTTCTTAACTTATCAGTTGGAACGTTTTCAGTGTTTTCTTTTAAAACGTTCTGATGGAAAAAAAGTTTACTAATAGAGTTAGTGATTTTTAGTTATGAAAAATATTTAATATGTTGGTGCCTGTGTTAAATGCTATTTCATTTATGTTTGTTTTTTTTTAATTTTTATGCATATTGCTTCTTGGATTTGTTATCGTATTTTTATAATTGTTTTTATATATAATTATTGTATTATCTGTGAGAATCTTCCTTTCATCGGAAGATGTAAATTAGTTAGAGCTACTGTTGTGTTTTATAATTAAATATTGTTTTATGGCGCTATTTACAGAAAGGTGATAAGTAAGACGACGAGATAATGTTGTGATTGTATAGCCAATGTAAGAATTATTTTTGTTTTTCGGGAGGCACTCTCGAAATAGACAAATGAATTCATAAACTATACTGGTTTGATTTAGGTGTATTTCAGCGGAGTTGATGTTATTCTTAACGATAAGGTTTGATGTTTTAAATTTAGTGTAGTAGATGATAGTTTTATTTGTTTTTGTTTTTCGATTGGTTAAATGAGTCTTTTTACGATGTTGGTTATTGTTTGTTCGTTTAATTTGTAGTTATAGTGCATTTGATTTCTGTAATATCGATTAATTTTGTTAGTGTTGTTATTGTTGGTAGTGTTATTATTTTTGTTAATGTTTTGAAGATATAGTTTTATTTGTTGATTACCTAGTTTATTTGGAAAATTGTTATTAACAAGGATTAGTTTTATGTTGGTAATTTCTTTGTAAAATATTGTCCTAGATGAGATGTAAAAGGCTCTATGAATTAAGTTTTTTATAATCACTATTTTATATTTTTAGGAGATTCACTGTGGTAGTTAAGTAGGGTGGAATTGTCGTTGGTAGGCTTTTTATATGAAGATGTAGTGAATTTGTTATTATTAGTGGGGTCTGTAGGTGAATCAAGGAAAGGGATTTTTTAAAAAATTAATGTTGAGTTCAGTGGTAAAGTTTACTACGGAGTTTTTTTTCTAAGTTTTGTTTAAGTTTGCTAATTTCGTCATCAGAGTGTGTTGCGATGAAAATGTCGTCAACATAGCGAACGTATATCTTGGGTTTAGTTATTATTGTTTTAAATACTTTAAATCAACCCTCAATTGCAGCTATACAATCAAAAATTCTCGCCCCCCCCTTGCGTGTAACCACAAAAGTCCCATTCTATCATCCTTCCGGCAACTATAGATACAAATTGACGGTATTTCGATCGGGTCACCCCTTGGTCCTACCATCTCCAAATTCTACATGTCCCACATCGAAAACAAAATATACACATTCATTATTCATCATCATCATCATGTCGCGCCGCCAGCGCGGATATCCTTGACCCTCTCTCGCCATTTCTCCCTATCATTCATCGCCTCCGGCTTGGCCACGCTCAAAATTTTTTTTATCTCTCAACCTAAAAGTGCTATTTTTAATTAAATAAGCTAAGCACCACAATGTTTTATTTATTAGACTAAATAATACAAATCATCCTCAGTAAATTTGATTTTAGTATAACCGGATATCTTTAGAAAAATTGTCTTGAAGAGGCTTTTCTTTCTTAGTAGTAAAAATAAAAATTGCTAGAACTATAATGGATTTTACTGTTTGAAGTCATCATGAAACGTGACAAAACCAAAAGTATTTCGATGGGGTCACCCCTTGGTCCTACCATCTCCAAATTCTACATGTCCCACATCGAAAACAAAATATATACGTTCATTATTAATTATGTATATATATATATATATATATATATATATATATATATATATATAATCAACTATTAATATATATATATATATATACATTACCTGTCAACAGCATTTGGCCACGCTCAAAATTTTTTTTATCTCTCAACCTAAAAGTGCTATTTTTAATTAAATAAGCTAAGCACCACAATGTTTTATTTATAATAATTATAAAATGATACAAATCATCCTCAGTAACTTTTCTTTCTTAGTAGTAAAAATAAAAATTACTAGAACTATAATGGATTTTACTGTTTGAAGTCATCGTGGAACGTGACAAAACCAAAAGTAGGGCTAGTAACCTAAAAGCAACAACAAGAGTAGATTTGGTTTCTTTGTTTAATAGCATATCAAGCTTTGTGGGTTATTTAATACCAAAGCCATCCTTTCAGAATAACAGCCGTGAAGCTATTTAGCCCATAGTTGGAAGGATAAGGGGGTTCATACCTTTCCCAAGTGTATTCGTCCGAAAGTGAACGTAATAGCGCGACTGAAGTTCGAACTCGCTTACAACGATTCCGCAGTCCAGTACTTTAACCATTACATCACGAGGACATCCCATCCAACAAGAGTAGTGGACAATTTCATCAGAATAATCAGCTTGCATGACAGAAGACTGACTTCTCTAAACATCGCTGCACAACTGAATCAATTTCGTGAAAAAAATATGTCCACAACATCCACTGTGAGGAGATCCTGTGAAGCTGATCTATATGGCAGAATTGCTGTCAAGAAATCACTGTGTTGAGGAAGCAAAACAATGTCAAAGGGCTCCACTGGGCCAAGGCGCACAAAGACTGGACAATAGAGTAATGGAACAAAGTCATTGGGACTGACGAATCGAAGTTCAAAATCTTTGGGTCAAATAGGAGGGTATATGTGCGGCGAAGAGTTAGTAAAAGAGCTGCAAAACCCTGTGTCCCACCAAGCATGGAATTAGATAAGGGGTTTTGCACTTTTCCTCCATGGTATCGGTCGGAAAATCGTTTATTTCAAGGCTGCAGTTCAGCACTTACGTTAAGGAAGCAGTTTTACTCATAAGAGCAAATAGTAATTTTGCGAAAATAGTTTGTGAACGATATTCTTTTAGTGTTTTAGTGTCTTTATTTTGGGTTAATTTTTATTTACAGGTTGTGTTGGATAATATTTTCTTTCTGTGAAATAGAAAGGAGATTGATACACTTCTGTTAATAGAATGCTTTTTCGTACAGTGCAAAAAAACATTCATATAATATATTTAAAACCGATTGATTGATTCATTCATGAATTGATTTTAACAGCATATTAACCTGTATAGGCTTATTATATGCCTAGAGGTTAGGGAATCTCGTTCATTGTACGCTCATATTTACACTTTTTGGGGTAATTCTTTCATAAGGGTTTTCTTTTTGCGCACGGTTCTATCGAATATGAATAATTCTTAAAGACATCTATTTAGATGTACCTACCACTCCGGGAAAGAGTGGACCTAGGTGTAATGGCAATGAAGGGGTACTACGCACTCCTCGGAGATCTAGAACTAGCTCTTTACCATCAGAAGTAGTTTAATATCATACACAGGACTTCTACTTATACCTGAAAGGTATACAGTTAGCATATTTTATGCCCTGCTGATAAGTCATTGTTAATTAGAGTCCACAACATCTTTATAAATAGAAGCATTAATATAATCATGGCTCGCTGTTACAACAGAAACGCAACGACTTAACAGGTCGTAGAAGGGAGTCCTCGTGGTGTAATGGTTAAAGCGATGGACTGCGGAATCGTAGTACGCGAGTTCGTACTCCAGTCGCGCTATTACGTTCACTTTCGGGCAAATACCCTTGGGAAAGGTATGAACTCCCAGCTATGGGTTAAATAGTACCACTACTGTTCTTTTAGGAGAATGGCTTTGGCATTAAATAACCTAAAAAGAGTTGATATGCCATTAAAAAAAAAGAAACCAAACCTTAACAGGACTTATATTCGTCTTTTTGTTTATATTTTGCTCCACTAGAATATATTTTGTATTGTAATTTTTGTTCAATAAAAGTTTTGTTTATTAGGCCAACTGTGAATAAGCGAAATCGGAATTGACGATTCTGCAGATGAGATATTCCTGCAATTCTTTTGGCTGTGTATGTGATAAATGTATACAATAAAAAAGAAAGAAACTTACGCTTATCTCTGTGGTTTCCACATTGATATTGCACGCTCATGAAATTGGTAAATCTGGGGTAGGTTTTAGGCTGGCAGGCATCAGCCACCAACGCCCAGATGGTTTGGATTTCGCAAAGACGCAGACCAAAGCACCGATTAGCCACTTGACTATTTGTTGGGATCATACAATCACCGATTTCTTGTCGGCAACACTCTTCTTTATAGTTGTCCGTATTGGTTGTCGTAGGGCAGTCTTTATCGACTGGCTTGGCGCCGAGCAGCACCTGGGTAATGTTGATGATTACCTGGGGACTTTCACATTCAAGTTTGACAAAGTTGTGGTAGTTGCCATAACAAGCAATGTTTTCCTTTATACTCACGCCTGAAACTAGACTATCTGCAAGAAAAGAAAAGAAAAGAAAATTAATAAATTAAATAAAAAGATTATAACTGGTATACTTCCTTTTATGGGCACCTCACGTGGTGTTATCACTAGTAAGCTAGATAAGGAGAGACCACTGTTAGCGAGTTTGATTCTTACAAGGCACCACATTTTTCTGCTCTTGTACCACATCTAAGCTAAGCTTAATAAGTAACTATGTTTCCTGTTGTACCGGGCCATTGGCTTAATGAGTAGAGTGTTCACCAGTGGTCCAGGAGACCGGGATTCATTTCCAGGTTGAGTCATACTAAAGACTCAAAAACTGGTACTTGATGCCTCCTTGCTTAACACTCAGCATTATAATGTAAAGATCAAGGGTAAGTTGAGTAATCCAGAGAATGGAGCAGCACCCTTCCCAATACCTCGTTGTCGTAGCTATTGAAAAGGAAGCCTTCGGGTTACCCTCAACTAACTATATTTCCTGTTACATTTAACGGGTTTACATATAAATCGGTATTTCTGCTTGTTAATTTTTTCGAGATTATGGCATTAGTTGTTTTGGCAAGTTAAAAACACAGGAACATCAGTCGCCAGAAACATAAGAAATACCAAAAAAAAAAAAAAAAAAAAAAGAATGAGTTGGATATATATATATATATATATAGATATATAAACAGACAGAGAATAAAATAAAATGATGAAGATTATCAATGCGTAAATTAATTCAATCAATTCGTATATATACAGATATGGATATTAATATGTGTGGTGTAAGAATTATATATATATATATATATATATGTTCTTGTGGTGGGAGAAGAAATGTGTGTTCCTTTTTGTTTGTGAGTTTACTCACAACAGCAAAATCAAAACAGGCCTTATAATTGGCATATATATATATATATATACATACATACATATATATATATATATATATATAGTGCAATATATAGGTGAATTTTGTTACACCTCAGCGAATAAATAGGGAACTAACAATAGCCATATATTGAGCACTCTCATAGATTTACATGATTTCCCTCATATATTCTATATAAAAAATAATCCACACCCACTGTCTTTGGACGCTGACTGGATATTTATATATATATATATATATATGTATACTATTTGTGTAAATATATATATGGTTCTATTTTGTGTAAATATATATTTGTGTAAATATATATTTGTGTAAATATATATATATATATATATATATATATATATATCCTTATCTCCTTATATTTGTGTAAATATATATATGGCTCCTTATCTCTCCAGTTATAGGTTAATTAGCACTATTGTTGTTCTTCTAAAAGGATGGCTTTGGCATTAAGTAACCCATGAAGACTGATATACCATTAAACAAAGATACCAAACCTTACATTGAAAGCCAACCAAATCTATTTGTATACCTTTATAATTATATGACTTTCTAGATCTCTACTGAGCAATGTTTGTATATGTGGTTAGACATTTTCATAAATGTTTATATTCAGTGATATATATGCACATGCACCCCCACATAAACATATATATATATATATATATATATATATATATATATAACATTAATGGTAATTTACTAAGCTTTTATGCTTATATGTAGCACAAGGCAGCATGAAAGGAGCACCCAATGAGAATCGAACTCCGTAATTGACGTTTTCCTATGAACACCTATTTATGGAGACACCAAGGTTGGCCGATCAGCAAAAGCTTACGCTTATCAGCTCTGTACTGACACTGGTTGCCGTCTTGTGGACTTGCGAAGTGAGATGGTCGATAGGAACGGACAGAGAGTTAAGTAATGCTTCACGTTGTCATAACAAAGATTCCTCATTGATCTGTGTTGAGAGTAGGTTACATATATATATATATATATATATATATATATATGTGTGTGTGTGTGTGTGTGCACGCGCGTATGTGTGTGTGTGTGTGTGTGTGTGTGTTCAAGGTAAAGCATAATAATCTGGATTAATATTAGTGGTTGCAGCGATTAGTCTCGTATGAGTTCTTTATTAAAAATCAGAATCATTGTGTCTGTAGTTTATGTCTATTAAATTTATTATGTTTAGGCTATTTATTTCAGTGGCGAATTTGAGACCAAATTGAAGGGCTTCAATAACGACTGTGCTGAATTGAATGTTCGAAATATTGTGAATTAGTTCATTATTCCCGTTGTGTTTCCAGCTGGAATTTTTACATAAAAACTGTTGTTTTTGTCTCGGTTTGGAAATGTGAATGTTGTTTAATTCAGAAATTTTCATTCTGAGTCTTTCATCCGTTTTGTGGGGCATGCATTTTAGTAGATTTTATAAACACAGGTGAACATGCTTTACCTAGAAAACATGAATTGTTTGTTTTGTCCTGGAATAACAATATATATATGTGTGAGTGTGTGTGTGTGTGTGTTTACCGACCCCTTTGCACGAGCAGGGAGTGACACTGTAATATAATGGCTGAGAGATTTCGTTTTATATATCTTGCCTTTGGGTTTAGTTAGGCTGAGAACCTTTCGGCTAAACACATGGGTTAGTTCGGTGCAAACCTGAGCACAGGTGTTGACGCGCGTGCGAGGAGGATGTGTCGTTCACAGATGTCAAAATAAAAATCCCAGATAGGACTTGGGGATGTGAATGACGTCATGCACCGGAAGCGCGCGCGGAGGATTTTTGGGGATTTGAAAAAAGTCAGTTGAGTCTTGCGGTCCGAAGAAGAAGGGTGACTTTCGCTAGCCAAGCCAGTGGACTTGTGGCAGGTGTCGCACATGTTTTGGAGCAGATGGAAAAGCCAGCCTAGAAAGATTGTGCATCTCTCTTCCTTATGTCGAAACCTTTTAACTCAAAGGTCATAAAAAGTTTCGTACCTGAACTAAGAGATCGTAAGTGTTTTTCGTGTTTCGGGATTCCTATGTTCTATGTATATATGTTACGAACATTCTAGGTACGTTTCGCATATCCGTATCATGGGTATGGTACAACACAAGGTCAGTTTTTTAGCAGAGTTTAACAGGTTTAAATTCAGAGTTTTCCCGAGTGCCTAACCAAGGTTAAATACCCAGATCTGCCCTACTATTTATCCATTGTAGAAGGGAGAATAGTTGAATTCATACCTTTCCCAAGGGTATTAGTGCTATGTGAAATGCATTCAGAATTCGAACTTATGCCGCCGTATCCATTACACCACGACAATAACCATTAAACCACGGGCATATGTGTGTGTGTGTGTATGTGTGCATGTGTTTATTCATATATGTTAATCTCACTATGATTAACATATATAAGTAGGTATATATGTTTTCATTTTTGCTTACGCCAGAAGCTAGATTATATGTAATAAAAAGAACAGAGCAATAAAAATGTAGTTATTTCATAATATGGTGTTATGATATGCTGTTAGAAAATAAAGAAAATTTTGTAAAAAAATGCTTTTTGAGAAGTTTCTGAAATCCTCATCTTAAGGAAAGGAGAGAAAAGCTGGAAATCCGAGATTTTCAAAAATACAGGAAACCGAAAATGATGAATGTAAAATAAATTCATTATATTTTTTCTTTGTTTTTAGCAGAGTTCTCCATGAAAAAAAGAAAAAAGAAGATGAGATGAAAATAAGGAGTGAAATTGTTTATGTAAATGAGAAAAATGAAACAAGTATTTTTGGGACATCTAGAAAGTTCGTATTACCCATATACTAGTAAGCTGCAATCATATCATTTTCATCTTTGCAACTCGTTCTTAATGACAAGACACAAGTAAGCCTCTGTTCTATATAATAATAATGGAATCAATGCATAAACCTTTTTCGAAAAACAAGTCCATTATCATATTTACCCAACCCCTCCGCTCGGGTAGGATATGACACAAGGTCAATTTTTTAAGCGGAGTTTAACAGGTTTGAATTTAGAGTTTTCCTTCTCCTAGACCAGTTGCCTCACCAAGGCTGAAGAACCTAGTCTGCCCTACTATTTACGCATAGCTGGAGGGAGAATAATTGGATTCATACCTTTCCCAAGGGTATTAGTACTATGTGAAATGCAACCAGTCCAGGATTTGAACTCGTTTCGCTGTGTCCATTTCCAACGACGATAACCATTACACCACTGGCACCTCCAAACAAGTCCATTATGTAATAATAATATTTAAAGTAAAAATAAAGTTGGCGACCTAAATCGAGGATAACCCGAAGAATCCTTTTTCAATTGCTACTACGCTGAGTATAGGGGAGGGCGCTACTCTATTCCCTGGATTGCTCCACTTTAGCCTTGATCCTTACCCTATTTACCTACACCTTAGCTCGGACAGGATATGACACAAGGTCAATTTTTTAAGCGGAGTTTAGCAGGTTTGAATTTAGAGTTTTCCTTCTCCTAGACTAGTTGCCTCACCAAGGCTGAAGAACCCAGTCTGTCCTACTATTTACCCCTTAGCTGGAGGGAGAATAATTGGATTCATACCTTTCCCAAGGGTATTAGTGCTATGTGAAATGCAATCAGCCTCGTCCAGGATTTGAACTCGTTTCGCTGTGTCCATTTCCAACGACGATAACCATTACACCACGGGGACCTCCATTTTAATAATTTTCAATAATGTGTCAAGTCCTTTCTTTGTAAACTGTCTTAGTTTGATGTTGAGTTGGTCATTAATGATTTTTTGAATAGTTTTGTTAATGATTTCAGCTGGGTTTCAGAGCAGATTCTACGACGATAACCACGGGCACCTCCGTTTAGCCTTGATCCTTACCTTAGAGTGATGAGTGCTAAGTAAGACGGCATCAAGTAACATTTCTTTTGAGTCTTTGGTATGACTCGCCCTGGGATTGAACGCTGATCTCTCGGACCATTGGCAAACACTCTCCTCATTAGGCCAATGGCCCGGTAATAATGATATATACTGAGAATGAAAAATGAGTTCATGCGTAATTTTCTATCACTACAAGACAATGTAAACTAAAAATGGATTACTGTATTTGCACAGATTATAACTCATGTATAGGACGACCCCCGATTTTTTGTCTCAAAATTAGAAGTCTTCAAAATTCAACCAATGGACGAATATGTAGTATAATCGAGACAAGTGTGTGATATTGGGTGGTCCGCGTTTTCACTACGAGTCAGTTCCTCCCACAAAATCTATTTCTGTATTTACTCTTGCATGAGCCGATCTTATGTATAAGTCGACTTTTAATTATTGGTCACAAAATCATAAATCAAATTTTCAGAAATAATTTTTGAAGCCAATGGTTCCAACTTGAGCTTACCATTCTATTTGAATTTTCAACTTACAAAAATTATGACGTAATTTTTTTTTTCAAAATAAGAGGTCTTCAGAATTCGACTAATACTCGAGTATATACGGTTATCAAAACAAGCGTGTGATCTTGAGTGACCCGGGTTATCTGAGAGACATCAAACCATACCGTAAAGATTTCACGATAATATTTCATTAAAAGCTGCATAGTTGAATTATTATAAGTGTGATGTCACCTCTTCCTGTTTCTGTTCGGTTGAGGGCCACGGTGTATAAACTGTCGGCAACTGAATTACTTTACAAGTTACGAGTTAATAGAAGTTGTTATAATATTAATCAGATAGGAATACATACATTCATGAGAGACAATCAGTGTCCAGTCTATGCTGAGTTCATTAAACCCTCCATCCAATAACATTTAGTGACAAAGAACTAAAAATCGCATCTCTAACAGAAAGCAAGACATAACTCCTAAAAATCGTCTTAAAATTGTCTTAATTAAAATTTTACATACAGTATCGTTCTCTTTAACTATGGAAACTCCGAATAATTTTAAAAGAAAATTTTTTTCTAGACCAAAGATGACAGGATTTTATTATTTGTTTAAGAATATTATACACTCGAAACGGATATTATTAGGTATTATTTATTAGCAAAATCTTCTGCATGGAAACTCTAACCAAAATAAAATGGCATGACTATATACAGAATAATCTCCTTGACTTAAAACTGTCGCTGCTGTATAAGGATAAAATTCAGTCTTTTTCAAACAAGAGTGAGGTGTGTATTTAAACCGCAGCAGCTGTACTATTTTAGTTGCTATTGTGGCATCGAGTGGTGAACATCGTGCATTTGGTATTGAAACCAATCTCGCTATGTGGAACATCTTGTGGCTGGTTCTTTCTCAAGACCTATTTTCCTGGAATTGCTTACTATGGGGACGCCTGAAGCCTCACATTTAACTGTAAGCTGCAAATAACCGAAAAGCTGTAAGATTTTATTGGTAATGAAATCATATCAATACCAGGAACAATGACGAGACAAGCGCGCAGAACTTAGAGTTAGAATTCAGAAATATATAGCTCACGAGGGCAAGCATTTGGACTATATAATCATTCTTGTTAGGTTCCTACGTACAGGTCAATAAATCTGCTTAAAATTATTGATATTAGTAAGGAATACTTGATGCTGTATAACTGCAAATTATATCTAATTAAGAATTGTTACTGTGTTCAACAAATGATTATGACTAAATAGAAATAATTTCTTGAAACCATATAACTGTGTGCAACAAATGACTATTACTAAATAGAAATAATTATTTAAAACCATATAACTGTGTGCAACAAATGACTATTACTAAATAGAAATAATTACTTGAAACCATATAACTGTGTTCAACAAATGACTACTACTAAATAGAAATAATTACTTGAAACCATATAACTGTGCAACAAATGACTATTACTAAATAGAAATAATTATTTAAAACCATATAACTGTGTGCAACAAATGACTATTACTAAATAGAAATAATTACTTGAAACCATATAACTGTGTTCAACAAATGACTACTACTAAATAGAAATAATTACTTGAAACCATATAACTGTGCAACAAATGACTATTACTAAATAGAAATAATTATTTAAAACCATATAACTGTGTGCAACAAATGACTATTACTAAATAGAAATAATTACTTGAAAGCATATAACTGTGTGCAACAAATGACTACTACTAAATAGAAATAATTACTTGAAACCATATAACTGTGTGCAACAAATGACTATTACTAAATAGAAATAATTATTTAAAACCATATAACTGTGGGCAACAAATGACTATTACTAAATAGAAATAATTACTTGAAACCATATAACTGTGTTCAACAAATGACTACTACTAAATAGAAATAATTACTTGAAACCATATAACTGTGTGTAACAAATGACTATTACTAAATAGAAATAATTATTTAAAACCATATAACTGTGTGCAACAAATGACTATTACTAAATAGAAATAATTACTTGAAACCATATAACAGTGTTCAACAAATGACTACTACTAAATAGAAATAATTACTTGAAACCATATAACTGTGTGCAACAAATGACTATTACTAAATAGAAATAATTATTTGAAACAATATGACTAATAATGGATAGGAATATTTGAAATCACACAAAAGTGCGCAAATTATTTGTATTTGAGAGGAATACTTGATATCATATAACTGTATGCAAAGAAATTCTTAAGAAACGAGTACACAAAAAAATGTAAAAATAAATGTATAAGAAACGAAATTTACTAACTTCTAAACATAAAATAACCCTAGATGGGTTGACATGACGTTAAAATCAATCAATTTACAGGATCAAATGAGAGGAATATGTTGAAGAAGACTTTGAGAAGAATCTGGTTGCTTTGAAACCCAGGATATAAAATACAGATTTTCAATGTTTCCGTTGCGTAGTGGTTTATGTGCTGGACCTCGAGATCGTAGCAAGCGAGTTCGAACTCGATTTGTACTATTACGTTTTCTTTTGGACTAATTGCTTTGAGAAAGGCATGAACTCCCTTATCCCCTCAGCTATGGTTTAAATAGTACCACTGCTGTTCTTTTAAGAGGATGGCTTTGGCATTAAATAACCCACGAAAGTTGATATGCCATAGAAAATAACGAGGAAGAACAAGAGGTTATCCAGGCTTGAACACTGACCGCTGACAACGATAGGAGCCACCAAGCAAGATTAATGCTGTTTATTTACTTCTGTTCCCCTCAACTCCGCTTTGCAATTACAAGACATAAGTAGTCATCCAAGCTAGTCATCTTTCCACTCCATTTTTTTCCTTGAACTCTTGTATATAAGACCAGAATGCATAGGACAAATAAATACTAATTTTGATTGCTAAACCGAATGAGAGAGAGAGAGAGAGAGAGAGAGAGAGAGAGAGAGAGAGAGAGAAAGCAAAAACTGAGAGAGAGAGAGAGAGAGAGAGAAAGAGAGAGTTTAGCTTTAAAAAAAATTGTGTCTTTTTCCTTTCCTCTCCTTGGCCGTTAAAAAGAAGTTGATATTTACTGAGATAGAGAGAGAGAGAGCAAAGACTGAGTGAGAGAGTTTAGCTTTAAAAAAAAATTGTGTCTTTTTCCTTTCCTCTCCTTGGCCGTCAAAAAGAAGTCGATATTTACTGAGAGAGAGAGAGAGAGAGAGAGAGAGAGAGAGAGGAAAAGAAATTGATCAACATGGCCTGCAGTGTACACATTCAAATCTATTGTCCTTTACGCAGGTGGAATTCTATTGGACAGCACGTTTTGTTGACCTCACTATCAAGAAACTACATGCTTGTGCTATATAAACAAACTATTGAACTACTCACCTCTCTTAACCACTGAACAATCCACCCACCAGTCTGGACAACCAACCAGCAAATTACTTCGCACAGTTGTCATGGAAACTGAATATTTGACCCTTTTTAAAGGGCGTTTTTTTAAAGAAAACTTGGAGACCTTCTATTGACAAGTCGACGAGTAATGGGCATTCATTGGTAAATATAAACATGTTCCACAAGCATGCGCACAACGACTAAATAAAATCAAGGACGCCTCGTCATTTGCAGATGTAGCTTAATGGTAAAGATGCCGGTCGATTGTAAATAACATATATACTCGAGTAATGAAGGACTTCATGTAATGAACCGTAGTAGTAGAGGGCGACTAGAAGGCTCCCTTTTCAATGGCTACTACACCAAGGTGTAAGGGAGGATGCTACTCCTTTCCCTGGATTGCTCCTCTTTACCCTTGATACGTACTTTGCAAGGCTGAGTATTAAGCAAAGAGGCATCAAGTACCATTTTTAAAGTCTTTGGTATGACTCGTCCAGGGATTGAACCCCGGTCTCCAGGGCCATTGGCGAACAGTAAAGACCCCTAATTTTTGGCTATGCTAACCTATATAAATATTTCTATATCCAGTATTAGAGAAAACAATCAAATACTTGTTTATAATTACAAAACTGAAATACAATAAAAATCAATGCAGTACGATAAATAAAAAATGTAGTCTAGACCTTGATGTTGCTTACTGTGTTTACTTGGATATTCCAAATATACTAAAACCCCACCACTGATACATAATATAATGATTATGTATTTATATTTGACTAGGTGTAATTTCCTGTTTCTTTGACCCACCATGTTTCTGCATAGCCTGACTAAAACACAAAGACTTTAAGTTCAGATAATCAAGTGTTTACGTAACTATTTATGATATATTACTATTTATAGTATCAATGCGTATTATATGCATTGGTGAACAAGGTTAAGTAAAAACTTTATTATCTTTACAAATAACCTTCGTTTTTGCAGAGGTTGTAATGGGGATTGAAGTTACGGCTAGGTAAGGCCGGGAAACAAGGTAAACTTCAACGTTTTAAAAAATATATCTCGTGTAATGAACGACCTCCTGTTTTCTTTGGTGAAAAAAAAAATGGTCTAAAAAACCGTTCATTACACGAATCTATAGGTAGGTAAAAGATTTCAACTTCTCGTGGGTCGGTGAGATAGGTTCTCACAATTTAAACTTAGACAACGAAACTAATCCTAAACAAAGATAGAAATAGTACGAAGATTGAGATTTTTGTTACTAGTTGTTTGTTTGTTTGTTTGGTTGGTTGGTTGGTTTTAACAGAATGTCAACCTATCTGGCGTTATTTTATGCTTAGCGGTAAGGGAATTGCGTACATTGTAAATTTACATTTCTTATGTAGCTTCTTAAGAGTCTTTTTACTCACGGTTATTTATCAAGTATTCCTACCAAATACGAATAATTTTCGACCCACATATGGGACCCTAACTAGTACTGTCACACCAGGGGAGTGAATAAGGGAGTAATAATGAAGACTGAGAACTCTACACCCCTAGAGCTTTACAAATGGGCCCTTCATCACCAAATGCAGTTTAGTGTCATATCCAGGACATCTATTTTTTGGAGTAGTCTTACTCCTCAGCAGGAAATACATTCAATATATTCTAAGTTACATCAACAAGGCGATTTTTGTTGTTGGACTTTATCATATTAAGACCTACATATACAATTGCTAAATGAATATTATCAATCCAACTTCAATACCTCTCTTCCAAATGACCAATTTAATAAAATTCTTTGGCGAAGTTATCTAAAAGGTAAGATCGGTTATTTTCTTTGTTTAATGGCATATCAATCATCATGGGTTATTTAATGCTAAAACCATCATCGTTGAAGAACAGCAGTAATACTAAAGTAAAGTTGGCGACCATAGTCGAGAGTGGCCTGAAGGCTCCCTTTTCGATAGCTACTACACCAAGGTGTAGGGAAGGGCGCTGCTCCTTTCCCAGGATTTCTCCACTTTACCCTTGATCCGTACCTCATAATGGTGAGTGTTAAGCAAGGAGGCATCGAGTACCATTTTTAAAGTCTTTGGTCAAAGATACTATTCAACCCATTCTCCACTTTACCCTTGATTCGTACCTTATAATGCTGAGTGTTTAGCAAGGAGGCATCGAGTACCATTTTTAAAGTCATTGGTCAATGATACTATTCAACCTATTCTCCACATTACCCTTGATTCGTACCTTATAATGCTGAGTGTTTAGCAAGGAGGCATCAAGTACCATTTTTAAAGTCTTTGGTCAATGATACTATTCAACCCATTCTCCACTTTACCCTTGATTCGTACCTTATAATGCTGAGTGTTTAGCAAGGAGGCATCGAGTACCATTTTTAAAGTCATTGGTCAATGATACTATTCAACCCATTCTCCACTTTACCCTTGATTCGTACCTTATAATGCTGAGTGTTTAGCAAGGAGGCATCAAGTACCATTTTTAAAGTCTTTGGTCAATGATACTATTCAACCCATTCTCCACTTTACCCTTGATTCTTACCTTATAATGCTGAATGTTAAGCAAGGAGGCATCAAGTACCATTTTTTAAGTCTTTGGTCAGATACTATTCAACCCATAACTGGTGAGAAGAGAGGGAGGGTCATACCTTTCCATAGGGTATTAGTCCGCAAGTGAGCGTAATAACATGGTTTGAGTTCGAACTCAGTTACTTCGTGGCCACAGTCCAGCATTTTAGCCATTGGGCAACATGGCCTAACCCAGATAAAATTGAAAATGAACAATAAAATATTGTTATTAATTTTCATTCGGAAAAACAACTCAAACAACCTTGTACATCAGCAACAAAGTTGTATACTGGAAAAAATATTCATGAGAAATCTCATTAGCCTAGTGAGTAGAGTGTTCGCCAATGGTCTGGAAGACCTGGGTTCAATCCCAGGTCGCATCATACAAAATACTTTAAAATGGTTCTTGATGCCTCCTCGCCTAACATTCAGCGATATAAGGTACGTATCAAGGGTAAAGTGGAGTAATCCAGGGAAAGGAATAGTGCCCTCCCCTACACCTCGGTGTAGTAGCTATTGAAAAGGGAGCCTTCTGGTCGCCCTCTACGACTACGGTCGCCAACTTTACTTTACTTTTAACATTTACTTATTTTTAACATTTAGTGTATTCAGGCAATTGTCTTCATCTTTATTCCTATATTCACAACGTTTCGGCTGATGTGTCCTTCGGTCTTCTTCAGGTGTTTCTTGTCGAACTCAGAAGCCCACACGAAACTTCGAACCGAACCCTTTATTCATTCTACGAGGGTAGATTGTTCTAATTCGGTTAACCATGACCGGGTACAAGTGTTAAGCTATAGAAAGTATTCTTTGTTATTCATACTTGGTCGGGATTGAACCTGCAACCTCCACATGATTTCACTTAGAAACTATTTAACCAAACACCTATATCAATCATGTCGTGTGTCCTGCTGGACCATTCATAGTGAATTTTGCGACACATAAACCAAATATCTCTATCAACCTAGGAGATACGACTTATTACCATTATATATGATTGCAATCTTTTTTTGTAAAAAAATACAAAGCAAATAAATAATAGTTATGGCAATGGAGAGGTGTCTCCATACTCTTTAGTACTCTAGAGCGGGAGCCTCACCACTGGATGCAATTTAGTGTCATATTCAGGACACTTCTTTTCTTAAGTGCAGTGGGGGGTGCTTATTCATCTGCTGGGGGTACAATCGACATATTCTAAGCCCTATCAGTAGCATGGAGCGCTTAATTTTCTGCGATGAGGCAACTAAGCTGCTGTAATATACGCCAAGCATTTTTCTACAACAATGTGTATCGCTATTGTTGATATCTGATATATATATTTTTTTTATTACAGTTTTTTTAAAGAACTGTTGTTTTTTTTTTCAGGCACCCTAAACTAAAATGCCCAGTCGGCCTGGACTGTAGAATACGCCGACTGCATCTTTGCAGAGGAATAAGACCTTCCCATTGAACTATAAGGTGACGGTGGAATGTGACGCTTTCCTGACATAAACCATGGTGTTATTCGTGGATAAATTTTACTTATAAAGGGAAAAAGTTAATTATCAGATCTAACATTGAAGGAGATTTTAATTGAATGGTTTCCTCGGAGAAAAAAGAAAAAAAAAAACTTTGCTGATTGTTTGCATAGAAGTAGATGTTCAGAGTTAAGAAAGATAGAAATAAAACCTAGATATGACATCAACCCATCTGATAGCGAGGCTCCAGCCCTGAAGCTTCATTGCTATTACTCCTAGGTCCACTCTGGCCCGTAGCGGTAGCACCTGTTGGATAGAACTGTTTGATATTTAAACGGTGCAAAAAAAATGAATTACGTTAAATCAAATAGTCAGAAATAAAAATTGTTTGACCATTCAGTTGTGTAAACAAATATCTATGTTTAATTGAATTGTTAGTTATACATAGCAATACTCGAAACTCTTTAACTTTGTGTCCAAATTGAATGGTTAGTATATTTGAAACTATCAAAGTGAACGCAGACAAAAGATTAGAATATTTGGAACCATTTAACTGTGTGCAAACCAAAGTAATACTTGTGTGTAAACAAATTAGCTCTGACTCATTTATAAATAAGATTAGCCACAAACTCTTGATTTACAAATCGTATATATAAACGTTTAACCGAATTCAAACTAATGGGCCCTGACCCGTTCAAAAATACTATCAATAAACTATGCGTTTACGAATTATTTGTATAAAGAGGATTTTGGCATTAAATTACCTACCATATTTACCAACCCCTCCGCTGGGGCAGGATATGACACAAGATCCATTTTTTTAAGCGGAGTTTAACAGGTTTGAATTCAGAGTTTTCCTTCTCCTAGACTAGTTGCCTTACCAACGCTGAAGAACCTAGTCTGCCCTACTATTAACCCATTACCTACAGTAGTTGATATTAGCCATTGGCTTAATGAGTAGATTGTTTGCAAATTGTCCGGAAGACCGGGATTCAATCCCAGGTCGAGTCATACCAAAAACTTTAAAAATGGTACTTGATGCCTCCTTGCTTAACACTCAGCATTGTAAGGATTAAGGGGAAAGTGGAGCAACCCAGAGAATGGAATAGCGCCCTCCTCTACATCTCGGTGTAGTAGCTACTGAAAAGGGAGCCTTTGGGTCACCCTCGACTAAGGTCGACAAATTTGCTTTTTACTTAGTTGAAATGCCATAAAACCCAACCAAAGTAAACAATTTTTTTTAAAGACACCCTAAACTAAAGCCCAAACACTTCTTTCATTTAAGTGTATAACTGCAAGAATTATTACAATTATACGGGACACAACTTTTTACCAAGAAAATTCTTTTATTTAGAATCCCTATACCCCTTATATCAATTCGTCTGGGGTTATTTTATGCCAAGTGATTTGGGAAATTGTACCACTTGACCTCAAATGAAGAAGAAGCTAGAGAGGAACTATGTAAGAATGCTGCATGCCATTTTGAGCAAATCCGGGAATTATCACCCTGCAAAACAGCAGCTGTACTGCCACTTACCTCCTATCTCACAAACCATTCCAGTAAGACAAGCAAGACATGCTTGGCACTGCTGGGGAAGTAAAGACGAAGTCATAAGCGACATTCCCCAATGGACTACTACATATGAACGCAACACTGTTGGTCGACTAGCAAAAACTTACATTCACCTGCATTGTGCAAGCAATAGATGCTGTCTTGGGGACTTATCAAGCACAATGACTAATAGAGATGGATGGCAAAAGCGAGAGAGTCAAGGGAGTTCGTGCTGTCATCATACTATGATGATGATGATGATAAAGGAAAAGGAAAACTGAATTAAAACCAGCAGTACTCCGCTTAAAAATTGTGTCACATCTTACCTGTGGCGGAGGGGTTGGGTAAAGATGTATTAGCAGAAATAGCTCTTCTCTTGATTCTATCTCATTTAGTTAAGTCAATGGTTTCCAAACTTTCTAGCTCAAGGAATACTTAGCAGCATCAATAATATTTCTTTAATTGTACGACCTATTATGAATCTGGGTGTAGGTAGCATAGCAAGAACTTATTTTCATGCTTGCATTTGGATACCTCTTCCAATTGCTTGTTTAACAATTTACTTGGTTGAAGAGGTCCAATTATTATGAATTTCTCCAAGTCCAATTTACCAGATTTGGACGCTTCATTACAAGTAAATGCTCTTTGGATGCCGTATTACTTTCAAACTTCAGAGATGGGGATTTCGTCAAGGCCAGCTGCTTTTCTGCTTTTAATAATTTTCCATATTTACCAAACCCTCCGCTCGGGCAGGATATGACACAAGGTCAATTTTTTAAAGCGGAGTTTAACAGGTTTGAATACAGAGTTTTCCTTCTCCTAGACTAGTTGCCTCACCAAGGCTGAAGAACCCAGTCCGCCCGACTATTTACCCATAGCTGGAGGGAGAATAATTGGATTCACACCTTTCTCAAGGGTATTAGTGCAATGTGAAATGCAATCAGTCTCGTCCAGGATTTGAACTCGTGTCGCCGTGCCCATTTCCAACGACGATAACCATTACACCACGGGCACCTCCATTTTAATAATTTTCAATGTGTCACGTCCTTTCTTCGTAAACTGTCTTAGTTTGATGTCGAGTTGGTCATTAATGATTTTTTAAATAGTTTTGTTAATGATTTCACGAGGGTTTCAGAGCAGATTCTAGAAAATATTCTTCCTATTATCAACGAAAGAATTCCTGATATTATCGATTTAACCTTGAATGTACTCTAATCGTTTTTTTTTATATGTGTTAGGTTTTTTCTGGGATTTTCTAAGTTTCTGCGTGTGAACCCCCTTATCCCCCCCAGCTATAAGTTAAATATTATCGCTGCTGTTCTTCTCCAACGATAGCTTTGGCATTAAATAACCCACAAAAGTTAATATGCCATTAAAATAAAGAAGAAGAAGAAGAAGAAGAAGAAGAAGAAGAAGAAGAAGAAGAAGAAGAAGAAGAAGTTACTGAGGCTTGAACACCGTCCACTGATGACAATAGGAGCCACCAAGCAAGATTAATGCAGTTAATCTACTCTGGTTTTCTTCGAATTCACTTTGTAAATATGGGACATACGTAGCCATCCAAGCTAGTAATCTTTCCACCCCATTTCTTTCTTGAACGCTTGTATATAAGACCAGAATGCATGGGACAACTAGATACTAATTTTGATTGCTAAACCGAAGCAAGAGAGAGAGAGAGAGGGGTGGAGAAGGATGTTCTCAAGGAACCTATGTATGGCACTAGACCTTGCTGTCTAGTTCAAGCCATAACCCAGCATACGTGCCCGGACCCACATTTGGGTTCGTGAAACTGCTTGCCTCAGACCCACATTGCACTTAGTGGGTCGATGAGCAGCGCAGACCTGCAGGGGTTCGAGCCTCGGCTCATTCCCGACATTCCCCTCTACTTTATCCCCACTTTAATCGCCCTTGAGCTTTTGACCTTGTGTCAAGCCTTGTCTGGTGGGAGACATTGGCAAATAGTGGATTCAATTTTGGAAAGAACATTTTTAGAATTTGTTTGGAAAGTCCCCTAAAATTACAGATAAACTTATCACGAAAATTATTGATAATCAACCAGATGTCAAACTAGGACAGTTTACTCAAGAAGAACTCGATTTAGTCCAAACAAAAATTAAAAACAGGAAAGTTGCCGGTCTCGATGAAATACCTACAGAAGTATGGAAGACAAGGAAATTCGACGACATACTGCTCCGATACTACAACGCCGTATTTAACCAGCACACAATAGACAGATCGATAAAGGCAGCACCCCTTTTTTCCCCCAGAAAGGTGACCTCAAAATTGCCAAGAACTACCGGGGTATAACTCTTACTTCCATTGTGGCTAAGATCTACAATTCTCTGCTACTCAATCGCATTCAAACTGAAATTGAGAAAATTCTTAGGAAAAATCAAAATATCTTTTGTAGGAATCGGTCCAAGACATCCCAAATTCTGACAATCCGTCGAATTCTAGAAGGTGTTCATGCAACCCCCCCCAAAAAAAAACCCCTAGAAGCTACATTCCTATTTGAAGATCTCTCCAAGGCATTTCACTCCATACACAGAGGGAAGATGAAGCCAATAGTATGCGTACAAGAACACAGATACCATCACTGTGAAGTAGAAATAATATCCCACGATACTAGCAATGGAAGTATGGAGATATCAGAAACACTGACTCCTAATGGTGAAGTATGGAGATATCAGAAACACTGACTCCGAATGGTGAAGTATGGAGATATCAGAAACACTGACTCCGAATGGTGAAGTATGGAGATATCAGAAACACTAACTCCGAATGGTGAAGTATGGAGATATTAGAAACACTGACTCCGAATGGTGAAGTATGGAGATATCAGAAACACTGACACCGAATGGTGAAGTATGGAGATATCAGAAACACTGACACCGAATGGTGAAGTATGGAGATATCAGAAACACTGACTCCGAATGGTGAAGTATGGAGATATCAGAAATACTAACTCCGAATGGTGAATACGAGAACTTCGTCCATGCCCATATGGAAGCAGCCGTAGGATGCATACCAACCAAACTAAGAGAAAAACATAGAGTTCGCTGGGAGACATTAGCAGTTAAGAAAAAACGAGACGTGAAAACGGCATTCCTATGCAATAAAGGGAACCCAACTAATGCCAACGCTCAGAAACTTATGAAGACACAAAGTGAACTAATACTTGGATAGCATTTTTAAACGAACCTGAGCTCATTTCATTTTTTTTTGCACACAGTTAAATGGTTTCCCTTATCTAATACGAAAAGTCTATTTACTATTAATCATTTGTTTGCACACAGTTACATGTTTTCAAGTATTGTTATTTAATACTAACAATTCAATTAAACATCAGTCATTTGTTTACACACAGTTAAATGATCAAACGGTTTTATTTCAAACAATTCAGTTTAGTATAAGTCATTTGTTTATACTCAGTTTAAATGTCAAACACTTCTATTTGACCCATAGATAGGACCCTGTCAGGTGCTACCACTCCGAGCCCGAGTGAATTTGAGAGCAATGGCAATGAAGGGGTATTCAACGTTCTCCCAAGCTCCAATATTACTGGAGCCTTACCATCAGATTGTTTTGTGTCATATCAAGAACGCTCGTTGGGGGAGTCTTACCTCTCTTCAGAGATACTATTTCCCAACCCCTCCGCTCGGGCAGGATATGACACAAGGTCAATTTTTAAGCAGAGTTTAACAGGTTTGAATTCAGAGTTTTCCTTCTCCTAGACTAGTTGCCTCACCAAGGCTGAAGAACCTAGTCCGTCCTACTATTTACCCATAGCTGGAGGGAGAATAAGGGGGTTCATACCTTTCCCAATGGTATTTGCCCGAAAGTGAACGTAATAGCGCGACTGGAGTACGAACTCATGTACTACGATTCCGCAGTTCATCGCTTTAAACATTACACCACGAGGACACCTCTCTTCAGAGATACAGTCAGTGTATTCTACAGCACCAGCCGACTGGACCATCCAGAACTGGAACCCTACCATCCAATGCGGTTTAGTATCATGTCTAAGAAATTCCATTTTGATAATGAGGTGGGTAGCTCTCACCCCTTTGCAAAAGATCATCATCATCATGTCGTGCCGCTAGCACGGATATCCCTGACCCTCTCTTGCCATTTCTCCCTATCGTTCATTGCCTCCGGCAGGTCTTCAGGGCTACATCCCGTATCCTCACATAGCTGCTGAATGTATGTTCGTGCTGGTCGTCCTGCTTTTGCCCGTCCATATGGGGGGGTCCATAGGAGTACATTACTTATGAGCTCGTCCCTGCTTCTCCAGCTGTGTCCTGCATGCCGGGTTCGTCTAGCTTGGATAGTTTTCGTGATGGGAGATAGGTGGCCGTATAGTTGGTGTTTTGTGGGGGTGTTGCCGCTCAATATTGCTCGCAGCATTCTTGTGTAATTGCTGTCTAGATTCTTCTCCAGCCGTTTAGTTAGCGTCCAAGTAGTGCATCCATACAGCAGTATCGATACGACCGCTGCCTGGAAGAAACGGCGTTTCATTTTATCGGTCAGGTCTGGTTTCCATATGATACAGTCAGCATATTCTAAGACTGTCGATGATATCAAGTCAATGATCACGTGATATAGAAGCCAATTTTTCTCCGCATAATTTCAGGTGATTTTCAGATAACATATTTAGGAAAAGATTTCAAATCTGATCATTAATTCTATGTTTATTAGAAATTTAATTTCTACTTCGAAGTTGTCATATGTTCTACTGCAGTCGAAACCATTTCTTTTATGCTGATCTTACGCATACTTTTTCGCGGCGTTCATAGCTACATATCACAGTGTTCTCGAATGCTGTGATGAAGATTGGGAACCATGGGGCTAAGCAGATCTTATCATTGAGGTTATTCGAGTAATGGACGTCAGAAGATTTTAATAGAACGACACATCTCACATTGCCTGATATAGAATGTGCAATTAACTGTATGTCGTTCAAATGGCCTGGTATGAAAAGGCGCCAATTGTTATTTTTTGTATTAGTATAAGAAATATTTAAACATCTTAATTGATTGTAACTGATGTCTTTGTATACTGGCAGACAACCAGAAGGAGATCTAAGATTAGTTTTATTTTTTATTTTTAATGGGGATATCAATTAGGTCCTCTATATCGACTACATATTCTACGAATCTTCTTGATAAAATGAAATGAAATAAAAAAAAAACCCCAAAAACCCAAACTTTATACGTCATTTTGAACTGAATGAAATTATTCGCATTTTTTTAGTTCCAGCTTTGAAGATAAAGATATCCGCCATTTTCTTTTTTGCCAGTCAGAGAACGTCTCCTTTCTTTAAAACTCTCCGAAAATTCCCTATTTGAAAAAGAACATTTTAAAGAGATCCATTTTAATTGCGTAGATAAGCTATTGAGCGTTTTCTATCCTATGCTCATGCCATGTTTATTTTACTGTCTACTTAATAGTCTCCTAAACAAGAAAGCAATTAGTTTAAAGGATCACTGAAACGCAGGAGAATTCAAAGCAAAAAGTATTTGCGAAATTCTTATCTCATTCACTTGCTGACATTTCTAATTTGAGTTTTTTAATTTAGGCAAAAAAAAAGAAGGGTTTAGAAAATTTATTTGTTTGTTAGTCAGTCTGGTATTGCGAGCGAGGGAGCCATCCATTAAATCCTGAAGAGGGCGAATTATCATCAACATCATCATCAAGGCGTACCGACTGCTCAGATTTCTTAGGATCTCTCTCGTCATGCGTCCCAATCAGCTATCGCTCTTAGCAACTCCTGTGGATAGCAGCCAGTGTCCGCACAGAGATAATGAATGTAAGTCTTTCCTAATCAACAAGCACTGCTGTGTCTATGAGTTGGAATTCATTGAAGAACGTCGCTTATGAGTTTGTCCTTACAGCTTTAGCAGACTTATTCATCTTTTTTGGATGGCTTGGAAGGTGGGAGGTAAGTGGCCATACAATTGCTATTTTTTTCAGGCTGCTGCTCCCAGGATTTGTTCAAAACAGCATGCAGCAGTATCGTTGTATAGTTCCATCAATCTTCTTCTCCAGGCGTTTCGTTAGAGTCTAAGTGGTGCCACTATACAGTAGTTCCAACACGTTTGCATCTTGGAAGAATTATTGTTTTGTTCTATTAAAGAGATCACATTTCCATATGTCAATAGCAGTCCATGATTAACCTAGGCATATATTGACATCGCTTTCAGTCGATAAGATATTACTACCGATGTAGATGAAGTGGTCAACTCATTTCAGAGGCTAGACATTCGATGAGGAGATAGCAGCATCTTAATTAAAATTCATGAACTATATTTTATGTGGGTTCACGTAAAGACCAATGTCTCTAACTGCCTGATCTTGGCGATGTAGCGCAGATTCGGTTATAAAAACTTATAATATTGCAGTTATGAACTTTGTAACTGTGTACTGGTGTATTACATTGATTCGTGTTTAATTTCAACTATTTTCACTTCCCCTGATTTGTTTAAATCTTTAAAACCAGTAATGATCTCTATTTCAAGCAATAATTAGAAAAAATAAATAAAATGATCTCCTATAGTAAATTTGATTGATTGATTGATTTTAACGGCATGTCAACCCGTCTACGGTTATTTCATTCGTAGTGGTTATTATACATTTATATTTACATTTTTTTATGTCGGGGTTTCTAAAAAAAATTACACTTTCCTATATGACATCAAGTATTACTATCTGATACAAATAATTTATACACAGTTGTATGGTTTCAGATATTCCTAATATGAATAATTATATGGTTCCAAGTAATTATTTCTGTTTTATCATAGTCATTTGTTTTTACACAGTTACATGGTGCCTTCAATACGTTTCCAGTATTTTTTTGTACAGGCATTTAAAATTGTCGTAGACTCTTGAAAATTCACTATCTTATTGCTATACATCTTATGAGATGACTAACCAATTTTTATGATTTCATGTTCAAATGAACAGCTACAGCAGCAATTGGAATACACCCTACTAAAACCTGATTGTCACAGCTGGTGAATTTTAAAAATGCAATCTGGACGTGAGGAAGAACGATATGCAATAAAATTCTGTTTTAAACTTGGAAAAAATGCCACAGAAACGTATGGAATTCTTTAGACTGCTTTTGAACCATCTTGCGTTAATCGAGCATCAGTTTTTGAGTGGCATAAGAGATTCAAGGAAGGCATGCAGTCTGTAAGGGATGATGAGAGGTGTGGGAGGAGTAAGGAAGTCAATACACCAGAGTTGATTGGCCAAACGGTTAGGGTTAGGGTTACTATGTTGAGGTTTTAAGGGAGTTCAGGAAGATATTCCGTCGGAAGAGGCCCGCACTCTTCAAATCTGGTCAGTGGCACTTCCACCAGGACAATGCACCAGTCCACAACTCCATCCTTGTCACAGACTATTTGACCAAGATGAGCTTCAAGACAGTTCCTCACCCTTCCTATAGTCCAGACCTTGCTCCCTGTGACTTTTGGTTATTCCCTAAGCTCAGAGGCTGTGGTTATGAGACAACTGAGGAGATGAAAGAGGCTGTGACGAAGGTCATTGACACGCTCACACGAGGACTTTCATGGGGCCTTCCAGATGTTGTTGGAACGGTACAACAAGTGCATTGCAGCCGGAGGAGATTACTTCGAAGGAGACTAGAGTTTCATGCATGTATTATCAATAAAAGTGACCATACGAAAAAAGTCTGGAAACTTATTTAATGATCCTCGTATATGGTTTCAAGTGATTATTTCTGTTTTATAATAGTCATTTGTTTTCACACAGTTATATGGTTTCAATTAACTGATGATAATTCTTAATTAGAAATTATTGCTTCAAGTAATTAATACAAATAATGTTCTGTGATATGGCAACAACTTTCCAATCGCATATGAATAATTTTCAAACAGATCGAATACCGATATTTCATTCATTTCTAAATTTTTGAGCACAACCATAACTATATTTTCAGTGTCCGATTGATTCTTTTTTACAATTGCACCTATTTGTTCGAAACCATTTATTTGCACTCAACTATTTGATATCAAGCATTACTCTCAAATACAAAAAATGTACGCAGTTGTATATATTTCATGTATATAAGTACAAATATTTCATACACAAATAAAATGGTTTAAAGTATTTCTATTTGATAATGATTATTTGTTTGCATACCGTTGTATGATATCAAGTATTCCTATTCAATACAAATAATTTGCAAACAGTTCTATGGTTTCAAGTATTCTCATCTAATACAAATAATTTGCACACAGTTATATGGTCTCAAGGATTACTATTTAAAACTGATAATCTATACAAAATGAAATGGTTTAAACTATTTCTATTTAATAATATTCATTCGTTTGTATACCATTGTATGATATCATTTTGTTGTATGGTAGCTCGTACCACGTGACTTCCGCTATCTCGGAGGAATAAAAGACGTTGTATTTGCATACCGTTGTATGGTTTCAAGTATTCCCATCTAATACAAATAATTTTCACACAGTTATATGGTCTCAAGGATTACTGTTTAAAACTGATAATCTATACAAAATGAAATTCGTTTGCATACCATTGTATGATATCAATTTGTTGTATGGTAGCTCGTACCACATGACTTCCGCTATCTCAGAGGAATAAAAGACGTCGTGTTTCTTAAACACGGAGAGTACTGAAAGATCTCTGCTTCGTGCAGAGGTTTTTCAGCAGACTGTCTGGCATCCGTGCCTGACGGTCAATGCTCCATGGCAGACTTGAGGCCGAAAGACCTCCGACTTCGGCGGGGCCACCTTCGTGTGGGCGAGCTGCATCACTGACACCTTCATCACCTTTATATAGCACTGGACTTTGCAGTCTAGTTTAAGCTATAATCAGGCATACATTCCTGGACCCAGATTTGGGTCCAAGTTAAGCTAGGCTCATCTGGCCCACATTGCACTAAGTGGGTCGATGAGCAGCATAGTCCAACAGAGCTCGAGCCTCGACTCGTACTCGACCTTCCCTTCCCCTAAATCCCCACTATAATCGACCTTCGGGTCATTGACCTTGTGTCAAGTCCTGTCCGGTGGGAGGCAGAGACAAATAATCAGCACTGAAAGGTATCTGTCAGTAGTAAGACCAACTTCGGATGTAAAACCACTTCAGTCAATGAATAGTTAACTCTATTTCACTGTGTATTTCTTTCTTACGACGACGATACAACACAATTATTCCGATCTAATACAAATAATTTATACACATTTCAATGTGCATAACTATGATCAGGGACCCTACTTTACTGCTGAATTCAGGAAGAAATATAAAGAAGCTGAGCCTGGATCATCCAATCCCTTATTCACCTTTATCTATTCCCTCATCACACGCTGTTTCTTCTGCGGAAGCATCATTATCTTTTGGGATGGAGAGTGAACAATACAAACAATCACAGTGTCCTTACTTAAAAAAAAAAGTAGACTGCAAAGTTTTGGTAATTTTAAATTTACAAGCGCATAAATGTAGAAAAAATATATTAAAGAAACCCCTGAACGTAAACAGAATAAAAAAACAATGCTTATAATCAGTAAGTTTCGCTGAGTCTGCATTTACAACAGTCTATCTTGATTTATTTTTCGTTCATGTTCAATGTTGCCAAGGCTACAAAATGTCGACAAACAGAAGACATTTACTCCCAAAGAGTTCGGTGTGTGTGTGTGTGTGTGTGTGTGTTCATGAACCAAAGGACGAAAAAAAAAAGGATTATTAAAAACCAATGGAGACAACGTACATTTCTACAGACAGGAACTTACATACATACAAATGTATCAATAAATATTCCAAATAAAACGTCCGAAAGAATGGAAGAATTAAGATATGAAAACCGAAATCTGGTAGATTCAATTGATTTTAACGGCATGCCAATCTGTCTCGTGTTCTTTCATGTTTAGATATTTGGGAATCGCGTCTATTTCACATCCATATTTACGTTTTTTTCTTAGAATTTTTTTGGCACACAGTCCTATTGAATTCGAAAAAGTATTAAACAGATCTGTTTTAGCCATAGATGGGAACCTAAAAGTTACGGGGGTGTCCTTGTGGTGTAATGGTTAAAGCGATGGATTGCGGGATCGTTGTACGCGAGTTCGTACTCCAGTCGTGCTATTACGTTCACTTTCGGGCAAATACCCTTGGGAAAGGTATGAACCCCCTTATCCTCCCAGCTATGGGTTCAATAGTACCACTACTGTTCTTCTAGGAGAATGGCTCTGGCATTAAATAACCTACAAAGGTTGATATACCATTAAACAAAGAAACCAAACCAAACCTAAAAGTTACTACTCCGTGCTGGAGTGAAAGATTTTTGTTTGGTTCTATGGCATATCAACCATTGTTAGTTATTTAATGCCAAATCCTGTTTTTACATAGATGATTGGTAAACACTTTTGTACATACACACAGTTAAATGATCAAACAGTTCTATTTCTAACAATTCAATTTATCATTAGTAATTTGTTTTCACCCAGTTTAAACGTCAAATATTTCTACTAGTCGAACAGATATATCACTCCGGGTCAGAGTGGACCTGGGAGCGATGACAATAAAAGGGTACTCCACTTCCCCAAAACTCCAACATTACTGGGGCCTCACAATCAGATTGTATTATGTCATATCCAGGACACTCGTTAGAGGGGTCTCACCCCTCTGCAGGGATGTAATCTGTATATCCTACAACCCCAGCCGATTGAGCTCAACAGTGAAAGAGTATTCCACAGTCTTCAGATTTCCAGGTTTGGAGTCTCATCATCAGCTGGTTTAATGTCATACGCAGGACGCCCCCTCTTTTTACCCTTCTGTGGGGGATACAATCGGCGTATTCAAAGCCTCATCAACTGGGTGATAACATTTGACAGAGTATTTATTTAATATAGCGTTTCGCTCATTTACGAACTTCATTAAATTGGGATTTGAAAAATAACTGCAAAATAATTTTGGGAAAACTATACTATTTACGAATTACAATAATTTTTTTTTAATGCTTTTCGTTCCCAAATTTTAAAATTTCAGTAATGATTGGCGTTCCAAGTCACATAGTCATGACAACCTAATAGGAAGTTTCGTTTCACTGAACAACAAAGTCTTTATTTTGCTGCTGTTTTTTTTTTTTTTTTAAGAGACGCACTAATTCTTCTTGAGTTTCAAATTATTATAGCTCAATTTACTAACAGGTTTGGTTGGTTTATTTGTTCAACAATATATCCTCTCCTTATGGCTACACGGGTGAGTTCGAGTCTCATTGGGTGCCCCATTCATATGGCCTTGTGCTACATCTAAGCAAAAACCTTAGTAAATTACTATCCTCTCCTTATGGCTTATTTAATGCCAGAATTTAATTCTTTTACAAATGTTCGATTGTAATCATTATATTTTCAATGTTCCATTGAATGTCTTTTTTTACTTTGCACTTATTTGTCGATAATAATTTTTTTGTACATAGTAATATGATAGCAAGTGTTCCTATGTGGAAATAATTTGCACAGTTACATGGTTTCACATGTTCCTATCTAATGCTAATAATCTATACTCAGTTATATAGTTTCTAGTATCTATTTCTGTGATCATTTGTTTGCACACAGTTATATGGTTTCAAGTATTACTATTTGATAATAATAGTGACAGTCTCCGTGGCATAATGGCTAGACTGCGATCTTGAAGTAAGCAAGTTCGAGCTCCAGTCGCCCTATTATGTTCACTTTCGTGAAAGTTGAGGGTTAAATAGTATCACTGCTATTTTTCTAAAAGGTTTACTTTGGTTTCTTTGTTTAATGGTATATCAACCTTCGTAGGTTATTTAATGCCAAAGCCACCCTTCTAGAAGAACAGTAGTGGTACTATTTAACCCAAGGAGGGTTCATACCTTTCCCAAGGGTTCTTCTCCGAAACTGAACGTAATAACGTGACTGGGGTTCGAACTCGTTTACTACGGTTCCGCAGTCCAGAGCTTTAACCATTACACCTCGTGGACACCCTTATTTTTTCCAAGGATATAGAAAAATAGCAGTGATACTATTTGTTATCAAATTATCTGCGAAGGCTGATATGCCATTAAACAAAGAAACTAAAGCAATATTAATAATTTTGAAAAAGATATATTTGACCTATGGAAGGGACTTTAACTCATACAACCATATTATGTCAGAGCAGACCTTGGGGTAAAGGCAATGATGGGATTCTTCACATTCCCCAGAGCTCCAGAATTTGAGTCCTCTCCCACAGATTCAGTTTCGTGTCATACTTGGAATAACTCTTTTTGGAGGGGTCTTATTCCTAGTCCCGTCGACAAGGCTATTGTCTCCTCTAGCATTCTGCCTTCTGCTACTGATAAAAAAAAAAAAACAGCGGTGGAAGGTATAAATTCCACTTCCAACATGTAACCTTTAGGTTCCCTCTCTTAGAGTGGTTGTTTGTTTGTTTGGTTGGTTGGTTATGTTTTACGGCATATCAACCCTTGTTGGTTATTTAATGCTCATCCTGTCAATACAAATATATCAAATATATATGATTTGTGAACGAATAGTTTGTAGGTCTCATTTTTCAAACGAGCCAGCCTTCACTATTTTGTGCTCAGTTGAATGGTTTCAAGTATTGATATCTAACACTAATAATTCAATCTAACATCAGTCATTTGTTTGCACACAGTTAAATGATCAAACAGTTTTTTATCCATAGTTGACACCCTAACAGTAACTACTATTCCAGGTCAGAATAAACTTGAATATAATGACAATTAAAGGATACTCCACATTCTCTAAAGCTCCAGGAATGGAGCCTCATCATCATATTGTTTAGTGCCATAAATCAGAACATTCGTTGGGGAGGTGTCTTACTCTTCAGCTGAAATGCGGTCGGTGTATTCTACAACCCCAACTGACTGGGCTTTTCTCTTAGAGTGGTTACTCATCCAAGACTCGAGAGCCCCCTCTGCACATCAAAGCCCAATCTGATTTGCCTTTTATGGATAAAAGTAAAACATTTATATTCAAAAGTAGTTTGTTCGTTTCAGAACTTGATATTCAATTCAGATGAACAACGAAATATTCCATAAAACTCTTCAATGATATGACAACGTATTATGAAATCGAAAGATGGTGTTATATAAAATGAAGTACACGAAAACGAGGCTGTAAGATGGAAAAGTATTGTCGTACAGCTTTGAATGGCCGAAAATAAATTTTGGATACAATTGGCTGTAATGAATTGTGGATACGTATTTCCGATTGAAGAGATCGTTAAAAACGAAGAAGCTTCTTTCCTTAGTTATTTCTTTCTCCATTTTCTTCTTCTAGTCGTTAGTCTCCGTTCTAGAGTCTTTCACCTTTGTGTAGTCATAGAAATATTTGGTCCATCTATCATCAACTGGGATAAAAATAAATGAAAATATCATTGATAACTATTAGTTTGCTTGCTGATTCAAAAACAAGAAAAATGAATTTTTATTTTTCCTTTCTGCTGTCGAACTCCGTATATGAAAAAAAATTTCAAAACTGAAACTTTACATTTTTTTTATATTTTAATATTCAAATAAAGAGGTTCTCTTAGCTGAGCAACTTTTTCAAATAATTTGACGATGTGTGGATGTCTAGAGGAATCATTACCAATTTGAAAACATTTAAGAAATTAGTCTAGGTTTGGTTTCGTTTGGTTGAGTTTTATGGCATATCAAACTTTGTAGGTTATTTAACGCCGAATCTATTTTTATGTAAATAATCTGTTCTTTTAAAACAATTCGGTTTAGCATAAGTACACAGTTTAATTGTCAAAAACATTTCCATTTCAAACTATTCAAGCAGTTATATGTAACAATTCGGTTAAGTGTAAATACAGTTTTAATGTCGAAAAACAGTTCTATTTGAAATAATTCAGTTAAGCATAAGCACGCAGTTTAAATGTAAGTACGGTTTAATTGTCAAAAACATTTCTATTTCAAGCTATTCAGATTACTCAAACAATTCATTTTAGCATACGTATGCTGTTAGTTCTATTAAACACATAGATAGGCCCCTATCAGGTGCTACCACTCCGGGCCTGAGTGGACCTGGGAGCAATGGCACTGAAGGGGTACTTCGCATTTCCCAAAGCTCCAGCACTGCTGGAACCTCACCATCAGATTGTTTAGTGTCATATATCCAGGACACTCGTGGGGGAGGGGTCTTACCCCTCTGCAGAGGTACAGTTAGTGTATTCTACAGCTCCAGCTGACTGGGCAAGAAATCAGTCTAGATATTTATTTAACGAAATGATTTTGGCAAAACACCCTCGATATTTTCCAGACTTAAAAACGACTTTTTCATTTTTTTTCTAAACTGAGCAAGATTTTAGATGTCATTCATTTCTCACATTTGTATGGGCCTCATCTATACAGAAACTAAGATTGAAATCCGAATTAGTTTTTCTAGGTTTATACGAAGTGGTAGTGTGATGCCAAAATCTAAAAAAAAAAAAATCAGTTATGGTTCTGCTTTCTGAGTGAGGCTTAGAAACTTTTAAACGATCTTCGTCTGTAAATCATTTTCAGTTCCTTCTTTTATATATGCTTTTAGGTTTAGTTTGGTCTCTTTTTCAAATGGCATATTAACCTTGGTGATTTATTCAAGGCTTGGTTTGGTTTCTTAGTTTAATGGCATATCAAACCTAATGGACTACTCTATGCCAAAGCCAGACTTGTAGAAGGAAAATAGTGGCACTCTTTAACCCAAAGCTGAATATATGCTTTTAGTACTTACTGTGCCTCTATACAATCATCAGAATCAATGAAAGCTTGAACATTGGTTTAAAACATTCTATCTGTGATATTTCGGGTTGTATACGTAAATAAATGATCGCTACTTGTTTTCATACTGCAAAGAGGCCAAGGGATTAAAATGAAAGTGAATTCTCAAAATATGAAAATTATTGAAAATTCTAAGGTAAATCAAATTTATAATTGTTTTCTATTCATGTTCTTAGTTTTATCAAAGTTTCTATGAACAAAACATTATTATGCGATGGACAATCTGATATCCTTTCTATTATACGCTCGAGCATCGGCTTCAGGAACCAATTTCATATAAAGTTCCAGCAAACCAATATTCAATAGAGAATCTTTTAAAGAGAGAAAGAAAACAAAAGTAAAATAAAAATTAAATAAAAATAATTATAGGAAAACAAAGAAATGTACACTATTTAAAAAGTGTTTTCTGATTCTTACTATTATTTACTCATCGTCTTTGGGATGCCCCTATGGCGTAGTGGCTAACATGCTGGTCTGTGACATTGTAGCGAGGGAGATCGAACTCCAGTCGCGCTATTACGGTTACTTTCGGAAAATATTTTCCGAGTCTTAGTAACCGTCTTTGGGATGCCACTATGGCGTAGTGGCTAACATGCTGGTCTGTGACATTGTAGCGAGGGAGATCGAACTCCAGTCGCGCTATTACGGTTACTTTCGGAAAATATTTTCCGAGTCTTAGTAACTGTCTTTGGGATGCCACTATGGCGTAGTGGCTAACATGCTGGTCTGTGACATTGTAGCGAGGGAGATCGAACACCAGTCACGCTATTACGGTCACTTTCGGACTAATACCTTTGGGAAAGGTATGAACTCTGTTTTTCCTTCTATCCAGCTATGCTTTGAATAGTACTACAACTGTTCTTCCACAAGTGTGGCTTTGGCATTAAATAACCCACGAAAGTTGATATGCCATTAAAAAAAAAAGAAACCAAGCAACTATATTTTGTTATCAGACTTACGGTTGGTTTGAAAATGCATTGGCTGGCCAAAATATTCTCATGGAATGTGATCAAATGAGGTTTATTCTCACCTCGATCAATATAGTTTTTCAAGCGAGAAACGCAAATTTTTTAGAGTACATTCTCTTGTTTATTTATTCATTCTCAATTTATGATGGTTTTGGTAACCGGATGTATAAAGACTAAGTTAGCCTTTAAATGGGTTTAAATGAATTATTCCTCATATAAAGTAAGTAATGGCCTTATGAGTAAAGTATTCGCCAATGGTCAGGGAGACCAGGGTTCAATCCCAGATCGGGTCATACCAAAGACGCAAAAAAAGGTACTTGATGCCACCTTGCTTAACACTCAACACTATACGGTAAGGGTGAAGTGAAGCAATCCAGGGAATCGGTGTGGTAGCTATTGAAAAGGGAGCCTTCGGCTCACCCTCGACTAACGTCGCCAACTTACACTATTTTACTTATTCCTGATAGCGTGGGGTCCTGAGTATGACACTAAACTGTAGGTAGGTCGGCTGAAAAGTTCATAGACTGACCAAGATACTCTCACTGAATGTGAGGTTTATTTTTCAACATAGTCCCTCTTGAGGCCAATACATTTCTTACATCTGTGTTGCAGTGCTTGGACCCCATTGGTAAAGACGTCATTAACTATAGATATGATGTTATCATGTAAACTTTTCAGTCCACCCTCATACGGTCAATTATGCAGCGATTAGTCAATTTAGTATTTAGATTGGTGACCACTTAGTAACAACAGGTACGATAAATAAACTAAGGCATGTGTACCAAATTAGGCAAAGCTTAGTAAATAATAAAAACTGTCGTGTGTTATTCATCTTTCCATCATTACTGTATTTAAAAACAGTCAGCGCTATAGCCACCAAAATTTTCTGAATTTTCTGAATGCACCGAGCAACATGTTTTGGAAAATAAAAAAAATAAAAACTTTCGGCAAAGTTTTGATTTACAATGAATGTAATTATCCAGCCCCTTCACCACGAACAGGATGTGACAGAGGGTCAGTTAATAAGTGAAGTAAAGCTGGTTTAAATTCAGCGTTTTCCTTCTCCTAGACTAGTTGCCATACTATGGTTAAAGAGTATTAGCGCTATGTAAAATCGAAACAGTCACGTTCGTTTGTTGTTGTTGTTGTTGTTGTTATTTGATTTCAAAGGCATGTTAAGCCGTCCAGGGTTATTTTATGCCTAGAGGTTAGGAAATCGGGTTCATATCTACACTTTTCTCAAGAGCCTTTTTTTGCCCATGTTCTTAACAGCTACTACCACTCCAGGTCAGAGTGGACCTGGGAGTAATGGGATTAAATAGATACACTTCACTCTCCAGAACTCCAGAACTGGAGCCTCACCTTCAGATGCAGATATTTGAAATTTGATAAAAGATATGTGTCCAGCTGAGCAACGTATATAATAAAGTGATATTGTCTGTACAAGTCACTGCCAGTTTAAAATTAGAATTATGAAGCCAGTCTCAATACTTTTTGAATCCACAAAAATTTGATTGGCTTCTTTTTATCATGTATTTTCTGATTGGTTGTTTTCTTGGGAATTGCGTTCATTGGACATTTATATTTATACTGTTTATTTTGTTGGTTTAGTTGTTTCTGAAGAGTTTTTTTGCACAGTTACATTATATCAAGTATTCTTATTTAATGCAAATAATTAGCAGATAGTAATATAGTTTCAAGTATTCTAATCTAATACAAAGAATTTATACATAATTATATATTTTAAAGGGCCATTTCGGTTCAGTAAAGTTATATAATATCAAGTATTCCAAAGTAATACAGGAAGAGTCCCCGTAGCGTTGAAGTTGACAATGAATCCCTTTATCCTCTCCCCTATCTATGGTTTAATAGTATCACTACTGCTCTTCTACAAGGGTGACATTGGCATTAAATAACCCATGAAGGTTGATATGCCTTCAAAATAATAAAACAAAAGCAAACAAAGAAAACAAACCTATTTTATACAGATAATTTACACACAGTTGTGTGGTTTTAAGTATTCATATCTAAAATGGGGGGGTCCTCGTGGTGTAATGGTTGAAGCGATGGACTGCGGAATCGTAGTAAGCGAGTTCGTACTCCAGTCGCGCTATTACGTTCACTTTCGGGCAAATACCCTTGTGAAAGGTATGAACCCCCTTATCCTCCTAACTATGGGTTAAATAGTACCACTATTGTTCTTCTAGGAGAATAGCTTTGGCATTAAATAACCTACAAAAGTTGATATGCCATTAAACAAAGAAACCAAACCAACCAAACCTAAAACAAATAATTTATACACATCAAAAGATATGACTACGTATTATGAAATCGAAAGATGGTGTTATATAAATTGAAGTACACGAAAACGAGGCTGTAAGATGGAAAGTATTGTCATACAGCATAGAATGGCCGAAAATAAATTTTGGATACAATTGTCGATAATGAATTGCGGATACATATTTCCATCAGATGTTTTTTAAGAGTTTTTTTGCACACAGTCATATGATATCAAGTATTCTTATCAAATTCAAATAATTTGCTCCCTTTTGTATGGTTCGAACTATTTCTATTTAATACTTATAATTCTATGGATTCAAGTAATTATTTCTATCAAATAATAGTCATTTGTTTTCAACCAGTTATCTGGTTTAAAGTAACTAATAATAATCCTTAGTAAACAGTTATAGATTCAAGTAACTATTCTTAATAACTTACTGTTATATGACATCAAGTATTCACTTCGATTATGAATAATTTTTAAACAGATCTATTTGACCTGTGAACCTGAGAGTAATGGCAATGAAAACGTACTCCATACGCCACAGATCTCCAGAATTGAAACCTCACCATCAAATGCAGTTTATTGTCATACCCAGGACAACCCCCCTTTTTTTGGCTGGAGGGGAGGTCTAACATACTGTCGGCATATTGCAAGCCCCACTGACAAGGCTAGAAATATTCTCGGCTATTGTCAACAGGGGTGCGTAGAGACTACACACGTTTAACGGCTGTGAAATAACAATTGGGTGGAAATATGTTAGATCTTTGTTCTCTGAGCTAATGGTCTATTAAATGTTTATTTTTGGAAATTGTTTGGCGAATAAAAATCGAAAGGACTGTTTATTTTAGTCGTACTTGTTATTGAGGATTCACTGAGTCACATAATAAATACAGGATAGGCTCTCAGTTGTGTGACGCTCTTTAAATATTAAATACAGTAATCCATTTATATTCAGACGATTTCATCCGGTTACAGGAGCGGTGGAAGGAGGGGAGATAAATCATGTGCTACTAGACAACGCCCCAGTACACAAAGGGGTGTAGATCTCGGTTCAGGCGACAAACAAAAGTAGATAGATCATATACAGTTAAATGTGAAGCTATTGAGTTCTAACAACCCTGCCAGAGAATCGACTTAACCGCCTTGTCTTTGGATCAAGATCTATATCCTTTTTTTTTTTTTAAAAAGAAATACAAGAGATCAAGTCATTTTTGAAATGGTCGAAGGCTTTATAAGGAAAATAAAGGAATGAATAAGCTTAGGAAAATAGAAAGAGCAATCGGACGGGAAGTAGTAGAAAGATAAGAAGAAAGAGTGAATTGAAGAAAGAGGAGGAGAACAGAGGTTATTGAATATATCTTGCCAAAATTATCAACCAAAAATCTAAATACCGGTTTAAAATAGATATACAAAAAAAAAAAACAAAACAAACTCTGGAACTAAAGCCGTATCCGACCAGTTTTTGTTGGTTTGGTTTGGTTTCCTTGTTTAATGACATATCAACCTTCGTGGGATATTTAATACTAAAGTCATCCTTGCTGAAGGACGGGTCTGTCTTCGTGGTGTAATGGTTAAAGCGATGGACTGCGGAATCGTAGTAAGCGAGTTCGTACTCCAGTCACGCTATTACGTTCACTTTCGGGCAAATACCCTTGGGAAAGGTATGAACCCCCTTATCCTCCCAGCTACTGTTCTTCTAGGAAAATGGCTTTGGCATTAAATAACCTACAAAGATTGATATGTCATTAAACAAAGAAACCAAACCAAAGGACAGTAGTGGGGCTATTTAACTCATAACCAGGGGTATCATAAAAGAGTTCATGACTTTCCCAAGGGTATTAATCTGAAAGTAAAGATAATAGCATGACTGGAGTTTGAAGTCGTTTACTACTGTATGGTAATGGAAGAATATTATTCGGGGACGTTTCGATGACGTAACACCGCCAGCTTATGAATAAACATATTTGCACGCACACATACGTGCTTTACAAATATGGCCATTCAGCACACATATAGAAGATACATAAGCGGCGATCAATAGCAGTACTAGTACTGATCGTACTAGAAGTAGTAGATGTCCATAGTCCAGTGGCCAAGTAAACACCAGACCGTACGCACCACTAACGCTCCAGTTTGACCAACACCAACACTGCCGACCGCAGCCAACCCAACAATTACGATGTTACAATCGAACACGTTAGACACTAGGCCACGGGGACTCCTCCAAACTGACTTATTTCTATGGAAACAGACACAAGGA
>OY757921.1:32846704-32876704 GCA_963585895.1 Sepioteuthis lessoniana
ATAATAAAATAATTCCAATAAATGCCAACGGACAGAGATTTAGGAACGCACTAAGAGGAGAAACACATTAGTAACAAAATAATATATTTAACAAAATAATATATTCAAGTTCAGATGAATGAAATAAGAAACTCGCTAGAAGATAAAAAATCTCGAATAGCGTGGCACACAATAAATGAAGTGAGGAAAAGGAAGAGCATCTCGAGAGTAAAATTAAATGCTACTAGCCAAGAAGAACGAATGCATATGTGGACAGAACATTTCAAGAATATACTCGGAAACTCCCATAAAGTCATAGATAAAACTCCCACAAAACTATTTATAGCCAACTAGACAACTAAATAGAACAGTTTGCTCAAGAGGAACACAACGGGGAACTGGCAAAAATTTAAAGCAGAAAATCCGCAGGCCTCGACGGAAAAACTTCGGAAGTATGGAACACAAGGAAATTTGGTGACTTACTACTTTGATAATGCAATGCTGTATACAACCAAAACACAACTGAGAAATAGACAAAAGGCTGCACCATTCCCTTTCCTAAGGAAAGAGTCCACGAAATCACCAAGCTCTACAGAGGTATGTCTAACTTCAAGAGTGGCTAAGGTTTTATAATGCACTGCTTCTCAATCGCATTAAACAAGAAATTAAGAAAATTCTGCAAAAAAAAAAAAAAAAAAAAAAAAAAAAAATCAGAACGGCTTTCGTAGAAATCGATCAGGAACTTCTGAGATTCTAACGATCTGTCGACTCATAGAAGGAGTTCGGGCAAAAAATCTAGAGGCAACATTATTCTTTGTAGATTTCTCCAAGGCATTTGATTCCATACTGTTGGGGTGTCCCCTATAGATGGACTCGTCCTCATGTGACTTATACCAACTGAGCTTTCTTCTGTGCAGTCGCAGTCGGAGTCGCAGTTTCGGACTCAGTCTTGGACGCAGTCCCAGTCGCAGTCTCGGTTCTGTCTCAGCGAGCCGTTACCAAGAGCGGTAATATTCCTGATTGTTAAGCTGAGGAGGGGTTTCTCCCCGCTATCGTTTGTGTATGTACTATTTGCCTTTAATATATTTCTTATTACTTATTTCTGTGCCGTGTCATCATTTGAACCTCCCCTTGACCATAACACATACATAGAGGGAAAATGGAACAAATACTTCAGTCTTGTTGTCTCCCTTGAGAAACTGTTACAGCCATAACAAAGCTTTATAGAAACATGAAAGTCAAGGTTCACTCATCGAATGGAGACACAGATTTCTTCGACATTGTTGCTCTGAAGTTGTATTTCTGATTTTTCCAAAGAATTTTATCGATTTTAGGTTTGATAATTTGGCGAAGTGGAGAATTATAAAGCTGAGAAGCTATAATAGTAATTCTTAGTTATTTGGAGGTGCCTGTGGTGTAATGGTTATCGTCGTAGGAATTGGACACGACGATACGAGTTCAAATCCTTGACGATACTGATTGCATTTCACATAGCACTAATACCCTTCGGAAAGGTATGAATCCAATTATTCTCCCTCCAGCTATGGGTAAATAGTAGGACAGATTAGGTTCTTCAGCCTTGGTGAGGCAACTAGTCTAGGAGAAGGAAAACTCTGAATTCAAACCTGTTAAACTGCGCTTAAAAATTGACCTTGTGTCATATCCTGCCCGAGCGGAGGGATTGGGTAAATATGGTAATTCTTAGTTATTCTGAGTTCACCTTTCTTGGAGAAGGGGAGGATGCAGCCATTCCACTATTGTATTGGGTTTAATAACTTATTTACATAATTGAAGAATTATGTCATCAAATTTCCTTACACTCCATAAATCTGAAGATATTTCCTCACAGGTCGGCAACTTTTTTGTTTGTAATTATTGTCAATATATAAGTACACAAATATGCAGATATATACATATGCATATAAATGCATGTACAGATATGAATATATATATATATATATATATATATGCATAAACATACCAACACATATGTGAATATACATACATATACACATGTTGATGCATACACATACATTCATAGACATATAGATATACATGCATATACATACATATATATATATATATATATGCATATCCATGTACATATATGTATAAACATATGTGTATGCATATATATATATATATATATATATACGTTCATATGTATACATATATATATAGATATGGATCCATATATATTCCTGCATATATATATATATATATATATATATATGCATATATATATATATATGCATATATATATATATATGCATATATTTTTATGCATTTGTATATGCATGCTTATATATAGGTATACCTACAACTTCATACATACAGACATACATACATACATACATACATATACAAATATGCCTTCATATATATATGAAATCATATACAAATATGCTTTCATATATCTATATATATATATATATATATATGTGTGTGTGTGTGTGTGTGTGTGTGTGTGTGTGTATACATATAAATATATACAAATATACATACATACAGATATATATGAAAATATAAATACACACACAAATACATACATCCACAGGTAGAAACACACACGTATATATATATATATATATATATGTGTATGTATATATATATTTATGCACACCCTATATTCATACGTATATATGTACATGTTTATATAAATTTTATACATATTTATATCAGTCCAATCGGCTTGCGCTGTAGAATACATCAACTGCATCTCAGCAGAAGGGAATGACTCCCCACCTGCTAAACAAATGTCCTGGATATGACACTAAACGATCTGATCATAGGGCTTTAGTCCTGGAGCTTTGGGGAATGTTGATTACCCCCTCATTGTTATTGCTCCCAGGTCCACTTGGAATCGGAGTGGTAGCACCTGATAAGGTCCTATATATGGGTCAAATAGAATTCTTTGACTTTTAAACTGTAGAAACAAATGATTTATGCTAAATTGAATTGTTAGAAATAGAACTGTATGATCAGTTAACTGTGTCTTAACAAATGATTGATGTTTAATTGAATTGCTAGGGATAAGTAGGAATAATTGGAACCATTTAACTGAATGCAAACGAATGCGTAACAGTCAATAGAATTATTCGTATTAAATAGTAATATTAAAAGATCTTTAACTGTGTGTCTAAATCGAAATATTGATCTTACGTAGCAATGCATGGAACCATTTGACTGCAGGTAAATCAGTGTATAGTGATGAATAGAATTATTTGTGTTGAATAGCGATACTTACAGTGTATCACAAAAGATAGTACACCCCTCACATTTCTGTAGATATTTAAGTATATCTCTTCATGGGACAACACTGACAAAATGACTCTTTGACACAATGAAAAGTAGTCTGTATGCAGCTTATATAACAGAGTTAATTTATTTTCCCCTCAAAATAACTCAAAATATAACCATTAAAAACTAAACCCCTTCCAACAAAAGTTCTTATGATTTCAGGTTCAAATGAACAGCTACAGCAGCAATTGGAATACACCCTACTAAAGACTGATTGTCACAGCTGGTGAATTTTAAAAATGCAATCTGGACGTGAGGAAGAACGATATACAATAAAATTCTGTTTTAAACTTGGAAAAAATGCCACAGAAACGTATGGAATACTTCAGACTGCTTTTCGACCATCTCGCATGAATCAAGCATCAGTTTTTGGGTGGCATAAGAGATTCAAGGAAAGCAGGGAGTCTGTGAGGGATGATGAGGTGTGGGAGGAGTAAGGAAGTCAGAACACCAGAGTAAATTGGCCAAAGGTTTAGGGTTAGGGATAGGGTTACTATGTTGAGGTTTTAAGGGAGTTCAGGAAGATATTCCGTCGGAAGAGGCCAGCACTCTTCAAATCGGGTCAGTGGCATTTCCACCAGGACAATGCATCAGTCCACAACTCCATACTTGTCACAAACTATTTGACCAAGATGGGCATCATGACAGTTTCTCAGCCTCCCTATAGTCCAGACCTTGCTCCCTGTGACTTTTGCTATTCTCTAAGCTCAGAGGCTGTGGTTATGAGACAATTGAGGAGATGAAAGAGGCTGTGACGAAGGTCATTGACACGCTCACACAAGAGGACTTCCATGGGGCCTTCCAGAAGTTGTTGAAACGAAACAACAAGTGCATTGCAGCCGGAGGAGACTACTTCGAAGGAGACTAGAGTTTCATGTGTGTACTCTTAATAAAAGTGCCCATACTAAAAAAGTCTGGAAACTTATTTAATGATCTCGTATATATATATATATATATATATATATATATATATATATATATATATATATATATAACAGGATTTGGCATCGAATAACCTATAATGGTTGATATTTCATAAAAGCCAAACAAATAAACAAACATATCTATCTATCTATCTATCTATCTATCTATCTTGTTGTAGGTACAAAATTTAGATATTGTTTTTAAAGTGTGTGCATAATCAAATATTTTGAAAACGATTAAAATATTCTTTAAAAAAGGAAACCTTTGTTTCGGTCACAAAACCTGAGTTGTATAACCAGAAACATTTTCATACACCTTTACTTTTCAACAACATTATTGGGCCATGTGAAGAAAACTTTATTACTCGTGCCATCTCTTCTGACTTATGGTAATTTTTTAAATCAGTTTTTCCTCCCTCCAGGCTTTTTCTATGGACAATATCCCATGTTAGCTTCCTCCGATGTAAACTCCGTTGTCACTGACATAATTCCCTGAGGAGAAGAGACCTAAACAAAGGGTCGCTTTTTTAGGATTTAAAAATATTCTAATGATTTTCAAAATATTTTATTATGCACACGCTTTTAAAAGCAATATATATATATATATATATATATATATATATATATATATATACGTGGTGCATCCAATAATTTTCCAGACTTTTTTGTACAGGCATTTTAAATTGTCGTAGACTCTTGAAAATTCAGTATGTTATAGCTATACATCTTATGAGATTACTAACCAATTTTTATGATTTCAGGTTCAAAGGTACAGCTACAGCAGCAATTGGAATACACCCTACTAAAGTCTTATTGTCACAGCTGGTGAATTTCAAAAATACAATCTGGACTTTAGAAGAACGATATGCAATAAAATTCTGTTTTAAACTTGGAAAAAATGCCATGCGATGAAAGCTGGATCTACTACTATGACCCAGAGACCAAGAGACAGAGTTCCCAGTGGAAGCATGCTGTCTCTCCAAGACCCAAGAAGGTCAGACAGAGCAAATCCACCCACAAACTTTTGATGTCCCCTTCTTTTTTGACAGCACCGGCATGATTTACATGCACTGGATTCCCACTGGACAGACAGTCAACAACGAATACTATGTTGAGGTTTTAATGGAGTTCAGGAAGAGATTCCGTCGGAAGAGGCCAGCACTCTTCAAATCGAGTCAGTGGCATTTCCACCAGGACAATGCACCAGTCCACAACTCCATCCTTGTTACAGACTATTTGACCAAGATGAGCTTCAAGACAGTTCCTCACCCTCCCTATAGTCCAGACCTTGCTCCCTGTGACTTTTGGTTATTCCCTAAGCTCAGAGGCTGTGGTTATGAGACAATTGAGGAGATGAAAGAGGCTGTGACGAAGGTCATTGACACGCTCACACAAGAGGACTTCCATGGGGCCTTCCAGAAGTTGTTGAAACGGAACAACAAGTGCATTGCAGCTGGAGGAGACTACTTTGAATGAGACTAGAGTTTCATGTGTGTACTATAAATAAAAGTGCCCATACGAAAAAAGTCTGGAAACTTATTTAATGATCCGTGTATATCAGGTAAAACTTAACAGATAAAGTCCATTATAAATTTATTTCAACAATCGTTTTTAAAAAGATTATTTCTTCAAAGGAAATACGTATATATATATATGTATTTCCTATCGAGGTCGGATGCCGAGGTTTCATTACCAACTCAACCTCCGCATCCTTGACTAATCTTGGACTTTCTCCATCGAAGGAAATACATAAAGATCCAAGATAAGGCTCTAACTGCATCAGCGTGGATATGGCAATCCCATTGAGTGACGACAATCCAACATAGTCTGGTGGTATCGTGCGTTACTGTTGGGTGGTAATGATGCTTCTGTCCCGAAACCATGCCTAAACCCAGAGTCATCATCCGATGAAGGTTTTGTTGGAAGCAATGCTGCTGTATAAACACCAGTCATTGTATGATATATATATATATATATATATATATATATATATATATATATATATATATATTTTCTAATCTAATATCTACCAGCATTCACGGTACTAGAAAAAACGAAAAAAAAAACCCCGCCAGGAACAAGAGTTAAGAGTATCTCGAATCACCGCCCGGGGGGAAAAGAAAAATATTATAGGTCAAAAAGAAGGAAAAGGCCAACCTCGTCAGACCCCTTGAAAAAAATCAAGGGATATGCAGTCCGTTGGTCAAATGAAAACTAAACCCTTCTGCGAACACTGCAATGCAACAATTACCAGAGTGCTCAACACGAGTGGAGCCAATTATAAAATTAACTTAAATCGTGAGTCGGAAATCTTCTACTAAAGTTTCACCTTATCGGATCATGATGATCCGATAAGGTGAAACTTTAGTAGATTTCTGACTCGCGATTTAAGGTAATTATATATATATATATATATATATATATATATATATATATATATATATATATATTAGACCCTTTAATTCATTTATATGAAGGAAAAGTGCAAATTTTTGTTTTTGGTTTTTACTGATTTAATGATATAATTTGATAATGAAAATCAATGGATTTTTACAGTTCTTTTTAAGGATAAAGAAGGGAATTCTTTTGGTCTTATTAAGACTCGCTATGTTTGAATATCACATTGATTCCATTGGTAAAATCTGAATTTAATACTTTTTCAAAAATTATTGTTTTTTTTTAAATTTAGTATTAATTGTAAAAAAATTCTTATTTTTTTTAGAATTAAAAAGAATCATCAAGATGTTTCAAACCAAGGGACACATTATTTAAAATTCAATTTTAAATGCAAACCACAAAAAAATTTTAATGCGAAAATTTTTTCTTAGATTCTTTTTATTTCAAGGACACATCTTTATTTATTCACTATTTTCTATTGCACCAACCTATAATGTGTGACATTTAGAGGGAAAAAAATTAAAAAAACTAAACGAAAACATCGTTTATCGATGACACAAAGATTTTTTAAATGAATATTTTTCATATTTCTTAGGACGAAAGATATTAATTTTCAATTTGTAATCCTCAAAAACTAATAAATAAGTATATAAAAATAAACAAAAAAGGAAAACAAAGAAAGAAACGATTACTTTTCATTTGAATGAAAACGCAGAGTTTTCCTCCTCAAAATAAAGACACATTTTTAATTCTTAGCTTCTTTGTATTCTTATATTTTTATTGGTTGAAAAATAAAATAAATCCAACGAATACGGTTTTTTTCACTGAAACTCAACAAGCACTAAAGAATTAAATTTAAATTTTTGTCATATTTAAAAAAAAAACGCTTTCGAAAAATAAAATCATCATAATGTTTCAAACTACACTACATTTTTAAAATAATATTTCAAAAGTAATCAAGAAAAAAATTCCTTATATATATATATATATATATATATATATATATATCAAAAGAAAACATTAAAAGAAAAAAAAATGATAAGATAAAATAAAAATTCATATGAATTAATAGACGAAATCTTTCAATTACAAATAAGGAAACATTTTCAATTCTTTATCTCACTTCCCTCCTAATCTCACTCCCAGCTGTTTATAAAATCCTTTTTGTACAGTCATGGACCGGGTACTTCAACTAGTATATATATATATATATATATATATAATTAACTTAAATCGCGGTTTGTCTTATTATTATTACTACTTTAGTAGAAGATTTCCAACTCGCGATTTAAGTTGATTTTATAATTGGCTCCACTTGTGTTGAGCACTTTTGTAATTGTAGCATTGCAGGATTCGCGGAAGGTTTTTAGTTTTCTTTTGACCAACTGACTGCGTATCCCTTGATTTTTTTCAAGGGGTCGGACGAGGTTGGCCTTTTCTTTCTTTTTGACCTATAATTTTTTTTTCTTTTCCCCCCGGGCAGTGATTCGAGATACTTTTATCTCTTGTTCCTGGCGGTTTTTTTTTTTTCGTTTTTTTTTTCTGGTACCGTGAATACTGGTAGATATTAGATTAGTAAATATATATATATGCCATTTATGTAAGACCACAAACCAAACTTTGTTTTTGAGGTTAAAATTGGTCTTAAATTGGTCATTCATTTGGCTGTATTATTGTTATGGTTCTGTAGTTATAAAGATTTCAATATCAATTTCTAAGATATATCAACTGAAAAAGTCGATGTCCCACGTATATTTTCTCCTAAATAGATTTTAAACATTTTTTAAAACAAATTATAAACTAAATAAAGTCTCACGTTTCAAATATTTACTTTGTTGAAGCAGCGCTATAAGTGAATGACATTTTATTTAGAAAATGCGCCGCTTGGCATTTCAATCCTTTAAAGTTTTTTTTTTTTTCAAAATCATTTAATTATAAAACCATTGGCATTTTGTCAAGTATTTGGTTAAGACGACACTTCGCTTAGCAAGTCCAACAGGACAGATGGCTTTAGTCTGAAATGTTTTGCAATTTAAAAACTGCAGGTGATAAATGATTAAGAATGTTAAGAGCCTTGTTTAAAGTATTTCTCTCGATTTATAAATAAAGACAAGTGACCTGTTTGTATGGAGATGAAAAGAAAAGCATGCAACTGTTAAACGGGTGCTGATAAATGGGTTATTTTCCTTAATGCAAAGAAAACTTTTCCTTTCCTTTAAAAATGTTTATTTACAATGTTTATTTATTAAAAAAAAACGAGATATGGATGGTTAGAAAATCTTCACATAGACTGAATTCAATAGCCCTGTTGTTTGAGCATAGAATACGCTTACTATATCCCTTACAGAGGATTAATACCCCTCCAACAAAGCAGGTGTCCTAGGCATTGCAATAAACTGCATCTGATGATGAGGCACCAGTTCTAGAGATCTGCATAATGTGTAGTGCCTCATCGTTGTCATTACTCCCAGGTCCACTCTGACCTGGAGTGATAGTAACTGTAAGGATCCCGTCCATATGTCAAGTAGATCTGTTTTAGAATTATTCATATTCGATAAGATCACGTGGAAAAACATCTGGAGAAACAACTACGTAAAGGTACATAAAATAAGCCACTACGGGTTGACATGCCGTTAAAGTCAATCAACCACTCAATCATAATCTCCATTCGAGACATTAACATAATTATTTTACTTCTCGTGGGTTTTTCGCGCCTGTAATTGCTGGTGCTCTATCATTGGAGTCTAAGTGACTGCAAGTCTTCTCAGGGCTCCTGGACTTTCCTAAGTAGTCAGGCCGATCTCAAAATTACCGTTATCAGAATGGACTCAATTCTTCTGATTTTCAATTTTACCAGTCTTTTTTCTAAGTCTTTGGGAACCGTTCCGAGTGCACTAATTACAATTAGTATCACCGTCACTTTCATGTTCCACAGCTTTTCAGTTCTCTGGAAAGGTCCAAGTATTTGTTTAACGTTTATTTTTACTCTGTGGTCGGCCGGTATGGCAAAATTCTGTAGACTGCAAGTTATCTTTTCTTTTTGTTAATTAGCACAAGGTCAGATGTTCTGATCGGGCTTGGATGATCAGTTTGTATCTCAAAATCCAAGAGAATTTTATGGGTCTTGTTTTTTCGGACGCATTCTGGTTTGTGCATAGACCATTAAGTAGTATCGTCAAATTTTAATCTTTTGCATAGTTCCCAGTGGATCACCTTTCACAACCTAGCGTACCTTGTCTTGTACCCCTTTTGTGCTTGTTTGCTGTATTCGATTATCATGCGATTAATAGTTTTATCTCTTTCTCCGCATAACCGACACGTGCTATTCCGTTGCGTATAATAGATTTTAGCTTTGATATGATTGGTCCTTTTGGCATTGTTTTGTTGGTTTTCTTTTTTTTTTTTTGGTATCATAAAAAGAGATTCAGCTTCTCTCTGGAGGTTTTCCTTTGTTAGTGTTGGGTATCGCCTACCTTTTCAGCATAATGAGCTGTTCCAGAGATCAATCTGCGAAGAAGCCTACGAGTCAGACCAGAAGAGCCATTCCTATTGTTGAAGTATATCATTACTCTATCACTAATCCTATGTTCTTATTACTAACAGTCTCTCTCTTGTAAATTCTCTTTCCTGTAAATATAACTATTTTCCTCACGTATCGTGGTTTGTCTTATTATTATTACTACTTGTGTTCACTAACCAGAACACAACAGTTAGCCATGTCCATGTCTTCTCGTGAGCAATCTCGTCAGTTTGTCGCTTGAAATATCCATGCAGTTTTTCTCTTCCCATTTCCTAGTTTTTGTTGTTTTCTGTCAGTAGTTCTGTTACCAATGATATTATTGACTGCTTTAGTCTTTCTTTGCTCTTCTTAATATTTTCCTTGAGTCCTTGTATTGATGAAACTATGCAATCCTCAATACTAGCGAGTTCTCTTCCTTCTTTTCTTGGCACATACTGTCTATGTCATCTCTCGGGTGTAATGCCTTGGGCATCGTTATCAAATTTCTTGTCTTTTGATTTATTTGTTTGAGTTCTTCCCTTGTCCATTGTAAGAATCGTTCTGAGTATCTTACAATGGGGTCTGCCCTGGTAGTCATCCCTTTGATGATATTTTTGCTATAGAGCTTTCTTTCGAGAAGCTTTTTTGTTTTTCTAGGGTGCCCTTTTTCTTATTTTTTTGTTTTTCTGGGGTGCCCTTTTTCTTATTTTTTGTTTTTCTGGTGTGCCCTTTTTCTTATTTTTTTGTTTTTCTGGGGTGCCATTTTTCTTATCCCCCCCTAACCTCCGCTTAGTTTTGTCTGCTTCCAATACTCTCAAGTATTTCTAATTTTCCTTCTCTCCAAGCGTTCTTCTAATATGTTCCCGATTTGGTAGTCTTATTCATGATACTCTTTCTCTATCCCCCTTTTTTCATTATGATCATGGCACATTTTCCATGGCAAATTCTATTCCTGTATCCTGACTGTATACTCTTATTAGTTGTATCAGGGTTTTCGGCTCTCTCTTTTTTTTTTTTTTTTTTTGCAAATACCATTATATCATCTATGTACATAAGGGGATTAATCTTTTCTTGTGATTTTGTAAATTTGTAGCCCCACGTGCACTTTCTAAGTACGTAGTTGAGTGTCATAATTGCTATTACGAATTGCAATGGCGAAAGTAAGTCTCCCTGGAAGATGCCTCATTGGATTTTTTCCTCGACTCGTGTTTGTCTTCCCGCTGTCCATTCCACCTTACTAGTTTTCCATAGCATTCGAGATTAACTTTATTATTTTGCCGAATATTTCGTACATTTTCAAACTCTCTATTATCCAAATATGGAGGTGCCCGTGGTGTAATGGTTATCGTCGTAGGAAATGGACACGGCAAAACGAGTTCAAATCCTGGACGAGACTGATTGCATTTCACATAGCACTAATACCCTTGGGAAAGGTATGAATCCAATTATTCTCCCTCCAGATATGGGTAAATAGTAGGGCAGACTAGGTTCTTCAGCCTTGGTGAAGCAACTAGTCTAGGAGAAGGAAAACTGAATTCAAACCTGATAAACTCTGTATAAAAAATTGACCTTGTGTCATATCCTGCCCGAGCGGAGGGGTTGGTAAATATGATTATCCAAATATGTGGGACTATATCATTGGCATTTTTGTTGTCAATTCTTGCCAGAACTACATTTATCCGACTTGTTTGGGTTTTTTAAGGATGTGCTAGTCTATATATACATATTTACCCAACCCCTCCCAGGTCGAACCATACTAAAGACTCAAAAAATGGTACTTGATTCTGTCTTGCTTTACACTCAACATTATAAGGTATGGATCAAGGGTAAAGTGGAGCAATCCAGGGAAAGGAGTAGCGCCTTCCCCTACACCTCAGTGTAGTAGCTAATGAAAAGGGAGCCTTCGGTCGCCCTCGACTACGGTCGTCAACATTTTACTTTATATGTAATTGTTGCTATTTAACAACAGTCATTTGGTAACATACAGTTATATGGTTGCAAGTAACTAATACTAAGCCTTAGTAAACAATTATAGTTTCACATAAATCTTAATACAAATTATTTACAGTTGTGTGGTATCAAGTATTTCTATTGAATACAAATAATTTTAAACAAATCTCTTTAACTAATAGATTGTATCTTATTAGGTAATACCACTCCAGGTCAGAGTGGACCTGGGAGTAATGGCAATGAAAGGGTACTGCAAACTCTCTAGATCTCCTGAGTTGGAACCTCGCCATCAGATGCAGAAAATGTTGGTAACGATGGGGATCCGCTCACACTTCTACGCCAAATCGATACGCTCCGGAATACATTGATTGCATCTCTTGACGGTGGGTAAGACTTCCGCCCTTAAAAAAAAAATGAAGTGTCCTGAGTATGAAACTAAACTGCATCTGGTGGTGAGGCTCTAATGTGAAAGTTGTGGAAAGTTAGAAGTGATACCTTCGTTATCATTATGTGCCCGTGGTGTAATGGTTATCGTCGTAGAAAATGGACACGGTGACACGAGTTCAAATCCTGGTCGAGACTGATTGCATTTCACATAGCACTAATACCTTCGGGAAAGGTATGAATCCAATTATTCTCCCTCCAGCTATGGGTAAATAGTAGGGCAGACTAGGTTCTTCAGCCTTGGTGAAGCAACTAGTCTAGAAGAAGGAAAACCCTGAATTCAAACCTGTTAAACTCCGCTTAAAAATTGACCTTGTGTCATATCCTGCCCGAGCGGAGGGGTTGGGTAAATAAGATTATGTGCCACTGGTAAATTTTCATGTGTCCTCTCTTTTGAATCAAACCTCTTTTCATTTAAAACTTTGTAAAAGCAATTGTAGATTCTAACACTTAGGAATAAAATTTAACGCACAGAAAATTGATACAAAACGGAAAATAAACATTTGCATTGAACCCGAAATCAGATAATTAATGTTTGACAGCACGTATAGCGGTAAACTGAATTCATTTGAGCCACCGGCATGGGATTCATTTATATTAATTGATCAGACATTTTGGGGGTCACACACAGATGAAAACGGTGCTGATTTAATGATGATATTGCATTCTAATCCTGATTTTCACCGCCAAATCTGGACAAAATAAGCGATGAGTATTGAAAGAGATTCTAACAAGATATTTCAGTAATGGAAACTAGTGTAACACTATTAACACTTATATACAGACTTATTCTATATATGTATGTTTGTATATGCGTGCGGGTGTATAGATGCGTAGGTTGTGCGTTGACCATAGGTATGTATATGCTTATATGTGTGTATGCGTGTGTCCATATCGGGGCTGAGACATATTTGCGTGAGAATTCTTCCCTGTTAGTATAAAACGCATAAAAGTGGTTCAATGACTTAAAATTTTTTTATTAACACACCTTTAAGTGTCTCCCGGAGTCTCGTTGTCAGCCGTTTTTTTAATGTCTAGTTTGGGTGGTCGATAGTCCGGAAATAGTTGCCTCTCCATATATGCAGAGGGTCAGTCAAAGAAGAGACATGAACAGTACAGGGAGAAGTCGGTCCGCTACTTGATGCAGAGGGTATACGACTAGAGCACAGATAGTTGGGACCACAGATACAGAGGTCGGCTGAGAGAACAGATACAGAAGAGAGAGCGGGGGGGGAGTAGAAAATGGAGAACAGACATGCAGATTCGAGGAGAAGTTTTTTTTTTGAATTAAGGGATTTCGTTGAGAAGAGTCACATGAAATTTTCTCCTAAGATATTTATTCAACCTTTTGTGCTTTCACGTTGTTCTTTGTTGTGGTATTATCCCGGACATGCATTTCGGCTCGATTTGCTGAGAAAGCAAATACGAGGGGTCAGACTGTTGAATATTGACCTCCGACCCGGCCAAGCTGTCAAAATAAGAAATGCACCTGTGTAAATAACAGGTGCTTCCGGTCGAGGATGTCAGGGGATAACCTTGACTGTCGACGGTTTGAATTGAGTGGGCGTAAAACAATAATATAACTCGGTGCACAGGAAGTTGAGATCAGTTGGAGAGAAGATGCTGGAATGAGAACCATGTCCCAGCAGAGGCTGGGCCCCCAGGCCCCGGTTGAGCAGCCCAGGAGAATGGGAAAGAAAGGCTATGATATCCAGAAGAGTTGGGGGGTCAGTATGTTGCAGTTTTTCTTCGGTCTCCAACTCCCTCTCAAACACAACCCTTTCAATAAAGTGAGAGGTATATTTTTCTAAAGGACTGTGTCCGCTCGTCTTTATTGCGTCGTTATGTTTCTGCATGCATCTGCATATGAGTATACAACAAGACGATTATATGGCCGAAGATTTTTTTATTCTGTGGAGTGCGTGACCCGTTTGGTGTTGTCACACTAGATACAAAGAGTGCTTCTATCCAAATATGGTGGGTGACTACTGCAGTTTTTGACAACGGAAGAGTAACTCCTACAAACACAAAAGTAAATGTCTCAAACACTTTTGAATAATGCCAAATCGGTGTGGTTTAGTTTCTTTGTTTAATGGCATATCAATCTTCGTAGGTTATTTAATACCAAAGCTATCATTGTAGAAGGACAGTAGTAATATTATTTAACGCATAGTTAGGGATAAAGAGGTTCATGCCTTTCTCAAGGATAATTGTCCGAAAGTGAACGTGATTGCGCAGCTGGAGTTCGAACTCACTATAATGTTGCTGTTAACCACTACACCAAGTGGACTACCCTTAAATCTATCGAGAACATATTTCTGTCACTTGAATAAATATTTTTCTCATTAAAATCCTTATTTTTAAAACATCGTGATATGAGAATACGATGTAATAAAGTATTTACGAAGTTTGAATAGTCAGATTTACTTTTAAATATGACAATATTTCATATTACATGACGAGTTACAGTGTGTACATAAAATTTAAGTGAGTTAAAGAAATTTGAAGGATAAAATTTGCAATATAAAGAAATTAAGAGTAAATAAAATTCAGCATAAAGGAAATGATACTAGAGCCAAATTTAGTGTTTAACTGGGTAATGTTTTTTGAGGGCTTTAGCGTGTAATTTTATACGGTAAGTTCAAAATTAAGTTCCGCAGGTTTCTAGTTCGGATACTGATTCAAAAAGATAACACTGACAATAAATCTTTTGAAGGGAATTTTATACAAAAGAAACAAGAAAGAAAGGGATGGAAAAGATAAAGTGTTGCAAAATTTAGTGTCCAGGAAACAAAGTTCTTTGAATTTGAGTATTTCTTTTTAGATTTTTTGAAATGTTTCAGTTTTCATTTAATTTCGAGTTTTCAACAGAATTCTCGGTTTGAAATTTTTTTCGGTTGTTTAACTTGGTATAATTTCAGTAGTCGACTTTCGTTTATTTTTTTACTTTTATTTCTTGGGAAGCTTCTTGTCTATTAGAAATACTTAACGGTTGTTCAAGAAGCGAGTGACGAAACTTTTCCGCTGGCTATTCTTTCCTGCCTTTACAGTCTGGTCCCCGAATTCGCACTGAGGGGCCCAATAGTAGTTCTCGACAAATAGTCGGAGGTAGCTTCTTTGTGCCGTATTGTTTAGAATTACTTCTCTCTTTTCCACTCTGGCCAAATCAAGTGCCGCACGTGGTCGGTTTGATTTTTTTGTTAAAAATAAATTTTTATAGGGTATGATTTTTAAAAAATATGATCTGATGGCTAAATTATGACTTCAGATTTGAATTCAGGAACACGAATTCATTTAAGACAAGAACCATTACCTTTCACAGCAGACGAAAAATTATTTTTGTTTTCTTAGTGTTATTTATCAGCAGCAAAGTAATGAGGCTTTCATGAAAGCTATTTACTAAGCTTGTCTTTGACACAAGACCACAAACATGGTACATAAAAAAAGATTGGATTTAATAATCAACCTGGTCGTCTTTACATTACATCGATTTCCCTTAAATTTCACCGCCGTTGTGTATGAAGTTTATTTTTGCACAAAACCGTGGGGATAAAACACACAACGCCCAGTCGTAGTAATTGATTAGCCCCTTTACCTGCAAAGACAAATGTGACACGTAGTCAAATTTATTGAGTGGTCCCACCCCGCGTACGGGAGGGTGATGATAGAAATACTTCAGCAATTCCGGTATTCTCTTTTAGGAGTGCCCGAGACATTGATCCTGACTCTTCTTTTTTTTGTGCATTTAAAGAGCAGTTTCCCTGGGTGGGGAAAGCCCCCGAAAATTGAGCAATATATTGATACCCGATCATATATAACCAGGTGGAGGATATTACGTGTACTCAACTAGTTTATTCAACTCATTAATAGAGAAGAAATTAAACTTTCATTAAACATAAAAGATTAATGATAAATTCAAAATTATTTCTTAAAGAATTAATCCGATATTCGTTTGAAATTGAAGAATTGGCTTCCATATGAAATGATCGTAGACTTAAAATCAAGAATGAAGATTTATTTATTGATAAACGATGGTTGGTCGGTTGGGTGTGTTTTATCGCATATCAACCCTTGTAGGTTATTTAATACAAAATCCTTTGTCTCTCACTCGATATATATATATATATATATATATATATATATATATATATATATATATATAGTATGTGTGTGATTTGTGAATGAATAGTTTCTGGAGTAACATTACTTTTAAACAAGCAAGAGCTCATTTGTTAACACACAGCTATGATTTCAAATATTGCTATTCAACACAATTAATTCAATTTAACATCCGTGATTGATTTGTACAGAGTTAGATGGTTTCAAGTATTGTAAATAATTTCTATTTGATCGATTGATGGGATAGGTACGACCACTCCGGGTCTGAGTGGACCTGAGAGTAATGGTAATGAAGGGGTACTCATCATTAGATAGTTTTGTGTCATATCTAGAATAATTTTTGGTGAGGAAGTTACTCCTCTGCAAAAGTGCAGTCAGAAATCCGATAGCCCCAGCCAGCAGGGCAAATTGATATATGGGAGTTATTCAATAAATAAGGTGAATTTTATCTAAGGCGTTGGCAATAGGAAGCAGTATTTACACACTTTTTTCAAGGAAATCAATAGCGATGGGTCATTTCATTTCATAGAAGACTGTCGAAATTAACTTTATCTTGATTGGTCGTTGTGCCCGGAACTTTTTCTTTATCGGAAAGTCAGTGTGTTTTCACTCTATGGACTGTTTTTTTCGACTTTGGTTTATATTGGCAAACCCAGTTTTAGCACTTTTTGACAAAAACATGCTTCCCCACTGCTGTGGCCCCGGAAAGGGTCACTAATGAAAACACAAACATGGATATTAGATAACATATTATATTACACAAGAAAGATAGAGTTACATAGAAAAGGTAAGAAGTCTCGTACTGTTCGGATAACACCGATAGTGATCTGCTCTTCTGGCAGCGAAATCTATGTACTAATAACGGTGAGAAGAGTCCATTATGGTGAGATGGGTAAGGTTCCCACGACATCCATACACATCACACATTCTTCTGTGAATTTCACAAGGTTTGCACTTCTCCGTCTCTTAACATTTGATGACTGACCTCAATTTAATCCTGGAGAACTCTTTGATTTGCCACCATTTTGAATAGCCTCAAAACTTATATTTTTGTGAGATTAGAATGATTTTCCCCATAAACCAATTCAGAACAATGCAAAGTTTACATTTATGAAAAAAATATTTTTGCTCCCCTCCAAAAAATTCTTTTGTTTATTGAATGTCCATCGTGTATATAATAGGTGCCCGTGGTGTAATTGTTATCGTCGTAGGAAATGAACACGGTGACACGAGTTCAAATCCTGGACGAGACTGATTGCATTTCACATAGCACTAATACCCTTGGGAAAGGTATGAATCCAATTATTCTCCCTCCAGCTATGGGTAAATAGTAGGACAGACTAGGTTCTTCAGCCTTGGTTAGGCAACTAGTCTAGGAGAAGGAAAACTCTGAATTCAAACCTGTTAAACTCCGCTTAAAAATTGACCTTGTGTCATATCCAGCCCGAGCGGAGGGGTTGGTAAATAGGATCGTGTATATAATAGATCCTTCATCATTAAAAAAATCGCCTTATTTATTGAATGGTCTTCGTACAGTTCCCTCTTCGTTCAAATGAATTGATCAATCTCCAACTTTTAAATTTAGCACAATATTACGGTTCCAAAATCGACCTGCCTTAGTCTGTGTGTGCTTAGAATAATTTCCTAAAACTGATCTTCGGGGAAAGGGATTCTTTTCTTGGTTTTATGCTTAGAATGATAGGCTTGTAGATAGTTAGTGAGTTTGATTCTCACTAAGTAATCATTCCTCTGGCCTTGTGTCAAACTACGCTAAACTTGGTAAATGACATTGCAGCTGAAATGTGGGTATATACGCCACCATAAAGATGCATGTACGTGTATGTGAATAGATAGATAGATAGATAGATAGATAGATATGAAGAGAATAGGATAGATAGATAGATAGATAGGAACAGAATGGGATAGATAGATAGATAGATAGATAGATAGATAGATAGATAGATAGATAGATATTTTGTTGTTTTCGACTCTTAGATTTAGAAAAACATATTTCAAAAATACCGTTTCAACGAGTTAGCGTCTAAAATTGTTAATAATAAAATGGGGGGACAATTCTATCTTAAACTTTTTAACTGGTTAAAAAATGAATACATCTTTAAGGTTTTTTCATTGCTTTGCAGCAGTAAAGAAAATATTTGGCTTTCAGTCAATATCTTTTTTTTTCTTAACAATTATCTTAGCCATCACAGGAACATCTATTCCTTAGGTATATATTTATAAAAAAATTCAAATTCCAGGAGATTGCACACGATGATTCTAATTAAATTATTTGAATATTTTGAGCTTTTGTGGAATCTTCCAACTATTTTCTTAACCATTTTTAGATTCTTAAAAAGATTATATTAAAGATGTCTTGTATTCTAAAATACCGTGTTTCTTGGAGCTAGGATTATTCTTAAAAATCCATACGTCACTCAAGTTCTCATCTTTCACACACACACACACACACACACACACACATATATATATATATATATATATATATATATATATATATATATATATATGAAAAATAAAAAGACAGTAAGGAAAAACAAATTGACATGTTTTGCTACTAGTGTTGCGTCATCAGAATGCAAATTAATTTATTTTCCAAACTATATTCTTTCTCAAACTGTCAAATTTCATTTCAAAACTTTTTCACATATATATATATATATATATATATATATATATATATATATATATATATATATATATATGTGTGTGTGTGTGTGTGTGTGTGTAATCGCAACCCATCAAAAACAGAACAACATAGAAAGATATTTTTTGAGCAATATATCTAAAATACTCTTAAGGAATAAAGAAGTCTTATGCCCAAGATGCTATGTTTGTGGAGTCTGTGGAAAGCAGAACGTAATTTTTAATCGTTCAAATTCTCTTTATAACGGAGATAACTATAAAATACAAATAAGAATCCTTCACTAATCCTTTAATAAAAGCCTCAATATCATTATGGAGCTCTGTTACACAGGAAACCTAAAAGGTCCTCTGACCATCATATATATATATATATATATATATATATATATATATATATATATACAATATCGGCAATAAAAGAATTCCTTGGCCTCAAAAATAAATAATTTTGTGAGAGTTCTCATTCACACTGAATGTTACTTTTTAAACAACAAAGAGATAATTATGAATTTATAACATTTCACTCCTTCCTAAATAGAAGCATCAATATCATTATGGACTGTTGTTACAGCAAGAACCTTTCGGATTTACAGGTCGACAATTATGTAAAGTTCTTTGGGTGGACTATTCTATTGAAACCAAGGCACCTGGTGTGGTGTAATGGTTAACCAGCTTGACTAGCAAATCATAACAATTGAGCTCAATGGGTGCTCCGTTTATTTGGTCTTGTGTCACATCTAAGCAAAACATGGTAAATAACGACTGAAACCACAAAAATAGAAGGATTTGGAATAAGAAATTCTGGTTAAAAATACGTTACTTTTTCTTTTCTTTTTTTTTTTTTACCTGACGACAAAAAAATAAAGAAATAACAAAAACAGTCGCCATCATTCAGTATAAAAAACAAAAGAAACAAATATGTTCTGTCAACAATTTCATTACGTCACATTGAAAATAAAATTCTCACCTTTAAATTCAACCAACCACAATTATCATTTAATGTATTTTCGTCCAATATAAGTCATTCTCGCAATGGAAAAACAGTAAATAATACATATTTACATCAACATATCTTTTTTTTTTTATTCATATGAAGCAATGAGGTGTAATTTTTAACGTGGAATAAAAGTGTTTACCAATACCAAATTACTTCTGCCATTTTTTTACCAAGCCTCATATGAAAATATGATAAAAAGTATGATTACTTTTGATAAATGAATCTGATCAATATGAACACTTTTCTAGGAAATGGACACGGCGACAGGAGTTCAAATCCTGGACAAGACTGATTGCATTTCATATTGCACTGATACCCTTGGGAAAGGTATGAATCCAATTATTCTCCCTCCAGCTATGGGTAAATAGTAGGGCAGACTAGGTTCTTCAGCCTTGGTTAGGCAACTAGTCTAGGAGAAGGAAAACCCTGAATTCAAACCTGTTAAACTCCGCTTAAAAAATTGACCTTGTGTCATATCCTGCCTGAGCGGAGGAGTTGGTAAATATAATTATGAACACTTTTCTATTAGATGTAATGGCTGATAACAAGCAGGGTTTGGTTTCTTTGTTTTATGGCATATCGACCATCATGGGTTAATTAATGCCAAAGCCGTCCTTGTTAAAGAACAGCAATGATTCTATTTAATCCATGGCTGGCCGGGGGATAAGAGGTTTCATGCCATTCCCAAGTCCGAAAGTGAACATGATAGCACGACTTGAGTTCGAACTCGCTTACTTCGTGACTACAATCCAGCACTTTAGTCATTATGTTCTTTAACTGTCAAGATAAATGTAAAAAAAATGAAATCTCCAGTCTGTCATATTTCGTTTCATCAAGTAAATTTGGAAAAAGTAAGATTGCCCTGTCGGCTGGGGCAGTAGAATACACCGACTGCACCTCTGCAGAGGGGTAAAAACCCCCTAACGAGTGTCCTGGATATGACACTAAACAATCTAATGGTGAGGTTCCAGCAGTGCTGGAGCTTTGGGGAATGCGGAGTACCCCTTCATTGCCATTGCTCCCAGGTCCACTCTGGCCCGGAGTGGTAGCACCTGATAAGGGCCCTATCTATGGGTTAAATAGAACTAACAGCATACTTATGCTAAACTGAATTGTTTGAGTAAACTGAATAGCTTCAAATAGAAATGTTTTTGACAATTAAACCATACCAATACCAAATTACTTCTGCCATTTTTTTACCAAGCCTCATATGAAAATATGATAAAAAGTATGATTACTTTTGATAAATGAATCTGATCAATATGAACACTTTTCTAGGAAATGGACACGGCCACACGAGTTCATATTTAAACTACGTTCTTATGCTTAACTGAATTATTTCAAATGGAACTGTTTTTCGACATTAAAATTGTATTTACACTTAACTGAATTGTTACAAATAACTGCTTGAATAGTTTGAAATAGAAATGTTTTTGACAATTAAACTGTGTACTTATGCTAAACTGAATTTTTTTAAATAGAACAGATTATTTACATAAAAATGGATTTGGCGTTAAATAACCTACAAAGGTTGATATGCCATAAAACCCAACAAACCAAACCAAACCAAAAATTAAGACTCGAATACAGACTCTGGTACCAAATATTAAATTTCCTTCCCAGGCTATTTCATTCGGATTCATCATTTTGCGGATGGATCTCCTCATCAGCTAGATCGACAAAATGTTGAACATGGCTTATAATGGAATTCTAAGAAATTCCATCTTATTGATATTATAATAGCTCAAGACACAAATTTGGTATTTGTCCAGAATATTTCGTGAAGATAATGACAGACTGAAAGAGGAATAGAGAGATGTAAGATCATCATTCGAATTGGAGTAAGTTTCAGAAATTTCTTTCATTCTTTTTTATTCCTCAAAATTTGATATCAGCATTCGACCGTAAGTTGTCATATTATTGATTGGGAAAGAGAAAGACCAAAGTGCGGGCGAATTGTAGTGACTTGTAGACGTTGGTTTTCATTAAAATATAAATAAAAATAAAAGATAATAACCGAAATTTACTTTTATCTGGATGGTGAATAATATATCATATATCGTATTCTGATATGATTTTTTTGTCACAGACATTTCTTCAGTAGAATATTGTGAACAAGTACCACGAATTTTCAACATTGTTTGGAATACACACACACACACACATATATATATATATATATGTGTGTGTGTGTGTGTGTGTGTGTGCGCGTGTGTGTTGGATGTGTGAGTTTTATGGTGTATAAATCCTTGTAGGTTACTGAAAGCTAAATCTTATATATATACTATATATATATATATATATATATATAGTCATCCACAGATAGACTGTTTCCTTGTATCACAACTCTTCACTGTGGCTAGACCCGTAGGACGCTTGAAGCTGGGATGGAAACCTGGCCAACTTTACGTTAGACTTAGTATTATACCGCTCAGCTAACAAGCTCACCACGTCAGCTCGGGAATTATAAGGCATTTTGTAGTCGCTTTCGTTTATATATATATATATATATATGTATATATATCAGATATTTATAATAGATAAATTTCTCTCTCCAAATTCATTTATTCCTTTATTTTTTGTTTATTTGTTTCATTTGGGTTTAAAAGTTTGTTTGCCATTATATAAAAATAAGATGAAAAGGAAAGAGGAGACAACAATTGATACATCTTGATACAGGAATTTTATGTCATTTGTCAACAAGACAGAAAAAAACTGATGAGATCTGGTTATGGAGATAGGTGGCCGAATTTTGTGGGTTTTCAAATTTTCGTGAGAAATTTCTTATTATTCTTTGAAGATGCAGATCTAACATTAAAAAAATATAGGTTCTGCTGAAATAAATATTATTAGAAAAGATTTGAGTGATTTTTAAAGGTTTTTCTTTTATACGGTGTATATATATATATATATATATATATATATATATATATATATATATATATATATATATATAAGAAAAACCTTTAAAATGGGCGTGTGAAAGTTAATTAGGCAAGTTGATAAAAATTTGACCACAAATTTGATTAAAAATTTGCCAAAATATTTCTATTATTTTGCATTATTTTTTTTATTGTTGCCAACTTGACCAAGTGGAGCACAGTATATACAAATTAAAGTAAACCAGGAGTGAAAATGCATACATAATATATATATATATATATATATATATATATTATTTGTAAACGAATAGTTTGTAGAAAACTTTTTTAAACGAGCCAGAGCTCATTTGTTTGCACAGTTTTAGGTGTTATGTAACACCAACAATTTAATTTAACATCAGTCATTTGTTAATTCATAGTTAAATGGTTTCAAGTATTGCTATTAAACACTTATAATTCTATTTAGGAGGTGCCTGTGGTGTAATGGTTATCGTCGTAGGAAATGGACACGGCGACATAAATCCTGGACGAGACTGATTGCATTTCACATAGCACTAATACCCTTAGGAAAGGTATGATCCAATTATTCTCCCTCCAGCTATGGGTAAATAGTAGGGCAGACTGTTTCTTCAGCTTGGTTAGGCAACTAGCCTAGGAGAAGGAAAACTCTGAATTCAAACCTGATAAACTCCACTTAAAAAATTGACCTTGCATCATATTCTGCCCGAGCGGAGGGGTGGCAAATATGATAAATATGATAATTCTATTTAGTATTAACCATTTGTTTGCACATGGTTTCAACTACTTCTCACACTAACGGTGTTATTTGAAAGCAGTTAGATGGTTTCAAGTATACCTATCTAACACGAATAATTCTATTCTACTCTTCATTTATTTATACACAGTCTCATGGTTCCAAAATTCCTATCTAGAATAATTAATTCTATTCAGTATTAATAATTTGTTTGCACTCACTTAAATGACTTTGAGTATTGTGGTATATCACTAATAATTCAATTTAACATGGGTCATTTGTTTGAAGATGAATGTTAAACAGTTTTATTTCATACATAAAAGGGATCCAATCAGGTACAATCACTTCAGGTAAGAGTGAACCTGGGGGTAATGGCAGTGAAGGGGTACTTCACATTCCCCAAACTCCAGATTGGAGCTTAATCATCCGGGGGTGTAGTGTTATATCCAGGATACCCATTAGTGGGGGTATTATCTCTCTGCGGAGATGCTGTCGGTGTAAAAAGCCACAGACGTCTTGGGTGGAGATGTGTGTGTGTGTATATATATTTATTTATTTATTTATTTATTTGTGGTTGTGTGATTATGCGTGTGTGTTTATACATATATATATATATACATATGTACATATATACACATATGTATGCATGCATGTTTGTGTGTATTTGTATGTATATGTTCGCGTGTGTTTGTATATATACATATATATGTGTGTGTGTATGTGTGTGTGTTGTATGTAGATATTTATATATGTATATATATATATGTGTTGCGTTCTGGCTAGTGAAAACTTGTAATATCAAATAAAGGACAAACCACGATATGAGAGGAAATAGAGATATATTCTAAGAGAATAAAAAAAGTATATACAATAGAGAGACTATTAGTAGAAGACATAGATTAGTGAATACAGAATAAAGATATAGTCCAACGATAGTATTAGCTTCCGTTATTACGGTAGCAAGTAAGGTGATCTGGTGCGATCTCCAGTCTCCAACGCTCTAATACTATTCCTATAAGAAGCTGCTCTTCACCTTTTAGTCTACCCTGGTATTAGTAGCAACTGCTATATATGGCAGATGGACTAGTTCATTGTGTGGAAAAAGGTGGCTGATACCAACAATATATATAAGGTTTTTCATTATTTAGTGTATTCGGATTATTGTCTTTATCTTTGATGTTATGTTCGGAACATTTCGGATGAGGCATCCTGGAGGTGTTTCTAGATTGAATCGGAGCCTATACGGACTTCGAACCGAACCCTTAATTTAATCTACGGGGGTAGATTGTTTTGATTCCGTTTATCGTAAGCGAGTACAAGTGTTAAAGGGGTGTCCTCGTGGTGTAATGATTAAAGCGATGGACTGCGGAATCGTAATAAGCGAGTTCGTACTCCAGTCGCGCTATTACATTCACTTTCGGCAAATACCCTTAGGAAAGGTATGAACCCCCTTATCCTCCCAGCTATGGGTTAAATAGTACCACTGCTGTCCTTCTCGGAGAATGGCTTAGGCATTAAATAACCTACAAACGTTGACATGCCATTAACCAAAGAAACCAAACAAGTGTTAAGCTATAGTAAGTATTCATTGTTATTTATCTATAATTGGGATTGAACCTGCAGCATCCCGATTATTTCTCCTTGAGCTCTTTTACCAAACGCTTATATCAGTTATGTCACGTGTCTTGGACACGCGTAGGCTACCGAGTTTGACAAGAAACACTGAAGAAGGCCGAAGGATGTATCAGCCAAAATGTTGAGAATATTACAATAAAAATGAAGGAAATAGTCCAAATACTCTAAATGATATAGATTATCAAGCTTCATCTTAAAAATTTTGACAAATGGTTATGCGTTTGTATAGATATAAACACACACCCATATATATATATATATGTGTGTGTGTGTGTGTTCGTATATATATGCATTATATATGTGTGTATAGATATGTATATATAATATATATGCGTATATATGTGTATTTGTATATATATATATATAGGTATATGTATAATGTTTTATCATATATATGTGGGTTTGTGTATATATATATATGTGGGTTTGTGTATATATATATATGTGTGTGTGTGTGTGTGTGTGTGTGTGTGTAAGTGTGTTTGTAAATATATATATATATATATATATATATATATATATATATATATATATATATATTGAAGGTTATTCAGTATTAGTTAAAACCTTGAGTCCTAATTCTCCACATTCATCCATTTTTTCTTTAATAAATTTAACTGCGATCCTATTTTAAAGAAAATCTAGAAGCAAGATTCCTTTTAAAACATTTTGTCTGACTATTTTCTATCCAGTAACCTTTTCTCGCTTTCAATTTCTGACAATGATGTGAAAGCCGATGTTTTCGCATTCATAATAATGATACTGAAAATTAATATTTTACTTACTGTTAATCAGCGTCAAGTAGATAAGAATCAAAACTGTAGATTCTATCCGAAGTAGTCTTTCGTTGGCTTCCATATTTCTGTAGCTAAAAGTCCAAAATGGCCACCATCACAAAAATGACAGAAAGAAAACCAAATGTACAATCCCTCAGACACCCTGACTCTCGATAAATGTTTGTAAAAGAATAATAGGGCTAAAGCCCACGAACGTCAACTAATATGGCGGTCACACAATTGCTTAGTTTTGTTGAATAGAATACGAACAGAAAAATAAAACTAAGCCGAAGTATAAAGGCCGCTTATCCCTTTTTATATCTATGCTGATATATTCATAAATTGTGTTTATATAGTTTTGAACGAGTATAAGATAGTAGCATTTAACAGTTCATTTCAGTTGTCTTTATACTCTTATTTCTAAGTTTACTCTAAAAACTTGTTCACGACATTGGATTACATTTATGCGCATGCGCAATACTCAAAATGAGGTGGTGAGATACGCAAACATTTACTTATGTGAGAAAGTGTATCCAGTTTAATCTGGTACTTGGGATTATTAAACGACGTGGAGGAAGACGAAGAAAAAGAAGTTTTATAATAATTTTCTTAAAACAGTTATCAGCAATGGTGCTGGATATTGTTTATCATTCCTACTATCCATTACAATGATTTTTACCAAACATGACAGGAGTAGTGTGTGTAGAAGTATGCCACTGTATATATATATATATATATATATATATATATATATATATATATATATATATATATATATATGAGCTTGAATCTATCTATCTATCTATCTATCTATCTAACAGTAAAAGAAATATTCCTATTTTTCTTATCAGTTTTCTTCATCTTTCATATCCACACACACACACACACACACACACACACACAGATATATATATATATATATATATATATAGATAGATAGAGAGAGAGAGAGAGAGAGAGAGTGGGGGAAAGAATATATAAATATATATATACTAACTTTGGTTATATATATATATATATATATATATATATATATAGTCATCCACAGACAGATCTGTTTCGTTCTATCAGAACTCGTCAGTGTGGCTAGACAGTAGCTTCCCGTAGCTGGGATCGAAACCCGGTTGACTCATATATATGTATAGTTAAGTAAAGTTAGCGACCATAGTCGAGGGTGACCCGAAGGCTCCCTTTTCGATAGCTACTACACCAAGGTGTAGGGGAGGGCGCTACTCCATTCCCTGGATTGCTCCACTTTACCCTTGAACCGTACCTTATAATGCTGAGTGTTAAGCAAGGTGGTATCAAGTTCCATTTTTAAAGTCTTTGGTATGACTCGACCTGGGATTGAACCCAGGTCTCCCGGGCCATTGGCGAACACTCTTACCGCTGGGCCAATAGTATATAAATGGTCAAATGGGAGAGTATATACGTGTAGTCAGTCATACGATAGGTATCAATAAGTTGAATTTTGATCTGAGACTTTCACTGTTCGATCTATGGAATTAACACTCCCCATTAAATGAAAGTTATTTTAAGAGAGCAGATGTTGTTGAAAATATTTTTGTGTAAGACAAATTCATTTTTCAATGTTAGGCTATGAACTTATTCATTTACCTACGTACGTTTTTTTTTTTTTTGTCTAATAACCTTCGAGGGTTATTTAACCCAAAACCATATTTGTTGAAGAACAGCAGTGATAAAATTTAACCTATAGCAAGGAGGATAAGAGAGGTCATAGCTTTCCCTAAGGGCATAAGTCCAAAAGGTAACGCAATAGTGCGACTGGAATTCGAACTCGTTTACTTCGAGGCCGCAGTCCAGCACTTTAACTCTAACGCTCCATCTACATATACATATATATGTGTGTATGTGTTTTTCTTTTTTATTTTTTCAGAATTTTGGAACCTTCTTGTTTTCTTTCTTATTTTCTTTCCTTTCATTCTTTCTTTCTTTTTGACACTTTTTCTTTCATTCATTATTTCTTTCTTTATTTCTTTGCAATTCTGCAATTCACTTTCCTTTTCTCATTTGGTTAGAATTTTTGGAACTTCCTTGTTTTATTTATTTATTCATTTATTCGCCATTTTTTTTTTCTTTTATCCTTTCTTTCTGACAATTTTCCTTTCGTTCATCATTATTTTATCTATTTCTTCTCCATTCTAATTTACTTTTCCAGACATGCTTCTCTTTTCACGATTCTTCTCTCACTTTTGCGACCTCTTTTTTTTTTTTTTTCGTTCTTTCCCTTTATTTTTTCTATTCCTCTTTTTCTTTTTGACACTCACTGCCTCCCCTTTTTTCTTGCCGTCCGTTTCCTTTTTTCTCCCACTTTCTCTCTTTCTTAGACATAAACTAAAACGAACGTATTCACATGTATATATGAGTCGATGTGTAACATAAGTATGTGTTTTAACGTGCTAATAGTGTTGAATAAATAAAGACGACGGGAAGCTCTAAAGTAAATATCGACCAGTCCCAAGCTATCAGAGTGACTGTTGGTCAACAAAAGCTCAGTCGGTCACTCATTGAGTCTCTGGTCATGACATGCGATGATGCAGAAGTTAAGCCTCAAAGGCTTGTTCGACCGGTTGACGGTGTCGAGAGCACAACAGAATTTCCTACGTGTCCATTGAATGTCATCTTTTATATTTCTTTTTCTTGGTTTCCTTTTCTTAACATTCTTTGTCCTTCACAAACACTTTTCTTACCCTTTTCCTTTCCTCTTGCACTTTTTTGGTCTACCTTTCTTGTATATTAACATACGCATATATGAACTAATGGTATAATTCATATTAACAGAAAGGCAACGAAAAAAAATGCCCCGAATAATTAAAACAAACTGTATGCTGACATTAGGAGACACAATCCCATAACACACACACACACACACACACACACACACACACACACACACAAACACATTTTCTTTCTTTCTTTCTTTCTTTCTTTCTGGGGGAGTACAAAAGTCTCAAAATATTCTCTCCTTATCGGAAATTTTATATTTATCCAAAATGAAATCACACTTTTGTAATCATAACCACACACACACACACACACACACACACACACACACACACAGATCATCACCTCTTTCTCTCTTGCTTGCCATCTTTATATATATATATATATATATATATATATATATTTCTAGGGGAGGGTCGAATTTCAAAATATTAGCTCTTTATTCAAAATTTTAGATTTAACCAAAAGAATTAGTTTTGTAAATATGTCCACACACACACACACACACACACACACACACATATATATATATATATATATATATATATATATATATATATATATATATATATATACTTTTTTAAAATACAAATCCTTCTGAGCTTGTATCTCAATGCATATCTCTCTCGGAATAATTCAGTCTTTCTTTTACTATATATATATATATATATATATATATATATATATATATATATAAGCGGGGTGTTACCTAAGATTTCGAGGAATTAAGGCATTAAAAATGACTTAATCCCTGGCTGGCACCCTCTTTTTTGAAGTAATCCTCTAGTTATCAATACATCTATTTTGTAAAGGGTCTTGCTCTCAAAGGATAACAGCAAAAAGACAACTAATTTCTGTGAAATGTTCAAAGTTCCACAAATCTTGCCTATTACCACGTTATATATATATATATATATATATATATATATATATATA
>OY757921.1:32881704-32948926 GCA_963585895.1 Sepioteuthis lessoniana
CTTACATTTAAACTGTGTACTTATGCTAAACTGAATTGTTTGAAATGGAACTATTTTCATAAAAATGGATTTAGCGTTAAATAACCCTCAAAGGTTGATATACCATAAAATCCAAACAACCATCCAACAAACACATCCCCCTGAGCTTAAGGAAATAGAGCATTTTAGTGCCATACCCAGGACACTCGTTGTTGGGGAGGTCTTGCTCCTCTGCAGAGGTTCAGTCGGCGTATTCTACAGCTCCAACCGGCAGGTTGGAAGATAGAATATTGTAAGCTGATTATTTGTAATTGCGGGACGTGTAGAACAAGGTAAAAAGAAAAGTACTCAATATCAATCGATAGAGCTATAGTGTAAGGAAAAAATACAGATATTAAAAAAATATAAACTAACCCGAAATAGATTTTTTACTCTTAACTGCTGATTATCAGACAATGCAAAATTTGTTAATATTTAAGCTCTAGGGCACCTTAGGTGGTGTAATGGGTAACAAGCTATACTAGCAAACCTTCACGAGTGATTTCAAGTCTCATTGGGTGCCCTATTCATATGGTCCTGTGCCATACCTAAGCTGAAAGCTTAGTAAATTTATTACAATCCAGGGGAACCTAGGTGCCTCATGTGGAGTAATGGTTAACGAGTTTGACTAGCAAACCTTCACGGGTGAGTTCGAGTCTCATTAGGTGTCCCATTCATAGGGACTTGTGCCTCATTTAACTAAAAATCCTAGTAAATTACTGAAGATTTGATGTATTAGTATACTCCCTCTCTGTTGCCGCATATTACGTAGAAAAATATACTTGTAAGAGGTTGTAATCAGCAACAATTTAATTAAATAAAAAACACACTGTCTCAGTTGATAAATCTCCGTTTGTCTTCTTCGTCGTATTTCCGATCTGGGTGGGTTGTACCCGAGGAGTAGTGGCTTGCATACTATACTGTGACGTCGCAGTAAGCGCGTTCGGACTCAAGTTGCTCTATTACGTTCACTTTTGGACTAATCCTATTTACCCAACCCCTCCGCTCGGGCAGGATATGACACAAGGTCATTTTAAAGCGGAGTTTAACAGGTTTGAATTCAGAGTTTTCCTTCTCCTAGACTAGTTGCCTCACCAAGGCTGAAGAACCCAGTCTGTCCCACTATTTACCCATAGCCGGAGGGTGAATAATTGGATTCATACCTTTCCCAAGGGTATTAGTGCTACGTGAAATGCAATCAGACTCGTCCAGGATTTGAACTCGTGTCACCGTGTCCATTTCCTACGACGATAACCATTACACCACGGGCACCTCCAAACTTTTGGACTAATGCCCTTGGGAAAGGTATAAACTTCCTTATCCCCATAACTATGGGTTAAATAGCACCACTATTGTTCCCCTACAAAGATTGTTTTGGTATTAAATAATCCACCAAGGTTGATATGCCTTTAAAACCAAAGAAACCAAAACCGTATTTCCGATCTATCGGAACTTGTCAATTTGATTGTGTTTCGCGGCTGACGACCATTCAAGAACACTTCGATCCTGAGTTCGGAGATCTCTTCTATGTAAGGGGAGAGGTTACCAACCCAGAGAGTTCCGAGTCAGTGATAAAGGATCGAATCCTCAGCACGGCACTCTTGATCACAGTGACCATGATAGCACCAACAGCTTGTCGTGTTAAAATAACTTTACGTACAACTGTAAATGTATTTAGTCGTCATACCGTGGCATTACCTTTGACTGAGGTTTGCGCAGTTAATATAAAAGATAAAATTACGATGAATCAATGGTAAGTTTGTCTTGTTAATTAGAGAAGTGAATTCAATACTTACTGAGTGCTCCACTATTATTAACGTTACTTTCTACGGAAAATGTCGAGTGGGCTTGTAAACAAAAGTTGAAAAATATGAAGATCTGAATATAAATGCAGAAAACTTCACTGTTGAAGTCTAATCTTGGACACACATACACATACACACACGTTGTGTAATGGATATCATCCTAGGAAATGAACGCGGCGACCTGAGTTCAAATCTAAGACGAAGCTGTTTACATTTCACAATACGCTATTACTCTTGGGAAAGGTATGAATCCAACCTTTCTCCTGGATGAAGGCGCCTCTGGTGGTGTAATGGTTAACAAGCTCGACTAGCAAACCTACACGAGTGAGTTCGAGTCTCATTGGGTGCCCCTTTCATATGGCATTGTGCCACATCTAAGCAAAAAGCTTAGTAAATTTCCAACCTTTCTCCTGGATGAAGGCGCCTCTGGTGGTGTAATGGTTAGCAAGCTCGACTAGCAAACCTACACGAGTGAGTTCGAGTCTCATTGGGTGCCCCTTTCATATGGCCTTGTGCCACATCTAAGCAAAAAGCTTAGTAAATTTCCAACCTTTCTCCTTCCCGCTATCTAAAAATAGTAGAGTAGATTGGGTTCTTTAACTATTTAACTCGGTATGGCAACCGGTCTAGAAGAAAGAAAACTCTGAATGTAAACCTGTAAAACACCGCATAAAAATGACCTTTTGTTACATTCTTGTCCGTAGTTGAGAGGTTGCGTAAACACACACACACACACACACACACACACACACACACACACACACACACACTTTTGTGTCCAACCCAATCAAGAAATAGTGACTTTGGTTTGTGTTAGGTGATGGACGAGTATGTAACTGGGAAGGATTCCACGACAGATGGGAGTCATTAATGTATTATTCAGGAAAGTTCATAACACCCAAGTGTTTAACAATCAAACGTGATCCGAATATTTCTCTTTAGTGATCAGTCGTGATGTCCCTCATTGTTTGTTGGAAACAGTCTCTCTAATCCAAACAGTTTTGCTCAGAATTTTTATTTTTCCAAACTTAAAGCAGATTTATATTTGGGTAAAGAAGGAATATTAATTATTTATTCATCTTATTCTGGTGGCAGTAGGATATTTCGATGAAAAAGGCAAAACAAAACAAAAAAAAAAAAAAAAAAAAAAACCACTGCCCTGTTACGATTTTAACCTAATCACACCGAAAACTTTGTGAAGACTTAAAAGTTAATAAGCATCTATGAAAGTTTAACGTTTATATTCCCCTTGTGATCATCGCTCGTACTACAAATCTAAATGCAACAATATGATTTCTTAAGTTTTGATTTTCCGAAGATGAATATGTAATTTAAAAAATGTCATGGAAAAAAAAAAAAGGAAAAAAAACGTAGAAATAGGTCATTGAAAAAATTATAAAAGAAGAAAAGAAAATTAAAGTCATAACTTTGGTTCCCGTCTCGGAAATTTTCGGTCGGATATCTACTTTATACAGTTAAACAAAATGATAAAGATTAGGTTGAGCTAAACTTCCGGACACAAAATAAGATTCAAGTTTAACATTATATTTATCATATTTACCCAACCCCTCCGCTCGGGCGGGATATGACACAAGGTCAATTTTTTAAGCGGAGTTTAACAGGTTTCAATTCAGAGTTTTCCTTCTCCTAGACTAGTTGCCTCAACAATGCTGAAGACCCTAGTCTGTCCTACTATTTACCCATAGCTGGAGGGAGAATAATTGGATTCATACCTTTCCCAAGGGTATTAGTGCTACGTGAGATGCAATCAGTCCAGGATTTGAACTCGTGTCGCCGTGTCCATTTCCTACGACGATAACCATTACACCACGGGCACCTCCAAAAGCGCTCTTTGCTCTCTTCCCCTCCATCCCCTCTCTTTTTCTCTTCCCCCTGCCCCCTCTCTCTCTCAAAAATAAATAGATAAATAAGATAAAAAATTGAAAATAAATAAAGTTAAATTTTTTTTTCAAAAATCAATATTCTCTGGGGTCCGATTACTAACCCTGGAAATTTGGTGACCCTAACTGAAACTGTTCTTGAATTATGGGATGAGAGACAGATAAAAGAGTGGATTCCTTCTGATAAAGCATTGTAAGACGTGGAAAATAAAATAATACGAGAGAAGATTATTAGAAGATGCTGCATAGAGCAGTATTTTGATATGAAATTTCAGTGTTTTGGATTACCTCCCTTGTCTATCAAAGCATTTCTGCTAATAACCGCTATATAGCAGAGCTCAGTATATATATATATATATATATATATATAAAATAAAAACTCAAAATAACCAGGACAATACCTTTCTCATCGTTTAAGTCAGGCATTTTTCGTCCTCGGCAAATTCCTTGTCACATTGAATACGACGCTACAAAATAGAGATAAATAGTCGATTGACGTAAACTAGATTTTGGTACGAAGTGTAAGTTTGTTCAAATAAATTCTAATCGTCACCTAGTTTGATTGACGGATGATGACCAAAAGGGCATTTGAGACCGTGGCATTGATTGAACAAAGAGTTATCTGAGTAGAAAACACTTGAGGAATAGAAACAATATATAGATAGTTGGTGGTAAGCGCTCGAATAGAGCAGTTGGTTGTTCCACCTCTGCTCATGAATTCCCCGTAGGTCACAACAGACCATGAAGAAGTTTGGTTTGGTTTCTTTGTTTAATGGAATATCAACCTTCGTGGCTGGAGTCCGAACTCGTTTACTGCAATGTCGAAAGCCGGCACATTAGCCACTACGCGACGGTGACCCTCCACTCACGAAAAAGTGTCGTCGATAAAATAAAATATTATGTGCATATGAAAAAATATGTCCGAGTTTTTTGTCATCTCAACACTGAAGAACTAAGACCAGTTGAATTTGCAACAACTAACAGAGAGACAACAAAATGGCGGATGACAGAACAGATATGGTGACAGAGGAGCAAGGTGATGAGCTGGACGATAAACAATCCAGCATAGAAGTTAAAATAGAAACGTAACGTATACCCGGAATGAGTATGTAACAATAGCAAAAAGCATACAATCCTCTAACCTTACTTACTTCCATATAGGACAGTTTGATAATTCCACACAACCAACGACGTTGTTGGTGAGGCTGACCGTGTCCATTGCAGAGGGAGTAAGACCCCTCAAAAGAGGTGTCCTAAACTGCATTTGGTGGCGAGGCTCCAGGTTTGGAGTTCTCTTCAGTGTGGAGTACGTCTTCATTGTTATTACTCTCAGGTTTACTCTGACCCAGAGTGGTCGTACCTGTTTAGGTTCTATCTACGGATCTGATAGATCTGTTTTAAAATAATTAGTATTGTATAAGAATACTTGATACCAGATAATCGTGAGCAAAGAAATTTTAAATGTAAGTATGAATGTAATTTGATTGGTTTTAATGGCATGTTAACCCCTCTGGGATTATTCTATTCGAAGAGGTTTTGGGAATCGCATTCATTTTCATTTTTATGTGCTTGCTTCTAACGAACTTTTTTTGCACACAGTTATATGATATCAAGTATTCTTATTCAATGATAATAACTTTGAAACAAATCTATTTGATGTACATTTTTTCTTTTTTATTAAGTAGAGGTATTATATTGTGAATTGATTTACCATGACCAGAAAATCCGGCGAACACTTATGCGTGACATATGGAAACACTGGACTGCTGTTTCGACCCCACTAGGTCTCACTAGCAGTATATACCGTGATCTCCACCACTGGAGATTGTAGAGTCGAAACTCTACGACTGAGCCACCAATCCACATCTATTTGATCCCGAGATTCTAACAGGTACTATCACTTCGTTTCAGAGTGGACATGAAAGTAATAGTAATGAAGGTGTTCTCCATACTGCCCACATCTCCAGAGCTGGAGCCTCACAACATATGCAGTTTTGTATCATACTCAGGACATTCTTTTTTGTGTTTGGGGACGTCTTAGCCCTTCTGCAGGGGATACACTCAGCGGATTCCAAGTCCCAAATACAGTTAAATTTGTTGATAGTTATGTGTATTTGGTAAAATAGGATCAGGAGTGATGAAAGAACGAATATAATGCCAACATACGTTGGAAGATAAGTTTTTGAGCTGTATCTCTGAGATTTTTGAGTCTGATTCACAAAGAGACAAGACAAGTGACAACGCAAAGACAGCAAGAAAATTTTGTATGATACGAGCTATCTTCTACGCATGAGAAGCAGAATAAGAGCAATCAACTCCAGGGTTGGTTGGTTGGTTGGTTGGTTGATTTCTTCGATAATGGCTTATCAATTTAGTGGGTTATGTTATGTTTTTACGAACAAAGAAAAATATGTTGACAAAATTGAAAAGAGACGGACTCTTAGATGTACAACAAAACAATTACGTTTATTAACCACAAGCAGACATACGCCTGATGACCAGGAACAAAACTGTTTTAACTTTGTGTGCATCAGTCAAATGTACAACCACTATGTGTCATGGAGGATTTCAAGTCTGTTTTTACGTCTCTCATGTGTGTCCGTTCTTCCGGTTTCTACAAATCCCACAATCCATTGTCCACGAGAGGTATCTCCCTTTTTATCTCAAAGAGGGGATATTTTTTCGTTAAGTCTGATCCCTAACACTTATTCAAATGTCAAAGCCATCCTTGTAGAACAGTTGTGTTACTATTTAAATCCCAGCTGGGTGGGAGTAAGAAGAAATTCACACCTTTCTCACGGGTATTAGTCCGAAAGTAAAGGTAATAATGCGACTAGAGGTCGAACTCGCAGACTACGATGTCACCGTTCAGCATGTTAGTCACTACATAATGAGGACTACCGTCTCAACCCCCTGGGATCTAATAAAGGGTTCAGTTAGAAATCCCAAGAAATTTACAGACTACGACTAACACCTAAAATACGCTGAAAAATACCACGAGTGAAACGTTGTGACGGTGTGACTTCTGCAACAAAGATGAGGACATTATATTTTATACATTTCTGTACAATGTATAATTTTCATGTCTCAGAAATTCTAACAAAATTTATCTTCGAACAATATCTAATTTTTATATATCAGAAAAAAAAAACTTATTTGCGCACATTTTTAATCTCAGAAATCCTGACAAAACTTATTTCTTTTCTCTTTTTTAATCATAATATCCAGGTCGTCATTCTACAACCGATGTACTTAACGATCGCCAAGTGGCAATCTGGGAGTTGTGACAAAAAGCAACTGAAAAATATACTTACTTAATTCCCCCACTACAGCTCGGATGTGACACAAGGTCAACTTTTAAGCAGAGTAACGTGGCTTTAAATTTGAATTTTTCTTCTCCAGAATTGGTTACCGTATAAAGGGTGAAGGCTCCGATGTACTCTATTATTTGTTCATAATTAGAAATATATATATATATATATATATATATATAGAGAGAGAGAGAGAGAGGATCAGAATTCATGCTTTTCCCAAAGATATTAGCACGAAGTGATAAGCAAACTGCCTTGTCCAGGATTTGAACTTGGATCGTACCAGATAGCCAAAGAAACACACGTAAAAATATTTATAAATGTAACGAACGTTGGCTTTTAATGTTTGTTTGTTTGTATCTCCATTTGTTCTTTTAGGATCAGAATAGAGTATCTAAAACAATTTAAATGATAAAATAATCAGTGCTTGTCCAGAATAGCCCACCAATAAAAATTTCCGTTTTTTTTTCTGCAGTAGTGTACGAAAATTGTAAAGAAATATGATACTTATATTTACCATTCTGATTATAATAAATTTCAAACATTATCTTTAAAATGACATCGATAACAAGTCGGCCATATTTCTTTACTTTTACACTCTCCCTGCCACCTGCCTTGTCGGTAGGGCTTAGAATTCCCTGCAAAGCGATAAGCCACCCCCCTCACAACACTATAACACTAAACTGCATTTTTGTTCTGGAGATTTGGGGATTGTGGAGTACTTGTTCATGGCAATTACTCCCTAGTTCACTCTGGCCTGGAGTGGCAATAGGTGTTAAAATCCCATCTCTGCATTAGATAGATATGTTAAGAAATTATTTGTATTGGATAAGAATACTTGATATTATATAACTGTGTGCAAAAACACTCTTGAGAAACAATCATACAAAAATGAAAATATTAACATAAATAAGAAAGCATTTCCTTGTTATCACTCCCAGATTCATTTTGACCCGGGGTGACATTTATCCGTGCCTCCCACCACGCAGGATTTGACTCAAGGTCTTTTTTATAGTGGATTTAGGGAATGAGGAGGTTGCACACGAGCCGAGACACGTGCGCTGCTGGTCAATGCTGGTCATATGATCACTTCGTGAAATGTGAACTATGCTAGCCTTAGCTAAGTCTCCCGACACGTATGTTAGGTGACCTTGCTGGTCATAGATTAACTAGACCCGAAGGTTTAGTGCAATGTTAATCTATGCTTATCATTGATTCCCACCCGACACGACTGGGTGGTAGAACCTGTTGGGGTCCTATCTATAGGTCAAATAGATCTGTTTGAAAATGATTCATATTTGATAGTAATGCCATTCCCGAATCTCTAGGCATAAAATAACCCTATACGAGTTGACACACCGTTAAGATCAGTCAATGAATTTACCAAAAAATCTCTTGACAACTGAGAAGGTGTCGGATAATGGCCAATGGCTAATGGCAGGTTTTTAATTCTGGGATTTATTTTTGATGAAGCATAACATTTTATATGCTTATAGGTGGCGCATTCAATAATTTCAGGTTTAAATGAACAGCTACAGCAGCAATTGGAATACACCCTACTAAAGCCTGATTGTCACAGCTGGTGAATTTCAAAATTGCAATCTGGATGTGAGGACACTTTAGAAGAATGATATGCAATAAAATTCTGTTTTAAACTTGGAAAAAATGCCACAGAAACGTATGGAATGCTTCAGACTGCTTTTCGACCATGTTGTATGAATCGGACATCAGTTTTTGAGTGGCATAAGAGATTCAAAGAAGGCAGGGAGTCTGTGAGGGATGATGAGAGGTGTGGGAGGAGTAAGGAAGTCAGAACACCAAAGTAAATTGGCCCAAACCAGTAATGATCTCTATTTCAAGCAATAATAAGAAAAAAATAAATAAAATGATCTCCAATAGTAAATTTAATTGATCGATTTTAACGGCATGTCAACCCATCTGCGGTTATTTTATTCGTTGTGGTTATTATACATTTATATTTACAATTTTTTATGTCATGGAAAAAATAACACATTGGTATATGACATCAAGTATTATTATCTGATACAAATAATTTGTACACAGTTGTATGGTTTCAGATATTCCTAATTTGAATAATGATATGGTTTTAAGAAATTATTTCTTTTTTATAAGGGTCAATTGTTTTCACACACTTATATGGTCCCAAGTAATTATTTCTGTTTTATCATAGTCATTTGTTTTTACACAGTTACGTGGTGCATTCAATAAGTTTCCAGTCTTTTTTTTTTGTACAGGCATTTAAAATTGTCATAGACTCTTGAAAATTCAGTATCTTATTGCTAGACATCTTATGAGACGACTGACCAATTTTTATGATTTCAGGTTCAAATGAACAGCTACAGCAGCAATTGGAATACACCCTATTAAATCCTGATTGTCACAGCTGCTGAATTTCAAAAATGCAATCTGGACGTGAGGACACTTTAGAAGAATGATATGCAATAAAATTCTGTTTTAAACTTGGAAAAAATGCCACAGAAACGTATGGAATGCTTTAGACTGCTTTTGAACCATCTTGCGTTAATCGAGCATCAATTTTTGAGTGGCATAAGAGATTCAAGAAAAGCAGGGAGTCTGTGAGGGATGATGAGAGGTGTGGGAGGAGTAAATAAACTAGAGTTGATTGGCCAAACGGTTAGGGTTAGGGTTACTATGTTGAGGTTTAAGGGAGTTCAGGAAGATATTCCGTCGGAAGAGGCCAGCACTCTTCAAATCGGGTCAATGGCATTTACACCAGGACAATGCACCAGTCTACAACTCCATCCTTGTCACAGACTATTTGACCATGATAGGCATCAAGACAGTTCCTCACCCTCCCTATAGTCCAAACCTTGCTCCATGTGACTTTTGCTTATTCCCTAAGCTCAGAGGCTGTCGTTATGAGACAATTGAGGATATGAAAGAGGCTGTGACGAAGATCATTGACACGTTCACACAAGAGGACTTCGATGGGGCCTTCCAGAAGTTGTTGGAACGGTACAACAAGTGCATTACAGCCGGAGGAGATTATTTCGAAGGGGACTAGAGTTTCATGTGTGTACTATAAATAAAAGTGCCCATACGAAAAAAGTCTGGAAACTTATTAAATGATCCTCGTAAGTGTTGTGGGAGTGACATGTTGATCTAAAATAAAGCACACAGGTACTACATCCTGATTCTTGAAAATTGTTTAGAAAAGTTTGCTACTTAATAACTGGCTTTGTTTCATCTAAGAAATTTGAATTCTTTGATGTCTTCGATGGTTTGGTTTGGTTTGGTTTCTTTGTTTAATGGCATATCAACCTTCGTAGGTTTATTAGTGCCAAAATCATCCTCACAGAAGAACAGTATCGGTACTATTTAACCCATAGCTGCGAGAGGAATATGAGAGAATTATACCATTCCAAGGGATATTGAGGTCTTTGAGGAAATATTATTATTATTATTATTATTATTATTATTATTATTATTTACTCTTTCGAGTTTTTCTAATCAGTGATAGCTGAAGATCTTTCACTGGAGTGTGACAGCAAGTCTCCCCAGCTTTCCAGGACTCTTCTCAGTATTCTGGCCGATCTTAACAATACTGTAGTTTGGATGGTATCGATACGTCATTCGATTTCAAACTCTTCTAGACCCCTTAGCAAGCCATTGGGGACCATTCCAAGTAAGCAAATTACAAATGGTATATCACCGTAACTCTCATATTACACAGCTTTCTCAGTTTTCCGGCAAGGTCTAAATATTCGTCTATCTGTTCGTTTTCTTTGATTTTCACTCTGTGGTCCACTGGGAAGGCAACAGGTTCTTTTTTCTTTGTTTTTTTGTTAATAATCATTTAGTTTGGCTTTCTGGCGATCTATTTGGATCTCAAAATTCCAGAAAATTTTATGGGTCTCATTCTCTTGGAGAGATTCTGGTTTGAGAATATACCATTTGGTGGTATGGTCAAATTTCATTTTCATACACAATACTTCCCCCACCCAGGAATGTCTAATCTTTGCGCTAGTTTGCTACATTCACTTATTATATGAGTAATCATTTCATATCGATCATCACATAACCGACATTTGCTTTTCTGTTGAGCATTATCTATTTTTACTTTAACATAATTAATACTTATGGCATAGTTGTGTGCTGCTATCAGAGGAGATTCAGTTTCTTTTTTAAAGTTTTGTCCAAGTCGGCTGGGACTACAGAATACACTAACTGCATCTCTGGCGAGGGGTAAGATTTCCCCCAACGAGTGTTCTGTATTTAGACTACAACACTAAACAATCTGATGGTAAGACTCCAGGAATGCTGGAACTTTGAGAAATGTGGAGTACCCCTTCATTGCTATCGTTCTCAGGTCTACTCTGACCCGGAGTGGTAGCACCTAATAGGGTCCTATCTATGGGACAAATAAAACTGTTTGACGGTCGAGTCATACCAAAGACTCAAAAAATGGTACTTGGTGCCTCCTTGCTTAACACTCAGTATTATAAGGTACGGATCAAGGGTAAAGTGGAGCAATCCAGGGAAAGGAGTAGCGCCCTCCCCTACACCTTGGTGTAGTAAGCTATCGAAAAGGGAGCCTTCGGGTCACCCTCGACTATGGTCGCCAACTTTACTTTTTACTTATGCTAAACTGAATTGTTTGAAACAATTGTTTGATCATTTAACTGCGTGTAACTGATGTTTAATTGAATTATTATTGTTAAATAGCAATACTTGAAAACATTAAACTGTGTGCAAACAAATGATTAATAGTACAAGTTTGGTTTGGTTTGTTTGGTTTTATGGCATATCAACCTTTATAGGTAATTTAACGCCAAATCCAATTTTATGTAAATAATCTGTTCTATTGAAAACAGTTCAGTTTAGCATAAGTACACAGTTTAATTGTCAAAAACATTTCCATTCAAGCAGTTATATGTAATAATTCAGTTAAGTGCAAATACAGTTTTAATGTCGAAAAACAGTTCTATTTGAAATAATTCAGTTAAGCATAAGCACGCAGTTTAAATGTAAGTACGGTTTAAGTGTCAAAAACGTTTCTATTTCAAGCTATTCAGTTTACTCAATTCATTTTAACATAAGTATGCTGTTAGTTCTATTTAACCCATAGATAGGACCCTTATCAGGTGCTACCACTCCGGGCCAGAGTGGACCTGAGAGCGATGGCAATGAAGGGGTACTCCGCATTCCCCAAAGCTCCAGCACTGCTGGAACCTCACCATCAGATTGTTTAGAGTCATATCTTGGATACTCGTTGGGGGGGTCTTACCCCTCTGCAGAGAAGCAGTCGGTGTATTCTACAGCCCTAGCCGACTAGGCAATTAATAGTACAAGTAAATAAGCTTATTCGAATTAGATAGAAATAAGTGCAATCATTTAACTGTTGGCAAATATTGAACTCAGTCCCGTTTAAAGATGTTATCTACAAAATGTGTTTAGAAATCATATATTTAATATATACGTATAAAAGGAATTTGGCATCAAATAACCTATAATGGTTGATATGCCATAAAACCGAACCAAACCAAACTTTTAAAGTTTCCTTTCCGTAGCCATATTCAGATTTCGTGAGTTTGTCGCTTGAAATATCCATACAGTTGTTTATTATTATTATGAGATGTGCATTCACGGGGGCTTCAGTGACAGCAAGTCTGCTCAAGTCTCCAGGACTCTTCTCAGTATTTTGGCCGTTCTCAATAATGTTGTAGTTTAATGGTCTCCACTTGTCCTCTTATCTTCAATTCCATCCAGTCCCTTTGACTGTACCAAAAGTACCAATCACAACTGGTATAATTGTCACTTTCATGTTCCACATTTTTTTCAATTCTCTAGCAAGGTTGAGGTATTTATACTTTTATTATTATTATTAGTTTTTCACACCAGCGTTAGCTGATGGTTTTTCACTGGAGATTGAATGACAGCAAGTCTCCTCAAGTCTCAAGGACTCTTCTCAGTATTCCGGCATTCTTCAATAATGCTGTTGTTTGGATGGTCTCCACACGGCCGCCAACATTCAAATCCTCCTGACCCTTTCATAATCCTTTAGTTACCGTGCCAAAAGCACCGATCATTATTGGTACAATCGTTACTTCCATGTTCCATATTTTTTTCAATTCTCTAGCATGGTCGAGGTACTTATCCCCCTTTTTTTTTTTACATTTTTCAGTTTTATTCTGTGGTCAGCCGAGACAGCAAAGTCGACAATTTTGCAAATTTTCTTTTTTCTGTTATTATTATTATTATTATTATTATTATTATTATTATTTAAAGCAACTCTTCATTTCTTCTGACTTGCCTTTCTTCTTCAACAAGGCATATCGCTACCTTCCCTATTTTCTTCTTCCTCTTTCTCTTCCCTCCTACTACGCTTTATTGCTGTCTTACGGACACACTTAACAACTTCTTCTTCTTCTTCTTCTTCTTCTTCTTCTTCTTCTTCTTCTTCTTCTTCTAGTTTGTCTGCTTTTCTGGCGCTTTATGGGGCGCCAGCTTATTGTATTGACTATTTACACAACTCGAACCGCCATTGACAAACAATATTGGCTGGCTGGTTGGACGATGGTAACAAATATAAACGAGTTAAGAGTTGAAGCAACTTGGGAGCCAGGGTAGAAAGCACACACACACACGCACGCGCGCGCGAATATTACTTTGCACATAAAATCCCATCGATATCATCACAAACGGTTTGAACTTTCGTTCTGTGTGGCCATCATAACAGATGAAAGTTATATTGTCAGAAAGAGTTGCAAGTTGGCTTATCGTTTTTCGGAACTGAATGACACCACTGCGTAGGACTTCAAACTTATAGGGATGATGACTTGGCTTTTCCCACAAACTTATCTAATGATATAAATCCGTGTCGGTCTGGGTCATCGGAGGCCATTGAATTTCCGTTAAATCCTTAATATGTCAAAGTCATAGAATATTTTCTTTTTAATTCTTTGCAACACGACCATTATCTTCTTTTTTAATGACCCGATTTCTGTTTGTCCCTTTGACCACAAAAATGTCACGTAGTAGCGCAATTATGTCAGCGCTGTTGTGTTACAGAAGTTAGAGAATATACCGTATCGCTCGTTAATATCATACGGACATTTTTCGTTATATTTTAGTTGTGAATCGTAGATCGAAATTAACAATGAATGCAATGAATACACCGGTATTTTGTCAGTGTTCGAACCGTTCAAGTTCTAAAATGAATGATCACTTTGGAAAATCATGTACTATAAACGACCTGAACATTGTGTATAAAACTTAGAAAATAACAACTTTTATGGAAGCCGAAATTCTCCCTCGCTTTACCAATTAAAAATAGATCGATAAATTAATAATTTGACGTAGTAATACTGACACAAATAAACAGTCCATGTCTACATACGTGAGTACAAGCCTGTGTTAAGGATATATATATATATATATATATATATATATATATATATATATATATATATATATATGTGTGTGTGTTTGTGTGTGTGTGTGTGTATGCATAAGATATTATTCAATCCAGTAAATCCGGAATAGGGAATAATTCCTATCAGGACAAATAAAATATTCAAAAATAGAATATTAAATTCAAATAATCCTGGTAAAGAGCTTAATGTAAAAAAATCCACAGTGCAAACAATTTTCTTTTTTCTTTTTTTCTTTTGATATGAATCAATGCTTTTAACAGGATGGAAATAAATTTATTATCTTAATGTAACCGATTTTTTTTTTTTTTTTGAAAAGAGAAAAAAATTATATGAAGGAGGCGTTTGTGGGTGTAATGGTTATCGTCGTAGGAAATAGATACGGCGACTTGAGTTCAAAACCTGGACGAGGCTGTTTGCATTTCACATAACGCTAACACCCTTTGGAAAAGTATGAATCCAATTATCTCCCTCCAACTATGGGTAAATTGTAGGGCAGATTATACACTTTAACCCAAGTATGGCAACTGGTCTAGGAAAAGGAAAACTCTGAATTCAAACTTGTTAAACCCCGCCTGATCTTGGATCACATCCTGCTCGTACGGAGTAGTTGGTATATATATATATATATATATATATATATATATATATATATATATCATAAAGAAAAAACACCGTTCGAGTCGAGCGTTTCTCACTGAACTAACTTATTCCTAACTTTTACGATCATCCGATCATATGGCTTTTCGCTTAATCAAAGTCATGTTCTCAAAATAATCTCGCGTTCGTCAAACGCCAGTCAAACCAGATGACCCAACAGTTTATTTTAAAGCTTAGGACTTAGTTTGAATGTGACACTATACACGCCAGTAATAGATATCGCTAATCTTTTGATCGTTTACTGTAATCCAACTATATTACTGGAGGAGTTTCTGTGGCGTAGTAGATAACGTCCTGGACTGGGTCATTGTCGTAAGCAAACTACAGTCATGCTACTGAGTACACATGCTTACATGTCGTAAGCTACTGAGTACACATGCTTACAGTCATGCTGTACAGTCATGCTACTGAGTACACATGCTTACATGTCGTAAGCATGACTACAGTCATGCTACTGAGTACACTTTCTGACTTGAAAAAGGTATGAAGGTATCTTCCCACTCCTAGATATGGTTTAAGTAGAACTACAACTGTTCTTCTACAAGGATAATCCACAGAGGTTCATATGCTGTTAATCAAACCAAACCAAACCAAACCAAACATATTATTCGTATTTTTAATCTTGAGTAAATCAAAACATAAATTTTATTTTCTATCAGTATATTTTGAGGTGCCCGTGGTGTAATGGTTATCGTCGCAGGATATGGACACGGCGACACGAGTTCAAATCCTGGACCTGACTGATTGCATTTCACATAGCACTAATACCATTGGGAAAGGTATGAATCCAATTATCCAGCTATGGATAAATAGTAGGACAGATTAGGTTCTTCAGCCTTGGTGAGGCAACTAGTCTAGGAGAAGGAAAACTCTGAATTCAAACCTGTTAAACTCCGCTTAAAATTGACCTTGTGTCATATCCTGCCCGAGCGGAGGGGTTGGGTAAATAGGATCAGTATATTTTGAAGGGTGATGCCGATTTTGACGCAAGTACTGTATAGGAATGGTATCTGAGTAATGTTGATACTCCCCTTACTTTAGAACCGGTGCAACTGCTAGCTAGCCAAGTTGCTCATTCATACATTTGATTTTTAGAAAATTGAAACATATTTAGGCAATTGTAATTTTGTTTTCTATCAATGGAGTCAACGAATTCAACACTAATGGACAAACAAATATGTCTTGGCATTAAATTCACCCCAGGTTCTGGTCAGCAGATCATTTCAATTATTGTTGCCCTGATATTTCATAAAACAGTCTATTTTGTTTGATATTACACACAGCCTAACGTTATTTGCTACAAGAAATTCTTCTTTCAAGTATGGTTTCTTATAAGAGACTTCGCAGTCAAAAGAGACCGGAAACTGTTGATGAATATCTCAGGGATTTCTGCCTAGCAGTGCAATAATATTGGGTGTCTCGATTGAACTTTTGATGTTTAATCTCTGACTTTTGATGTCCATGCTGAGGCCATTCCCCACCGTTTTATCATACATGTCACAGGGTGAGGCTTTTGAGGCTTTCCTGTGACAAACAAGACCCACTATGTCCGATCCTTTCATCTCAGCACGATTTGGTGAATCAATAAGAAAATAGTTTTCTGTCTATTAACATATTGTGTCTGTCTCATTGTCGATATACATATGCAAGTGTTTATAGGTCGGACAGTCTATTATCCCATTCTATTCGCATACGCATCAATCAAACTTCGCCGAGTTATCGAGTCGCCATTATTTTTATTTTCGCTCTTTTGTCAATACATTTTTAACATTTCTTTCTTTCTTTCTTTCTTTCTTTCTTTCTTTCTTTCTTTCTTCTTTCTTTCTTTCTAAATCTGTCACCTATTTATTAAATCCTTTGAAATATCTTCAATAGTAAGATTTATTCAACAAATTTGCCGGGAGTAAACGCTAAAGTTTGACAAGATGTCTTGCCGCCATCTTGGCTTTTTGGCGAATCATTTATTTTACTTATTCATTATGCTGTAGAGTGTAAACAGCATCTTTACACCGTCCATTTTATTTTTCAGACTAATCATGACATAACATTTCTGTAGGCATATTAGATTTCAATTCCACCCTATAAGTATGATCTCATATATATATATATATATATATATATATATATATCATTAATACATACACATATATATATATATATATATATATATATATATATATATATTAGCGTTCATTGCAAGCCTCTTCGTAGATGAATTGAGGTCTCGGCAGCCGTTGAACGGATGTATGTAAACAACAGTAATTGTGATTCATAACCGTTTAAAATTTACTTCGCAGCTTATGGCTCCTCGTGGCTGAATGGTTAGAAGCTTTGGCTTGGCCTTTGAGTCAACCAGGGTTTCGATCCCAGTTACAGGAAGATACTGTCTAACCACATTGATGAGTTCTGATAGAACGAAACAGATCTGTCTGTGGATGACTATAGAGGTATATATATATATATATATATATATATATATAACTTGGACACAGTATTAATAGCAATTAAAGACTATTACTTTCTCGTCTATGCAATCTTTGGACCAAGTTCTTATATACGCGAATTAACGGAAAAGTTTATTGGTTGATCAAAATGCTCTCATGGATAGTGACAAAATGAGGTTTACTTTTCAACTTAGCCCCCATTACAGTTCACACATTTCTTCCATTGGTGCTGCAGTGCTTGGATTCCATTAGTTAAACAAGTCCTCAACTGCAGATATGACATCAACATAAATTCTTTTTTAGATTACCTTGTACTTCACTTTTTCTCTATAATTGTTATATATATATATATATATATATATATATATATATATATATATAAAGTTAAGTCTCTGTACAGCTTTATTTATATCACTCTCTCACTCTTTCTTTACCTCGTTCCCTTTCTCTGCCCTTCTTCGTCCATCTCTCTGTACATCGTTCTCTTTCTATCTTTCTCTACCACACCATTTCTTCTGTGTCTCCATCTCTCTACACTTCTTTTTATTTAAATCGTAGACGAAGCTATTTGCGTTTTCTTTTCGTACTAATGCCCTTGGCAAAAGCATAAATCCGTATGTTCTCTCCAGCTGTAAGGAAATAGCTGAGTAGACTGAGTTCTTGGGCTTTGGTTAGAAAACCAGTCTAAGAGTAGGAAGACTGAATTCAAACCCACCTTACTCCTCTTAACAAATTGACTTTGTTTCACATTCTACCCATGACGGAGAAGGTGATTGAATACAAAGATGTCTTTCAATTTGGTGCTGGAAAATACAATTTGTTGTTGGCAACTGTAGTCGAGGGCGACCAGAAGAGTCCCTTTTCAATAGCTACTACACCGAGATGCAGGGAAGGGCGCTACTCATTTCCCTGGATTGCTCCACTTTACCCTTGATCCATATTTTATGATGCTGAGTGTTAAGCAAAGAGGCATCAAGTACCACTTTTTGAGTCTTTGGTATGACTCAACAAGGACTGAACCCTGGTTTCCCAGGCCTTTGGTGAACACACTAACCTCTAGGCCACTATATATATATATATATATATATATATATATATATATATATATATATATAAACAGTAGGTTTCCATATAAAGCAAAAGTGTTCATTTTTATTCATAAAAACAAAAGAAGCTCAAGAAGATGCAATTTTTGAATCTGTATTTATTGCATTTTTTGACCATTCACTTGAGACACAGCCACGCTTTTTTTCCCTCTTTTTAAAGGAGAAGGTGGAAGGTATTGAATTTGTAGAACTGTCTTTTATTCAATCATTTAAACACTTTTCCGATATTGGCATTGTGGTTAGAGTCTACGCATTCTAGTGCAATTCCCGTTTAACTTTTTCTCAATACGCTTAGTCAGCGTCCATGTGGTGCATCCACATAATAAAATTAACATAACCAATACTTGGAAGAAATTGTGTTTTATTTTATCGGATTGGTCATACTTACATACGATGATTTTTGCACATAACATCATTTCTTTAAAATGGCAGACGGTAATATATGAATTGTCTCAAAAAATATGAAAGATCAAAACCAAAAACAATTCAAGAAATCTTTTCTCTGCAAAAATATAAAAAATACGTTTTAACCAACTAGAATCACAAATAAATTAATTCACTTTTTATCTAATTTGGAGCCTATCTAAATCTTATTGACAAAGCCATAAGATAGACAAGTTTTTATATTTCATGGAGATCCATCTCTATTCTACCTTCATTTTCTTAACTATTTGATTAGAATTATTCTTTAATTCAATTCTTTTCAGAATGAATTTATTTCTAAAATCACTTAATTATTTTTACTAAAAAAAATTTTTTTTTGTTTACGCCAACAATAGATGTGCATCAGCAAATATAAGATTCCCTACTACTCATAATTAAGCTTAGCATTACACATACTTACTAGCGTGTAAATATACTTTGCCTCTATATAATGATATACACGCACAAAGATCTTTTATACACAAAAAGTATATCATCTATTACTGAAACAATGTTTAGTTTGATTTGTTCTGGTTTGGTTTGGCTCTATGGCATATGAACCATTGTAGATTATTAATGGTAAATTCATTTTTATACATATAAACAGTTCTATTTCAAACAATTCCGTTTAGTGCAAGTATAGTTTTTTGTTTACATTCAGTTAAATGCCAAAAAACATTTCCATTTCAAACAATTCAGTTTAGCATAAGTACAGTTTTGTTCTATTTGACCCATAGATAGGACCCTAACAGGTACTACCACTCTGTAAAAGAGTGAATCTGGGAGTAGTGGCAATAAAAGGGTACTTCGAATTCACCAAAGCTCCAGCATTCATGGAACCTCACCATCAGATTGCTTAGTGTCATATCTGGGACATTCGTTGTGGGAGTGGTTCTTACTCCTCTGCGGAGAAGCAGTCGGTGTATTCTACAGCCCAAGCCGACTAGGCAAATCGAAACAATGCAAACTGCTATTAACAATTTTCTTGTTGATACCACATTGGGGTATATTAGCGTTTTAACAAATATTTAATTGCCGTTGTTTTTCAACAAAATTTTCACTCAAGTTAAGTAAATGAAATTTATTGAATTTGTAGAACTGTCTTTTATTCAATCATTTAAACACTTTTCTGATATTGGCATTGTGGTTAGAGTCTTCGTATTCTTGTGCAGTTCCTGTCTAACTTTTTCTCAATACGCTTAGTCAGCGTCCATGTGGTGCATCCACATAGTAAAATTGACATAACCACTACTTGGAAGAAATTGTGTTTTATTTTATCGGATTGGTCATACTTAGATATGATCGATAACCTATTGATAGCAATCCATGCCTTCACTAGGCGCATATTGATGTCATTTTCAGTAGATGAGACGCTGCTATCGAGGTACGTGAACTCGTACACTAATTTCAGAGAACTACAATTTAGTGTGGAGATTAAAATACATGTACTCTGTTTTATCTACTTTCACGTGGAGGCCCATGCCACCTGATGCCTGCTCCAGACTATGCATCAGCAGGGATTCAGCTTGGGTAGGTGTATTTGCAAGAAGCTCTATGTCATCTGCGTAGTCTGCGTTCGTAATAGTTTGTGCGAGGCAACGTCTGCTTGTTGCCAATTTTTAGTGTAAAGCCATTTTTTGCCATTAGATCTATCGACGTTCGGAGTACTTAATCTTGGCAGAAGCCATGGGAAGCAGCATCGTGGATGTGAAGTAAGGCTGATGAACCCAACGTCGGGTCAACGGGGCACTTCATCTGGTGCTGGGCGGAAGAACACCACCGGTCAACTGCCAGGATCAAACAGTTCAGTCAAGAAACTACTGCTGATGATGTCTATTGATGATATAAAAATATAGCCATCGAAAGATTACCATGACTCTGAAAATAGAATTACAAATGTCAAAAAGCAATAATTGAAAAATGTAACTGTGTGCTAACAAAGGATTGATATTAGACATAATTATCAGTGTTAGATAGAAATATTTGAAACCATTTGACTGTGTGCAAACAAATCAGCTCTAATAACTCGTTTAAAATTGCTATATATAAAGTATTCACTTTCAAATCATAGATGCAAACAAGAATTTGCATTAGATATCCCACAAGAGTTGATATGCCATAAAACACCGACCGACCGACCGACCAAGTTTTTAGCTATAAAACTATTTTTTTAACCCAGTCACTACTAATACAAACTGGTAACTTACTTTTTTACCACTGCTACATTTTCTTGCATTTGTAAACCTGGGCAATATTCAAGTGCAACTAATATCAATACTTCGATTAATCGATCTATTCTTCTAAATTCACATATAACGGTTTCTTCTTTTCTTCTTTTCTCTGTCTGTCCGTAATCTATTTGCCCATCTCTCTCGCTAGATAAGTGTCTGTGTGTGTATGTATGTATGTAAAATATTCAGACCTTGCTGACATATTTCATGCAGAAGCTAAATAGTTCGTGTAAGTAATTAGTCGGCGTCCGGTACACGAACTCTGACCTGAATTCTAAAACACTTGGCCATTGAAAATGAATTTGCATACTTGCAAAGTTTAAATAGATGAGAAATAAAAGTGGTTCGTCATGACCCTAGTCAATCAGCTGCATTCAAATCACTTACCCTTTTCTTTTTCAAATTTACAATGTTAAATAATTGTGTCCATCAACTTCCAACAATGAAATTCTGAAACGTTGAACGATCTTTCTGTTAATTATCAAACAAACGAATCTACGGAGATTCATGTGTAATTTGATCTATCTATCTATCTATCTATGTCTTGTTACTGATCTATCTATCTATCTATCTGTAGGTCTTTCGACTTATCTAGTTCAGTTTGTTCATGCCAAACAATTGTTTGAAAGATTATTCAAAGTTTCAGATTTTCATTGTTGGAAGTTGATGGACACATTTATTTGACGTTGTAAATTTGAAAAAGAAAAGGGTAATTGATTTGAATGCAGCTGATTGACTAGGGCGATGACGAACCACTTTCATCTCACATCGATTTAAACTTTGCAAGTATGCAAATTCATTTTCAATGGCCAAGTGTTTTAGAATTCAGGCCAGAGTTCATGTACCTGGCACCAGGTTATATATATATATATATATGTATATATATATATATATATATATAATCTGCTAAAGAATCAGAAAAGAATTTCATCGTATCTGTTTTTAACAAATCTCTTCTGTCTTTCTCTGTCAGTTTGTCAGTCTATCTCTCTCAATATATATATATATATATAGAGAGAGAGAGAGAGGGAGAGAGAAAGAGAGAGAGAGAGAGAGAGAGGAGGGAAGGGAAGGGAAGAGATTTGATAAAATAGATACGTTAAAATTCTATTCTGATTCTTTATTAAATTATATATATATGCAGAGAGAGAGAGAGAGGGAGACAGACAGACAGATAGATAGATTAGATAGATATATAGTCTGTAAACTTGATAGAGAGATAGACAAACAGGGCCCCCCCACACACACACACAGCTCTTCGAAAGAATTGAGCACTCTGGTAGCCGATAGGGTATAAAAATGTAAACAAACGGTAGCTGATGCTGCTGCTGTTGCTACATAAATACCTTAAAAATTCCCTTAGCCAATGTGGTACGCTTGTTGGCTGAGCGGTCTGAGATTTAGTCTAACGTAAAGTTGGATGGGTTTCGATCCCGGCCTTGAGCGTTCTACGTGTCTAGCCACACTGAAGAGTTCTGATAGAACGAAACAGTCTGTCTGTGGCATGACAATATATATATATATATATATATATATATATTCAAAGTTTAATATCAAACAGTTTATGCCAAAAAAGGGCTAAAGAGAGCTCAGAAATTATGTATGCATTTTCACTCCTGGTTTAAATTGGTTTGTATATAATGCGCTCCACTTGGTCAAGATAGCAACAATAAGATAAAAAAAACAAATATTTTTACAAAAATATGTAAAATACAGTAAATATTTTGTCAAATTTTTAATCAAATTTGTTGTCAAATCTTTATCAACTTGGCTTATTGACTTTTACACCCCCATATATACATATATATATATAATTATAATTCCTACATGGCCAAGAGCGAGTCTACCAAGGTTTCACTAGGTAGAATCGCTCTTGGCTATGTAGGAATTATTTTCATAATATTAGCTCAATATCATGTTTTGAGCACTTTGTTACGCTTTAGTTTAGGTAATTCTGTCGATGTTTTTTTTTCTTTTGACTAGATTTACGTGCAACTTGATTATTTTCAAGTAGCACGTGTGTTTTTCATTCTTTCTTTTCTTTTTTTTTTACTGAATTTTTTCCCCAGATATTAGTTTGTAGAATTTGAAAATTATACAATGTGGGTTTTTTTCGCACCAACAGAATTATAGATTAGATATAAAGATTAAAGGTTATATATATATATATATATATATATATATAATCTTTTCATATAAAAAAAAATTCTCTTCATTGGTGTCCGTTGATATTGAGCATTCAAATTGGATACTCCTACTCCTTAGATTTCCTCCTCGGATTATATGTATATATAGAGAGAGAGAGAAAGAGAGAGAGAGAGAGAGAGAGAGAGAGAGAGAGAGAGAGAGAGAAAGAGTGAGATTAAAGAAATATTACTTAACCACTTAGTCAGATATCATTATCTAAATTATTCTATGTCAATATATTGGAATCCATTCGTGTCTGTGTAAAAATATATCCAAACATACTTATAGAAATATTGATATGTCAGCCCAGATACATACACATATTGACATAATTTGCGCGTGACCTTCGGGTCATTGACCTGGTGTCAAGCCCTGTCCGGTGGGAGGTAGCGGCAAATATCATAATTTGCGCGCGTGCACACACACACATGAACACAGAGGGTGTCTTCGTGGTGTAAAGCTTACGGCGCTGGACCGCGGAATCTTAGCAAGTGAGTTTGAACTCCAGTCATTTTTGGACAAGTACCTTTGGGAAAGGTATAAACCCCCTTATCCTCCCAGCTATGGGTTAAATAGTATTACTGCTGTTCATCTAGAAAAATCACTTTGGCATTAAATAACCCACGAAAGTTGATATGCCATTAAACAAAGAAATCAAACCAAACACACGGATAGATGGATAGATTGCATTGTTAAGACTCACATAACGACGTATAACGGAGGTGCCGTGGTGTAATGGTTATCGTCGAAGGAATTGGACACGACGATACGAGTTCAAATCCTGGACGAGACTGATTGCATTTCACATAGCACTAATACGCTTGGGAAAGGTATGAATCCAATTATTCTTCAATTATGGGTAAATAGTAGGACAGATTAGGTTCTTCAGCCTTGGTTAGGCAACTAGTCTAGGGGAAGGAAAACTCTCAATTCAAACCTGTTAAACTCCGCTTAAAAATTGACCTTGTGTCATATCCTGCTCGAGCGGAGGGGTTGGTAAATATGATAAATATGATATGATAACGACGTATTTCATTCATAGTTCTGTTTACATGAATTATTAAGAGACTTTTATGAACAAATATTTCAAATCAACCATCTTAGACTCGATTCGACTTCATTTGGATAATAACATAGTGTTTATTACATTAGAAAACTGCTAGATGAGTGAGAAGAACAGCAGTTTTTTTTTAAAGTTAAGCAGATAAAGTTTTTCATATCCATTCACACACAAACTTTAAAAAAAAGAAATAAATGTCTTAAAAGAACCAAATGACAGGATATTTGTTTTTCTTTGGAATAAAGTCCTTGTTGAACATTTTTTTTTTTGGTCAGCTTTCCTTTTTCCAAAGAAGTGAGATGATTTCAATTTAAAATAAGGAAAGAATGAAGCTGTCATTAGTTTTTTGATTGATTGATTGATTGACTGATTGATTTTTAACGGCGTGTCAACTTGCCTAGGCTTATTTCAAGTGTAGAGGTTAGGGAATCACGTTCACATCTAGATTTTTTTGTAGTTGTTTCTTAAGATTTCTTCTTTTTTTTTGCACATAACATCAAGTATTCCTATCGAATCCGAATAATTTTTAACAGTCCAATCTGACTCATAAAGTCAGAAAGAACCTGGGAGCAATGACAATAAAAAGGTACATTACACTCTCAATCTTCAGAACTGGAGGCTCACCATCTGATGCAGTTTAGTGTCATACCCGGAATATCCTTTTTTTTGTGTGTATGAGGGTGTCTTACCCGTCTATAGGGGATAAAGTCAGCGTAGTCTAATCCCCGACGACAAGCCTGTAGGTTTTTGTTTAAAAACGAACAAAAGAAAGATAAACATGAGATTTTCCACTTTAAGGTTTTGCCTTATCCGATAAGGAAAATTAATAATGATAATTTGAAAGCCATGGTGAATCCTTATATTATTTAAAAAGAAAATATTATTTTAAGAAAATCGTTCAATCGAAGAATCCATACACATTTTTTAATAAACGTTTTCTTTCTCACTGAACATGAACACTTAGGTTTAAATGGTCTAAGGGAAATAATTTTGATTTTACTTGTATTCAGGGTTGATAGTTTTCTTTTTTTACAAGTTCATAAAATGAACTTAAAATCATGATTTTAAGCATTATTAAAACCACTATTGTTAACCTTGTTCAATCATTGTTAAAAGCATTATTTCAACTTTAGACTTTTCGCATCTTCACTGCAAATCAAGCTTAATTTGACTAAATTTTTGAAATGATTATTCATACATTTATAATACAATATAATTCTCTTTTGTAAGAGCATAATGACAAGTATTAGTGAAATACATTTAATTTCAATTTTTTAATGCATGCTTTGATAATGTGAACAAAAATTATTATGACCTTGTAATATACTATCGATTTAAAAATGTATAACAATGAAATAAAAAAGCAAAAACAAATAAACAAAAAATACGTATTGGTCTATTTTTCATTTCAAAATTGTTTCTTCAGATTTAGTAACATTTCCCCTCTTATGTTTCGCTGATTTCATCAAATTTATATCCCATAAAGAAAAAAAAAAGCTTTCATCGGGAGGGCGTCTCTCTCAATAAATAATAATCAACACGAAGCCATGTTAATGCAGAGACCTAACTAATCGCACAAAATTTTAATTTTCAAACGAAAAAATAACGAATTTAAAAAAATTATTTACCTTACGAAAATAGCTATTTCCATTTAATTACTCATTACTAATAAGGTATTCGCCAATAGTCGGGGAGACCTGGGTTCAATCCTAGGTCGAGTCATACAAAAGACTTTTTAAATGAACAAATATTTCAAATCAACCATCTTAGACTCGATTCGACTTCATTTGGATATTAACACAGCATTAGAAAACTGCGAGATGAGTGAGAAGAACAGCAGTTTTTTTTTAAAGTTAAGCAGATAAAGCCTAACACTCAGCAATATAAGGTACGTATCAGGGGTAAAGTGAAGCAATCCTTGGAAAGGAGTAGCGCCCTTCCCTACACCTCGGTGTAGTAGCTATTAAAAAGGGAGTCTTCTGATCGTCCTCGACTACAGCCGCCAACTACAACAACTATAAGGTATAAGTGTACTTATGAATCCTAGAAGGGTAAAATGATTACAAATAGTTATTGCTTAACTAGGACAAACAGTTCGGGCAAAAAACAAAAATGTCTAAGCTTTCAAAAGTATCACTGAATTAAATTCAAAATTATTTCTCCACGATGCTCCATGAAATTTTTACAATACAGTATTAACTGCCATTGGCCCAATGAGTAGAATGTTCGCCAATGGTCCGGGCGACCGGGGTTCAATCTCAGGTCGAATCATATCAAAGACCCTAAAATGGTACTTGATGCCGCCTTGCTTTGCCCTCAGCAGTATAATGCGAGGATCGAGGATAAAGGGGAGCAACCCTTGGAATGGAGTAGCACCCTTCCCTACACCTTGTTGTTGAAGCTATTGAAAAGGGAGCCTTCAGGTCACCCTCGACAAACGTCGCCAACTTTACTTTTATTAACTGCCCTGTTAGTGGGGCTTATAATACGCTGACTGTATTTCTTGCAGAGCTGTAAGGCCTCCCACAAAAAGAAGTGTTCTAAATATGACACTAAACTAACCCTTCATAACCATTACTCCCAGGTCTACTCTGACCCGAATTGGTAGTAACTGTTAGAGTCCCATCTATGAGTCAAATAGAACTTTTCAATCATTAACAAAGAATTATTACCGGCCCATTGGTCTAGTGAGTAGAGTGTTCATCAATGGCCCGGGAGACCCAGGTTCAGTTCCAGGTCAAGTCATACTGGAGACTAAAAAAATGGTACTTGATATCTCCTAACTTTACAATCAGCATAATAAAGTACGTATCAAGGGTAAAGTGGATCAATCCAGGGAAAGGAGTTGCACCCTCTTCTACACCTTGTAATAACTATTGAAAAGGGCCCTTCAGGTCGCCCTCGATTACGGTTGCTAACTTTACTTACTTATTATTATTGGTTATTTGAAAGTATATAGCTGTGTGGCAATTATTTGTATTATGTAGGAATACTTGATGAATAGAATGACTAATATCAAATAGCAATACTTGAAACCATTTAACTAAGTGCAAACAAATGAGCTCTTACAACTCGTTAAAAATAAAGTTACCAACAAACTATTCGCTTACAAATCCTGTGTATATATAAAAACAGGATTTGGCATTAAATAAGCTACAATGGTTTATATGCCATAAAGCGCTAACCAAAATTAATATCATATAACTGTAATATAATGGCTGAGGGATTTCGTTTTATGCCTTTGGGTTTAGTTAGGCTGAGAACCTTTCGGCTCAGTGCATTGGTTACTTAGGTGCAACATGAACGCAGGTGTTCACGCGCACGCGGACGTGTCATTCAGAGATATCAAAATAAAAATCCCAGATAGGGGGATGGGAATGACGTCATGCCCGGAAGCTCTGGAGGATTTTGGGAGATTTTTTAAAAAGTCAGTTGAGTTGAGAACTAGACACCGAACGAGAAGGGTCGACTTTCGGGGCTCGCAGAGGCCAGACGAATTTGTGTGCTACGGGCGCTGCGCGAGACGGTGGGGGTGGGGGCAGATGGAAAAGCCAGAATAGAAAGAATGTGTATCTATCTCCTTATGTCGAAGAACCTTTAAACTCAAAGGTAATAAAAAAGTTTCGTATCTGAACTAAGAAGTCGTAAGTGTTTTTGTGTTTCGGGATTCCTATGTTCTATGTATATATGTTACAAACATTCTAGGTACGTTTCACGTATCCGTATCATGGGTATGGTACATAACTATGTGCAAAAAAATAAAACCTATAAAGAAACAATTACACAACAAATGTAAATATGAACGCAATTCCTAAACCCCTTGGTTTGAAATAATCTGAGACGGATTGACATGCCGTTAAAATTAATCAATCAATTAGGAAAATAAGAAGTTGATAAGATAGCGTTATTTAACAGATTTTTCTTTTTTTTTTTTGTTCCTTAACTAAAAAGTGTTATTTCCCAATTGCTTATGTCTTAAAAGTAACTAAATAACATTTATTCTTCTCTTCAAACTTTGCCGCTCAGTCGGTTGGGGCTGTAAAATACACTGACTGCATCTTCACAGAGGAGTACGAGCCCCCACCCCGCCACAACCATATTTACCCAACTCCTCCGCTCGGGCAGGATATGACACAAGGTCAATTTTTAAGCGGAGTTTAACAGGTTTGAATTCAGAATTTCCCTTCTCCTAGACTAGTTGCCTCACCAAGGCTGAAGAGCCTAGTCTGCCCTACTATTTGTCCATAGCTGGAGGGAGAATAATTGGATTCATACCTTTCCCAAGGGTATTAGTGCTATGTGAAATGCAATCAGCCAGGTCCAGGATTTGAACTCGAGTCGCCGTGTCTACATCCTGCGACGATAACCATTACACCACGGGCACCTCGCCACAAGGTATGTCCTGGATATGATACTAAACAATCTGATGGTTAAGTTCCAATAATGCTGGAGCTTTGGGGAATGCGGAGCACCTCTTAATTGCCATCGCTCACAGGTCCACTCTGGCCGAGAGAGGTAGCACCTGATAGGGTCCTATCTATGGATCAAATAGAACTGTTTGACATTAAAAAGTAAGTTGTTGGCGACCGTAGTCGAGAGCAACCAGAAGGCTCCCTTTTCAACAGCTACTACACCGAGTCAGTGTAGGAGAAGGCGCTACTCCTTTCCCTGGATTGCTCCACTTTACCCTTGATACGTACCTTATATTGTTGAGTGTTAAGCAAGGAGGTATCAAGTACCATTTTTAAAGTGTTTGGTATGACGTGACCTGGGATTGAACCCAGGTCTCCCGGACCATTGGCGAACACTCTACCCACTAGACCAATGAGCCGGTTTTTATCTCTTATTTTTACTTACTTGACTTTTAAACCGAATGCTAACAAACGGTTTATTAGAAATAGAACTGTTTGATCATTTAACTGTTTGTAAGTTTAACTTTGTGTAAATATCACTGATGTTTAATTGAATTGTAAGTGAAACATAGCAATACTTGGAACCACTTAACTTCGATCCATGCTGAATTGAATTATCAGAAATTAACTGTGTGTATCTGCAAAATGTGTTCACAAATTATATATAGAATATATAAGTGAAAGAAAGATTTGGCTTTAAATGAACAACAATGGTTGATATGCCATTAAACCAAACTAAACTTTGTTTTTAAAACCAACGAGTGTATAATGAAAACAAGATGGAGGTGCCCGTGGTGTAATGGTTATCGTCGTGGGAAATGGACACGGCGACACGAGTTCAAATCCTAACGAGACTGATTGCATTTCACATAGCAATACCCTAATACCCTAATACTAATACCCCTGGGATAGGTATGAATCCGATTATTCTCCCTCCAGCTATGGGTAAATACAGACTGGTTTCTTCAGCCTTGGTGAGGCAATTAGTCTAGGAGAAGGAAAACTCTGAATTTAAACCTGTTAAACTCCGCTTAAAAAATTGACCTTGTGTCATATCCAGCCCGAGCGGAGGGGTTGGTAAATATGGTATAATGAAAACAAGATAGGAAACTATATTTGGGGGCTTATATAGGAAAGAGGTTTATATTATAGTTGCAAATCTTGAAAGAAAAAAAAAGAAGAAATAAAAAATAACATATGCTATAAAGGGACCAAATTTGTATTTCTATTTTGTTATCCTGGATATAAAAGCAAAATTTGATCGAAATAATGTAAATTTTCTACACTATTCCCACTCGATTTCACTCATTAGACCCATAACTAATGTAGCGTGTCCTGGGTAAGGAATAGGCTGTCAGAGACCATCCCTCTCCAGGTCTGGGTATAATTCAGTTTTCCTTTTCCTTGTCTGGTTGTCATATCAATATCAAAAAAGCTCAGTCTGCCCTGCCATTTATCCATCGTTGAAGAGAGAATAGATGAATTTATACATTCCTCACGAGTATTAGAGCTATGTGAATTGCAAACTACCTCGTTCAGGATTTGAACTCAGGTAACTGAGTCCATTTTCAAAGAGGATAACCGTTATGCATTTTCAAAGAGGATAACCGTTAGCGCCTCATATATGTTTACAACATGAGTAATTATAAAATAGCGCATACCAACCCGGAACAAGATTTGCGTCACTGATGTAAATTTTTGATTGGTAATAAACATTGTACAGAAGTTCTAGTAGCGAAGTATAAGTCCCTTTTTCTCCCACCCCTCTAACTATGGGTTAAATAAGACCCCTACTGGATACGGCGACACAAGTTCAAATCCTACACCAGGCTAATTGCATTTCACATAGCACTAATACCCTTGGGAAAGGTATGAATCTATTTATTCTCCCTCCAGCTATGGGTAAATAGTAGGGCAGACTTGGTTCTAGAGCCTTAGTGAGGCAACTAGTCTAGGAGAAGGAAAACTCTGAATTCAAACCTGTTAAACTCCGCTTAAAATTCAAACCTGTTAAACTCCGCTTAAAAAATTGACCTTGTTTCATATCCTGCCCGAGCGGTGGAGTTGGTAAATATGAATAAGACCCCTACTGTCCTTCTAGAAGGATAGCTTTGAATAACCCACGAAGGTTGATTTTCCGAAAGTGAACGTAAATAAGATGACTGGTGTTCGAACTCGCTTACTATAGTGTCTCAGTCCAGCTCGTTAGCCGCAACGCCACGGAGACTTCTATTTTCCCCAAATGAAATTTATTCTCACTTGGATCACTGTAGTTTTTCAAGTGAGAATTGTTAATTTTCAGAGTACTTCTCTTGTCTATTTATTTACTTATTTCTTTTCAATTAATCATACATTTATAAATAGGATGTATAAAGACGTTGTCAGCCTTTAAGAGAGTTAAAATGAATCTATCTTGTTAACATAATGTCTTGGCTATTACACTAAACTGTACAGCGAAGACCTCGTGGAGTAGTGGTCAGTGTGAAGGACTGCGCTGTCGTAGTAAGCGTGTTCGAACTCAAGTCGCGGTGTTATATTGTCATCATAACGACACAATAATAAAGACGCAGGGAGACTTCTTTATAAACATATGTACCTCTCACTTTAATTGTAAGGTTCGAAAAGGTTATTCAAGGTTTGCGTGTGAGAGGGTGTTGGAGACCGAACAGAACTGAAATATTTTGACCCCCACTCTTATGGCCGTCAACGTTGTGGCTTTCTCGTTCTCCAGATGCTCAACCGGAGGCCCTGGGGTCCACTCTGCTGGGTGCTGGCTTTCTTTACTGCATCTTATCTGCAACTTCTCTGGTCCCCAAACTCCATCGGGGTTCCCGAGGGCCCCTTCGGCCGGGTGTGGCTTTCCCTACCACAACTCGTCTATAACTCCGTCTCCAACTGTCTGGAACTCCAACTGGAACTGGAACTGCAACTGCAACTGTCTTGACTTCTGTCTTGACTGAGTTATATAATAGTTCAACGCCCACTCGATCGCCCACTCGATCTTTGAAATCGCATGTTTGATCGTCATCAAGCGGAAAAAACTGTCATGCAGTTCACAGGTCACTCTCTTCCGGTGCGTCAGTCTATGAGTGTACCATGGGAATTTTTTACCTCGTCCCATTTCATCAGCCAACTTTCGCCCACGCGATTTCCTCTCATAACTGCCATTAGAATGTGTCACTTCCTTCCGGTGCATCACCTTGAAATGGAATTTTTGGCCGGGTCGAAGGCCAAAATACAACAGTGGTATTGCGTTTACTTTTGGATTAATACTCTTGAAAAAGATATAAACTCCTTTATCCATCTCCCAATTATGGGTTAAATAATATCACTGTTTTTCTACAAGGATGGCTTTGGAATTAAATAACCAGCGAAGGTTGATATGCCATTAAAAAAAGAAATATAAACCGAATTATCATTGTAAGATAAGTAAATGAGATTTTTGACATTTGTGTATTCGTCTCGCATTGTCTGTTTTTTTTTTTAACGGATATTCAAGCACAATGCAGGTATAAAGATGCTTCTGTTAATAAACAATGTATCTCATCTTTTTTATCACGCATCCTAAACGTCAACCCGGAACCAGACGCCAAATCGCTGCGAGCCAAAGAAAGAACTGATGCGAACAGGAAACTGAGGAGGATGCAGTTCATCCTTTATACAAAGAATCATTTATAGCCAGCTGTGATTCGAGTCTTGACCTATAACCCGGTAGAGATGGGTACTTCAGCAAGTATGCATATATATTGATTTTAAAAAAAAATCTCACTCGGTAAACGTGGTTAAGAATGAGCTGCCTCTATCCTCTGCAGTAGGGTTAGAACTACACGACCAAAAAAAAAAAAATAAAATAAAATAAAATAAAATAAATAAATAAAATTAAATGAATAAATAAATACAAAAGAGGTATCCTGGATATGACTCTAAACTGCACCCGATGGTTAGGTTCGAATTTTGGACATCTGTGGAGTGTGGAGTCCCTTTTAATTGCCGATTACTCCCAGCTCCACTCTGACCAGGAGTGGTAGTACCCGTTAGGGCACCAGCTATGGGTCAAATATGCCTGTTTAAATATTAGTAGTATTTGATAGGATTGTCAACAAGAAACAAAAAGAAAGAAAAAAATACTTAAGAAACAATTAAACTAAAAAATCTTAATATGTACGTATAATGAAAGCAATTCCCTAACCTCTTGGCATAAATAATCCTTGACGGGTTGACATAGCGTTAAAATCAACAATCCCTTCTAAAACCACCACAGAATATGGTGGCACTTACAATGATAGTGTGTTTTTATTATTAATTTCTTAAAATTATTTACTAGATCTTTGACAAAATGTTTTTAACACGCATATTAACGTTAACATTAGTTTAATTTTAATTTTAAATTTAATCATATTTTGACTAATTGAACGAATTTATATTTATCAAATAAATATTTTACTTAGCCAACAAAACTTTTCAAAATATTTTGAAATAAAACTATAGTATCCATAACAATCTTTTAATATTGTTCTTTTTAGTAAAAGTCGTTTAAAAACCGCCTAAAGTGTACATTAAACTGTTTGTCGAGTCATATCGTTTTTATAAAGTGTATTATTATAATTGTTATATACAAAAATCCCTTCTGATTTACTAAAGTTGTCTTGTGTTCAATCCTCATTGGGTACTCTGCCGCTGGAGCCACACCCTGTCAACTTCAGCAGATGGGTAACACTCACCAAAAGGGGAGTCTTGCATCTGGTGGCGAAGTTCCATTTCAGGAATTCTGAGTAGAGTGGAATACCTCTTTATTGAATTTAATCCTAGGTTCACTCTGACCCGGAGTGGTAGTACAAGTTAAGGTCTCATCTAAGGGTCAAATTGATCTGTTTGAAAATTATTTGTATCAGACAGGAATATTTGATATATAATTGTATGCAAAAAAAAACAACAAAACAACAAAAAAAACAAACAAACAAAACAAAACAACCCCACCCCAGAAAACTCTTACAAAACAATTACACAGAAAATGTAAGTAGATATATATAATGTACGCGATTCCCTAACCTCTTGGCATAAAATAACCCCAGATAGGTTGATATGATTTAAAACCAACCAATCAATCAATCTGCTGCAGCCTTAGTAAACAGCATGTGCGATATGTGCCTGTGCTTGTCAGCGCATGTGCATTTATTCACGCATGCGCATTTCATCACTCGGTTAATCAGACATCGTTATCTTTCACCAAGACCGACGCCACAATATCAATAAGCATCAGCTAGACAAACATGAATGACGTCATCAGAATCTATAAAGTTGATTGGACAAAGACATGAGGAGAGAAATGATTTCCTCGAGGTGTTTACCTCTTTGTGAAAGAAAGAAAAGATGAAAAAGGAACAACGTATCGCTTGGGAAAAAATGGCAATATTTTCCGCTTTTGATATCAACTTGGTCGGCATCTTTTACAGCCAGGTAATGCCACCTCGTTCCCTCAAAAAAAAAAAAAATTTCAAAAAAACGGGGTTGGGGGTATTCTTGGTGTAAGTAACACTAAATAGCATCCGATTGTGAGGATCCAGTTCTGGATCACTGGGGAGTATGGAGCCATCATTTCATTGTCACTACTTCCAGATCGACTCTGACCTGGAGTGGTAGTACCTGTTAGGTTCCAATGTTTTGGTCAAATAGATAAATTAATAGTATTGGATAGGAAGGCGTGAAAACATAACTGTGTAAGTACAACTGATAATTATTAATGCTAGACTTGAATACTTGAAACTATTTAAATGCATATAAATTTTTTGTATTAAGAATATTTACTTGAAGCTTGAGGTATTTGCAAATGTTTATTAGTGACTTACAACCATATAATTGGGTAGATTATCAATCGACAGAACTTAAAATATACAAACTGCATTTTCTGTGGAGAGTTGTTTATTTAGTTGGGTTTCTTTGTTTAATGGCATATCAACCTTCATGGGTTATTTAATGCCAAAGCCATTCTTCAAGAAGAACAGTAGTGGTGCTATTTAACCCATAAGTGGGAGGATCAGGGGGTTCATACCTTTCCCAAGGGTATTTGTCCGAAAGTGAACGTAATAGCGCAACTGGAGTTTGAACTCGCTTACTACAATTCCGCTGTCCATCACTTTAACCATTACACCACGAGGACACATTTTGACGATAACATTTGTAAACGAACCTGAGCTCATTCTTTTGCATACAGCAAAATGCTTCCAAACATTGCTAACAATTCACTTAGGCCGTAATTTTTTTTACACACGGTTAAATGATCAAACATTCTATTTCAAACAATACAATTTAACATAAGTCATTTGTTTGCACACAGTGTAAATGTCAAACAGTTCTATTTGACTCATAGATAGGACTCTATCAGGTACTACTACTCCGGGTCAGAGTGGACCTGAGAACAACGGCAATGAAGGGGTAATCTGCATTCCCCAAAGCTTCAGGACTGGAGTCTCACCATCAGATTGTTTGCTCTCATATAATCGGAACACTCGTTGGGAAGAGGGGGTTACCTATCTGCAGAGTTGCAGTCCGTGTATTATACAACCCCGGTGTTGCATATTGACCCCCGACCCGGCCAAGCTGTCAAAAAGAAGAAATGCACCTGTGGAAATAACAGGTGCATCCGATCGAAGATATCAGGAGATCAGAGGCGACCCTGACTGTCGAGGGGTTGAATTGAGTGCGAATTTTGACGCTCGCAGGAAGTAGGTGGACGTCAAATTATTATATTACCCCGGTGACAGGAAGTTCAGATCAGTTGGAGAGAAGATGCTGGAATGAGAACCATGTCCCAGCAGAGGCTGGGCCCCCAGGCCCCCGTTTGAGCAGCCCAGGAGAACGAGAAAGAAAGGCTGTAATAACCAATAGAGTTTGGGGATCAATATGTTGCAGTCTTTGTTCGGTCTTCAACTCCCTCTCACACACAACCCTCTCAATAAAGTGAGAGGTATATTTTTCTAAAGAACTGTGTCCGCTCGTCTTTATTGTGTTGAATGTGTTTCTGCATGTATCGGCATATGAGTATACAACACCAGGTAACTGGGCTTTCTGCGGAGAGGTAAAAACCAAAAGGATATCCTGGATATGGCACTCATTTGCATCCGGTGGTGAGGCTCCAGTTCTGGAACTCTGTGGAGTATTGAGTCACCTCTTTCTTTTCTATCACTTCTGGGTCCACTCTACTATAAGCAATGAGTTTTATCTGAAATCTAAAAAATGGTTTGAGATTCATTTAAACTAATGACAAACTGTTTCTTTTTCTCTGGTGTGCAACGAAGGTAGTTTTCAGTTCGATTCTGTTTTGGAATGACGGCAAACAAAGAGTAGGAAAAAACTCTGTCCTAGGTTGGCATCTACCGAAAAAAAAAGAAAAGAAAAAGAATTTCACATGGACGTAGCCATGAACGGAATTGGGAATCCTGAGAGGCTTGGAATCCTCGACCAAAAGCCAAAGAAAAAGAATATATATATAAGTTTTAAAAATAATAAGATGAAGTATTCATTTTTAATATTCATTAATTTTTAGGGGTTTTCCATGGTTTTTAAAGGATCTTTTATTGAAATTTTCGAACGAGCCGGAAGTTGTCTTTTGCATGCTGCTTGCGTCATAAACAATTCTGTAATCTGTGAACCCAGAACCATAAAAATGAATAAAATATCCTTTAAATATGAATAATTATGCTAAACTTTAACAAAAGAGACTCTGTGTACTTAAACTTTAACAACCATTTTGGCCGACCGGAGATTAAAATGTAAGCAAACGTTTTTACAATAGTTATGTACATTTGTAACGACAACAGTGATAAAATAAAAATAAAACCTTAAAAGCATTTTCTTTTTTATTACTTCTCATTGTCCACAGCTTCAGGGACATCGCCCATAATTAAACTAATCGTCTTTCATTTAACGACGTTGATTATCATCGTTTTCAGTGATTTAAAACTATGCAGGACAGCCACCTCATCGACTGGTACTAAATTAAGGCTGTCCCATTTCTGCAACTACGCAATATTTATCTTTCCAATAGCCACATCAATAGCAGTAGTTACATACTCATAAATCTCCAAGACAATGTGATTGATGTCAGACTAGTCAATGGACCACATACAGCCAAGTCATTTATAATCCCACGTGTTAACTAATGACAAACTGTTTTTTTTTTCTCTGGTGTGCAACGAAAGTAGTTTTCAGTTCGATTCTGTTTTGGAATGACGGCAAACAAAGGGTAGGAAAAAACTCTGTCCTAGGTTGGCATCTACCAAAAAAAAAAAAAAGAAAAGAAAAAGAATTTCACATGGACGTAGCCATGAACGGAATTGGGAATCCTGAGAGGCTTGGAATCCTCGACCAAAAGCCAAAGAAAAAGAATATATACATCATAAGCAATTTTGTCTATCCAGAGATTCTTTAATCATGAAAATACTGGTGATATCCGATTTTGAAAGTGATATGCAGTTTATTATTATTATTATCATCATCATCATTATCATCATCATCATCATCATTATCATCCTTGGTTCTGTAATCCGGGTTTGGTCGTAGATTCTTTACAGACTTCATTCCGGTAGTCTTTGGGTTGGATCTGACTTCTGACAAAATTCTTCTATATCCACTCTTCTATTTATGACTGTATTTTTTTTGTCATAGTAGTCATTTACTAAACTAAACTTAGTTTGGCTTGGGGTGAACCCAGTGAAAATCGAAAACACTAGTAATGGCCGGCTAAGCCCAGCTCACTAACCGACACACCACACAAGATCTTCTCTTTTGGCAAATGTATTCCTATTTCTCCAAAGATGCATCCTCAATCATTATTTTTTTATTGGTATTTCTTTCATCTTAATTTCAGTGGGTTTATCAATTATTTAATAATGATAGTAAAATGATGATCAGTTAGTTGCGACGAAAACTACAATACTAACATAAAAGGATCGTCAAGAATTAATATTTTTCTTTCGTTTTTAAAAAAATGTTGTTATTATTCACGAACTCGTTCTTTTGTTTACATTTTAATGTAAAGAGATGTCAAAGCAATAAAGTGTAAATCCCCCTCATGTAGAATGCAGAAAAGTTGACGTCCTAAGTCGAGGGTGACCCGAATGCTTCTTTTATAATAGCTACTATACCGAGGTGTAGAGAAGGACATTACTCTTTTTCCTGGATTGCTCCACTTTACTCTTGATCCATACCTTATAATGCTGAGTGTTAAGCAAGGAGGCATCAAGTACCATTTTTTGAGTCTTTGGTATGACTTGACCTGGGATTTAACCCTGGTCTCCCGGGCCATTAGCGAACACTCTAACCGCTAGGCCAGTAGACCGGTAAATTATAATAATTGATTAGAATTAAAAAGACAAGTGGAACAATGCAAAGGATCTCAATATAACACTGCAGAAGTCGTTGGTCTGTAGGTGAAGAAAAATATCCTGTTGTTAAAATGTCGGAAACAACAGATTCTTTTCGATCGGATTTGGCCCAGTTATGCAAAATAAAAAAAACGAGGTTAAAAAAAACTTGGAAGTGATATTCATGCCCATAGTTATTGAGACACTATAAAATCCTCGAAATTTTTTAGCAGTGGAAAAAGATTAGGAAATCTTAAATTTGGTCAGAACTTTTAATTGCAAAGAATAACCTGAAAGAAAAAAGATTTTGGCAATCGAAAAAAGATTTGTTGTCAGTTCACAACCAAAAATCCCAAAGTCGAAAGAAAAATAAAAAAAACAACTTTGCTGAATAGTGGACTTTGCCGTTCCGGCTGGCCACTGGGTAAAACTGAAGGAGAGCGAAAAGAGAGATAAGTACCTAGACATTGCTAGAGAACTGAAAAAACGATGGAACACGAAAGTGGTGCTGATACCAATTGTAATTGTAGTACTCAGTACAGTCACCAAAGGATTGGTACAGGGACTCGAGGACTTCGAAATAAGAGGACGGATGGAGACCATTCAAACTACAGCATTATCAAGATCGGTCAGAATACTGAGAAGAGTGCCGGAGATTTGAGGAGAATTACTGTCACTCAGACTCCAATGGTGAACTATCAATTAACGCTGGTGTGAGAAATAATAATAATAATAATAATAATAATAACCTGATCAAGAATAAATTAACTAGAAGAAAAGAACTAATGGATTTTGTCGTTCTCCCGGATCGTATAGTGTAAATAAAAGAAAGCTAAAAGACAAATAAATACTTGGACCTTGCCAGAGAACTGAAAAAAACCCTGTGAAACATGAAAGTGACTGTGATACAAATTATAGTTGAAGCCTTTGGAACTGGAAAAGAGAGTCAGGGTGAACGGAAGATCAGGGGCAGAATCAAGATCATCTAGAACTCAGCACTGTTGAAATAAGCAAAGACATTTAGAAGAATCCTGCAGATCTGACTTGAGTTTCTCTAACTCAGAATCTATTGAAAAACCACCCGTTAAATCTTGTATAGCAAACTCGCAAATATTGAAATAATAAACCATCAGCTAACGCTGATGTGAAAAACTCTCAAAGAGTAAAATAATTTACAAAGACTTGGGAATATGTAGCACTATGGGGGTAGGCCGCCAAAGCAGACGAGTCTGTTTTGGCGCGAAACCAGACAAAGGATTCTTGGACATGAAATCTCGCCGTACCCGGAAGTGGTACGGGGAGGCGGATGAGAGTTGACGACGCGACCCAGCAGAGAGGCAAGCAGCAGAAGGAGTTGGTGGCTGAAGCCCAGGAGAGACAGTTGGTGGCAAGGACCAGAGAGAGGCAGTTGGTAGTTGGACAGGAGAGAGGGAGTTGGTGGCTGGAGAGCAGAGAGGCAGGCAGCAGAAGAGAAGTTGGCGTGGAAGAATGGAGGGGCAGTCAACACCAGACACCGAGCAGAGAGGCGAGGAGACAAGATAGGGTCCAGTGAAGAAGAGTCTCAAGATGTCTGATTCCAGTAGCATTGTGGAATTTTCGCTAGTAACCCGCGCTAGCGTTAGTCCATATCTACTATCAGGAATGCACATGCATGTAGTGTTGCATACCTTCCTCTGCTCTTGGTAACCCCAAGCTTTGTTTGTTCGTTTGTCTTTCTATTTTCTCCTGTCTCCCTCGATCGTATTCTTGTGTAGGTAAAGAATTGTGAAACGTTACCCCCTCACCCCCACCACATTATCTCAGTCTCCTAACCATTTCACTTCTTAGCCGGCCGGTGATCAACTAGTGGCTGAGGGGGTAACGCACATTTCTTTACCTACACAAGAATACGATCGAGGGAGACAGGAGAAAATAGAAAGACAAACGAACAAACAAAGCTTGGGGTTACCAAGAGCAGAGGAAGGTATGCAACACTACATGCATGTGCATTCCTGATAGTAGATATGGACTAACGCTAGCGCGGGTTACTAGCGAAAATTCCACAATGCTACTGGAATCAGACATCTTGAGACTCTTCTTCACTGGACCCTATCTTGTCTCCTCGCCTCTCTGCTCGGTGTCTGGTGTTGACTGCCCCTCCATTCTTCCACGCCAACTTCTCTTCTGCTGCCTGCCTCTCTGCTCTCCAGCCACCAACTCCCTCTCTCCTGTCCAACTACCAACTGCCTCTCTCTGGTCCTTGCCACCAACTGTCTCTCCTGGGCTTCAGCCACCAACTCCTTCTGCTGCTTGCCTCTCTGCTGGGTCGCGTCGTCAACTCTCATCCGCCTCCCCGTACCACTTCCGGGTACGGCGAGATTTCATGTCCAAGAATCCTTTGTCTGGTTTCGCGCCAAAACAGACTCGTCTGCTTTGGCGGCCTACCCCCATAGTGCTACAAATATTGGAAGCGGACACCATTAAACATGCGTTTCGGAGAGCTACCGTTTAGTGTGGAGATGTCGCCTGTTTGATTAAAGCATATATATTCCGTCTTGTGTACATTGACGTGGAGGCCTATGCCTGCAGCAGCTCGTTCCAGACTATGTAGCAGGGTTTCGGCTTGGGCGGGTACATTTGCCAGAAGTGCTATGTCATCGGCGTAATTGTTTTTGCGGGTACATTCTGCTTCTTTCCTTCGTTAGCTTGAAACCGTTTTCTTTGAAAAAAGGTCTGCTTAAAAATTATTAGTATTGGATAGGAACCGTATGCAAAAAAATATTAAAAAAAAAAACTACACCAAAAATGTAAATAAGAACGTACAACGAATACGATTCTCTAACATCTTGGCATAAAATAATACTTGACGGGTTTACATGCCGTTAAAGTCAATCTATCAATCAATCTGTTTTCATATTAACATAAAAGTCAACCAAACGTGAATGCTCGTCGTAAAAAATTACCTAAAATTTCAAAATATACTAACTTGGGCATATACATTAATATTAATAAAAAAAAACAAAAAAACCCCCCCAGATTTATATGATTTGAATTTCGTCGAAAACGAGGAATGGTTCGAAATATCTCGATGAACTAACGGAACTTGGATTATGCACAATGTTTCTAATATCAGGTGACGTATTTTAAAGAAACGAACGCTGATTCATTGATCAAACGGCCAATTTTTCTTGTCATAAACAGCCAACTTTTCTTGTTGTACAACTTTTCCAAATTTTTATATATTTTTACACTTTTTATACACCCATCTACACTTAACATCACTAATAAAACCCCTCACAGTCCTGACGATGGTTCAGCAGAACCGAAACGCTATAGTGTCGACTGACTTTGTTTCTCTATAAATCCCTACTTTCTATTTGGATTACTTGTTGTCAATTTTTCTTCACAAACCTTATTATACTTTAGCTTTACGAATTAAAATTTTAAAAAAAAAAAGGATATAAGCTTGGTTAATTATACTTGAGATCAATGCAGATTTAAATTGTTCTTTTGCATTGGAATATCGATATTTGTTTTCATTATTGATTTTTTGAAACAATGGCTGCATCAGCGCACGAATATGAATCTTTCAAGAAAATTCAATGGTTTTGAGAATTTTATTTGTCTTTGAGTTTATTTACTTATTTATTTTACAAATAAAACCTTTAAAATCTTTTTAGCCTATGTCCAACAGTAAGCTGTTAAAACGTTGACTAACATTTCCGAATTTTAGTCTCTACTTCAGTAACCAAATTGATTTTCTTCTAAAAAAAAAAAAAATAACGTAACGGAAGATTTTCTTTTTTTATGAGATGACTGCTTGACTGAGAAAATGAAAATGAATTTTCATGCGAGTAATTTAAACAGTTTCTATCTTATTTTATTATTTATTTTAAATTTGCATTTTTTTAAGCAACAATTTCGGTTTCGGCAATCATTTCTTTTTTTTCTTTTTTTCTTTTTTTTTTCAATTTCTTTTTATTCGATAATTTAAAGTAAATGCCAAAAAAAAAAAAAAAACGAAAACAAAAAACAAAAAACTAAACAAAAATCCACGTAGCCACAATACGTAAACACACACACATATATATATATATATATATATATATATATATATGAATATTTACTCACTTCTCTGCGGCAATCCATTTTAAGTTTTATCTTATTCCAGTAGCCAGTAGTGTCCATTTTTGAATTAGTTTAATCAACTATATATATATATATATATATATATATGTATGTATGTATGTATGTATGTGAGAATCGTTCAAAACGTTCAAAGTCTCACCCAGAAAGAAAAGTAACATTTGAACATTTTTGTTGAACGCTACACACTTCCACTTCTAATAGAACTAGAAAAATCTTAATTAGTTTTTCAACGAGGTTGTTTGCATTTCAAATAACATTAATACGCTTGGAAAAGGTATTAATCTAACTATTCTTCTTCAAGCTATGGGTAAATAGTAGGGCAGACTATGCTCTTTAACCTTAGCAAAAAAACTGGTCTTGGAGAAAGAAAATTCTGAATTCTAAACATTTCCGCCTGATGATTGTGCACCTACATGAAATTTCAAATAACTGACTTCTCGTCTTCATAATTATAAAATTTTTCGGTTATATATATATATATATATATATATATGTGTGTGTGTGTGTGTGTGTGTGTGTGTGTGTTTGTGCGTGTTAAAGATGATATAGCCTATAAAAAGAGATAATGTCTAATATCATGAGGAAAACGTTTAAAGTGGGGGTCCTCGTGGCGTAATGTTTAAAGCGTTGGACTGCGGAATCGTCGTTAGCTATTACGTTCACTTTCAGACAAATACCCTTGGGAAAAGTATGAACCCCCTTATCCTCCCATCTATAGGTTAAATATTACCACTACTATTCTTCTGGAAGAATGGATTTGGCATTAAATAACCCAAGAAAGTTGATATGCCATTAAACAAGCAAGCAAATAAACAGAAGTTTAAAAAATATACTACATTATTTACATCTAAGGCTTTTTGAATGAAAGCATCTAAAAATGAAAAGGTATGTTTTTTCGTTATATTTCGAGGAAACCTTTACTCTTCCGACGATACAAAAACGACCAAAAAATCGGTGTGATGTCAACAGGAAATATATACATTCAATGAATAAGATGAATTTTGCCAAAGTTGTTGGCAATCGGGAGCACAGTTAACAATGGCACCTTTTCTGGGAATTCAATAATGATGGGTTCTTTGATATCCCAGAAGACTGTCAGCATGACCTTATTTACTCACCGCTGCACACGGAACTATTTATTTATTGCAGAGTCAGTGTGTTTTCATAAAACACGTACACTGTTTTATTTACAGTCATTGGTTAGAGTGTTCTCCAATGGCCCGGGAGACCAGAGTTCAATCATAGGTCGAGTAATACCAAAGACTCAAAAAATGGTATTTAATGCCGTCTTATTTAACACTCAGTGTTGTAATGTACGTATCAAAGGTAAAGTGGAACAATCTAGGGAAAGGAGCAGCGCCCTTCTCTTGGTGTTGTAGATATTGAAAAGGGAGCCTTTGAGGCACCCTTGACGACTGTCATCAACTTAACTTTATTTAGAATAGCCCCAGAAGAAATACTTTTGCGAGATTAAAAATACTTTTTGCTTTTAAACAAATCCAAAAATGTAGTCTTTACATTTATGGAAAAAAATCGCAAAAACTCCCTTATTTATAGAATGACCCTCATATATATATATATATATATATATATATATATATATACAAAAACTGCCGCATAAATAGCAGTTTTGCTTCCAATAAATTCTTCATCAGATGATGGCCCTGGGTTCAGGCATGGTTTCAGGGCTGAAGCATCATTACCACTAACCCAGGGCGCCCCAACAGTATCTCTCAATACTACCAGACTTTATTGGATGGTGTTTGATCTGTACGAATGCCATATCAGCTCAGATGCAGTTACAGTCTTGTTTTGGATCTTTTTTATGTATTCACTCTTCTCTGCTGGTGAAAGTCCGAGTTTGGTTAAAAATGTAGAGGTTGAGTTCGAAATAAAACCTCGACATCCAGTCTCAAGAGGAAATATGTCTGTTGACCAGCCACACTGTTCCCGTAGGTCTTCGTACTTTTCCAATTCATGCTGATGCGCCCAGTCGATGTTGACCTCGAAAGGGATCGTTGATTCAGCAATGATAACTTTTTGAATTAACTGTTTATTTCCTCAAATTTACATTAAGGAAGGCATAGAGCCTTAAAATTTTATGGGGAAGGGAAAGGGAGCAGTCATGAATTTCTATATATTCTAAGGGAACCTAGCTAGCTGCAAACGCCGACCCATTCAGCAGTACAATATATAGACAGTCATCCATCACTAATCATGCTGCAAACACCAAAATACCACATTTGTTCTGTGAAAAGACCTACTAAAAACCCCGAATGGAATGAATGATTTTATTTACAATATATGGTTTATTTTTTAAAAAAAACGTTATATGATGGGGATGGGAGAAAAACTCCGAAATATACAAAAGACGAAACAAAGGAAAAAATTACCCGTTTGGTTGCCCTCTCATCCCCCCGTATACGAAGTGGAGGCTGACTATTTTCCGGTGTCCGAAAACACCGAAAACAAGCCGGGCCTACCCTAAGTGGGAGAGGGTTCCTAATCTAATGGGGCAAAAAAGAAAAAAAAAAGACTTTCTTTGAATTAACTGACCAAATGACGAGATCTAGACGCTGGCGTATTGATGCTATAGCGGTTAAGGGGAATAGTTAATTTCCCTAACACTATATTTTTTAGGCAACACAAATGAATAACAAAACTTCTTTTAATAACACAACAAAGTAAGGTTTATTAGTAGCAGGCGTGAAGGAGTGAGAGTGAGAAAGTGTCTCTTTGCGTCGCTGGTCTGTATGCAGGTCCTTGGTTCGTAGGAAGCGTGTTTAAAGCTAGCAGTGAGCGAAGTGTTCCAAGTGGAATCAGTGCAGTCATGTGGGAGAGATATGTTTCTTCTGCTAGCTCCAGACTCTCTCTGACGTTATCCGTTCTACTGAAAAGGGACCAGAAAAATAGTTCCTGAGAGGGGGAAGGAATCAATGCGCTCTGCCAGTTGGTTGGTCAGTGAGTGACCGATTCTCTTAACAGGGGCATGGATTCGCGAAAGGAAATAGGTCTGTGGCTGCTACATCACCCCCTGCTTAGGCGGAAAGCCGACAGAGAAAAAGATAGCAGCCATAAAAACAAGGAAGGGTACATTCTATACATAAACAGTTTTACAGAGCTTTTTGGGCCAATGTACTCGTCGACCACTACGTGTGGTGGTGACGTAATTGTTTTTTGGCATTGTATTTTTTTCTACAGGTGTAGAGATATGTTCATGTGTGTAAGTAGGGGGAATATGTGGCTCTTGTGTGTTTGTGTTAAGAAAGGCTCTTTTCACCCTGTCAATAGATACAGTTTCTTTTTTGCCATTAATGTCAAGGGTGAAAAGTTTGTCAGTGCGTGAAAGCACGCGGTAAGGGCCAGTGTAAGGTGGAGTGAGAGGGGCTTTGACAGCGTCCTTTCTTAGAAAAACGTGAGTCCATGAGAAAATATCTTTGGGGACAGATGGTTTGATGGTCTGTTCTCTAGGTTGCATTGGTGGGAGATTACCAAAATAACATTGCAGTCTATTTACATATAAAGCTGGATCTGTTCCCGTTAGAACTATAGGGTTCAGCATCTGACCTGGTAATGCTAGCGGTACTCCATAGATAAGTTCTGCTGGAGAGTATCCGAGGTCCTCTTTGATAGCTGCACGACAGCCAAGAAGGACAACAGGTACATATTCGCTCCATCGCTGTTGGTCAGGATAGGAGCGCAATGCTGCCTTCAATTGGCGATGGAAGCGTTCTATCATCCCGTTAGAAGCAGGGTGGTAGCTCGTAGTTCGTATGCGCTTGATCCCTAAAACCCTGGAAAGTTCCTGGAATAGGTGGGATTCAAACTGTCTGCCACGGTCAGTGGTAATTGTTGTTGGGACTCCGTAACGCGTTATCCAGCCTGATATAAGGGCTTGCGCTACGGATTCAGCTGAAACGTCCTTTAAGGGAATAGCTTCAGGCCATCGTGTAAAACGGTCTATACAGGTCAGGAGGTAAGTAAATCCTTGACTGACCGGCCATGGTCCAACCAGATCTATATGGATATGGCTGAACCGAGCGTCTGGGGTGCTGAATGTCCCGAGGGGTGCACGGATATGTGTGTGCACCTTTGATTTTTGGCAGGATATGCAAGAACGTGTCCAGGCAGTGATATCACGCCTCATGTTTGGCCAGAAAAATCTAGCTGAAATCAGCTTCACTGTGGCTTTGGGTCCGGGGTGTGCCAATTGGTGTAGGGTGTCAAAAACAACCCTACGATGAGTCATCGGAACAAGAGGTCGAGGTGCGTCTGTTGAGGTGTCACAGATAATCTGCGTGTCCGCAGAGGGCACTGGCAGGTATGCGAACTTGCAAGTTGCAAATTCAGGTGACGATAGATCCAAGGTGTCCAGACGTGGCTGGTCTAAGGCCATCTGCCGTAAGTCGATATCCGAAGGTGAGAAAAGTGAATTAATTGGAAGGCGAGACAAGGCGTCTGCCGCAGCATTCTGTTCACCAGAGATATGTCGGATATCGTTTGTAAACTGCGAAACAAAATCCAAGTGGCGAGTTTCGCGAGGAGAATACTTGTCCGGCTTTGAACGCAACGCGAAAGTAAGCGGACGGTGATCGGTGTAGATCATAAATTGCCTGCCCTCTAGTGAATGCTGAAAGTGTTTCACTGCGAGGTACATCGCCAGGAGTTCACGGCCAAACGTGCTGTAACGTTGTTCTGCCGGTTTCAGCTGTCTCGAAAAATAAGCGAGAGGTTGTAGCTGTTGTTGGATTTGCTGTTGCAAAACTGCACCTACAGCTGTGCCCGATGCATCAACGACCAATGAGAACTGGGCGTCGGGTACAGGATGTGCAAATAGCGATGTTGTTGCTAATTTCTGCTTCACTTCGTTAAAGGCTTTTAACTGTATGTCATTCAACGAAATCTGCTCATTTTTCTTTTTCCTGTTACGTAACAGGTCAGACAGAGGAGACAGGAGATCCGCACAGTGTGGGATGAAACGTCTGTAATAGTTGAGCAGACCGAGGAAGTGCCTTAGTTGGCGGAGTGAAGTGGGTGGTTGGAGGTCTTGTAGGGCCTTCACTTTTTCAGGTAAGGGAGATATCCCTTCAGGGCTGATAATGTGTCCCAAGAAAGTTAGCGACGAAGCACCGAAAACACATTTACCAGGGTTAATCCTCACCTGGTACTTTTGAAACCGTTCGAACAGTAGGCGGAGGTGAGTAACATGTTCCTCATGTGAGGCACTTGCTACGAGTATATCGTCTATATAATTATAGACGAAGTCCAAATCACGCACTACTTCGTCCATGAAGCGTTGGAAGGTACTAGCCGCGTTTCGCAAACCGAAAGGCATAGTTAAAAATTCAAACGCTCCAAATGGAGTGGTTACAGCAGTTTTTGGTATGTCGGCTGGGTTCACTGGTATCTGATGGTAAGCCTTAACGAGATCTAATTTGGAGAAGATCTTACAACCATGCAGAGATGAAGCGAAGTCTTGTATATGTGGGATTGGGTAACGATCAGGTACCGTAATGGCATTTAGTCGTCGATAGTCCCCAGTCGGACGCCAATCTCCAGAACGCTTTGGAACCATATGCAGAGGGGAAGCCCAAGGACTGGACGAGGGGCGTATAATTCCCAGCTGCAGCATATGGTTAAATTCTGCCTTCGCCGCCTTTAGTTTATCAGCAGGGAGGCGACGAGGGCGTGAGAACACCGGAGCACCTGTGGTCTCAATGTGGTGTGTCGTTTCGTGAGTTGATTTGCCCACAACAAAATTTAAGTTAGTTAACTCTGGGTAAGAGCGTAATAATATTTGGTATGGGTCGTCTGTGGCGGCAATGAAAAATACCGGGCTGATGGGTGAGGTATTTGCCTTATAACCTGTGACGGAAAGTTCCGTATTGCCGTCAATAAGTCGTCTTTTGCGCATGTCCACCAAGAGGTTGAAGTGGTGCAGAAAGTCCGAGCCTAGAATGGGATATGGTAAATCAGCTACAGTAAAAATCCATGTAAAGTCTCTCCGTAATTCCAAGTCCAGAGAACGAGAAATTTGACCGTACGTGGGAATAGGGGAGTGATTTACCGCTTGCAGTGTGATGGGCGACACTGGCGGCTTCTCAGTGAGGAGTTTCAGAGGCCAGATACTGCAAGCTGCTCCTGTGTCAACCAAACAACGTGCTTGGGACCTGAAGTCAGTGATAAAATAGGCACGGTTGTTGTATAAATCTTGTGGAGAGTGTGCCGTGCTCAGCTCTCCAGATTTAAGTTTCCCTGGTTTGAAAACGAGCAGGGCATTTTGCATCTCCGAGCCTTAGCGCCAAAATGACTGTGATAATAACATAGTCCAGGTTTGCTTGAGAGGCGACGGTGGCGAGGGGATGGCGAACGACTTTTGTATTGACGTCTAGACGGTTGTGATTTGACTACGGCCAATTTACTTACTTCATTTGTAAGCCGCATCAAAGCTTCGAGTATGGCCACTGTAGTGTCCATTTTCTTTTTAATTCATACAGTGACAACAGACCACAAAAAAAATCAAAGAAACACGTTTCAATGAGAAAGGAACGAAAGGGATAAAAAGCCACAAGAAAATAGTGATATTCGTGTTAAAATAAAAATAAAAATTTGTTTTGTTTTAGAGAAGGTGCTGCTTTAAGGTTCCTTAGTAAGGAAAACAAAATTTTAAATTCAAGATGGCGTCGCCCAATGGCTATTTAGGCGGGAAAATGAAATGTTAAATAGGAAGAAAGCGCTCTTTTAGCTTTGACTTTCTAAAAAAAAAAATGTAAAAATGTATTACTCACTTGTTTTTTCCTTTTTTTTGTTATTGTAATAAATTTTTTTTTGTACCACGTGGTCAGTTGAAAAGAGCAGAGTTGTAAGTTTCTTCCTTTTTCTTTTTGTTATTGTAATAAAAAAAAATTTTGTACCACGTGGTCAGTTGAAGAGAGCAGATTAGTAAGTTTCTTCCTTTTTTTATGCCAAGTCGGCCAAGCTGAGGGTAATAATTTTTTTTTTTTTTAAACTTTGTTTCGTATGAACAAAATGTAATGTCCGTTATGCTTGCTTGAGTTGGTGTTTTTCTTGTGGACGGGCTGAAAAAGAAGATAATTCCTGGTTGGAAAGTTTTAGGAGTTTTTTTTGTTGTTGTTGAGGCACGTGTTCGAAAAATGTTACTTGGGTAAAGGGAGAATCTAGTATCTTTCTATTTGACCACTCGTAGGTGGACGCCAATTTGTCTGCAAAAAGAAAGATGATATCTCTTTTTAGGAAGATTGTTTTACTTGCCGCAATTTTTTTTTTTTTTTTTTTTTTTTTGTTTATGGCTTCGTAAACGAAGTATTTTAAAGTCTTTCTCTGGCACGAAAAAGGTTTTTTTTATGAATATTTTTCTGAAAGAAAAATTTGCGCCTATGTCTTCTCAGCCGACGAATGAATTGAACGAACACGTGTGTCACTGGGGAGAAAATTCTTGGGTGGTAGTATTCTTTCGGTTCTTTGAGTCAGGAAGCTTTTTCTCTCTCTTTTTCTCTTCTTTTTGCTTGTTCTGCTGTCCGAAAATGGAGACCGTGTTTCGTGTTATTTTTTTATTTGTTTCGTAATTCAGAAGGTGCCATACGGGGTCACCAATTTATAGCGGTTAAGGGGAATAGTTAATTTCCCTAACACTATATTTTTTAGGCAACACAAATGAATAACAAAACTTCTTTTAATAACACAACAAAGTAAGGTTTATTAGTAGCAGGCGTGAAGGAGTGAGAGTGAGAAAGTGTCTCTTTGCGTCGCTGGTCTGTATGCAGGTCCTTGGTTCGTAGGAAGCGTGTTTAAAGCTAGCAGTGAGCGAAGTGTTCCAAGTGGAATCAGTGCAGTCATGTGGGAGAGATATGTTTCTTCTGCTAGCTCCAGACTCTCTCTGACGTTATCCGTTCTACTGAAAAGGGACCAGAAAAATAGTTCCTGAGAGGGGGAAGGAATCAATGCGCTCTGCCAGTTGGTTGGTCAGTGAGTGACCGATTCTCTTAACAGGGGCATGGATTCGCGAAAGGAAATAGGTCTGTGGCTGCTACAATGCTATTTCCATTAGAAAAGCGAATTGCCGATCTACGTCTGCAATAACGCGCCAATCCGTGCAACTATCAAGCAATGTTGGTTTGTGCCTATTATTTCTATGTGGAGTTTTCGAAACGTTCCCTTCTTTAATAAACTGTATACTTGTTTTTACACATAAACTTTTATTGGTAGTTTCACAATACATTTGTGCAATCTCAGCAATAATCCCTTAGATTTTATTATGTCTCCACGTGTAACTTCTTAGGGAATACTGACATCCAGTTAGAACGTGTTTGAGATTAGCAATTTTCCCACATGCTTTGCAAAGGTTGGATGTACTTAACCCCCAGAATTTTAAATTTACTGGTGTAGGTAATTTGTCATAAACTGTCTTAATGAGGAAACCTAATTGTTTAGTCTCCATTTGCTTGATGTCGCTCCATGTGATGGTCCTGTCTTTGATGTTTTCCCACCTCGTCTATGCAACTTGTTTGGGTTGTGCCACAGCTATGACGAGACGCTTGCTTTCCCCAAAATGAGGAATATCTTCTGAAATCATTCTTCGTTTATTCTTTGTGGTCTCTTTTGACCACCACCATTGTAGGTGAAGACCAAGTCCGGCTCTCCCAGTTGCCACAGAGCCGATTACTTCTTTCATTTTGAGAGAAGGTTTTGCCGTCTCCACTTCATATTTAGCGTCCCATTTTCGACCTGTTATTATGGTAGGATGTGCACAAGTGGTTCCACGGAGTCACGCAGCATTTGGAAAACTCGTGCTTTACCAAATTTAAATTCCTCAACAAGTGACTTTGTGGGTAGCTTCAGTTTCGTGGATGAACTGCATAATGTCACATTTGTTTAGGATTTTGGAACTCCCAACCATTTCTTTAGGAACTTACTGATTAAGCGCTTCATTCTTTCAATTCTCGAAAGCGATACCTCATATATTTGCATAGGCCATGCTAATCTTGGGATTAAACCAAAATAAACACACCACAGTTTATCTTTTGCGATAAGGTCACATTTATCAATGGAGAGCAATCCATCTTTTAATTGTTTTAAAAGATCTTGCCACCGATGACGACCAGTAAGTGGAAGGGAAGAGCAGTGACCGAGACTTTTAACGCTTTTTTTGCATATTGTGGGGATTACGTTATTATTGATAGCAAAATAGACAGCAGCTTTTAAAGGTTTTATCTTCATTACTGCCCAGTTGAAAAGCTCCTGTAGGCGTTTCAGCAGTTTGTCCATGTTTGATTTCGACTCTAAAATCACAGTCACGTCATCCATAAAAGCCTTCATAGATGGGACAGTTTTCTTAGTAGTGGTATCTTTAGTACATCTCCATTTCCAAAACGAAAATTAATGGAGAGATAACACATCCCATCATTATATCAATGTTTAATTTCTGCCAATTCGTGGAATATTTAGCATTAGAAAATCTCATATATGAATATTTATAGTATATATGCTTTCTAATGTTTCTAGGATCCAAAAGAAATCCATTGCTTTCTCGATAAGCGGGTGCCTTACTGATCCATATGCATTTTCAAGGTCTAACCAAATGACATGAAGTTCGGCTGATTTATTATTTCTGGCCGCTTTTATTCGGTCCCACAACATGGATGCATGTTCGACGCGACCTGGAAAACCAGAAATTTCAGCTCTCTGAATTGAGATATCAATAAATTTATTGTTCAATACGAACCTCATCATTCTCTTAGCAACGACTCCGAAAAAGATTTTTCCATCTACACTGAGCAACGAAGTTGGTCGAAATTGTTCCTGATGTTTAGAATTATTTTCTTTTGATATATATATATATTCCATCTGTTAATACCCAATCCTCTGTGATGATTTTTTTAATATGCACGATTCGTAGGAGTTTCCAAAGGGATGACAAAACTTTAGGGGATCTTTTAAACAATTTATAGGAGATACCATTGATACCTGGTGTGCCCTTAGCTCTAGTCTTTCGAACAATATCTTTTACTGCTCCAAGTTTTATTGGAGAGTTGTCAGATGTTTCTTCCGGAGGTTGCAGTCGATTGAGTTCACCGAAATCATCCATTGGAGTATCAGTTAGTGGATCAGAATATTTTCTTTATAGGTGCACTCCCAAGGTTTCTTTTGGGACATAAAGAACTCCGTTTTTTCCTCATCAAACAACTTTTTGGTGAATTTAAATGGGTTCTTATCGAAAGCAGGTCTAGCCTTTCTTTTTTCTTTAAACCGCCGTTTTCTTGCGTTTTCTGCTCGTGATATGACAAGGATTTTTTTTCCTTTATATTTGACTATTGTTGTTTTATTGAAATCTTGTCACCTGGTATTTCCTGCAGCCCTTTTTTTTTTTTTCAGACGCCTTTGTTCAAATCCATGCTGACCTTTCTCTCTTTATCTTCTTTTGGCAGTTCTTTTATGGTTTTGCTGGTCTTCTGATACAAAGTGTTCTAAACACACTGCATGCCCAATATTTGTGAAAGAATGCAATTTCACACCGATAGATCCTTTCAAACCTGTTCGCCAAATGAAAGACAACTCTTCATCAAGGGTTTTCCATTTAGTGTCATTAGCTCTTGGCCAATTTATACGAATTGCATCCTTTTTCACATTGAGTATGTTGGGTTGACAACCGTGACACTGTGGTAAATCCCTGACTATATATATATATATATAGTAAGTAAAGTTGGCGACCGTAGTCGAGGGCTACTCGAAAGCTCCCTTTTCAATAGCTACTACACCGAGGTGTAGGGGAGGGCGCTACTCCTTTCCCTGGATTGCTCCACTTTATCCTTAATACGTACCTTATACTGCTGAGTGTTAAGCAAGGATGTATCAAGTACCATTTTTAAAGTCTTTGGTATGACCCGACCGGGGATTGAACCCAGATCTCCCGGATCATTGGCGAACACTCTACCCACTTAGCTAATGAGCCGGTTATATATATATATATTGTCATCCAGAGACAGACTGTTTCGTTCTATCAGAACTCTTCAGTGTGGCTAGACACGCAGGACGCTCGAAGCCGGGATCCAAACCCGTCCAACTTTACGTTAGACTAAGTTTCAGACCTCTCGATATATATATATATATTAATTATAAGAGAAACTCAACTGATGTAATACATTATGAATTTACTTCAAAAAACTCTTTTTTGAGGATGTGTTTTTAGATGGTAAAACAATTTTTATGGAATTTTTACCGTTATACCGGGTAATATACGATATATTAAGTTAGATGTTTAAGGGAATTATAATCTAATATGTAGAAAAATATATTATACTATATATATATATATATATATATATATATGTGTGTGTGTGTGTGTGTGTGTGTGTGTGTGTGTTAGCGTACGCATATATATAGTGGGTAAGGGTTAGTCTATTGAATGGGAGACTCTGTGGTGTTAATAAAACTATATGTGTTTAATGTAAGCAAGAAGAAAAAAGACCCTTTAAAGAAAAATCTTTTAAAACTATTTTTTAATAAAAATTTTCGATAAATCATATCAAAATATTGATTTTAGTATGTGCTGTACTATGTCAATCAGTAAAGTTTACTGCAATTTATTTCAAAATTGGAATTCGACCAAAATATCTTTTTACAGAAGTGAACTACTGTAGAAATGTACAGTGAAATATTTCCTGTAGATCTGCTTTCAAAATAATTCTCTTTAGAAATGAAATCAACTGGAACTGATTTATTAATCAAAGGCATTGGAAAATGTAGTCAAAAATCTTTCATTATATATTTATTGTAAAAAAAAAATGAATAGCAGAAAATTTACCTTAGAATTTCATTGAAGTCTCTTTACCGCGTCAATGTGTTGGAAATCATGAGCTGTTAAAAAAAAAAAGCAAAGAAAAGAAAAGAAAAAGAAAAAAAAAAAGACTGCCAGCTCCGAGTATTAAAAAGTGTCTCTATATAATTTACTTATTACATTTGACATTTTGCTTAATATAGAAATATGTTGCATCCGACTTAACTTAAAAATAGACGCGGGAATAATTTTCCGCGGGAATGCAGTGCATAGAATTTTATTCTAGAAAGGCTTTTGAAAAAAAAAAATTAATTGTCAATCTGCATTGCAAACGATATAACTTGGAAAAAAAAAGAAAGAAAAAATTTTAAGACTAGGATGTATTACAAAATATTTGCTACATTGAAATGAATTGGAAATCGGTCAATATCCTAACTTTACCTTTTTATAAAAAGGGATTTATATATATATATATATATATATATATATAAAATTTTGTCTGATTATATATATATATATATATATATATATATATATATATATATATATATATATGTCTGATTTTATATATATATATATATATATAATTTTGTCTGATTTTTAACGTAAAGATTGCCATAAAATCTGCATTTCTGAATATTCGTAATAAAAATGCATTGTTCTTCTTTTGCTCTAGAAATACAATTAGGGTTATTTACTAAGGATATATACTGAAATGAACTATATATATATATATATATATATATATATATATATATATATATATGTATATATATATATATATGTATATATATATATATATATATATATGTATATATATACATATATACACGAAGGTTCAAAAAGTTATAAGCCACACCCAAAAAGAAGAAACAGAGGTGAACATTTTTATGTCAACATATTACTACTTCAAAGTAAAAGCTAATTTAGATTTCTGTCGAAATTTCTGTGCGGGTAAGACCCATACCAAGTTGAGATGTGTCTGACAAATCAAAAATCTCGATGAGACTTATAACCTTTCAATTTTAGATCCTTTCAAACTTGTCCGTTAAATGAAAGACAACTCTTCATCAAGGGTTTTCCATTTAGCGTCATTAGCTCTTGGCCAGTTTATACGAATTGCATCCTTTTTTACATTGGGTATGTTGGGTAGACAACCAAAAGGAACCGTGGTACTGTGGTAATTCCATGACAATATATATATATATATATATATATATATATATATATATATATATTATTTATAAGAGAAACTCAACTGATGTAATACATTATAAATTTACTTCAACAAACTCTTTTTTGAGGATGTGTTCTTAGATGGTAAAACAATTTTTATGGAATTTTTACCGTTATACCGGGGAATACATGATATATTAAGTTTGATGTTTAAAAGAATTATTATCTAATAAGTAGAAAAATATATTATACTACATATATATATATATATATATATATATATATATGTGTGTGTGTGTGTGTGTGTGTGTGTGTGTGTGTGAGGAGCGTACGCATATATATAGTAGGTTAGGGTTAGTGTAATGAAAGGGAGACTCTATGGTGTAAATATATATATATATATATATATATATATATATATATATATATATATATATCTTCAAGAAAAAAATAAAATTCGGTCACATTGGGATTATAAATTTATTTCCATCCTTTAAATATTCGAATTTTGAATAATTCTATTGTCCTGACGTAATCGTTCCCTACTCCGGATTTATTGGCTTGAAGAATATATATATATATATATATATATATATATATATATATATATATATATATAATGCTTGTCAATGGAATTATTATAAAATGTTAATATATTGTTATTGAAAAAACTTTAATGTGATTTACTGCCCCCAAAACAAGAATCGACGGCTTAGGGAAAGAAATTCATTATCCATAACTCGCTTAAAAGGACGCTTTCTGCGGCTATGCTCGATGTTAGATTTCTAGAAATTATATCATAATTGCAAATAAATAGAAGTCCTGGCGGCAACACCCCACAAGACACCAACTGTACGGCCACCTGCCCCCTATCACGAAAACTATTCAAGTTAGACGAGCCAGACATGTAGGACACTGCTGGAGAAGCAGGGACGAACTCATAAGAGATGTACTCTTATGGACCCCCACACATGGCCGTGCAAAAGCAGGACGACCAGCACGAACATACATTCAGCAGCTATGTGAGGATACGGGATGTTGTCCTGAAGACCTACCTAGGGCGATGAACGATAGGGAGGAGTGGCGAGAGAGGGTCAGGGATATCCGTGCTACCAGCGCGATATGATGATGATGAGGTTTTAATTAGTACCTAATAGTTATCAGCATGAGAAATTATAATAATCTTGGTGAGCGGTGACGATAATTACGAGAAGTTTCTCGTTATTATCATAAATTTATAAATTAAGTAGAATCTTAACGATACCGTGCCGAGATTATGTTATAAAGGATAATCTCTTTATATATAAAGACAAAATAATATATATATATATATATATATACATGTAAAAAAAAAATTCCGTTCTAGGTCCAAAGAGAGAGAAAAGTAAATATTTCAAAATGGATAGGTCCACTCAGAGATTTGTATTTTTTTAAAACGAATTATTTATTTCGTTCTTACACACGTGCATCTTTCCAGCTTGTTTTCTTCAGAGAACATATATGGCTCAAGGCCATGTGAATGGGGCACTCAATGAGACTCGAACTCACTCGTGTAGGATCGTTACTGGATTGTATGGGTTTACATAGCGGTCACTGTTATGTGTTAGATTTCTTTTCCTCCTCTTCTCTTTCCCTTTCTCGGAGTGTGTCGCCGCTCCCATTACAGAGTAATGAGGATTTCCGTTGATATGGTAACATGAAGCGTTAATAACTGTTTACTTATCAGTTTTTTTTATACACATACATGTATACGAAGCATTTTGCAAAGTATGTACAAACTTTTCTCATTTTTGATTCATGAGAAAATGGTTTTAGATTGTAACGTGGGTTTTGTATTTCTCGTAATAATAATGATAAAGCTTGGATTGACTACAAAAAGGCATATGATATGGTTCCGCAAAGCTGGATAATAAACTGTCTCAAAATGTACAAAATATCACATGAAGTCATAAACTTCATCGAGAGAACCATGAAAACCTGAGGAGTTGAATTGAGAGCAGGAGGAAAAAGTTTGGCTGAAACAAATATCCAAAGAGGTATTTTCCAAGGAGATGCACTACCACCCTTACTATTCATAATTGCCATGACGCCTCTTAACCACATACTAAGAAAATGCACAGCCGGATACAAACTTAGTAGATCGCATGGAAAGATCAATCACCTAATGTACATGGATGGCATCAAACTATTTGCAAAAAATAAAAAAGAACTGGAAACCCTAATACACACAGTTAGAATATACAGTCAAGACATAGGAATGGAATTTGGCAAAGAGAAATATGCCATGCTTGTAATGAAAAGTGGCAAACAACATAGGACTGACGGAACGTAACTACCAAATCAATACAAGATAATAACGCTCGGAGAAAACGAAACCTACAAATACTTGGGGATCTTGGAGGTTGACACCATCAAACAAGAGCAAATGAAAGACAAAACTCAAAAAGAATATCTCAGGAGAACTAAAAAACTACTGGAGACAAAACTCTCTTGCAGAAACTTTATAGGAATAAATACTTGGGTCGTACCCCTCGTTAGATACTCAGGACCCTTTCTGAAGTGGACCAGAGACGAACTTAAACAAATGGACCAAAGAACTAGAAAATTAATGACCATGCGCAAGTCATTACATCCCAGATACAACGTTGACAGACTATATGTATCAAGAAAAGAGGGAGGAAGAGGACTTGCTAGCATCGAAGACAGCATTGACACATCGATTCAATGACTCGAAGCCTTCATAGAGAAACACGAACGAGGACTAAATACAGCCATCAGAAATGATACTGACAACACGGTAGATAACAGAATGACAATAACTAGGAAACAAAAATGGGGAGAAAAACAACTCTATGGGCGTTTTAAATGACCAATAAACATCTCACATGACAAAACCTGGACCTGGCTAAGAAAAGGAAACTTTAAGAGTGAAACAGAATCTCTCTCCTAATGGCAGCGCAAAGATTGGTATAACATCATTCGTATTTGATAAGACTGTGTACCAATAAAAAAAAAAACTTTTAAGAAACGACACAAAAAAAATGTAAAGATAAACGAACAATGAACGTTCTTAATGTCTAGGCATAAAATACCTCCAGACGTCTTGACATGCCGTTAAAATCGACCAATCAGTCAATCAATCCGATGGAACACGTCAATATAAAACCTCTGCTTGAGATGTGGTCAAATTATAATAAAGCACGTCGTAGGGTCATGTGATTCATATATACGTGTGATTTTGTTTACGTGTGATTATGCATTCTTTTCTTCTTTTTATGAATATGTCCAAAATAGCAAACAGCAATCTCCGGTTGTCAGCTAAGAGTTGGATAGTAAGAGGATAGTGCTCGAGCAATGTCTGGTCAGCGATCGGAGGTAGGCAGGTGAAATAAGTGACAAGACTGAAGAAGAAATTTTAATCTACAGTTCAATCTTCTCATTCTTTCTCCAACAAAGCGAGAACTCAACCCAAATTAAAGATATCCGATTTGTATTTCGACGGCCCTGCCCCAAAGACTAGAATCAACGGCTTATGGAAAAATAAGTCGTTTATGATACCGGTGTGCTCTCGAATTGAAATTACTGAAATAGTCGATTGAACAATATTTAACCTGTCACACAGCACGCAAAGACTTTCAATTATTTTATTCTTTGAGATAATAGAAAACACGTGCGATGCAGTAATATACACACATCATCTATTTCTTATCTCACTCTTTCTCGTTTCCTCTCATTACTCTTATTCTTCTCTTTTCTTGCATAGCTCTTTCTTTCTTTCTCTCTCTCTCTCTCTCTGTCTGTCTGTCTCTCTCTGTCTCTCTCTCTCTGCGTCTCCTACTTTTTCTATCTCGTCTCCTTTCTCTGGCTTTCTCCCTTTATCTCTCTGTACGTCTTTCCCTTTCCCTTTCTCTCTAGGGGGTGTCCTCGTGGTGTAATGGTTAAAGCGATGGACTGCAGAATCGTAGTACCCCTTTATTGCCATTGCTCCCAGGTCCACTCTGGCCCGGAATGGTAGCACCTGATAGTTCTATTTAACCGATAGATAGGGCCCTAACTGCATACATATGCTAAACTGAATTGTTTCAATTAGAACTGTTTGACTAAACTGAATAGCTAGAAATAGAAATGTTTTTAACAATTAAACCGGACTTACATATAAACTGCATGCTTATGCTAAATTGAATTATTTGAAATGGAACTATTTTTTGACATTGAAACTGTACTTACACAAAATATACACCTGTTTAATATACAACTGTTTTAACATTTAACTGTGTGTAAACAAAATCTCTACTTATTCTAAACTAAATTAGCTGAATTAGAACTTCTTGACTAAAATGAATAGCTTGAAATAGAAATGTTTTTTAAAATTAAACTGTACTTACGTTTAAATTGCGTACTTATGCTAAACTGAACTGTTTGAAATGAAACTATTTTCATAAAAATGGATTTAGCGTTAAATAACCTACAAAGGTTGATATGCCATAAAACTCAACCAACCAGCCTCTTTAATTTTTCAGGAGTATTTATCATAACGTAATGGTTAACCAGCTCGTCTCGCAGACGTGTTCGCTAATAGCATGAGTTCGAGTCACAAGTGCTTCTGTCCCAGTCGACTGGGTCAGTAGAATACACCGACTGCATCTCAACGAGTGTCCTAGATATGACAATCTGGTGGCGAGGCTCCACTAATGCTGGAGCTTTGGGGAATGCAGAGTACTCCTTTATTGCCATCGCTCCCAGGTACACTATAACCCGGAGTGGCAACACCTGATAGGGTCCTATCTATGCATCAAATAGAACTAAACAGCGTACTGATGCTAAACTGAATTATTTGAAATAGAGCTGTTTTTAAATTTAACTTTGTGTAAACAAAAAACTTATGTTAAACAGAAATGTTTGATATAGTACTGTTTAAACTGTGTACTTATGCTAAACTGAATTGTTTGAGAAAAAAAAACTATTTTACATTTAACTGTGAGTAAACAAAAGCCGAACTTATGCTGAAGTGAATTGTTTGAAATAGAACTGTTTTAACATTTAAGCTGCATACTTGTGCTAAACTGAGTTACTTGAAATAGAACTGTTATTATGTATAAAGATGGATTAGGTATTGAATACCCTTCAACGGTAGATATGCCATAAAACCAAACCAAACAAGTGTTTCTTATCAAGGTCGTGCACCATGCTAAGATTAATCACTAGTGTAACGATATTCGGAATCGCTTTGTGGCCATACGTAAACAGCACACGCACATTGTTAGCGATAGACACACACACACACACACATATATATATATATATATATAGAGAGAGAGAGAGAGAGAGATGAACAGTAGATAAGAGAAGTTTTGGCATGAAAAGAGTGCTCGATCCAATAATAGCAGGGCAGGTATAAAATTAAAGATATCAGAACTATGGACACAATAAGTCCACTACTTAAGTTTCATGTGTTTTCCATAATATCTAGAGGGTCGAGTGGTAAAATTGGCCAGTCTCGCGTCTATATTTAGTCACGTGGTATGTTGTGATTACGTGAGATATTTAAACGAAAAAATTACATGGTAAGCTGTTAGAACTGATAACATTCAAACGAGGAATATATATATATATATATATATATATATATATATATATATTATTTATTTATGAGAAGAGGCATGGAACATGAAATTACTGTAATTTTCATCAATGACTCTATATAAAAAATGTTATTTTGCAGTGCCTGGCTTTTGAAATGTGTACACGCCTTCTCGTTTTAAATGTAAAAAGACAAAAAAAAAAAAAACCCAAAAAAAACACACACACAAAAAAAAAACGACAAAAAAACACACACACACACACAAAAAAAAAACGACAAAAAAAAATAAATAAAAAAAAATAAAAAAATAAAACACATCACCAATTTACGATGTACGGATAAAAAGAACACAGAGTAATAAAATAAACGTCTTGACATAATCAAAATGGCTATTTTGTGCTTTGTTAATCAAATTAATGGGTTTTCGGACTCTGAACATCGGACGTAAAGGAAAGCTCATTATCTCCCCTCGTTTTGAAAATTATGAAATCACATTTTTTCTAAATCATTATTTGCTCTTTTAAGAGTTTTTCACAACAGCATTAACTGATGGTTTTCCACTGGAGTTTGAGTGATAGCAAGTCTCCTCTAGTTTCCGGGACTCTTCTTAGTATTCTGGCCGATCACAACAATGCTGTAGTTAAGATAGTCTCCACTCATCCTCTAATTTCCAAGTCCTCCAATTCTTAGGTGACAGTAATGAGCGTTCCAATTACAACTGGTATCACCGTCACTTTCATGTTCCATAGATTTTTCAGTTCTCTGGCAAGGTCTTCTTTTTTTCTTCTTCTTTTTATTATTATTCATCCTCCTACTCCCTGCGAGTTTTCCACATCAGCGTTAGCTGATGGTCTTTCACTGGAATCTGACTGACCGCAAGTCTCCTCAAGTCTCAAGGATTCTTTTCAGTATTCTGGCAGCTCTTAGTAATACTGTAGTTTGGATGGTTTCGGCATCTCCCCCGACTTCCAGCTCTCGCAGTGTCCTAACCAAAATTTATGGGGACAGTTCCAAGGGCAACAATTATAATTGGTATCATCGTCACTTTAGGGTTTTTTTGAGGGGGGGGGTCTTATTATCATTGACATCAATATTGCGAGTTTTTTCCACTATCTCAAACTTCTTTTTTCACTTGTGTTAGAGAGAAAAAAAAATTCTTCTCAGATTTCCAAGACACTTGTAAGTATCCTAACTGATTTCAAAAGTGACGATTCTTCCTCTGATCTTCAGTTCTCCAAGACAAGTTTTCAGATTATTGAGGATTGTTCTGAGCGCTTCCATATTTTCCATCATCTTTTAGAAAGATTACCATTTTATGATTTCACTATGTAACTACAATTCCAAGAATTGGCTGATTGGTTGGTTGGTTATGACATATCAACCCTCGTGAGTTATTTAATGCCAAATCCTGTCATATATATATATATATATATATATTTGTAAGCGAATAGTTTGTCAGTACCTTTATTTTTTTTATCAAGTTGGTAGAGCTCATTTGTTTGCTCATAATTAAATGCCCTAAGTACTCCTATCAAACACCAACGATTCTACTTAATATTGATTATTTTAAGGGGTGCTTCTTTAAGGATCTGTGCGTTCAAAACAGCACGCACCATTCTTGTGTGATTTCTATTGAGCTTTTTCTTCATGCGTTTCGTTAGAGTCCAATTAGTGCATCCATACTGTAGTAGTGACACGGCTACAGTTTTGAAGAAATCTCATTTTATTTAATCGTAGTGACCAGAAGAATTGGACAAACAGAGCTTTGAACTGATGCGCATACTCCACCTTTGAAGGAGTAGCTTTTGATTACAGAATCGTCTCAGCGAAGATTTACCTGAGTCTACGCAGAAATAAAAAAAAAACACGAAAAGTTTCACGGTATGAATAATAAAAATCCTTTGTAAATGATTGAACAGTTCTATTTGACCTATAGTTTGATCAGGTACAGCCACTCCGAGTCAGAGTGGACCAAGGAGTAATGACAATTAAAGTTGTCCATACTCCCCAGATCTCCAGAACCGGATAATCACCATCAAACGCAGTTTAGTGTACAAATAGAAAATTCCAATGGTCATGTGTTGTAAATGCTGAAAAGTTCTTGGCCCAGCCAAGAAGGTAATGATCTAAAAGTATGAAACGTATATGTTAATTCATACATTAATCTCGGAAGTACATTGTTCCACAAGTTTCTTTAATTACCTCCACTAAAAAATAAAAAAAAATAAAAACTTCGAAAAAATTCAAAAGAGAAGATCGCCCCCTTTTTAGTACGGCCAAGAACTTTCAGGACCCTCTCGTATAAAAATAGATACAATGAAAAGGTAAATGTTTTCCCAATAATCTAAAAGGTAAGTATCGGTTTCCATTCACTGAGGAAAACTGTTATATGTAATTTTCTGAAATATTATCATGAAGCCGGGTTCCACATTTTACGTATAAAATATACTTCAAATTTTACTCACAAAACGAATAACAATAAATATCCAATGCATTTTTTATACTTGCACAGCGAAGAGAAAAACAAGAGAAAAAAGACGATGAACTAATTACAGTATATACTCGTCTAATGAACGACTTTTTACGACCAATTTTTTAATTTCAAAACAAGAAGTCGTTCATTATACACGATATGTTTTTGAAACGTAAAAGCCTATCCTGTTTCTCGGTGTAACCTTGCCATAACTTCGATCTAAAATGACTATATCTAATCAAAGGTTATTAGTTAAGATACAAAAGATTTACTTAATATTATTTACTATTTATAATACCTGCGGATGCAATATGCACAAATATTATATAGTTAGGAAACAAAGCTAGGTAAAAACATTATTATCTCAACTAAAAGCCTTTGATTTGATAATTTCTTGGCTATGCGTAAACACGTTGGGTTAAACTTACGGAAAATTAGACCGTGTCAAGAATAAAATGGTCCATGTTTTTGAAATATTAGTCTTGGATTGTAAACACATTATATATCATTCTGTGATATGCAAAGATGTTATATTCCAGTATAATGAAGGGCTTAAATCATAAAGTATATTTGGAATATCTAAGTAAACACGGTATGCGACATCAAGGTCTAGACTACGTTGTTTATTTTCGGTATTGTATTAATTTTGATTGTATTACAGTAAGGCTTGGGTTGGTTGGGTTTTATGGCATATCAACCTTTGTAGGATATTCAATGCCAAATCCATTTTTATGCAAATAATCAGTTCTATTTCAAACAATTTAGTTTAGCATGAGTACACAGTTTAGTTGTGAAAAACATTTCTATTTCAAGCTATTCAATTTATTCAAACAGTTCTAATTCAGCTAATTCAGTTTAGTATAAGTACAGATTTTCATTACACATAGTTAAATGTCAAAACTTCGATATTAAACAATTTAGTTAAGTGTAAGTATAGTTTCAATGTCAAAAAACAGTTCCATTTCAAATAATTCAGTTTAGCATAAGCACGCAGTTTAAGTGTTAGTACGGTTTAATTGTCAAAAACATTTCTATTTCTAGCTATTCCGTTTCGTCAAACAGTTCTTTCTAACTGAAACGATTCAGTTTAGCATAAGTATGCAGTTAGTTCTATTTAACCCATAGATAGGGCCCTATCAGGTGCTACCATTCCGGGCCAGAGCGGACCTGGAAAAAATGGCAATGAAGGGGTACTCCGTAATCCCCAAAGCTCTAGCATCCCTGGAACCTCACCATTAAATTGTTTAGTGTCCTATCCAGGACACTAGTTGGGGGGGGGGTTTACCCCACTGCAGAGGTGCAGTCGATGTATTCTACAGCTCAGTCTACTGGGCAATTTATTACCGTAGTTTAGAAAGTATAGATGTATGTTTTCTCTTTTATACCATTGGATGTTGAAAAATGTTATTGGATGGCATCCTTTAAAGGTCAATCATTACACGCTATATATGATAAAAACACTTCTTTTTTGCTCAAAATTAGAGGTAGTTCATTTTACAAAGCGTTCATTACTCGAGTATATGAAGTATCTACTGTGTTCAGGGGAAAACATCGCAATTTTGGGTGAATTAGACTCATTCTGACATATCTCACCACGTAGGGTGTTTTAGAAAAATCGATATAATTTCTAGTTCAAATGAACACAAATTATCACAGCAAGTGTGGAAACTACTCAAAATTCTTTGAAATATTAAATATTTTTATGTTGTTCCCGTTTTACATACAAATATGCTATTCTCTAGTAAAGAAAATGCGTTTAGACGTAAAATATAGGATTTAAAAGTGTTAGCACACATGTTAAAGCTTGAAATAATATTAATGAGAATTAGGCAAGTTATTAGACAACGAAATCATTACAGTTTTATCTGACTGTTGAACATATACTGAATATCTCAAATAATACCAACTTTTAAACACCAACTCACTCTATCTTTCTTTATATGTATATATATATATATATATATATATATATATATATATATATATATATATATATATATATATATATAAAGAAGCAAATACAAAGGGACATATAAAAAATTCGGAGATAACAATATGTGGAATTTATGGAAATCACAAGGGCCCTTGGATCTGACATTTGTCAAGCGACAGTCATCAGAAGTCGTTTAAAAAAACTATGTAAATAAGATTAATTAAAAGAGGGGTGAAAATGAAAATGATAACATGACCAATGGGTGGGGGAAAGTTATATCGGAGACCGCTAACATCTGTCTTTACTTTTCCTGAAATTGTTCTCATGGAATTGATAGAATTGGCTACCAAGTCAGATTCCTTTAGATTTAATAAAACCATATACCGCCAAGAAGCCGGTATTTCGATAGGTTATGCATTGGCCCAATTCTATAAAATATTTTTATTGGGTTTTATGAAAAACAATATTTTGACAGATTTAAAAGCAATTATATTTATTGACGTTACATGGACGATATTCTCGGTTCTATTTAGGCACGTAAAAAAGCTTTGTTGTTTTTCAAGCGTTTGAATGATGTACACACAACTCTAATCTTAATAATTTGTATATATCTATATATATATGAATAAATACATATATATTTATAAATATATATATATATAAATATACATATATATATATATATATATATATATGTATATATATATGTATATAAATATATAGAATTAACTTAAATCGCAAGTCAAAAAACTTCTACTGAAGTTTCACCTTAATGGATCATCAGGAAGCCTTGAAGTTTCACCTTAATGGATCATCAGGAAGCCTACAGCAGGCAAAATTTTAAGGAGAAATCGCCTTCTTTTATTCAGCAAAAGCCCCAACCTAGCCTAGAATGTGCATAAGGAAAAAAAAAATTAAATGAAAGATACAATGTTTTTATTTGAGGAAAAATATAACGTGAATACTGGTAGATATTAGATTAGAATATATATATATATATATATATATATATATATATATATATACATATTACATATATATATATATATATAAATATAAAAATAAAGACATATACATTTACACATATACATATATAAACATATATATATACATATACACACATATATATATATATATATATATATATACACATATATACATATACATATACACATATGTATAAATACACACATATATATATATACATATACACATATGTAAATATACACATATATATACGTTTAAAGATATGTATATATACACATATATATACGTATACACTTACGTATATATACACATATATATACGTATACACATATGTATATATACACATATATATGGACGTATACACATAAGTATATATACACATATATATATGCAAATATGTATATATACATATCAACGTATGTATATATAGACATATATATGTATAAATACACATATGTATATATATATATATATACATATGTACATATACACAAATATATACACATACACATATTTACATATACATATAGATATATATACATACACATATGTTTATATATACACACAAAACACACATATATATATACTTATATATATATATATATAAACATATGTTTTATATATAGACATATATGTATATATAGACCTTTTATATATATATGAATACAAATATATCTTTACGTATATATACATATACATATGTATATATATATACACATATTTATATGTACACATATATACACACATATATATACAAACATATACATTTATACATATTTATGTATACATATTTATATACACATATACATATATAC